>BSBM01000753.1:20107500-21307500 GCA_027924585.1 Larix kaempferi
AATAAAACTGGTGTTCTATTCAATAAGGAAATAAGGTAGAACTGTAAAATGCAGCGGAAAACAAGCTTGTTGGAATGGTAGCAGCTTATCTCTGAGAAGAGATGTGACGGCTGCGCTCATTTCGCAAGAAGATGGTTACAATGAGTCTCTCAAGGCCTTTTACAATAAACAGGAATGTAAAAAACCCTAGACATCCAAAAACCTAACCCTAGGAGATGAACCGCCAAAAGTCATGTGGGCCCCGTTTGGGTAAGTTAGTACATCAACTTCCCGGGGTCGTAACTTTTGCATACGATCTCTGTTTGGGGTACTTGGTAGCCCGTTGGAAAGGTCTATCCGAGATTTACAACTTTCGACTAAAACCAAATGCATGTCGGTGGCAACCATTTGGCCCCCCAAATCACCAAAAAAGGTCATTTAGGGCCTCAAAATGCCCCTGGAAGTTCAGGACCCGAAAAACTGCTAAAAATAGTACAATATCAAAATTGCCATAAAACTATTTTGAGCCAGTTGGAAAGGTGGGTGGCCACCAATATCCACCTGGATCAATCCTCCCTCCTTAGGAAGCAATGGTCTCCATTGCGTTGAGTTCCCCCATCAGATGAGGAAATTTATGATGAATTTGGCCTCGGGTGAGCCACTTGCCTTGGTGCAGGAGCTGCCCTGCTTTGACAACTCGATAAAGCTGGATCCTTTGATGTCGAGTGCCCTTGATCTATGTGTTTGCAATATGATCAATGGATGCTTGTTGTAGGCAGTCAGGGTTGAGCTCTGTTGGTGTCAACTTCTCTGCTCTCTCTGAGGTGTCTAATAGTGGTGGGAAATATGGCTGAAGGAGGGCCACGTTGAAGACTGGATGCAGACTAAGGAAGGGGGGAATGTTGAGCTCAAAAGCATTGTCACCCACCACCTTGGTGATGGTGTATGGCCCATAACGGAGTGGGCGAAGCTTCTGATGGGGCCCTGTAAGGCATTCTTTCTGCAAATGCAACCAAACTTTGTCGCCCACCTGAAACTTATGTGGCACCCGATGTTGATCATGGCACTGCTTGTACTTGGCATTAAAATTCTTTAGAATACACTGAACCTGTTGGCGGATATGCTGGATCCGTTCAATGAACCAGGAAACTTTGTCAGCTTCCTGGGACGAGTCGGCCGAGGTGGTCGCAAGGGGAAGTGCAACATCCATGGGGTCCAATGGTTGGAATCCCAACCCCACCTGAAAGGGGTTGTGGCCAGTTGAGCTATGCAGGGCTCAGTTGTAGCTATGTTGGACATAGGGGAGACTCTCATCCCATGTGCGGGGGCATGTTGAATTGTACATGTGCAGGATATGTACGACCATCCGGTTGATGACCTCCGTTTGTCCATCGGTCTGGGGGTGGAAGGTAGTGGATTTGGTGAGCTTGGTATCCAGCAGTGACCAGAGGCTTGACCAGAATGAGCTGAGGAACCGACTATCACGGTCTGAGATAATGGTCTGTGGAATCCCAAAATGTACCCCTACTCGTTCAAAGAAGAGCTTGGCAGTGGCTTCTGTTGTGATGTTCTTCTTGCAAGTGGCTAGAATCGCCATCTTGGAAAAGCGATTAACAACCACAAAAACACAGTCGTTTCCCCTCTTAGTGGACGGGAGGCTCGACATGTAGTCCATTAAGATGGATTCCCATGGCCTGTCAGGAGTAGGAAAAGGGGTGTATAGGCCCTATTTCTTAGTGGTCGGTTTGGAAATAATGTAAGCGGTGCAGGACCTGATATACTTGCCGACATCCTGTCGATGTTTCGGCCAGTATAAATGTTTCTGCAACACTGCCACTGTCTTTTCGACGCCAAAGTGTCCTGCCACCCGATTGTAGTGAGCTTCCCAAATCAGCTTCGCACGCTCGCTTGATGGAACGCAAAGATGGACCAGACGACACAACAACCCGTCCTGAAGATGGAAATTAGCAACCACTGAGTTGGTGCCCAACATTTGATAGGTGGCGGAGAAGTCAAGGTCTATCTTGCAGAGGTGGGGCCTTTCGGAGGTCTCGTGGCCGCAAGAGACTAGCACCGTGGTAAGTGTCGTGACTGGAGGTCGACTGAGGCAGTCAGCAACTCGGTTGGTACTCCCTGTTTTATATTTGATGTTGAGGTGGAACTACTGTAAATATGTTGACCACTTCTGATGGCGGTCATTCTGCAACATTCCTTGGGTCTGCGTGAATTGTAGTGGCTTGTGATTAGTGTGGATGACTGTCTCCTTCCCAAGAATGTAATGTCTCCATTGGCGGAAAGCTTGTACAATGGAGTACATTTCTTTGTCGTAGGTAGGGTACTTGCAGACAACATCTGATAGTGTCTCACTATGATATGCCACGTGGTGGCCGTGTTGAGTGAGAACGGCGCCCACAGCATAATCTGAAGCATCTGTCTCAATCTCAAAGGGATATTGTAGGTTCGGTAATGAGAGTACCGACGATGAGCACAAACGCTTCTTCAAGTCATCGAAGGCTTGTTGTTGGGACAGGCCCCACACAAATTTTGCCTTACCACCACCCCTGGTCACTTGGCTGAGGGCCCATGAGATATGAGAGAATCCCAGCACGAACCGGCGATAGAAATTGGCGAGGCCCAAGAAGCTCCGAAGTTCAGTGAGTGTGGTTGGGGCTGGCCAGTCACGGATGACCTAGATCTTGGCTAGATCCACATGCACACCATGTCGATCAATGATGTATCCTAAGTAATGGACCCTGTCCATGCTGAAGGAGCATTTTTCAAAGTTTGCATATAGTTTGTGCTTCCGCATGGTGTGCAGAACCTATTGAATATGCTGCAAGTGTTCCCCCCAAGTCTTGCTGTAGATGAGGATGTCATCCAGATACACCACTACAAAATTGTTGGTGAAAGGTCGTAGGATACCATCCATCATCCTCATAAAAGTTGCTGGAGCATTTGTCAAACCAAAAGGCATGACCAACCATTCAAAAAGACCTTCTTTTGACTTGAAGGCAGTATTCCATACATCTGTCTGTTCTATTGGGACCTGGTGGTAGCCAAACTTCAGATCAATCTTACTGAAGTATTTGGCTCCTGTGAGCTGATCAAGGAGGTCGTCGATTTGGGGAATCGGGGTACCAGTTATGGACTGTGATTTTATTCAGGGCCCGGTAATCAATGCAGAGTCGTCAGGTCCCATATTTCTTCTGCACCAGCACGATTGGGCTCCCACAAGGTGATGAACTGGGATGGATATGCCCCTTGTGGAGCAATTCTTGGATCTGCCTCTTGATCTCCTCATTTTCCAACAAAGAGCGGCGATAGACTGGCCCATTGGGTAGCGGTGCGCCTAGGGTCAGATCGATGGGATGCTTGACCTGGCAGTGCAGAGGTACCATGGTCGGAGAGGAGAAGATATCTGAGTATCCTCCCATCACCTTATCCACTTGCTTCTGTTGTGTGGATAGATTTGTCATGGAGGCCCGGGATGTGGCTGTGATCTTTCTTTCACTCTGAGAGCGAATCACAAAGAACACAAATTTCTCGGTCTAAGAGATGACCTTCCTGCATTGCTTGGCAGAGATCAAAGAAATAGCACTAGGAGGGACTGCCTCAGGTATCCTGTACAATTTCCTGTTCAAAGAGATAATAACACTACGAGGCCTAGACTCATATACAGCATGACGTTTCAATAAATAAGGTTGGCACAAAAGAACATCTGAAACTTCAAGAGGAGCAACATCACACAATACCTCATCCTTGAAGGGCTTGATGTCGTATGGCAGTTGACACTGTTGGCTGACACAGAGATCGCTTCCTTTGCGGAGCCATCCAATGGTGTAGGGTTGTGGGTGCGGCGTTGTCGGCAGGTCCAGGCGCTTGATGACCTCTACTGAGATGAGATTCTTTTGGCTACTGTTATCAACGATGAAGTGTAGCAGGGTGCCTTTTAGCCACATCTGTGAATGGAAGATGCGTTCTCCTTCTTCTGGATCGTCTGGTTCACCAGGCTGGAGCTTGGTGGTAGCAATGGTGGCACTGGGTTCCGCGTCAATGATCCATCTTCCCCTTTCTAGTTCGAACTCAGAGTCAGAACACGCATCTGATTCAGATGCTTTCAATTCGGCCACCAGCGACTGCTTTGAGCGAAAATCAGTAGTGTTATGCCAAGGGATCTTATGGAAGTCACACCACCTCCCGGTATCTTTCTTTGTTTTCTCGGTGTCCTTCTCTGCTTGCGGCTTAGACTGGTTTTCCTAATACTGTCCATCTTTTCTCTGTCCTTTATTATGTGGATTGGGGCCGCCCTTTCCTGTCTTTTTCTATGAAGTGTTTCCAGGCCCAAATTGCCGCATCTTTTGTTTGAGCTTCTGCTCGATTTTGACAGCATATTGGTAGGCCGTGCCCAAGGAAGAGATGTCCAGAAATTCCATTTCAGTTTGGATGTATCTATGCAAACCACCGCGATACTTGAGCACCATATGTCGCTCTAAATCTTTGATACCCATCTTGGTGCTCAAGGTATGGAAGATATTTGTGAACTCTGGCACTGCTTGGTCTCTTTCTTGTCGCAGTGCGGTCCATTTGGTGTACAAGTTGTCATAACTTCCAACAGGGTAGTATTGTTCCTTAATATCATCCTTGAAGGATTCCTAGGTGGCCGTGACTGAAAATAATGAGGCTTCTTCTATGTCCTTTTGCTCGCAGAATGTTTCCCACCAATCTTTGACATGGGGAACGGCTTTGAGGATCGCAAAAGTAATATTTTCTTTATTTGAAAAGTTATGGATAGAAAAATACCCTTCTAGTAGATTCAACCACTTATCTACAGCATCTGCATCTATCTGTCCTTCAAATATAGGAATATCAAAGTTAATTTATACCTTGAAGGGGGGTGGCGCCTCCGCTCGAGGAAGATGCGTCGCTTGTTGGTAGTCGCCGAAGGATTTGCGCGAAATTATCCATCATCTCGTTCCTCCACTGCGTGAGGGCTTCCTCAAGTAACATTTTGATAGGATCTCCTGTCCCGTCATCTTTCTTTTCTCCTGCCATGAGAGGTCGCTTGGGCGTGCGAGAGCTTTTGTCCTCAAGAGAAACAAGCTCGAGACCCAATTCTTTGTACCCTGACCTCGTTGGGGACATGCATTAGGACGACAAGGAGCAGACCACTCTGATACCACTGATCCGGATTTTATGAGCAAAACGAAATGAATACAGATTATTATCAGATGCTTAACACAAAATAACAGATATACAGTAAAATTGGTTTTCTATTCAATAAGGAAATCAGCTAGAACTGTAAAATGCAGCGGAAAACAAGCTTGCTGGAGTGGTGGCGGCTTATCTCTGAGAAGAGATGTGACGGCTGCACTCATTTCGCAAGAAGATGGTTACAATGAGGCTCTCAAGGCCTTTTACAATAAATAGGAATGTCAAAAACCCTAGACATCCAAAAACCTAACGTTAGGAGATGAAGCGCCAAAAGTCATGTGGGCCCCATTTGGGTAAGTTAGTACATCAACTTCCCGGGGTCGTAGATTTTGCATATGATCTCCATTTCGGGCACTCGGTGGCCCGTTGGAAAGGTCTATCCGATATTTACAACTTTCGACTGAGCCTAAATGCATGCCGAAGGCAGCCATTTGGCCCCCCAAATCGCCAAAAAAGGTTGTTTAGGGCCTCAAAATGCCCCCGAAAGTTCAGGACCCGAAAAACTGCTAAAAATAGTACAATATCAAAATTGCCATAAAACTGTTTTAAGCCAGTTGGAAAGGTGGGTGGCCACCAATATCCACCTGGATCACAATTTCCTATGTTTCATCTTTTTCACTCAATGCAAGATATCTTGTGTAAGAATGTAAAAAAAACCAAGTAAGTTGAGGGATGCCTGATTTTTCATTTTTTTATTGCATCTAACGTGCCAAAAGTGACCCTCATTAGCTTGTACATGCCCTTAGTCTCTCTCTCTTCGCTAAACCTCCACCTACTTCCAACCACACCTCTCATCTCTCTTTTTCACTCCCTACAACTAACACCCTCTCCTCACTCTCTCTCTCTCCCTCCTCCTCCCCCCAACCATTACTAACCCCCTCTCTCATTGTCTCTCTCTCTCTCCCCTCACTAACCCCCCCTCCTATCCCCTTACCCCTAACTAACCCCCCCTCTCTCACTCTCTCTTCCTGGCTTCTACACCTCTCTCTCTCTCCCTCTCTCTCTCTCTCCCCCCTCTCGCTCTCTCCTAATCCCCCTTCCCCTACCACTACATGGTGATGATGATGATGATGATGATGATGATGATTTATGGTGATGATAAAGAAGAGGATGATGATGATGATGATGATGATGATGATGATGATGATGATGATTTATGGTGATGATAAAGAAGAGGATGATGATGATGATGATGATGATGATGATGATCAATCATCAATCATCAATCATCAATCATCATCATCATCATCATCATCATCATCATCATCATTGTGGTCGTCTCTCCCCCACTTTAACCCCCCTCCTAGCCCCTTACCCCTAACAAACCTCCCTCCTAGCCCCTTACCCCTAGCTAACCCCCCTCCTAGCCCCTTACCTCTAACTAACCACCCCCCATCTCTAATCCCTAAGCCCCTAATACTGAATCCCTATTTAACCCCCTAACCCATAGAAACTATTAAATAAACTATTGAATAACGTTTTGATGATTACAATAATGCTAGTGTGTTTTTGCATGAAGAAACGCTCTCTTGTTTTGTGCAAGTAGGCATTATTTAGCCATGCACCAAACATATTATCCCTAATTAAGTCAAGTGCTAATTCAACATAGACTTTCTTAACCTTTCCCTAAGTCAAATATTGATTTTCCAATTCTTGGGAGAAACACTGTTTACTTGCAAAAATATGAATATGTTTACTGTTTATATAAATTTCTGAGTTGTTTATCTTTCTTGAAAATCCATAAAAGGTAAAAAATCCTCCACAAAAAGTATGTTTTGCAGTTGGTTGGAGGCCTAAACTATGGTGATATCAGCCCTAGAAATGTGACATTAACCTTTATGGTTGGTTGCAGCCCTGGTGCAGATTTGGTGTATTGATCATCCATGTCCATATTCAACAGTGGAACTTGTCTGAGAATTCCAATGATGATGCCCGAGAACTTGAATATGCTAATCATTTTCAGCATGGGAAGACACCTTCACACAGACATAGGATAATGGTTGTAGGTGTTGATTGTAGCAAGATGAATAATCCAATGATGAACCCTTGGAGTTGACAAAAAACATAATTTTAAATTAAATATCAAATTAGCATGCATGTGCTAAGTTCATTGAACTGTTGAAAGATATTATTAGTTTTTTCCATTAAGATAGTGTTTTCATAACACAATGGTGAGATCTTACTTGATCAATGCAACAAATGTAAGAAAATAAATATTGCTTAAAATGTAATTTTATAAATTTCAAGAGCATAATTTATCAATTTGTGGAAGAGATAAATCATCACAAACACAAGTGGAAACTCAAGAGAAAATAAGGAATATATTGTATCATGCATTGATAGTTGAATGTTTGTAATACAAAATATGGCAAAGTAGTCGGCTCTCAAATGGCATGTAAATGTACATGTATTCCTAAGTACAACAATGTGTACATGTATATATCAAAATACATATATACAAGACTATGCAACATCAAAAATCAATCCTTTGCTTGTTTTTCCCTGACTTTCCTCTATCAACCATCTCCCTGGGATCGCTTTGCATCTTAGTAGTCTTAAAAAAAAATCATTATTTTTATCAAATAACTGCACTAACTTATTTATGACAAACACTCACCAAACACTCACCAAATCCTCATGGGGTATAGATGTGAGCGGTGTACTCGTGGAAGGACTCTCGCTAGTTGTGCTTTGCAAATAAAAGATCATATCTCAATTAATTCAACAATTCAACATTGATCAACATTTTTGGGTAAATTGAATACAAAAACTTGGTCATTAATGAACATCTCACCACAAGAGAAGACCTAGGCAGAACCATGGATTGAGCAGAGGAGCTGGGCACTTCTGCCGCTAATGGCTGTAATCACCAAATGGGAAAATAGTTAGACATGCATGAATAAACAATATAGTAACATGGTTAAATACTATGCATTGTGATTGTTGAAATAGTTACATCTCTATGACTTGTTTCAATTGCAGATGCGGCACCAACTACAGCATCAATGCTCCTTGTTAGGTAAGAGGTAGATGGATCTCTTGTGTGTCTGCTATAGAGGACATCCACACCCTTTCTAGGAGTGGATCCTCTCTTATACACGTGTGCCTTTTGCACATTTGGACTACAAGGAGATCCAATTGCTAACAGTTTATGAAGTATAGAGGCTCGTGGCTACAATCACCAATACTGACATAGTTAGAAATGCATTGGTCAATGAAATACCATTTATTAACAAACTAACAATGATGAAATACATACCAATGTACTGTATATTTCAATCAATTCTAAGAAATGGTATGTTGTCTGTTGTATCTCGATGGGCGCACTATTGGTTGTATTCCGACCATGGGGGAGTTCGCTAGATGAAATCATTTCCCTCTGATGGGGATCTACAACAACAATTTAGAAAATTGTAAATATTAGATCGTGTAGCATTAATTAAGTAACATGTGATAACAAACTAACATGTATTAAAATAATGTCATATTTAAATTGTAATGTCCCAAAAACTGCAAAATTTTAAAAAAATTCACTTACGGCTAACATAGTCCAGTTGATACATGTTTATCAAATTAACTTCAAAACTAGTAACAATAACTAGAAATCTTATTAAAAATATTGCAAGAAAATGCATGGTTTATATTTCTACTCAACTTACTGTATGATGTATCTAATGTGGTTGGTTTTATTGTAATGGTTTTCCGAAAGTGACGTAATTATGTCTTTATGAACCACATGGGTTAAATGTTAAATAACTAAGTTTGTTTGGTCTGCTTTGGCACTTGTTTGAAATCTTTAAGAGTCTTTTATAACTGGAACTTGAATTAATATTTATTTCTTTTTAAACATTGCAACTATTGGTCCACCTTAAGGTTTAAATGGATTAGCATGGATCTATGTAAGTTACTATGTTTTATAAGTCTTTTAAATGCTTCGAGGGGGATGGTCCTGATGGCGTTTTGGCTAGGCTTACTTAGCATTTCATTCTATAGCCTACTTCACTATTTGTTTTGTAGGTAATTATTTGAAGGTCACTTAAGAACTACTCCCTAGGTTTGTAATATCTACGTATGAGTTAAATACTATGGGTTTTGATCCATTTTAACATGTAAAAATTGTATTAGTAAAAAAAAGGGTTTACAACTATGTGAAGTGGGTCACAAATCAAATATTGGTGGAGTTTGGTAGAGATTTAATGGTGTCCTACGACATCCATTCGAATCGAGTCCAGTTGGGAAGCATTAAAGAACTAAACCCTAAGGGTTTGTATGACCCAAAGCATTTTATCGTTTTGTTTTGTTTGGAGGGGGAGGTAGAGTCCTGTTCTTCTTGTCTTGGAGGCGCTCATGGCCAATTTTGCCCTGCACTTCAGCAAATGGTATTGGCTTCTATGAGGTAAGATTTTATGCCCACGGAAATCATTCTAAGACCTTTACTCTTAGTACTTTAGATCATTTTGTTATAGATTGATTATTTTAATGCACGGGGCTTGGTTTTCCTTTGACAGGGCACCCGGTGGTAGTAGTTCGATCCTGATATGGGGCATTCGTGACTAAGGCGAAAATGGTAAGTCTAGCCTTTCATTGGCCATCTCCTTCCCTTCAAGCCATAGTATTGATTGCTGGGTCAAATGCACTGTAGATAAGATTGTGTGAAAATGTTTAATTCTGGAGTTTGGATGTGTGGTTTAGTTTCAATTATGCGAATCATGATCTCACCTTGTGGTGCACTCTTGTAAAAATGTAATCCCCAGTGCTTCAGTTGACTGAGTTGTATCCTGTAAGGCGTTTTGAGGTGGCTGGAGCTTTTAAACGTTTTCTCCTGTGTAAAACGATATACAGTTTCAAGATTTTGGGAAACTTTTTAATAAAGAGAAAAATCTTTTATTTGACTTCTATAAAATCTCGTGGATGTATTTTATTATTGCTGTGAGCCTATGTATAGACTCTGCATATTATTTTATTTCTTTATCCTGACGTTTTTGGATGTATGAAATTCGTAGTAAGTTTAAATGCTTTCAATTTCCAGAAGTGGGTGATTTCAATAAGCTCCATGGTTTGATGAATTTACTCCCGTCATTTTCGAGTTTAAGTTTCATTCTGAAACTTACTGTAGGTTGCAAAAAGGAAACGTTTGTTTTGAAATACTAAAGGGAAAGGCCCTAGCTAGAAATGTATTTTGTTCAAGCTTCTGTATGGAAAATCAATTTTAATGTAACGATAGGGAAAGCGTAGTAGATGATTCTTTTATCTTAACGACTCTTGCTGTGGCTTGATGCCCTGGCCCTAGCGTTGATATTGAAATGTTTTCTTTCAATGTTTGTACTGCATTTTACTTCTGTAATAACTATGTGAGCAGGTAGAGATCCACAATGTATTGAGATCCCTGTAATGAAGTTGTTTCTTATGTTTAGAGAGCAGGGGATTTCGACCCTACAATTAGTGACAAGTTTCTAAGTTTTGGAAATAATGCTAGATGAAACGACTTAGCCTATGTAAGGCTGCGTTTAAATAAATGTATGGTGGTTGAATGCAAACTCTAGAAAGATAGGTGAACTCTTTTACTGCATTTGAATATGGTTTTAATTACCCTCATAAATATTTGTATTAAATTTTAGTTATTTAAATAAATGTATATATGTGTAGGGTTTTAAATATTTAAAATTTCACATAAGTTGAATTTGTATAAGTTGGGGAGAAATTCTACGCATATACTGGGTAACGATTTTTGGTTAAGAAAGTTTAGTTTATGGGAGTTGGTACATCATAAGAGTTTAAGTGAACTATGCTGAGAAATGGAATTAATTAATTCAAAACGCATGAGTACATCCTACGTTATTATTTAAGTAGTAGCAAACTTTAAACTTGGGGACCAAGATAAACGAATTGATCTCCTTTTAGGAGATGATTCAGCTGCAAACATAATTAATTTAAAATTGGTTTATGAGGTTTTTGTACTAGTTCGATTTTGGCTAGGGTTTGAAGTCTTTAAACCATAATTCTATCTTTTGAAATTAAAAGAATAACCCAGGAGAGCCAATTCCATAGGCCCTTACTCTCATTAACTACTACTACTAGATTATTGTAAAAAGAATTGCCAAAATTAAATTTCTAGGTTAGTAGCCTAATAATAAATGGAAAAGAGTATTGGAGTATCTCATACCTGTACAGTTGTAGCTTGATCCCTCTGCTAATATAGACCTACACACTTACAAACACTAATTACAGAAAACAAGTATGTGTTGATTATGGCTGACCTGTAGAATAATTGAACTGAATGACTTTGGGACTACCACGTTCCTCCCAACCTTGACCCTAAACCATTCCTGGTTCACTAATGGATCCCCCCGAGCTGGTTCCAACATGGAATAGGAAGAATAGAGGAGCTAGGGCATACTGCTGATGAGAGGATAGATCTTGGACAATAATAATCTCCTTCAATTCTATAGATAGTTATCTTTCCTTACCATAAGATAATGATAGAGAAAAAGATCCCCCCTCTTTTGGGAATTATCTTTCTTAAATAGGTGAACTTTGAATATAGCTATTGAGTTAAATAATAATAACTTTAATATTAACTCCAGTTTTTATTTTAGTTCTAAAATAAATTTATAAGTAAAGAATATTTAATTAGTTCTTTACACCTAGTTTATCTAGGACTTTAACCTTGTTCCTCTAAGATTTGCTTTAAAGGAACCTTTATTACTTTGTTTATAACTAAGTGTTTCTATTTAATTTAGGCCACAAACCCTTTCTTTATATGTAACATAACTATTTATTTTGTGCATACATTTTTTCCCTACTATTTATACATAATTAATGGGTGAAAAAATGAAGATGGTTGTCTATTTTGGGGGGTCTCGTGAGAAAATAATTCTGTTTTTTTCATGTCTTCCAACTTCGGGTGAACAAAAGTGATATTTTTATTTAAAATTTCACTTTGCCGTAAAAAGAAAACTTTTGTAGAATTATGTTAGCTTTCTACTCATAATTTTTTCAATTTTTTTTATTAAGATTTGATATGTCGATCTCGCAAATGTTTGACAGTGTGTTCTTATAAAATGAAAAGACTACAAAAGAGTTATGATTTGTTGCACCACTAAAATCGTTGTTAGACTTGTGTTTTGCAAAAACTGAAAATGCTACGACAATCTACACACAATGTACTAACGCGTGACTATAAGTTTGCATCCAATGGACCTCTATACTAATTATTATATTTTTTTAAAGTCGATCCATGGGGAAACTCAGTCGATTTTCAACAACCTTTTTGTTGCACCACTTTTCTCTCAACCCGCTATAAAATCAAAAAATCTAAGACCACCCTTTTGAAGTAGACACGTCAATGAATCGACCCACATTTTCTTCGATTTTTTTGGTGTTGTATTTACAAAGTTATGGATTTTTCTTTTCGCTGTTTTTTTAAAGAGCTGAATCGTAACTCGACACATGTTACAAATATAAAACTTAAAAAATATCAGTTCTTATCTATATACAACAAAATTTATACCCTCGTAAAGTAGATTCAATAATGAATCTACTGGTATGAAGTCCGACATTCGTTTTGTTGTGTAAGAGGTGGTTTTCTCCTTCCGAAAATGGAGAAACCTGAAAATTTTGCAGAGATCTGAATCGGTCATGTTTCAGAGATTATTCGGCCGAATTAATTATTCGGCCGAATAATTATTCGGCCGAATAATTATTCGGCCGAATAACTGTTTTCCGTAACGGCGCCGTAACTTATAGCGAAGGTTATTCGGCCGAATAACTAAACGGAAAAAAATTTTCGTCGGCCGGAAAAAAAATAAAAATAAAAATTTATACTCATATAAATAAACATAAAGTTAATTCATTATTTTCGCATGTTTGAACTTCGCATTTTTTTGTCAAACTAATTTCGGAAGGAGGATATAATTTTTGCAAAAGGAGATTTTTACAAGGTATGTTTCTTCTTCTTCTCTACAAAAGGCACATTGAAGGAGTTTTTTTTTCTAAGGCATATTTACAAGAAGTTTTTCCAAACTATCTCTTTTCTTGTTGCATTTTTACAAAGAAGACATTTTTTGCAAAATGAGGTTTTTACAAGCTATGTTTCTTCTTCTTCTTTACAAAAGGCACATTGAAGGAGTTTTTTTTTCCAAGGCATATTTGCAAGGAGTTTTTCCAAACTATCTTTTTTCTTATTGCATTTTTACAAAGAAGACATTTTTTGCAAAAGGAGGTTTTTACAAACTATGTCTTCTTCTTTTTTACAAAAGGCACATTGAAGGAGTTTTTCCAACATATCTCTTTTTTATTGCATTTTTACAAAGAAGACATTTTTTGCAAAAGAAGGTTTTTACAAGGTATGTTTCTTCTTTTTTCCAAAGGCACATTGAAGAAAAATTTTTTCTAAGGCATATAAATGCAAGAAGTTTTTTCCAAATATTTATTTTCTTGTTGTATATTTGCAAAGAAAACATTTTTTTGAAAAAAAGATTTTTACAAAGTATGTTTCTTCTTCTTTTTTCCAAAACACATTGAAAGTGTTTTTTTTTAAGGGATATTTGCAAGGAGTTTTTTCAAAATATTTCTTTTCTTAGACATGTTTGCAAGGAGGTTCTTTGCAAGGATGTTTTTTTTTCAAAGTAGCTTTGCACTTTTTATTTAATTGAAAGAGGTTTTTTTCAAATAGTTGTTTTCAGTTCATGTTTTTATAAATTCCGTAAATGTTTTTAAATCTTAATTTATTTGTTTTTACTATAAAGTAACATGATTCTTTAATTTATCGTCTATAGATTAAACAACCATGGGAAATAAGAGAAATCGTAAAAGAAAAGCTGATCGTAAACGTGATGATGATGATAATAGAGAGAAACAAAAACTCAGATATATTGCCAAAAAACAAAGGGTTGCTGAAACGGAAGAGAGAACTATTGAAGATATAAATACAGATTTACATGACAATGTTGAAGAAATGGAAATTGAAAATAGAGTACAAGAAGAACAAATTGAAGTTGAAAAGAACATTGTAGAAGATGTAAATAGTGATTTACATGCTAATGTCGATGAAATCAATATTGAAGATCAAGTTCAAAATCCAGACATTGAACCTGGTATGTATATATCATATATTTTCCAAATTCATTTTTTTATAATGAATTTTATTTTTTGATATATGTTAAATTTAATTTAATTTGATGTATAGGTACTTTTACTATTGATGATGAAATGTTAGAAGACATTGATTGCGACAAATATGGAGAAAAACTACCAGTACATGTTGCACGATATCGTGCTACAAAATTTTATGATGAAGTTCTCAAAGATTACTCAATAGCAGGACAAGCACAAATTTTGAGATGTTTATTAGTGTCCAAGAAATTAGAAGGTGCTACATCGTTATTGGGTATTCACAAAGTAACAAAAGAGTCGAAATTGAAACAAAATGTGATGGAAAATATAGGCGATGCAATAAAAAAATTTGGAAAATCCAGGAAGAAAGATATCAGTGCTGCACGTAAAGCAATTCATACAGCAATTCTTTCAGCTAGTACTAAACAAAAGCGTTTGACAACAGAACTAGCAAAAGCAGTTGGAACATCAAGAAAAACATTATACAAACATAGCAAATTCAGAATGCAAATAGATGAAAATAATGAACTTGCTTGTTGGGCAATTATTTGTAGACAACCTTACAAAGATAGATTAGGAGCAGGGGTTAAAGATATTGTACGAGAATATTGGTTGGAACATGCTCGAGTTTCACCAAATGCAAGAGATGTGATACGCAAAAGAATATCGCGAAATGTATATGAAAGCCAAC
The DNA here is from genome assembly GCA_027924585.1 of Larix kaempferi. NCBI lineage: Eukaryota > Viridiplantae > Streptophyta > Pinopsida > Pinales > Pinaceae > Larix > Larix kaempferi. Next base: position 20,122,496 of record BSBM01000753.1, read on the forward strand.
CAAAACATATAATGGACATGACACAAGTACAATTGTTCAATAAATTCAAGGAAGATCATCGTGGAATTAATATATCAATCACTACATTTGTGCAACAAAAACCATGGTATGTTCGACCTATAACTATACGTGATACATGTTGTTGCCGTTATCATGTGCAATTTCAGTTATATTATGACACGTTTCTTGAATTTGGTAAAATGTTTTGGACAAATTCACCACCTCCGCCGACGATACGTGAATTCATATCTCAAATTTTATGTGAGAGAAATCACGATGAAGTATTTTATTCAAAGAAATGTGTCAATGGAAAACATTGTCATCATTGTGGAAATTTGGTGTTATTCCACAATAAATACCCTATCGATAATGATCAATCGTTGTCAAATGTAAATGTTGATTGGAAGAGATACGAATACATCAACTATACTACAAGTTCTAGTGATTCACGTTCCAAAAGAATTGATTTGCTAGAAGACAAGATATGCGTCACAGATTTTCTCAAAAAATTTGAAAACGAAATTTATAAATACACCCAACATTCACATAGAGCACGATGGCAAGATCTTCAATTCAAACAGTCTCGTGAAATTTTTCCACCCGGAACAATTTTGTCGGTGGTTGATTTTGCTGAAAACTATACATTTGCTGCACAAAACGAAATACAGAGTGAATACTATCACTCTGACCAAGTTTCGATATTTGTCCATGTTGTATATAGACATTCTCAACAGGATATCGATGGCATTGAAAGCACATGTGACAATCGAGATGTGATTAAAGAATATCACTTCTATATCAGCGATGATCGTACACACGACACACATTTTGTCCAACATTGTATAGAAAATATTTTCTATGACTCACTGAAAAAACGCGAAGTCAAATTCAAAGAGCATTGGATATGGTCTGATGGATGTGCGGGTCAATTTAAATCTTCACGATCATTTTTTTGGTTATGTCGACTTCATAAAGCGCTGAACATCAAACATCGCTGGAATTTCTTTGAAACTGGGCATGGAAAAGGTGAGCATGATGGTGCAGGAGCATGCGTGAAAAGAGCACTTCGAAGATGGCAAATGAACTATTCTTCAGCACGGTTTCATTCAGCTGCAGAGGTTGTCCAATGGTGTCAATTAAATCTAAGCCATGATTATAATCAACAATCAAAAGACGTGCGCAGGTATGTCCACTATTTTTTTAATTTATATTATTTCTTAAAATTAAAAAAAATGTATATACTAACATTTAAGTACACATGTACACTATTTATTGTGTAGGTTTTTTTGGCTTGTTGGGGTCCAAGATATAAATAGATCAATACCATATGACGCTAGCACCACACATGGAACTAGAGATCTTCACTCTATTCAAACAAAATCATTTCACAACGTGTTTGCATTTGACAGTAGAAAGCAATCATGCTTTTGTCATATTTGCATTGAAAATGTCGAATCTACAGAAGTTTGTGAAAACATAACAAACAACTACGTAAAAGCTTGGAGACACACAGAGATTAATCCAAAAGGAAAAATGCCACTGGCAAGTGTTGAAGAATTAGAATCAGAAGAAATAGCAATATCGTCTGATGGCGATAGAATTTCAGATCTCGTAAGAGAAGGTAATAAACTTGTTTTTGACTTTTTAATCAATTGTTCATTCTAATCCTTCGCCATAAGTGGTCAATTCAATTCATTTAAATACGCTAACACCAATCATAACTTGCACAGGAGATGTTTTCGCTGTGATTGCACCTATAGACAACAACGAAAATGTCAAATATTATTTGATGCGATGCACCGAAGGAAAAATGAAATTATTGGAGGACTACAACGACAACGGATTTACATACGAAAGAGGATCCATCATTTTAAAAGGCTACTTTTTTCAGCAGACGCATATGACTAAAAATTATGTATACTTTCAGGATTATGAGCCTGATGTTATATGTTGTCAATATAGTCATTTAGTATGTGCATCTCGAATAAAATTGATACAAGTTCCATCAAAAAAACAATTGAAAACCAAAAAATGGAAACTATCCATATGTGACCATGAACGGATAGTTGAAGATGGTATTCCATTACGATGTTTTTAACTATATATCAAAAATAAATTGATCTATATTTTTGTCCATGTCAATTGTTGTGTGCAATATATTTTTTGTCCAATTATCAAAATTGTTGTGCCCAATATATTTTTTCATTGAGATTTTATGAAATATTTTCTTGAATGACAACTAAGCTTAAATGATTGTACTTTAACATGCTTAAAAATGAATTCAAATATAATTTAAAAATTCAAAAGTACTTTATTCGGGTCCCCATATGTCTATTAGACCACTAAGGGATGAGATAACGGATGTGGCTATGCCCACTCCGCCCCGAATTTTTACTTTTGGTTGATTAATACTAACGAAAAAATACAAAAAGACCTATTAAATTTTGTAGTATATTAATCCATCGAACATGTTTCTTTAATACATACTTCACCATAAATATGATCTTAAATAGATGTCTTAAAATTGTAACCAAGTTCTCCGTCCCAAATCTTTAATTTAAAATATCGCTTGTGCAAATTCACATAACTGAAATCATGGCAAATGGAGATAACGATCATTTGATTTTTAATCACAAGCAAGGATTCCAGGATTGTGAAGCTTATGCTAAATTAGAGAAATTATTATTCCCAACAAATCAATGAAAATTCATCAAATTGTTGTTTAAAATCATTGCTCTAATTTAGCACAAACTTCACAATCCTGGAATCTTCGCTTATGATTAAAAAACAAAAAACCGTTACCCCCATTTGCCATGATTTCAGCCTTCATCAAATGTACCTGAACATTGAAAATAAAAATTAAATTAATTAAAAATCCATTAATTTTTCCCAACATTAATTCTTACCATAACATTCATTTTCAACATTGAATATTTCCTAACTTAGATTATCATTTTAAAAACATTTCCAACACCTCCCATTCATTCCTACCCTTGGGTTGCACCTATCAAGACATTTTAAACATTCATGCAAAACATATTATAATAACACTTATTCTCAACATAACAAATTGAAAACATTCATTCTTCCATAACACCTCCCATTCATTCTTTCCCAACATTTCTTTTTCTCTAACACCTCCCATTCATTTTTTTCCAACATTGATTCTTACCATCACATTCATTGTCAACATTCAACATTTCCCAACTTGAAATAACATTTCAAACATTCCTAACACTTCCCATTTTCTAACTTCATAACATTCATTGTCATCATTCAACATTTCCTAACCTTGGATTGCACCTATAAAAACATTTCAAACATTCATGCAAAACATATTATAAATATTATCAAAACTCATGCAAAACATATTCTAAACATTTACCAAATGAGAAATAATGGACATGTACTCATGTATATAATCCAAAAAAGAGTTGATGAACTTGTGAATTCAATGTACATATATATATAATCAAAAAATAAATACCCTCCATGTTCAAAACAACACCAATATATAGATATCAACAAAAACTATAAAATCTGAACCACTATCCATCTCGACCAATATCTTTCCACTATTTTCCACTAGGACCTTCCCTGGGACTCAACTCCACCTACAACACACAGAAAAACAAATTATAAATTTAGATCATAAATTATTTAAACAATTTTAAACTAAATTCAAAATATTAAGATATTAAACTCATCTACAAAACAATTCAATTATTAAAAAAATCGTACATCAAATTCTTTGGATGCATGTCCACCACTTTTTTCCCCTAGAGACTTTCCTTTGGCTCCAAAAGATCTAAAAGAACCAAGCTGCAACATGTACAAAAACAATTTTCAAATAAATCAAAAAAATATAAAACATTAAACTTATGTCAAAAATCATTTCTAGTTCGACAAAATTACCTCAGTGCCAATATCGGCATTCATTAAAGACCCCACATCTTCGCCCCCAATTTCCAAGTGGTCTCTTTCCTAAAATTTAAATTTTGTTAGTAAATAAAACATAGTAGATACAAATAATAAATTAAGCAAATTAACTTAAAACCAAAACAAAAAAATTAAAATCATTAGCTCACAAGAGATGGTAAACCATCTAAAAAGTTGGAATCTAATGAAACCTGCATAGATAAGTCAAATTAACAATAAGATACATTGATATTTATTAAAATTCAAGTAAACAAAAAAAATATCATGTTCAATCATAAATATTATAATTAAAATACCTCTCCTGAGCGCTCTTCATTTTGACTAGGATGCTCTTGATTTTGACTACTGGAGAATCGAAAATTATTTGCATTTAACATTCTCGTAAACTACAAACAAAATACATTTGCTTAATATACTTATTCCCATGTAGCAAAATATTCAATTCAAAATGATTAATAAAAAATCAAATAGATTATCATAGCATAATCAACAAACCTCTCCCATGCTCGATGTGTCATTAGATAACACATCTGAAGCTATATCTCGACAAAACTTAGCATAAGCCCTGAGATCATCAATGCTCAATGCATCTACCTCGTCATTCGTCTTGTAGACAAAACTCTGACGAAGAATAGCGCGAGCCTTCTCTCGCCCCAAACCAACTTCTACTCCTGCAAGAGCTGAAGCTAAACCATCACCTACTGATTCCCTTCCAATTGTCCCTAGTTGAGATGTTGTCTCCATCTCTGATCTTAAAGCCACAACCCTTGGTGGACGAGGTATCTCAGGTGGAGGTTGTATAGTGGCAGGGTCTCTAAGAGCACCTTTTCGATTATATATTCTACCCTTTCCAGCTCCATAAAAGTCAGAGGGAACATCAGTATAGTTAGGCTTCATACCTAGAAAAAACTCCGCATAAAAAAATCTAGCAAAATAATTAGGAACCTCATCGTTCCAAGGCAATCGACCATAAGCTGCAAGAAATCGATCATATATGAAATGTGCAATTTGAGGATGCTTGAAATATTGCACTTTCAACATTTTTCGCTTAAGGCCTTCTTTGAAATTGAACATTGAATTGGCTTGTTCTCTACTGACTCTCTCCTTCACAACCTCCCACTTATCTGGACCCATAACTTGCTCCTTTCGCATCCGCATCAAATGAACAAAACTATTTGTAGTTGGTCCAAGTTCATCGTATGCATCAATGAATTTTTGCAAAGATGCCAAAACAACCTCTAGACTTTGTCGACTCTCTGGAGGGAGATCCAAAGAACAAAGATCATTGTTCAACCTGTCATAGTGGGATTTACAACTTTCAAGAATAGTTTGTTGCACAACACCTCGCCATGGAAGCTCATCAGGTAAATCAGACGGATACGTTGATATGGGTGTACACCCCTCAGCTAGTGGAACATATGTCGTCCTAGCTCTAGGAGGAACTTCAGGACCCTGCTCTCCACCCACACCTATTCCATCATCTATATTCCTATCTTGATCTTCCCCTCGCTCCATCGAATTACGCACATCTTCTGAACATCGCTCTGCTTCAAATATAGCCGTAGTCAAAAATTAACTTTTTCCATAAATTCAACACACAAAAAATACAAATTATACATTATTAAACATTAATGTTCATACCAACAGAACGTTGGGATCGACGCTCTCCCACAGAAGACAAAGGAGAATCATTTGTACCCCCTCGAACTTGTTGGTGATCAAACGACTCGGACCCATGCAATAAACCTGAACCCTGCGGTGAATTCGACAACCTTCGACTACCAATTGGAACACCAATTCCTGAAGATTGTGATGACCTCCTACGCTTTCCCTTCGCAGACTCTCTTTCCATTTGATATAACTTCTAAATTTACACAAACATTAACATATTGAAAATGTACATAACTACCACTACAAGCATCAAGCCAATATTTGATTAAAAACTCCAACAAAATTTAAGTCCCCCTCCTAACTCTAATTAATTAACTAAAATTCCTTACCCTACCTAATATTGCAACATAGAGAACATATCTAATAATCATTTCATTATAAAACACAATTAATTGAAATAGTATAATAACCTTAAAAACTTTTAATCCAACAAATATGTTTGAATTATATATGTCAACAAACAAACATCTCACTAAACATATATATGTATTCTTATTAAAAGAATTCTAACTTATATTTATGATAATACAATTTACACACATTGAAGTTGTACATGTTAACTCTACAGACTCAAAACATATCTATTAAAAATCTGCATTGAAAATGCAGAGCTTCCTCAAATAGTATAACATAAATATACCCTTATTAAGAAACTTCTAGTTAAGATCTTTGATAAAACAATTTACAAACATTGATGTTGTACATGTTCATTCTACAAAATTAAAAACATATCTCTTAAGATCTGCGTAAAAAATGTAGAGCCACCTAAAATATTATAACTTACTTTCTTTTGTAAGTTACTCTCCTAACTCTAAGAACAATATTGCAGCATAAACATGACATCAATAATCATCCCATATTGTAATAGTTCAATCACCTTCCTAATTTTTAAACTATCACTTATGTTTTCATTCTATATCTCAATAAACAAACATTCCTTAATTTTTATAAAAAAAATACTTAATAACTTACAATATTGAATTTTTAAGTGACTTTCTAAGTTAACTCTGTTCATGAACAAAGTTCATGAACAGAGTTCATGAACTCAATTGACATTCTTGTACCTGACTTAACATCGTCACACCACATGTTGATCATTTATAAAGTTGTTTAATATATCCTTTATCATCACTTTATTGAGAATTTGGAAAACTTAATATGAAACTCATCAGGGATTAAGGTTTAAATATCCATATATATAAAGAAGCAATAATTTCATGCATATCATAGCATATCATGAACAGAACTCTGTTCATGAACAGAACTCTGTTCATGAACAGAACTCTGTTCATGAACAGAACTCTGTTCATGAACAGAACTCTGTTCATGAACAGAACTCTGTTCATGAACAGAACTCTGTTCATGAACAGAACTCTGTTCATGAACAGAACTCTGTTCATGAACAGAACTTCTATGATAGCAAATGAACATTCATGGTTGATGGAATAGTAGTAAGTTCATAGTTTTCATAATATTATACAGATACCCAATTCCAAGTAGGAGGTTGAGATTCATTGTTGAATGCATGTGATTAGATTGAATCGAAACGACCGCCTACTTTAATGGGGTTAGTTCATCTCAATTATCTAAAAGCTTACGTCAATCAGAGAACCAATACCCTTTGAACAATGATAACAACATTATTACAGCTAAAAAACATTAACTAATCATAGCTAGTACTATTATATTATTCATATTCATATCTAACCTATAAATAATGGAATTCTGTTCATGAACAGAGTTCTGTTCATGAACAGAGTTCAAGAACAGAACTCTGTTCATGAACTCAGTCCACGAACAGAACTCTGTTCATGAACTCAGTTCACGAACAGAACTCTGTTCATGAACAGAGTTCACGAACTGAACTGTTCATGAACAGAGTTCACGAACTGAACTGTTCATGAACAGAGTTCACGAACTGAACTGTTCATGAACAGAGTTCATGGACAGAAAACTGATTCTCTAAAATAAAAACTGCATTTTAAAACATTTAACCTTCCAATATTAAAAAGCACTACAGATTTTTTGAATTCTAATACTGCCAACAACATAAAAACAAAGTTTACGACGATGCATACCTGTATATAAAAATGCAGTGAAGAATCGTCGATCCCAACGCCGCCTCTATTCAACCCAGCAACGCTCAAAACAACACCTATTTCCTTCACAAACAACAACGAACGTCATTACATAAGCCCTATAACATTAACAAACAGAAATATTAAGTAAAAACAAAGGAAAAACGCACCTTCAACCGTTCAGATAAAGCCGCAACACCTTCAAAGAAGCCACCTACCAACACACACCTGACAACGAACACAGACCAACCGTCACGCTACCACCAACGAGCAGCAACTAGCAGAAATCACAACCCGACGAAGGAGAAAACCGACAATCGACAGCAGAAGCAACCAACAAACTCGCTGCTAAAAACGAACAGAGCAAGGGCAGATCACACCCCGAAGAAACGTAAGAAAAGACGAACGACAGCAGCAATAGAGCAGACGCGAGTCGCGGAAAAATAGCCAGCCATGAAACACAAGCAGCGCGGCGAGCAGCGGGGTGGCGAGCAGCAGGTTGGGGCGTCGGCAGGGTGGCAGAGGATTACAGCGGGCCCATGCGGGGTCCAAATAATTCCAACAGGGAATGACAAATGGCAGCCGATGCTGTCTTTTTATGCAGAATAATTATTCGGCCGAATAATTATTCGGCCGAATATATATTCGGCCGAACAATTACTCGGCCGAATAAATATTCGGCCGAACAATTATGCGGCCGAACAATTATTCCGCCGAACAATTATTCGGCCGAATAATTGTTCGGCCGAATAAACTATTGCCCGAAATTTTTTTCCGTCCGGCAACCGTTTGCACAAATTTCAAGAGTCTCCGTTAAACGGGACGGAGAACTGTTTGTGGTTATTCGGCCGAATAACTTCAAAATTATTCGGCCGAATAATTTCAATTATTCGGCCGAACAATTATTTTTATTCGGCCGAATAATATTTTTATTCGGCCGAATAACTTCCGCTAAGACGATTTTGCACTGATTTCTCACGAAAGTGTTACCCACCTTCACGTTTTCACCCTAATATATAATATAACTAATATCTTATGCATAGATTTCATGCTTATTATATATATGTGTGTGTGTGTGAGGTTTCTTTTATGAAAAATAAGTCTGAATATTTAATTAATTAATTATCATAACAATTCTTTGATAATTATTTTAATTAAATAAATGGCATAATACGCTTGATAATTATTTAATACAAGGTCCAATTCTTTGGACAAGGTCTTTCGGTAGGTTTGGATAGTCAACTAGGTTAGGTACCTCTAAGCTCCTCTTGCATGTTGGATTCCCTCATTTAACATGGTAGTTCCCATAGTTCTTTTATGAAAGATAGAAATGATTCATTTAGCCAATTAAATATTTGTGATGAATAGTAGTGCTATTCAGAGTCTTCTTGACTCAACACTTTCAAGATCAAGTAACCCTAAGTGCTCTTTAGAGATTTGGATCAACACTCTCACATGGGCGTTACGCTAGTGTGATTCCAGAGCCTCTCACTCAACACTAGTACTAGAATGTGTTTGTGAAGCACATATAGGAATACAAATGGCCTCTAATCTGGTATTCGTTATTAAGGTTGAAGTTCTCCAGGGCTTATGCCCAACACTCTATGTACATCGGGGCTTACGCCCAGTACATAATAAAATCCTCTATGTACATCGGGGCTTATGCCAAACCCATAGGTCATCCATGTCTTCTAGAGTCCATGCTCACACATTATAAAAAGTCAATCATGTATATCACAACTCTGCAGAGTATGTAACACAAATCATTTCACTATATATTAGGGTTTCTACCCAAATATCAAAATAAAACAGAAATCAAATACATTGGGGCTTTCTTCCAAGTATATAACAATATCCTGCATTAGTTAAGGTTGACGCCCAAATATGTACACATCCATAAATGAATGAATCGTGTGCATTGGGGCTTACGCCCGATATAACAAAATAAATCATATGTGTTTGGGGCTTATGCCCAAATATATAACATAAAAAATAGTCAGTCAAATTCAGGATAGTACATAAATAGTTACCTCATCGTGAGATGTTATCGCTGAAGGTATGACAACATCTTGTAACTCAGAAGGTTCTGTTGCATGAGCCTCTTGCCTCTCATGCCCTTCTGGTAGAAACTACAAGTTTTAAATCATTAAAAATATTAGCAATCTATATATGTGTACATAGTGAGGAAAAATAATTTACAAATGACACTAAATTGTTAATTGAATTTACTCATGTATTAAAATAATGTCATGTTGAAATAGTTACCTCGGCATGAGATGTTGTCGCTGAAAGTATGACAACATCATCATCATCGGGCGGTGTTGCCGCACGAGCCTCTTGACCCTCTTGCCCCTCAGGCCCCTTTGATGCTGGTGCATGAGCCTGTGGACTATGCCCTGCATCATCGGTGCAAAGGTCTTCAACCTTGTGCCCTTCTTGTAGCAACTACAAGTTTTAAAATCATCAAAAATATTAGCAATCTATATATATGTGTATAGTAAGGAAAAATAATTTACAAATGACACTAAATTGTTAACTACTTACTTACCTATGTAAAGTATCCAGTAAAGGTATCACCTGTTTGGACAGAACCAAATCAAGGATGGCCACATACTATGCATGGGTGTGACTCTCGGCTGTGCTCATGATGTAAAGGTCTAGGGCCACTACTAGATGCTCCTCCACCACTGGAAGGTGGTGGATCTACCCCACTGGGAGGTGGTGGATCTACCCCACCGAGAAGTGGTGGCTATACTCCACCCATAGATGGTGGCTCTGATGGCCCTTCCTAGTACATACCTTGAAGATATGTGCTATTGCAAACAACCTCCTGTGCCAACAATAGGAATGTCTCCTGTGTCTCTGGGACCAACTGATGTGCAGGTGGCACATCTGGCTTGGGTAGCTTCCTACGAGTTGGAGCTACTGGGTGATTGGGATCTATGTGCCTTGCATTGGGACGTTGCTAAGGCATCCCCATCCCAATGCCCTGGCACTCCAAGATATCAAAATAGTTAGCATGCTTCCCTATCATAAATTCTGCGTACATCTTTCTCAAAACATATAGGGGCATTTCCCTATTGTTGTTTGGTGGTGCATAAAACACCATGTACCATTGGACGATCAAGTTATCTATGAATGGTTGATATGTACACCACTCGATAGAAATGTGTCTTTTGTTTGCATCCAGGATTTCACCCGTTTGTGGATCTCTAAAGAGGGAAAATATATGTTGTTTTGAGAATTTCAACTTCTTGACTTCTTTGTAGCTAAGTCCATCCTAATATTGTTGCCTCTTTCTTTCTCTGAATGTGGCAATATCTTCTAGTGCACCATCATACCTACTAAAGTTCTCTATCATTGCATACAAATTGGATGCAAGCATAAGATGTCTATCATCAACAATACTAATTGAAGCTCAAATTTCTCTAAGCCTCTGAATTTCTCTTTGGATGTCTAAGTGTGCATCCATGGTCATCATTGCAATCAAAAAATAAAAATAAAAATCATTAGAAACATATACATGTGCTATAATGACATCTCTCAAAAATGAAAAATGTACAAACTTTGTGCAAGAAAAAATACATTGCAAACCTAAATATAATATCATGCATACATTACAAACATAAATATCATTTCATATGACCATTGCAGGCATACATTATGGTTCCTTGTGGGCATAAGGGTGGAGACCATGTGGGCATAAAGACCATGATGATGTGGAAAAGATATGTATTTTTATTGGTTAAGGATAACATGGAAATAAAAATATCATTTGACTTTGTTGAATTAATAAAAGCAAAAAGACAAGTCGGCCTCCTAAGTACATGGAAAGGAGAAGTATAAATGAAGAACAAGATGGCTATGTTTTTTTTGTGGCGAGTGTGGAGAATTAGGGGGAGAATTCAAGAGATAGAGGGGAGCTCTGATCTTAGTGGTTAGGAAGATGAGGACAGTTTTTGGTGAAGGAGCAGTAAAACAATCACTCTTTCTATCTTTTATTTTGGGTTAAACTGAGGCAGCCTATTGATGGATAGAATGAAGACATGTTGGTATAATGATGAAGAGATGACTGATGATATGGGAAGAATGTTGTGATGTTTCATATGGACAGTGTAAAGTGTATGAATGGAGATATGGCAGCAGATTGATATGACATGTGTTAAATTTTGAGCATTAATTCATTATACTCTAAGATCTTTGCTGAGAGAATAACATCTACAATATATCAATGCATGACAATCATAATATGACAAGCATCACAAGCATCACAAGAATCAAAAGCATAGAGACAAGAGACACAGAGTTTTCGTGGGGAAAACCCTAAGGTGAAAAACCCCACAACTTCCTCAGAGATAGAGAGAGCAATGGCTCAACCAAAATACAACCAAATAACACTGAGATAGTCTCCTAGCAGATGATCCTCCTCCTCCTCACAAGTGTGCCACTTTCCAGAGAGAGAGTGAGTTACTTTTCCGAGTGAGTAAAATAGAGATCTCCTATCTCTATTTATACTTACCTTTTTGCCCAGTGACCTACTGGGGCTGACTTGTCTACTTAGATACATCCACATTATATTATATATAATTCCGGGCCGACCCCAAATGGTGGTCTAATAACCCATCGGCAAGTACACACACTTGCGACACTTGTCAATCCACATGACGACACTTCCTTATAGAGGAATAACACATCTCTTATAAGGGTACAATAAATATATATAAAATATACAGATGAAATACATTCCGAAGTTACATATACATCAACACTCCCTCTTAACTAGGAAGGTATTTCTCGACACAGATCTGCTAGACAAGTCTTCTTCTCTGGATCATCATCATCGATGCATCGTCATCATCATCGTCACTGCTGCTGCTATCTCAACCAATCTCTGACTCTACTCGTCATAGGAAGTTCTACAGAGCCAGTCCTTTTTCATACTAGATGTACGTCCGCCATCTGCAGGTCTTCATCATCACTGGCCATACTGTGGAATCCTCAGGACTCATTACGTGTGTCACAAAACCTGGTTGCAGCATCCCAGGCTATTACGAGCACACAGCTCTACCTATAGGATCTCCCAGGAGCACATTACATGTGACCCATCACAAAACCTGGATGAAGCATCCCAGGCTGTTACGAGCACGCGGCTCTATCTGTCGGATCTCCCAGGAGCACATTACATGTGATCTCACCACAAAACCTGGCTGAAGCATCTGAGGCCTTTTTCATCCTGTCCAGATCTCCCAGGACCAAATTACATGTGGTCATCGCAAAACCTGGCTGAAGCATCTGAGGCCTTTTTCATCCTGTCCAGATCTCCCAGGAGCAAATTACATGCCATAGGACAAAACCTCGCAAGAGCATCTCAGGATGTTACGGGTACACAACTCCGACCTGAAATCTCCCAGGGCACAAATTACATGTCCTCCCAAGAAAAACCTCGCAAGAGCATTTGCCAGATGTCCCAGGGCACCGAATTACATGCCATAGGAAAAACCTCGAAAGACCATCTGCAAATCTCCCAGGGCACAAATTACATGCTTTCCTGCACAACCTGATCCACGACCACAAAGTATCATCTGATACTCATCAAACATCATCCTGATGTACACATGATCATCCTGATCATCATCACTGCAACATCCTGCTGCATGTCATCTGGAGAAGCTCGTCATTCACAATCATCCATGTATCCACCTGATACATACATAGATACATGATCCATACAATGTATCCATCAACATACATGATCCACCTGATCATACAAAGATACATGATCTACCTGATCATACAAAGATACATGATCCACACAATGTATCCATCAGCATACATGATCTACCTGATCATACAAAGATACATGATCCACACAATGTATCCATCAGCATACATGATCTACCTGATCATACAAAGATACATGATCCACAAAATGTATCCATAAGCATACATGATCTACCTGATCATACAAAGATACATGATCCACACAATGTATCCATCAGCATACAACATGATGCGTTCATACAAAATACATACAATGATCCAACTGATCATATCCAAGCAGAAACCAGAACATCCTCCTGATGTTCATCATTCGGCGCTTACATCCACAGCTATGTGAAGGATCCCCCTTCCAACATGCTTGGAATGGCTTCAGCAAATGTGTTCATCACTTCTTCCTCGAAGTGTCCTCGATCTGAAGCGCGCCAAGCCTCTCTCTGAAGTACTCGAACTTCACCCTGTCTAGTGGCTTCGTCAGCACATCTGCAATCTGCTCGTCCATCACAACATACAGGAGCTTCACAGCTCCTCTCTGCACCATATCCCTGATATAGTGATATTTGATCTCTATGTGTTTCGACCTGTCATGAAACACTGGATTCTCGGATAGCTTCACACAACTCTGGTTATCATAGAAGATACCAGTAGCATCCAGCGGGAGATCAAATAACTCAGACAGTAGCTTCCGTAGCCATACTACCTCACAACTAGCTGAACAGGCTGCAACATACTCAGCCTCTATTGTACTCAGTGCTACACATGACTGCTTCCTGCTAAACCAAGAGATCACACCTGATCCCATATTGAAGCAACACCCAGATGTGCTCTTCCTATCTGCAGCACTACCAACCCAATCAACATAACCCTGCAGGTTAAACTTTTGATTCGCTTCATACTTGAGCCCATAATCCACTGTACCCTTCAGGTACCTCAGAACATGCTTTACAACAATCAGGTGAACACTCCTCGGATCCGTCAGGAACTGGCTCAATGTGTTCACAGCAAAGCAAATATCTGGTCTCGTGTTCGTCAGGTACATCAAGGATCCAATCATCTGACGATACATGGAGACATCAACTGGCTCAGATGAAGCATCACATAGAAGCTTAAGATTCGATGCCATAGGTGTGGCCATGGCCTTGCAATCCATCATCCCAAATCTCTTTAGGATATCTACTGTGTACTTCCCTTGACCAAGGAAGATCCCACCTGCATTCTGCCACACCTCCATACCTAGGAAATAGTGCATCATTCCCAAATATTTCATATCGAATTCAGCGGCAAGCTTCCTTTTAGTATCTGCAATCAGTATGTCATCTCCTGTTACGAATAAGTCATCCACATACAGGAGTAGAATCACAGGATTCCCTTCCTCAACCTTGTAGTAAAGGTTGGAATCCGCTTTACTCTTGGTAAAGCCCAAACTAGATAGGAAACTATCCATCCTACCATACCAGGTTCTGGGAGCTTGCTTCAAGCCATACAAGGCTTTCTTCAATCTGCACACATATGACTTCCTGTCAGGTCTTGGGACTGCATCCCAAACATCTTCTTCATGATCTACGGATCATGGCATTCCATTTCTTCATCCCAGATCCTGGGAACTTCAATATCTTCAATAGATATCTTTGTTGCTGGAACAAATGTTGTAGTCCTTTTGTAGATGAAGATATATGGTCTTTCCTACAAAACAAGTTAAATTGCATGATTAGAAACATCTCATAGTTTTCAGAACAAATTCTTTACACATAAAGAAATATGTCATGCAGTCATGCAGTTATCTTAGCTTCTTCTTCACGAGCTAGTTGATGTCTCCACGAGCTATAAGCTAGTTGACTTATCTTAGCTTCTTTTTCATGTCCCAAAGGAAAAGAGGACTAAACTAGATCCTTCAGGAAATAAGGGTATTTTTGTGGGATACAGTGAAAGCTTGAAGGCTTACAGATTATACTTTTCTTCACGAGCTATAAGTCTAGCTTCTTCTTGAGAGCATTCTTCTCGAAGTCTACTGAAGGAGATCAACTTCTTCCTTGCACAAATTCCTTCAATAAAGGAATCCCATGACCTGGGTAGGCCATTTAGAGTGGTCATCACCACTTCAGCATTCTCCACCATTTCATCTACTGCTTCTAATTGTTCCTTGATCTGGGAGACCCTTGAAAAGTAAGATTGAATGGTTTCTCCATTCTGAAACTTCACTGCTTTCAATTGGTTCTGCAGGGTCATCTTCCGATTTATGTTCTTTCCTTCAAATAGCTTGGTCAAAGATTCAAACATCTCCTTGGGTGTCTTAAGAGAAGACACATGGGGTATGAGATGGTCTTTGATAGAATCAACAATGATTCTCTTTGCCTTGACCAAGTTCTTCTTGTGTAATGCCTTGGCTTCTTCATCCTCTGGGATAGGGATGTCTTCTTTCACATATGAGTCCAACTCATTCTCTTCCAGGATTAACCCAATCCTATACTTCTAGGCTCGGAAGTTATCAGCCCCTTCAAGCTTATCCTCAAGCTTAGTGTGGAGAGACATCTTTAAGAGTACTTCAAATGGAAATAGAAAAGATTTAGGACTTACCACTTGAAGTGCTGAAAACTGGATCTGGTCCCGGATTAGGGTTTGTCAGAGAAACCCTAAAAATTCAAAATGTGAATTTCAAAATTCCAAAAGGATAGAAAGATGCGCCTTGGAGAGCTGATCAGCCTAGTACATTCAGAATTTGAGATCAGCAAAGTCTTGCCCTTCAAAATTGCCTTTTTGTCCTCCCGGGTTCACTGGGGAGAGCCCTGAATTAGGGTTTGAGTTTCGCGGAGATCTACCCAGCCAAAAATCTCGATCCAAATCTCTAACCTTTGATTTTGCAAGGCGCTTCCAGCTGTGCCTTCAGTTTCCAGAAATTCCTATTTTTGTGGAAACCCTAATTTTTAGGGCCAAACCTGAAAATGCTCGGAACTAAATTCTGATTGGACAGATAGATGCGCCTTGATGAGTAGATCCAATCTACTATACTGAATTTCAAAAATCTGTGGAGAGAAACCCAATAAACAAGGAACACAAGCTTCCGTCACTGCAAAATGTCTTCTTCTCAGGTTAGCTCTGATACCATGTTAAATTTTGAGCATTAATTCATTATACTCTAGGATCTTTGCTGAGAGAATAACATCTACAGTATATCAATGCATGAAAATCATAATATGACAAGCATCACAAGCATCACAAGAATCAAAAGCATAGAGACAAGAGACACAGAGTTTCCGTGGGGAAAACCCTAAGGTGAAAAACCCCACAACTTCCTCAGAGATAGAGAGAGCAATGGCTCAACCAAAATACAACCAAATAACACTGAGATAGTCTCCTAGCAGATGATCCTCCTCCTCCTCACAAGTGCGCCACTTTCCAGAGAGAGAGTGAGTTACTTTTTTCGAGTGAGTAAAATAGAGATCTCCTATCTCTAGTTATACTTACCTTTTTTCCCAGTGACCTACTGGGGCCGACTTGTCTACTTAGATACATCCACATTATATTATATATAATTCTGGGCCGACCCCAAATGGTGGTCTAATAACCCATCGGCAAGTACACACACTTGCGACACTTGTCAATCCACATGACGACACTTCCTTATAGAGGAATAACACATCTCTTATAAGGGTACAATAAATATATATAAAATATACAGATGAAATACATTCCGAAGTTACATATACATCAACAACATGAATAATGATGACATAATGAACATGTGATCTGATTGGTGATATTTTTTGATGGACGGAATGAATT
Organism: Larix kaempferi; assembly: GCA_027924585.1. NCBI lineage: Eukaryota > Viridiplantae > Streptophyta > Pinopsida > Pinales > Pinaceae > Larix > Larix kaempferi. The sequence continues at coordinate 20,139,742 of BSBM01000753.1, forward strand.
TATATTGAATAATGAGTTCTTGATGAGAATGATGAAGTGATTTGGAAACAAACAAGGGCTTCTCGTTGATGATGTATGTAATCGACAGACTTAAGAAGAGTCTGAAATATCATTTGTAAATCTATGGTTGTTGGGGTGTTGGTACATCCCAATCCGTTGTAGCTGACATAATTATCTTGTGAATAGGATTGTCATTGATGAAAACATTAATGACAAAGGTGTAAATGTCATGATGACAAGAAAACAAGGTGACTTGACAAGGACTTGGAAAATACAAGACAAAAGACAAGGTGATGGGCATTGGCACACCTAGGTGATGGACATTGGCACACCTAATGAGCCAAATGACTCATATTATGGTAATTTGGAGTTGGTCCTATTACAATAGACAAGGATGACTTGGAGATAACAAGTGACATGAACAAATAAGCATGAAGTGAAAAAAGAAGCTTGAAGGTGACACTTCGAAAGGAGATTGGGGGCATCCTGTATGGCATTTGCGAGCATCCAGAAATCAAGATGATGGACATGCGGTCATGGGGACAAGGTGATATGAGGGCATCTTGAAGATGCATATGCGGGCATGTTTGTGGAAGCTGCAGGCATCCGGGAGGCATGCTAAAGACCCCCATGCGTGTAATTGAAGAAGGTCTAGCTACATGCATGTTCAAAGGAATAAATATGGCCCTTGTGGGCATGAGTTACAAGCTAGTGTGGGCATGTTGGAAGCAAAAGAAAATGCTGATGATGTGGGTATGAAGACCAAGTTTAGGTGGGAAAAAGAAAGTCTAAATAAACATATACATATATATATTTATAATTTATGATGTGTTTATGGAAATCAAATTAAAATTTGATTTAATATTGACAAGTCGACTTCCTATTTCATGAGGAAATTATGGAGACAAAATTACAAAATTAAAAAATTACAAAGATTATATCTTGTGTCTCATGTGCAATGTGTTGATGTGTTTACTTGATGAATGACATGTGATTGGAAGATAGTTCATGGATGAATATGGTATTGAAGTGAGCCATTGTGCCTAACAGGGTGGATGTAAAATTCATAAAGGGATTGATAGTACGGAGGAATTAACATATGCTAAATAACAAATTTTATAATTTTTAGTTTTGGTATTTCATTTACAAAGATTTTTAGTTTAGGGAAACATAAAAATTTATATTTTTAATGATGAAATGAGGCAAGGATTTGGCTGCTTACCTTTCCAATTCTCCGTGCAAAATGAAATCTCCCTTATTGAGCTTCCAAATCTCCCTTTTTGAGCTTCTCCAATTCGTTTTGGCAAGTTGAAATCGCTCGAGCATTCACATTTTGAGAAAATGATGGGTAAAATAGTGCCATGGTGCATAGACTGTTTATTTGTTTTGGTTATATTAACCAAAACGCGCACGTGTTATAGTGATACATAAAGCATGCGTGTTATGTATCACTATAACATGCAGGTATTTTGGAATCCTATCCTACATGTCAATTGACATGGGAGGGTCAGAGTCCGCCCATGCCTAGTTCTATGTAACGCTCACATGTTTCTAATTTACACAATTCTCGCACGTTTTGTGAATGCACAATTTCACCTAAAGGGTCCCTCAACTTCGTGTGAGGGCCCGATAGGGTCTTAGGGAGGGATGTTTGTGAACATGGCGTTTTGTTATAGTCATCCTGTGACTTCTGCAACACATTATTTTGTGACAAGAATATTAAGACTTGTGACATTCTTAAACCTAATGTCGTTGATTCCCCTTTACCTCCCCTGCACTCAGTCAGGGTTTCTTTAGAAATTGTTGACTTAACTATTGACAAGAGGATTGATATTAGTGGTTCTTCTGATATATTATCCCCTTTAACTATCTTTTGAAAAAATCCGTCATCTAAGCCTGGTATCAAGCCTATTAGTGTCGATAGATTTGACAATGTTACTATAAGGAAAAGTAGAAGGAAACCTAGATCACCATTAGTAGATGATGGGAGTGATTACATCCCTCTTTCCACTTGACTAGATAGGATTAAGAACAAACCTTGTTTTGAAACAAATACCCAATCTATTGAGGCCCTTAGAGAAAACTCACTTCTTAAGGGAGTTTTACAATGATCCTGCTCACACTCAACGTTAGGGGGTTGGGTAAGGTCTCTAGGACTAGGTCCTTAACTCATTTATTCAAAGCTACTAGTCCTTCATTGGTATTATGTGTGAAGAGTTGTTAGCTATTAAAAAACTTGCAGCTATCCTCCCTAAGTGGGAATTCACTGCCACCATTGCTATTGGTATGTCTGGAGGACTCCTGGTTGGATGGAATCCTGTCTTCTTCAATTTTTTGGCATATAAAACTACTTGGGGGATTTTTTCGGATGGATGTTGTACCTGCTTGAATTTACAATTATCTGTACTAAATATTTATGGGCCATATAAAGAACGAGAACCATTTTGGACTTCTTTGGGTAATTCTGGATTACTCAATTCTAAAAATCTAATTATAGTGGGTGACCTGAACTTTACAAGAAATGCAGGAGAAATTTGGGGTTCCAATGCTCGGATATATGTAATGGCCGATTATTTTAATAATTTTTTAGAAGCTCATGAATTGATGGATGTTACTCTAGGTACCCTTGCTTCGACTTGGACCAATGGCTAGAGTGGGAGGGAAGGTATCTTCAAATGATTGGATATATTTCTGATCAAAACAGAATTACACAATCATTGGGCTCGCCATAGATCATGGATTGGAGAATCAAAATTCTTCAATCATTGACCTGTCATGTTACAGTTCGATGATTATGTTGGAAAACAAAAATATCCTTTTAAATTTAACAACTCATGGTTGAAAAATGAGGACTTCTGTAATATGGTCAGAACTTTTTGGAAAGATTGTGTTCTGGAACCTGGGCTGAATCCAATGGACTCTTTTGTTCTTAAAATTCAGAAGCTAAAGGAGACAGTATCGAATTGGATCAAGGAAAAACAAAAGAATGAACTATTTGAACTTAATGAATTAGAAGCACAGATCAGTGCACTACTACGCAGGAATATCAATGTGGCTTGTGATGATGTTATGAGTGAGAAGATAAAATTATTGGAATGGAAAAAAGATGATCTACTCACTCAAGAGGAAATGGAATGGCGGCTCAAGAGCCATGCTATATGGATTGGATAAGGAGATAAAAACACTAATTTTTTCAATTCATATGCTATGCATAGGAAAAATATAAATGCTATATGGGCAGTAAATGATGCTGATGGTAATGAAATTATAGGTATGGAAGGTCTACACAATGCTGCCAAAACACATTTATGTGGATTATATTCTGATCCTAGCAATTACAATTTTCTTAATCAAATCAAGGTGATCAAGAACTATCCAGTTTTTGTAAATGAAAATGATGCTACAGAACTTGGAAAAGCAGTCACATTGAAGGAAACTGAAGAGACGTTGAAGGAATTCTCCAAGGACAAGAGTCCTGGTCCGGATGGATGGACAATAGAACTGCTTATTGAATTTTTTGATGCTATGGGAGAGGACTTTCTAAAGATGATTGAGTTCTCTAGGGTGGAGGGATATATTTCAAGTGGACTTAATGCTACTTTCTTAACATTAATTCCTAAAACTGGGAAGCCCTCATCTTTTGGTATTTTAGGCCAATATCCCTTTCTAATTTGGTCTATAAATTAATATCAAAGATCATTACAGTTCGGTTAAAGCCAATTCTGTCTCACTCCATTTCTGGAGAGTAGTTTGGATTTTTACAAGATAGATAAATACTCGATGCTATTGGAATCACCTAGGAGGTTATTCACACAGTAAATTTGCGAAAGATGCAAACTTTGCTTCTCAAAATTGATCTTGAAAAATCTTATGATCTAGTGGACTGGGGCTTCTTACGACTGGTTCTCATTCAAATTAACATTCCTCCATTGGTCATTCGATGGATCATGGCTTGTGTTACTTCGGCAAGTATTGTGGTCTTGATAAATGGAGCACCTTTAGAATTTTTCAAGATTTCTAGAGGGGTTCGCCAGGGCTGTCCATTGTCTCCGTTAATTTTCTTGTTGATTATCAAGGAACTTAGCACATTGATCGGGGAGGCAAAAGCTGCTAGAAACATCAAAGGTATTAATTTCTCTTATGTGTTGTCTCATACACATTCACTGTTTGTATATGATGTACTATTGCTTGGTCTAAACTCAATGGAGGAATGGCAGAATCATAATTATTTTATTAAGGACTTTTGTGAAGTATCAGGTATGGTGGTGAAAAACACGAAGTCAAATATTTATCATTTTGCGATCGAGGATAGGAAACTTGAGGAATATAAGAGATTATTTCCATATAATTTATGTCACTTAGAGGAAGGGTTCAAATACCTTGTATATTTCCTTAATCCTGGTGCTTATAGGAAAAAGGATTTCCTGTGGCTCATTAAGAGATTTAAACAAAAGATTTCTCATTGGACTTACAAACTTTTGTCAATTGGTGGATGTTTAAATTTGGTTAAGTTAGTCCTTACTGGTATTCCAGTATACTAGTTCTCCCTTCTCCATATTCCAAGTTATATCATAAATTGTATGAGAAAGCTATTTTTTTAAAACATTCTCTGGACAAGTAGTTTGGAGAGAAGCAGTTTGGTAATGGCCAGATGGGAAAGTATAGCTATTCCTGAAAGTAGTGGAGGATGGGGATAAGTAATTTAACACTGTTTAGTTGTGCACTTCGAATGAAAATATTTTGGCAAGGACTCTTTAGTCCTACCCTATGGACACAAATAATTTCAGTTAAATATATCTAAGGGGATGTGATTAATTGGATAAGGAATCCAGTGAACAAAGTGCGAGGAGTCTCTCCCATATGGTTTGGTTTCCTAAGAGTGTATAATTTGTTGGCTAAAGACTTTTCATGGAAGATAGGAAATGGAAAAAGTGTATTGGTGGGGATTGATCTTGTACTAGGACTGGAAGAATACTACACATTATCTAGTGAAATTATTAATACACTTCACCAGTTCAATTATGCAACACTCAATAAAATCAAGAGAAAAAACATTGATTACAATCAGTCATATTGGCTCAATGCTATGGAAATGGGATTCAGTGACGCTGCTGCTACAGAATGGACCCGATACATAAACAGATTAAATGTTGTTGGATGCATATTGAACATGGAGAAAGATAAGCTAATATGGTCAAAGAATAAAGCTACAGGCATTGTTACAACCAAACTGGCATATAAAGCTATTATTAGTTACTGGTGTAACTATATTGCTAACTGGTGGTATAAAACATTATGGAAATAGAAAATGCCGTTGAAAATTCAGTGCTTCATGTGGCATGCATTAAGGGGAGGACTAAAAACCTAGGACAACTTAATCAGGAGAGGTTGGGTCGGTCCATGTATGTGCTACTTATGCAGAAATAATTCAGAAAATTCACAGCATTTATTGATGGATTGTGTTTTCACAAAAACTCTAGTCTTTAATTATTAAACATCTTCAATTATAATATCATTGGGTATCATGAGTGTTTGATATTTGTGCTCTCAATTGGTTAAGAAATTGTAAATATTTTCCTGCGGTGATATCTTGGGATATATGGAGGACTAGAAATGCAATAGTATTTGAAGAGAAAAAACCTAGTATTGAGAATTCTTATAATATAATAGTTTCTTTGATTAAAGATTACTATTCGATAACAGTTAAAAAAAGTATTAATCGGGATAGTAATTTTAGTATCCCTCATCATAGACCAGATGCATTCTTTGATGGATTGGAAATTGATGGTTTATGTGCAGTGGGGGGAGTGATATACATCATCAAAGATCACTACTTCACCCTTAAGCTCAATTGTGGAGTAGGTACCAATACTAAGGTGGAATTACTTGGTCTATGGAGTGTGCTTACTGTCTCTTTTGTTATGGGATTGCATGAAGCGATTCTATTTGGATATTCTAGAGTGACAATAAAATGGGCCCAAGGGGAACACATTTAAATGTGATTTCCTTATATCAATGGTGTTGTAGAACAAAGGAGAAGATTCAGCTCTCCAGGAACATTACTTTTGAACATATATTTCGGGAGAAAAAATGGATGGCTGATACTCTCTCTAAAGAGGTGCACACAGGATTCGAAGGCATTATCAAATGGGAAGAATTTCAAGATACACAATGCATTGATTTTGGCAGTGTGAACATATTTGAAACTTAGCAGATATATGCTGAATGTAGATGTCTTTTTTGTGTAGGGACTACAGTTTATTTTTTATGAAATATCTGTCATAGAAAGAACAAATGATACATTTTTGAACATAAGTCTTAGCTGTATGACTTATGTATGATTGTAATATTTGATTCATGTTATGAATAACATTAGTACGTTTTTTTCACTCAAAAAAAGGGAAAAAAAAAAGACAATATCATAACCTTTTGGAATATACAATTTTTATATATGGAAAATAGGTCTAACCCCCCAAAAATGGAGTTCTTCTAATATTGATATGTTATTTTTTTTCTAAAACGTAATGCATATGTTCACGTTAGATCCTGGGTCTGGTATGTAAACTGACCAAATTTGTAAAAGAAATTATGTAGAGTTGTAGATAACAGGCGTTTTTAGTGCAATGCTAATTTTCCAAAATTTTCCAACTTACACTTATGTTTTTTTGAATATTAAACAAGTCAACGAAGACCTAAAATGACAAGGCAAGCGTTAGACCCCACTATCATGGTCTTAACACAAACATTTTACTTTTTTTTAGTGTGTAGGTCTTACAGTATACTTGTGCGGGTTCTTTTTTGTTTTTGAAATAGGTGAGCGACTCAAAAGTTATAGCTGAAGCCCATGACCTATGTTTTATGTAAATATAACATGATTTCAAACAAAAAGGAATAAATAATAGAAAATACTAACAAATTTATTCAAAAATAGATATTTGCAATCTGCACAGAGAGTTCTATCAGTGTGTGCAATTTCATTAATAGTGAACAAGTGGAGCATATACAGATCAAGGTTGAAAAACATGAAGTTACAGAACAGGATATGTTTTGCTATAATGCACTCCAAGGCACAAGGTTTTTCAATATGAACCTAGAACCAAACCTTTCGAGTGATTACACACAGAAATGGGAAAAGACAAGCGCATCAAACAAATTCAAAGTTTACAATGCATGTGCATTAATAACATGTGCACACTAATAGCACGCACGCTATTAACGTGTGCACACTAACAATGCACACACACCAATAGTCCACATGCTAATGTTATTTATTTGTTTCTCCATCCTTCTAGATATATCTCCCTTTCTAAATATAATCTCATGCCCCCTCCCTCTATATAAACCCAACCCCCTCTCTCTCTCTCTCAACACCCCATCTATCCCTATACCATAAAACATAGGCCCCCTGTAACACACTTAAAACTGGCATAAACAAATTATGCTATTGTAATCTACTTAATAGATCTTAGCTATCACTCATTCCTTTAATCCAATATAAACAAAAAACATAAAAATAAAAACTACCAGTGACGATGGTTCCATAGTAAACATCTAAGAAAAATATTTTATGCCATTGATAAAATTATTAAGCACACACAAAATAAATTTTACTTGAAACAAATGGGAAAAACACTTGAAGTATTTCAGTCCCTCCCAACCATAGAAGAGGATAGCCACCCTAGTTTTCCAACTTCACCCTCGAGTTAGATCACCACCATGGACTAATCAACTAGCTAAGTAAATCTGAACGCATCACTCTTCCAAAGAGTCTGTAGTAGATCAAGTGATGTAATTTGAACAAAGAGAGCAAAATACTCAGTGGCTTTCCCTCAACATAGTAACCATCTCTCAATGCACCACACAACGTACTGTGCTTTCTGAGTGCATTAATATATAATTTTTATAGAGTTAAAATACTGTCCTTTCACATATGATACTTTATCTCACTCTATACCCGGAACCCCCAATATCCCTCTCTCTCTCAATCCCTAACCCACAATATCTGTGTGTGTGTATTCGGGACATCCAAAAATTCATAGTAGATATTGGTCAGCTTCTGCATCTTGTCCTTCAAGACTTCACTCTCTTTCACATACTCTCTCTCTCTCTCTCTCTCTCTAAACCCTTAACCCCTAGTCTCTCTCTCTCTCTCTTTGTCACCCTAACCCACAATCTCTCTCTGTCTAAACCGCTAACCCCCAATATCTCTCTCTCTAAATCCCTAACCCCCAATCTCTCTCTCTCTCTCTCTCTCTCTCTCTCTCTCTCTCTCTCTCTCTCTCTCTCTCTCTCTAAACCACTAACCCCCAATGTCTCTCTCTCCCTCTAAATCCCCAACCCCCAATCTCTCTCTTTCTCTCTCTCTCTCGCTCTCTTTCAAAACCTATAACTCTCTCTCTCTTTCTCAATTTCTCTCTATCTCCCTAACCCATAATCTCCCTCACTCACTCTCTCTAAACCTCTAACCCAAATCTCTCTCTCTCTCTAAACCCATAACCCCTAGTATCACTCTCTCAACCCCTAACCCACAATCTCTCTTTCTCTCTCTAACCCCCAATGTCTCTAATTTTATGTCTCTCTAAACCCCTAACCCCAAATCTCTATCTCTCTCTAAACCCATAACCCCTAATCTTTATCTCTCTCTAAACCCCTAACCCCCAATCTCTCTCTTTCTCTCTCTCTCTCTCTCTAAGCCCTTAACCTCAATCTCTATGTCTAAAACCCTAACTCGAATCTCTCTCTCTCTACATACCTAACCCCCAATCTCTCTCTTTATTTCTCTCTCTCTGTAAAACCCTAACCCTCTGTCTCTTTATCAATCTCTCTCTCTCTCTCTCTCTCTCTCTCTCTCTCTCTCTCTCTCCCCCCCCAAACCCACAATCTCCCTCTCACTCTCTCTAAACCCCTAAAACGCAATATCTCTCTCTCTAATCCCCTAAACCTCAATCTCTCTCTCTCTCTCTCTCTAAACCCCTTCAAGACTTCTCTCTCTCTCTCTCTCTCTCTCTCTCTCTCTCTCTCTTACCCTAAACTTGTAACTCTGAATATCTCTCACTCTCAACCCCTAACGCACAATCTCTCTCTCTCTGTATTCGGGGAATCCAAAACTTCATAGTAGATATTGGTCAGCCTCTACATCTTTTCCTTCAATATTTCACACTCTTTCACATCTGTTACTATCTCTCTCTCTAAACCCCTAACCCCCAGTCTCTCTCTTTATCCCTCTCTCTCTAAACCCCTAACCCCAACCTCTGTCTCTATCTCTAAACCCTTAACACCCAATATCTCTCTCTCTCTCTCTCTCTCCAAAACCCTAACCCCCATTCTCTCTCTCGCTCTCTAAACCACTAACCCCCAATATCTCTCTTTCCTTCTCTCTCTCTCTCTTTCTCTCTCTCAAAACCCGCAACCCTCTCTCTCTTCCTCAATCTTTCCCTCTCTTTATCTCCCTAACCCACAATTTCCCTCTCTCTCTCTTTCTAAACCCATAACCCCCTGCACTTAAGCCATTAGGGGTTGTTTTAACATTTAAATATCAATTGACATATTTGAAAAGGATCGATGAAAATTAATCATGGTTATCAGAAGGATCCAACATCAATTTGTACATGTTCTTCTCCCTAGTGATTGGATTTTTCTTCATTAAGGAAGGTGAAATCTCAGTTGAAGGTGGAAGAGATGGTGGCATTGGCATATAACAATGCTAAACTAAAGAGGGTGCTTTATTAAAAGTATTATTTGACTATGCCAAACTATGATGGACATAGTTTTGCTCCTAAGTTGGGGGTAATGGTAATAAAATTATCACTACCTCATCTAAGTTGTTAACTCTTTAATGTTTCATGTTAGTCAAAGAATTTTCACTCCACTTAACATGTGAGAACTATTGAAGTTGATGTAATTGATGCTAAAATTAGAGTGTTAACTGTCAAATTCCTATGGTTTAACTTTTATCATGAGGTACAATTTCTTGTCTCATCCATCTAAATCCTAAACTTAATGGGTAGGAATTGATCTCTCATCCATTTAATGGCTATGATTCCATGTTTGTTGCCTGCATTTTTGTTTTGTTTTGTTTTTTTTGGTTTTTGGTTCCTTCCTCTGTGCTTTCGAACTTTTATTGTGTATATTCTCGATAAAAAAACTTGTATATATATATGAACAAATTAACAAAAACATTCCCTACTTTATATAACAAAATATTATATTCAATAAACTTCCCTCATTATATCTTTTACTATCTCTTACTGAGAGAAACCCTAAATTTCAAATCACCAAAAAGGATGGACTTTGGTTCATGGACCCACGCGAGAGGAGAGTGGCACCCTTAGCATTATTCCAATGTCCTGATTCCAATGGAGTTTACCGATCATCTATCTGAGCCACGCTCATCAATCTATGAGTAGTTCCATTTCACCTCCTGGAGGCTTTTAGGGACACCTGTTGAATCTCTGTTGGGGGCATAGGATTTGATCCAGGAAGAAGAATTGAGTTCCATGAGATGCTATAAGTTTTTTTGGGTAGGTTCGATGTGGGACCACTAGACACGAGTTCACGATTGCGGAATTTTCAAAGTTGAACCCCTTGTGTAGAAATTGCACTGTCTCTTCATGAGAGAAACCCTAGATTTGAAAATCATCGAAAAGGACAGGCTCTGGGCCATTGACCTAGGGGAGAGAGGAAACCCTAGTATTATTCTGATGTCCTGATTCCAGGAGTCTATGGCTTTTCGATCGAACCACATTCATACATATATGGGCAATTGCAACTTGCCTCTTATAGAGTTTCAGGGACACATGGTGAATTGGTCCCAAGGGCATAAGATTTGAACCACAAAGTGTAATTGAGTTTTGTGATCTCCTACAAGTGTTTTTGGGAAATTTTGAGACGTGAACGCTATCTACGAGTTCACAGTCAAGTCATTTCCAAAGTTGACCCCCTTGTGCAAAAATTGCACTATCTGTTACTAAGGGAAACACTAGATTCCAAACTTTCCAAAAAGGACAGGATTTGGGCCATGGAACCAAGGGAGAGAGGCACCCATAGAATTATTATGATGCTCTGATTCCAATGGAATCAACGCTTCGTTAATCCAAGCCACAATAATCATTCTATGGCCAGTTGCAACTCATCTCCTAGAGGATTTTAAGAACACATGGTGAATTGGTCCCGGGGGTATAGGATTCAAACCAGGTAGTAGAATTGAGTATCATGAGCTCCTTCAAGTTTGTTTGGTAAGTTTTGGCGTGTGAATAGTAGCCACGAGTTCCTGGTAGAGGCATTTCCAAATTTGACCCCCTTGTGCAGAAATTGCATTATCTCTTATAAAGAGAAACCCTAGATTCCAAAATTTCCTAAAAGAATGGGATCTGGGCCATGTACCCACACAAGAGAGGCACCCTAGATTTATTGTGATTTCCATATTACAATGGATATTATGGTTCTTCGATCTGAGCCACGATCATCATTCTATGCTTAGTTTCAACTCGCCTCATGGAGACTTTCAGGAACACATGGTAAATCCCTGTCGAGGGTATAGGATTTGATTCGGGCAATAGAGTTGAATTATGTGAGATGCTGCAGGTTTTTGGGGGTAGCTTTAACATAGGATCATTATCCATAGGTTCATGGTCGAGGAATTTCCAAATTTTACCCCCTTATGCATAAATTGCACTCTCTCTTACTAAGACAAACCCTAGATTCCAAAATCATCGAAAAGCATGGGCTCGGGGCCATGGACCCACGGAAGAGAGACACGCATAGCATTATTCTAATGTCCTAATTCCAATGAATGCAACGATTCATTGATCCAATCCACGATCATCATTCTATGTCCAATTACAAATCGTCTCCTAGAGGCTTTCAAGGACACATGGTGGATTTGTGTTTGGGGCATAATATTCGAAACGAGAAAAAGAATTGAGTTTTGTGAGATACTAGAAGCATTTTTTGAAAGGTTTGATGTGGGAATTCTATCCATGAGTTCATGGTCGAGGAATTTCCAAAGTTGACCCCTTTTTGCATAAATTGCAATGTCTCTTACTTAAAAAAAATCTAGATTAGGTTTCTAATATTCTAAGTTTCTAGGTTTCTAGATTATGTTTGTAGGATTAGATTATTGTTTCTAGGAATAGATTAGGTTTTTATCGTTTCTAGGGCTAGATTAGGTTTCTAGGGTTTCTAGGGATATGTTAGGTTTCTAGGGATAGATTAGGAGTAGGGAATTGAGAGAGAGTGATGATTACACCTGGTTTTTTTGTTGAGGATAATGAGAATGAGGGCAAAGTGGTTGTTGAAATGTATGAACAATTGCTGTATAACCTACTTTGGTGGAAAAAAGAAAAATGGTATGTTTTCTATATGCCCAAGTAATAAGTTTCAAACCAATATTGTGTACATAACTCTTAGTTCCCTATTGATCATTAGAGTTACAAAGATAATTGTATTTTTTTGAACCAAAGAAGTAACCCCTTTGTTGCTTTCTAGTTAAATATGCAAAACTTGCATAAAGTGAGAGACTGAAAAACAACAAAAGAAATATGTAACTGAGTATGATTTATGTAAAATAAATTGCCAACTAATCATTGGTACAAACTAGCATTCTCTTGAGGCGTGAGAGGCAAATTAACCTTCCACTAAAAAGGGCTTAGTGCTCTCGGTTTATCTTCATACAAAAGGAAAGAAATAAAAACTAACCAACATGCAAAGGTAAATTCAACTAATCCTTGACACACATTAGATGCAATCTACCCCACTCCAATCTAACTAAGAGCATTTTTTGTTTTCATAATCAACATATCATGGCAAGAAATGCTATAGTATATTTCTAGAAGATATGTCACATCTGCATAATCAACTTTCAACCAAAGGTGGCTTCAATCCACATCTGCTACGTTTGATTGATAGGATATGTAAGAAAGGAGGAAAACATTAAATTTTAGCTTTTTAACAGAAATCAATACAAATATTGATAAATATAAAAGGAAGAATGTGAACACTAAGATCTGGGAAAACCTAAGAAGGAATCCAAGCAGCATCGAGAAAACCTAGGAAAGAATGAAGATGTAACATTCACATAGTGTGATTTGCAGTATCATAAATGTAAAGCATAAGGATATATTAGTAGCACTTGAACATTCACCCAACATTCAGTGTATGATGTAGATACTCCATATAAACAATAAAAGCTAAAGTCAGTTGTAACACAAGATTGACACTTTAGCATGTATATAAAAAAAATAACAAATCATAGACGAAATAACATGGATGATTTAAAATAGAAAATGGTAAACAAGTCTCTATTTACTTCAATTCACGAATCCAATGATCAATCAAATGATCTCAGAGAATGGCCCATAGGGATTACAATTGAAAAATAAAGCCTTTTACCTCAAAACTTATTCCCCCCTACTTCCTTCTGAGATGAAGATTATTATGAACACATTACAAATGATTAAATTTATAGCAATTACATGATCTAATATGTCACTAGCGTTTTGGATATGGATCCTATCCATAGACTAAAAATAAAATAAAGAAATGATCTCTTGAAAGAAATCTAGGATAGATGAAGTTGAATGTCTTTGAATCTATGATCAGAATTCGTTTGGGTGATTACTTGGCATTTGAAAACCGACCACAATGATTTGCTGGAAAATTCCATTTTGAACAGACCTAATTTTCTCTCAAATAATTACAAAATTTCAAAATATGCCCCCGTTTAGACTAAATGGCCACATTCTGGAAGTGTGTTTTAAACCAGTTTGGAAAAATCGTTATGGTTTGGCCGAAATTTGTTCCTGAAATTCAATACCCAGAAAATGACAGGAATTGTAAATGTGCCTTTAACTACTGCTTCTACCTGGAGGAACCTGATGGAGGAAAAATTGGAATGAATAAAGGAACCCAAGCTTGATTTGATTTGGATGCCCATTGGAACCCATTCAACACTTTCAAGAGCAAATTTTAAATTTTTTATATGGGAGGCGCTACCAGAAGTAGAAAAATTCCTATAACAAATATTTCATCAATTCTTTGAGTCTATTTCAGGAAGGTTATTTCAGGTGGTAACATATGGCTCCACAGGGCATAGTTCTTTCCTGCAAATCAATAAGAACCAGTAGAATTGTGCCTTTATTCATCCATGTCCCTAAAACTTGTCTTTGTCTATCCTGCTCTGCAACTAAAATATCTGATCTTGCTTATTATTTAAAACCCACACACTACAAATTGAAACAAATTGCAAACTGTTTTTCAAATTGAAACCAATCATGCTAAAAAAAGGTGATCTTCTTTATGTACATGTTAAGTTCAACGAATCAACTGCGGGATCATGCCACATGGAATTTCCAATACAACAAATCAAGCATATCATCAATCGACTAAAACTGGATTCCATTTTTAAGCACACATCGGACTGAAGAAGGTGAAAAGTATACAAAATGATGATCTAGGATGCCATACTTACAGATCTGAAATTTTGACTCTGTGAGGTTAAAAATGTAAATTTGATCATTCCATTTCAACTCCATGTACTTTTCCACTAGATCAAAAATATCATAAGAAGAAACAATTTGACGGAAGGTGGATACCTCATCCTATTATAGAGGAACAAGTGGTCCCTATGTAATATCTACTTCATAGATGACATCGATTCTCTTTTCTTGGAATGCCATGTTTTGTTTAATATTTGGTGCAAATCTTGATTCAAAAATGGTGGATATGGATTTGCTAATTTCTGGAAATTGTTGATCTGCTTTTTCCGGAAAAGAATTCATTTGTAGCTGATTTTCTTATTCCATGACTCTGTTTCATAATCGTCATACATAGGATCATTGTTTAAAAGTTCCATCTGAGATGAAGAAGAAACCTGCTCCAAATTATCACAATATTCATCAAATCAGAGCTGATTTCCATTAATGATGAGTTCACTGCCATCTTGAGACTGTTGACAGAAACACTTGGGAAAAGAAAATACTTTTAGTTGTCCATGTAATTTCTCATCGTCTCTAATATCAAGTTCATAATATTCATCATAAATAGGTGGATAAAAATCTTATGTAAATTGCAAAGAGTAATGATCATTAAATACAATCTCTTGATTTTGTTGAAATAATTCTTCAATAGCATGCATTTCATTAGGTTTTGGGGTAGCTAGTTCATCATTGGCCTCTTGATACTCATCTTGAAATAAATAGTTTTGAAAAGAATTCAAAGAAGAAGCATAAGCATGTATCCTTTCCTTTTCTTCAAAAGATGAATGCACGGGATCTTTAGAAAACAATAAACTTTCACAATGACCCAGATCGGCAGAATCTTCATCATGTGAATAAGTCGAATCATCTTCAACACTAAAACTATTAGAGGAAATTGATTTACTATCACTTGTATCAGCATTTCCAATTTGGAGAATCTCTTTAGTAGCAAATTTATTTTCCTCCTCACTATAATAAGAAAAATATTCTCCATGTTGAAAACTTGACTCAAATTCTTCACAATGGTTTTCAAGTAAAAGCTTACCAGGAAAAAATATTCTATGCTGATTATGAAAGCAAGCATGAAATTCCCTCAATGAGGAAATACTAGATGGAGGAAAAGATATGTTCCAATCACTAGCATCTCCCTCTAATGAGAACATGAACATCTTCATGAAGACATCTTCATGAGTGATTCCCAATTGATGCATAACTTTATGAAATTCCATCAAATGTGTTGCAGGATTGCCACCCTTTCCTTCTCTAAATCTAGGAAGAAAAACTCCCCACTCATCCACAATAGGTATAGCATTAGGAAATCCAGGAATAGCAAAAAAATTAAATGGATCAAACCTTGCATCCAAAATAGCATCCATCTGAGAAAGATATGACATTCTAAAGTAGAGAAGACGCTTGTGGATTCTTCAATCATGGAGCTACCAGGTGAAAAATCATAGTCACTTCTTGGCACCAAATCTTGTTCATCATCAAGAATTGGCTATATTTGTTGTCATATACCCAGGGAGAACCTTCAAATCCATCCCTCGAAACAACGCCAAAAGATGTTAGCGCTAAAATTTGCTCTTTCATTGCAAAAGAACAAGGTCTAGCACATTTTGAACCAAGCTTTAAACTAGAAGCTGTCCCTTCTAATCAGAGGGGGCACCCTCAATAAATTATAATGAATTTCTACCATTTAGCCTCACTAACACTTGCGTGAACATTGAGCAAAATGACCAGATTCAAATAATATTGGATAGGGTAAATAGGGTCGAGAACAGAAGAAGCTGAGAGATGGATTTAAAATACTATGAATCTCCATGAATAGAGGTCATCTCCATTGGGCATGGAGTCTTAAAGAACAGAGCGCTAAGCTTGATTGATAGGAGATAGAAGAAAGGAGGAAAACATTAAATTCTAGCTTTTTAATATAAAGCAATGCAAATATTGATAAAGCTAAAATGAAGAATGTGAACACTAAAATCTAGGAAAACCTAAGAAGGAATCCAAACAACATCGAGAAAACTTAAGAAAGAATCTAGATGTAACATTCACATAGTGTGATTTGTAGTATCATAAATGTAAATCACAAGGATAGATCGGTAGCACTTAAACATTCTCCCAACATTCAAATTTCGCTACATGATACAAATACTCCATATAAACAATAAAAGCTTTTTGTAACACAAGATTGGCTTCTATACTTTCCCATGTATATGAAAAATAACAACAAAGTATAGAAGAAATAAGATGAATGATTTAAAACGGAGAATGGTAAACAAGGACCTTGTCACATCCCCTTCCATCGATCCCACTTCGGGAAAGGAACATGACTAAAATTATGGGATTTTACAAAACTCAAGCCCCATTATCATGAATAAATTCATGTAAACAGATAAAACACATATGTGCATATGCAAATCAAAATAAACATGTCCAATGGAATTAAACTATCCACACACATCTATCATGCATTTGTCAGCATAATTAGAATAATTAATAATTAAAACATTGCAGAATTTAATACACATAGAGAATACTTATCTTGATTGCGAAGTTGTCCCGAGCAACTAACTATGCAGCTGCAACGTTCCACCCAGCCATATGCCAATTTTGTTCATCAATCTCTCAACACAATTGCCACCCCCGAGATGGGCATGATTTCCGCAAGGAATGGGAACCTACAAACTTCTGCACAACAAAATGAACACCACCTTTAAGGCAAGCCAGTCCATAATTGGGTTTATCAAGCTAAATTTGAACCCTCTACATTTCTAGATGCTTACACTCAAGCTCAAGCCAAAACAATGGGTACCCATAACTCCAATCACATCATTCTCTCCCATAACAATGGGTACACAAAATTTATAAATAGAATGTAAATAAATAATATTCTTACATTTTCAAAATGGATATTAACATATTTACATTGATTAATAGCATTTACTTACAACATTTATCTAAATTTAACTTGATTACTAACATTTACTTGAATTGATGCCAAGTTAGTTTACCTATATACATTATACATTAGAGGTCCTTCTCTTATGCTGCATACGGTTTCTTTCCAGTTATTAGGTATGCGGTGGGATGGTTGGCTAGTTGGCGCTCTTTTCAATTTGGAGTTATTAACAAATTTGGATTTAGTCCAAGCGACTCAATTTGAATTCCAAACTCCTCACCGGCAATAGCCACTCGTCCATCGTTTTAATTATAGCCAATGACCTATCGTTTTTTATTTCATTTACTGTTGTTTTATTTACCCACTTGAGCTTCCCATCCCTGATTTCATTTAGTGAGATTTCATTCAGCCACTCCTGTCATTTTTTATTTCATTCACTGAGATGTTTTCTTCCAGTTCACTATTGATGGATTTACCAAACTCTGGATAATCACTCTATAAAGGGTTTATCTAAAGCATAGAGAATGATTCAGATGAAAAGCAGGGCCATCAGTGCAAATGGATAAGGAAAGTAAGAATGTACAATTTTGAATGTCAATTCCTTCTACCTTCTCATTTTCATATATACAACTGAATGACTCGGCTGCAGATGGACTGAGATATTCATTCTACATTTTGAACCAGAGGTAACGCAACATGATAAAACAGATCCAAGAGGGGTCAATAACATTTTTGGAGGAAATGGGACCGTTGCAATAATATTTGTAGAGGAAATGGGGCCGTTGGAATTATTGCAGCAGACAGACAGAGCGATCGTCACAACATCAAGAGGAAGAGATATTGCATGTAGGAAGATTGTGGGTTATAGAGAGTGCTGAAGGAATCACGCTTCTAGCATTGGGGACTACGTTGTCGATGGATGCGGAGAATTTATGGCCAGCAGAGAGGAGGGAGCCCCTGCAACTATGGAGTGTGCAGCTTGCAATTGTCACCGCAACTTCCATAGGCGGGAAATTAAAAGCCAGGCATTCTACGAGTGCCATCGCATACACAGGTGATCAAAGACATTCCGATCTATATCGGACTGTAAGTTATGCGTTCATTTCCACATATATGGTATAATACTAATGAAACAACTAGATCATTCCAGGGTTAATTATTTTACTTTGATTGATGCCTTTGGTCGTAGATATGACGATGAATAAAAATAATAGACTTTTTTTACTCTTTTCAATTGATAAATTTATAAGGACTTGCACACTTTCTTTGAATTTTTATTTAGAATTTATGTCGATATCCATTTATAAATACAAGAGCCACGTCCACCAATTAACATTGTCACCATCTTTATAGCTAGCTACGAGGAAGAGTTTTTTGCAATGGAAACAATTGTGGAAATAATTGTTGGAGTTTTTTTTTTCACTTATTATGAAGTCAAATAATAATAGTTTAGAGGTTAAAATCCAATTATCAGAACTTTAGGGAACTTTAGGGGATAACTTAGATTAAACATGTTTGATTTTAAAAGAGATGTTCCAAGCTTTTATCATATATCTACTAGCATTGAATATATATATATATGTCTATAAAACGAGATCTTTGATAAACAGATGACAGTTCCTTTCCCTCCTTGGATTTAGCCTATCCCATCTGAGGTATAAAGGTTCCATAAAATGTTAAAAATCCATCTAGGCTCTAAAAGTTTAAGGGGTAGTCAGACCCATGCCCTTTGGGGACCAAACATATCCTCCAGAGTGCGCTAAGGCATATGTTAAATTAGCTAATAATGCATTATGACATAGTTCATAACATACATATTATTATCCCTCAATGGGGGGCTCCTAATAGGATATATGTATGTCCACCAACACCCTATTACGGGCTCAAGTTGACGTGATTATGGGGGTGTCCATATCCATGAACATAATTACAAGCACCAACACTAACAAAAGAAAAAGTGGCCTATAAGAAGAACATATATATGGGGATCAAGGAAAATTTTAGGAGCGAAATTTAGCCCATGGGCTATTTTTTTACCTTTTTTTCCAAACACTGTTTAGCCAATTTGCCTTTTTTCAAATATGATTAGCCCAAATTCTATGGTATAAAATGCACTTCCTCTTAGTTCGCCTTACTTACACCCACATAAGATTTCAGTTTTTAAAAAAAAACTTTAAAGCAAATGAATTAGTTCTTTAACGAAGATTCAGTAGCTGAAAAGGTTATTTATATAAATGGTTTGTCAAGTAGCTCTACCGTTACACTGTTATTCTTTGGAAAAAAAATATGATTCTCATAATTTGAAATTATGACCTTTCTTTTCTAATGTATCAACCCATCCCTACATTTCATAGTCGTCCTATCTTGTTAAGCTGAAATGCATCTTGATTAAGATTTAAACTAGCACGGTCACAAGTAAAATGGATGGTGAACATCAATAGGTGTAGCTAACCACTTAGTTTTGTGGAGATGGTTGGTTGTTAAACAAAGAGTAAACATTTAAAAACTAATTAATATAAACATTCAATTAAGCGGTGGTTAAGAAAATGAGTATGCTTATTAAATAGTATTTGTTTTATTTTTATATTAATTAATTTAATGTTTAGCCTTTGTTTTGATTTCTTTAGAAATAACAAAAGTGCATTTTTTTTCTTCTTAAAAAAACAACCAACCATCTCCACAAAACTAAGTGGTTAACTACACCTATCATGTTCACCGGCGATTTTACTTGTGGCGGTGCTAGTTTGAAATTCGACCAATTTGAATGACTAGTAACAATCTAGAAAAAAAATTGCCGAGAATTTTAACAATTTTAATTTTGGATATAAATAGTTTAAGATTCAATTTATTTGAACGAATCTACTCCCATAACGGTTTGGAAGAGAAGTGTCGAGAGTTTTAACAAATTTTGTATAGGTAAATAAAATAAATAAATATATAAAATATTTGATAATAAAAAATATATATATAAAATAAGTAGCTCATTTGTAGATTGATATATGGATAACTTATAGCTCATGCATGGGTAACAAGATAACTCATTTTATTAAAAAAGTAACACATAGATGAGACATAGATGAGGTATAGACATGTATATAACTTATTCATTGCATTTAACTTATTCATTACATTTGAATACTTTAATTTAAACAAATCCCAACCATCATGCGAATACTTTATTTTAAATAAATCCCCCTTCAACGTATCAAACATTTTTGGGTGCTACGACCATTGAATATTATAAATTGTCGAGATGGAGTATATATTACAGATACCACGCTCTTATTCACAAAGAAGTGGATTTAAAACGATACTCTTTAAAACCTTGAACAATACATACTACAAACGGTCAGCATGAGTTGAGCGGTAGAGTAACAGAGAAGGAGGAAGAGCCTTAAACTCACGATTTCCTGATCGCTTTACGGTTTGCTGAAAAACGCAGCAGCGAGCGGAACCGCTCCAAGTGCATTAGTGCATGCAAAATATCTGGTACTGAGATTGTCCCACGACTCGGGTATAATAATATTGGGCAAAAATTCAAACTGAGAGAGCGGGTACCCATGCGTCTTTCCCTTGGAGCTTCATGGGTAACAGTCTGCTGCAATTGCAAATATATTGCAGCAGGATGAAACAAACATCCAATCTCAACAAAAGAAAGAGAACCATGATACCTAGTTCTTGTTGGGCATCCATGAAAACTTATATAACCTGCACATTGTAGCGATGAATCTTGTTATTTAATAGATACTGGTCATATACAATCAATAATGTTAAGCGACTTCAACATGTTTATTCTTTCTACCATACCAATGCAAATACTCTCCATGTAAATACTCTCTACCACGAGCCTCAGGATCCGTCCTAACTTTGGAAATCGGCTAGCGATAATCAAATCAGAATGAATCCACCAATGAATCCGTCCCACCATATGGTGGAAATCGAAACTACCAGAAGTGAAAATTGAAGCGACAATGAGATATGGAAGTTACTGTATGGAATCCAATAACACTGAACTTGGAAAAATGTTGGATTTATAGATTTTAATTTACTCTCAAATCATACAGCTAATTAGCACGATTATTATGCACTGTGCAAGCAGTGTAAATTGAGATCTGCACTGTCCGATCCAAAACATTTAAATATAGAATGTGTACGTTTCATTTTGAAACGTTGGATACCTGGCCCTTAATATATCATTGTATATTGCATTTAATAATATTAAGACATCATACTGTATGTCATGATATTCTATTATATGTAATGGTACGTTTCTCAGCCAAATAAAGACCAGAATTACAAATCAATTAACGATCCACTTAATTGCCATGAATACTGTCGTCCGTTATCCTGGATTTTGCTCCAACAAAATTTCAGCATATTTATTGAAGTATCTACAACAAAATTTCAGCAAATTTATTGAAGTATCTTCAGAGAGTTGCAATATGAATAAGGAGATTGCAGAGCTGTTGAGGCTGTGAGAAGAAGGGAGAGTGGTCGCTGGCGTGCATTTTGAATACCTTCTCTGGAGGATTCTGTGCTATGGAGTATTCCTGGTACTCTGGAAAGAACATTCTGTCCTTCATTAACATGATATAAAATCTTCTGATACTCCCATAATTCTCCTCCGATAGCTTCAAAAACTCCATCGAAACTGGAAATGGCGTTGGAGTTAGAAGAGATTGTGCAAGGTTTGCGTCCTGTGGGAGCAAGTAATACGGGGAAGAAACAAACTGTTTCTTAGTAAAAGCCCAAGAACACGGGATAATATATTTTATAGTCGAAAAAATGTAGACATATCCCACATCTTATTCACACACATTACACAGCCCTTTCTTCGAATCCAATACTGAGAAATTGAAGGCTTAAATACCTCATCGGGGCTGTCGTTGTACAGATAGGACTTGACATGATCAAGAACCAGTGAAGCAGATGTGGGTAGCTCTGAATCTGCTTCCGTATTTAGTACTACTACTCCATTTTCCACCAGCCTGGCGAAAGTCTGCACACATCCATAAAGTCATTCGCCAATATAGTTCAATTCATAATTCGAAAGGGTCTGATCAGCACGACATGTAATCTGCATCATAAATGCATCCACGTATTTGTGTTAATATAAGTATCAGGTTTAGGAGAAAGAAACGTCTCCTTCACACCTTCGGGTTGGCAGAGCTAAGATAGGTCTGATTGTTTCGAGGAGTAAATGCAGCTACGAAGATTGCCTTGGAGATCTTGGTTGGATACATCTCCATCGCATATGATAATGGGCATCCACCCAAGCTGTGACCTACAAGTGTCACCTGCCAGAGATCAAATGGGAAGACTTCAATACGCTTCAATTTAGGCCTCGATAAAAGCAAGAATAATATCACTGAAAAGGATCAGATCTTTTCAAAAGCCAGCATATGTATATGTATTATTTCAATCTAATGAACCAGGTCCTGAAATCTCTTATCCAAGGTGTTTGATCCCAAACATTCTAATGAGGTAAGTACGGACCCTTTTAGGTCAAGTCCAGGTCAGCTACATGATTATCCGTACTAGTTGCTGGCCCTCCTGTTTTAGTCAACTGCAATTTCATCTATCGCATAACAGAAAGTTGAAACTTGAGCATATAGTGTTTTCTAAATTTGAAAAACAATGAAATGAAAGGCCTTTGAGATGCTCGGACTTCTCAGAGACATTGAGAAGATCAACACCTAATATACATGAAATTATATTTAAGATCGGATCGGGCACCATCTCTAAAACGAAAAGGGAAAAGTTTAAAATAGTATCTAATGCTTGGCCTTTTGTTGCCTACTCTTCAACAGCCATAGCCCTTTATATTAACCACACGAACAGAACAATAAAGAGAACCATCATGTAAACTTCCAATATTCATAACTGGCTTGGAACAATAAAAGTCATAAGCTTCCATTTTGCTTTAGAGCAATTGTTCCCAAACCTACGACTGAAAAGTTATATATCAGATAATCCAAGTACCTTCTCATCATTATCGAGGTTGCTGATATATTGTAGCAGTGGCTCTGCATAGTGTGCAATTGAATTGACTTGATCTGTAGAGGCTGCCCTGTTTATTCCATTGGAGGTGAGATCCAGGGCAGCCACTCTGTGCCCCTTTTGTTTAAGCAGAGTGACAATTTTATACCAGCACCATGCCCCATGCCCAAGTCCATGTATCAACACAAAGTGCTGCTGTATAACTTCTCCTTCCTGATCCATTTCAAAAGAAATAAAAAAACTCAGATCACCTAATCAAGGGACTGCATCATTGCTTTCGTGCTAATCAGAAAGCCAAAAGCAAAAAACAAAACGGAACAGCAAAAGGCTGCTGAAGTTTTGGGATTTCATTACCTGTCCATGAATAGAAACAAGCAACAGCATAACAAGGACCACAACAACAGCAGTCCTACTACATTGCAGCACCATCTTAACAGTTTACTAGAACAGATACTGCTGTGGCCAACTTTTCTGTGAGAATTGATTGAGTATTATCTATTCATATATAGCTGGCGGAGGAGACGAGGGCCAAGAACACTGTACCAAAAATATTTTAAACTTGGTGGGGTCACGAAAGAAAAAGTTAAGTGGAATGGCCTACAGGCTACAGTAACTTGTACATGTGCTAAATCCGCTAAATCTGGTTAGAAAAGACTCGATGGCAGGAATATGAAGCCTAATGGGGTTAGCTTTTAGTTTTAAATTTCTGGAATTCAAGAATAGAAAACAAAATTTTATCAAACACATATTAGGGTATACTACCTAATACATTATTTTTCAAAACGGTATTTAACATACTTTTAACTAAAAATTAACATCGATAAAAGCTATCTAGAAGGAACACGGTGTTTAACATGTTTTTAATTAAAAATTAACATCGATAAAAGCTTTCTAGAAGGAACGAAATCATAATATGCTTCTGTATTTGAACATAAACACTGTCATCGACTCATCACATATATTTTTTTTCTGACATATTTTAAATATGATTATGGAATTAAACAATGACATCGATAGAAGCCCTCTAGAAGGAATGAAATGATAACAAGAAACATAATACGTCATATTATTATTTCTTTTTCTTTATTTTTTTTATTTTTATTTTAAACGCTTTATATTATTTGACAATTTTTAAAAACAATATTTAACATGTTATAATTATAACTTGGGTTAAATATTTATTATATTTATATATATAATTTTGATAAAATTTATATAAATTCATTTTATATTATAAATTTGTGTGATGTATAATTTTTTATTATTTAATTTATTTCATGTATTAATTTCTTAATGTTCAAAGATAAAAATATTTAGACTTTAAAAGATTTGGTTAAAGTTTGAGTTATGTTCATTTCACTTCTGAAATTTTTATGTAAAATTTAAAATTGAGATATGGGTGGATATATTGTTTCAATATTTAAGATAAAAATGCATATTTAAAACATTTTTGATGTAGTTGTTAATTACTAGAATGTAATGGACCAATATCAATATCAAATGCCATAACATGTGTGGTGGAATTTTTGATGGCCTGATCCATATGTGTATGCAATCTAGATGACTACACCAAATTACACTATTGATAAAGCCTATTTTGACCTATTAATTGCAAGAAAAAATAAATCGTTGATCAACACATAATAATATATTCTTTTGAGTTTGTGTAGTCCTATGGATTCAACGAAGTTTCTTGCCCTATGGAATGATTTGAGCCCAAATCATCTATTGTTGGTGTTGCATATCAAACGTTTGTTAGCATATGGTGGAAGTAGACTTTAGTGGTATCGTCTCCCTCTTGGGAGAAGATTGTTTGAAATTGATTACATGTTTTCCATAAAAACATTCCCAAAATGGCATTTGCATACATGAGTTTGTCCACCATTGTTGTAGTTATCCCATGTCCGCCATAAGAATTATTGAGTGGTGACTGAATGGAGAGTTTGTAGGTTCTAGAAATATCTCAGGTAATTAACTCTCAATTTGTAACAAGATCTTAGCTCCTATGAAGCTCATAGATCTTTTCAATGAGAATCTATTAAATATGTATCATTTCTTTTTGGAAGATTGTCAATGCTTTTCTATTTAAAGGATTCATGTTCTTTATAGAGATTTCCAATATTGTATGTATATTAAAAGATGCAATGGAAATGAGAGAGAGGAGTATTAAATGCTTCAATTCATGTGGGAGAGAGGAATAATATTGAACCAATTCATGGAATTTTCCAACTCATAGATGCTTTTAACCATAATTTAGCTCACACTACTTTTAAACGGACTTCAACATGTAGCCATGTTTGTGAATTAGTTGAAACATTCAATAATTTTACTGACTTCAACATGTAGCCAATGTCTCTTTCACATCTGTTACTCTCTCTCTCTCTCTAAACCCCTAACCCCCAATGTCTCTCTCTCTCTCAACCCCTATCCACCAGACTCTCTCTCTCCCTAAACCCATAACCCCCAATCTCTCTCTTTATTTCTCTCTCTAAGCCCCTAACCCCTAACCTCTCTCTCTCTCTCTCTAAACCCTTAATGCCCAATCTCTCTACTTCTCTCTATCTCTCGAAAACCCTAACTCCGATTCTCTCTCTCGCTCTCTAAATCCATAACCCCCAATATCTCTCCTTCCTTCTATCTCTCTCTCTCAAAACCCCGAACCCTCTCTCTCTTCCTCAATCTATCCCTCTCTTTATCTCCCTAAACTACCATTTCCCTCTCTCTCTCTTTCTAAACCCATAACCCCTTGGACTTATTCCATTAGGGCTTGTTTTAACATTTAAATATAAATTGACATATTTGAAAAGGATTGATGGAAATTGATCATGGTTATTAGAAGGATCCAACATCAATTTGTACATGTTCTTCTCCCTAGTGATAGGATTTCTCTTTGTTAAGGAAGGTGAGATCTCAGTTGAAGGTGAAAGAGATGGTGACATTGGCATATAACAATGCTCAACTAAAGAGGGTGTTTTAATAGTTTTGCTCCTAAGTTGGGGGTAATGGTAATAAAATTATCACTACCTCATCTAATTTGTTAACTCTTTAATGTTTCATTTTAGTTGAAGAATTTTCACTCCACTTAACATGTGAGAACTATTGAAGTTGATGGAATTGATGCTAAACTTAGAGTGTTAACTATCAAAATCCTATGGTTTAACTTTTATCATGAGGTACAATTTCTTGTCTCATCCATCTAAATCCTACACTTAATGGGTAGGCATTTATCTCTCATCCATTTAAAGGCTATGATTCCGTTAACTTTTCGAAATTTACTTCAATCTGATCTAGGATCTTAACTGAGAGAACAACATGTACAACAAATCTATAGCATATCAATCATGGACACAATAATGCAAGCACACAAGAGACACAGAGTTTACTTGGGGAAAACCATAAAGGTGAAATACCCCAATAACTTCCTCAGAGATAGAGAGAGCAATGATACAACTAGAATACAAGAGATAGTCTTCTCCTAGCAGTAGAGCCCCCTCCTCCACAAGTGCGCCACTCTCTAAAGTGTGAGTGAGAGAATAGAATATGTAAAATGAGAGAGACACACTCTCTATTTATACACTAACTTGACTTGACCTTTACTCAACTAGGTCGGCCTCAACTTAAGCACTTAACATAATGCTGTCTGGGCCGACACCCAATAGGGTGGTCTAATAACCCTTTGACCCACATGGCCGACCCCCAATAGGGTGGTCTAATAACCCGTCGACCCACATGACTTATACAGGGCCGACCCAAACAAGGTTGTCTAATAACCCATCAAGTATAAGTTACGACATTTACAATATAAATGACAACACTTCCATATAGAGGAATAATAACATCTCTATAGGAATACAATATACATATATGTGAAATACATTCCGAAGTTACATATACATCAACACTCCCTCTTAACTAGGAAGGTATTTCTCAACACAGGTCTTCTAGCACAAGTCTTCTTCTCTGGATCATCATCACTGGATAATCGTCATTGAGTCATCGTCATTGTCACTGCTACTGCTATCTCAATCAATCTCTGAATATACTCATCATAGGAAGTTCTACAGAGCCAGTCCTTTTTCATACTGGATGTAGGCCCACCACCTGTAGGTCTTCATCATCACTAGCCATACTATGGAATCCTCGCGACTTATTACGTGCGTCACAAAACCTGGCAGTAACATCCCAGGCTGTTACGAGCACTTAGCTCTACCTGTCGGATCTCCCAGGAGCACATTACATGTGACCTATCACAAAACCTGGCTAAAGCATCCGAGGCTGTTACGAGCACACAGCTCTACCTGTCTGATCTCCCAGGAGCACATTACATGTGATCTCACCACATAACCTGTCTAAAGCATCCCAGGTTGTTACGAGCACACAGCTCTACCTGTCGGATCTTCTAGGAGCACATTACATGTGGTCCACCACAAAACTTGGCTGAAGCATTTGAGGCCTTTTTCATCCTTTCAAGATCTCCTAGGAGCAAATTAGATGTGGTCATGGAAAAACCTGGCTGAAGCATCTGAGGCATTTTTCATCCTATCCCGATCTCCCAGGAGCAAATTACGTGCCATAGGACAAAACCTCGCAAGAGAATCTCAGGATGTTACGGGTACACAACTCCGACCTGAAGATCTCCTAGGGCACAAATTATATGTCCTCCCAGAGCAATGACTCGAAAGAGCATCCCAGGCTATTACGGGTACACAACTCTGACCTATAGGATCTCCCAGACATGCTCATCTGCATAACCTGATCCATGGTCACAAAGTATCATCCTGATACTCACAATACATCATACTGATGTACACATGATCATCCTGATCATCATCACTGCATCGTCCTGATGCATGTCATCTGGAGAAGCTCGTCATCCACGATCATCCTGATCATACAATGCATCCACCTGATGCATAGCAAGTATCTACCTGATACATATCATCATACATGATCTACCTGATCATACAATGTATCCACCTGATACATACACAGATACATGATCCACACAATGTATCCACCTGATACATATCAACATACATGATCTCAGTATCAACCTGAAACATATACAGATACATGATCCAAGCATCCAACATGATGCATATAAAAAATACATACAAATGATCCAATTGATCATATCCAGCAACCAACATGATGCATACATACATAAATGATCCAACTGATTATAACAAGCATCCAACATGATGCATACATACATAAATGATCCAACTGATCATAACACGCATGCAACATGATGCATATACATGTACAGAGTAGTAACTGGAGCATCGTCCTCTTCAGATCATCTCATCGTCCATGAAGCACATCCCAGATGCACATCATCCATCACTTACACCACTGACATGGGAGAACACATCTACCACCATTCGGGGAAGGCTCCAGCCCTTACTTTTTCACCATGGGAGAACACCTCTACCACCATGTGAAAAATGGCTCAACAATTACATCACGACCAAGGGAGAACATATCAACCATGTTAGAAAAGCTAATGTGCATTTGCATCTTCCGGACTCATCACTTCCCTTTGGAAGGAACCTTGATCTGAAGTGCACCAAGCCTCTCTCTGAAGTACTCAAACTACACTCTGGCCAATGGCTTGGTCAATATATCTGCAACCTGCTCATCTGTCGTAACATACTCTACTTCGGCTGTACTCAATGCTATGCGGGACTGCTTCCTGCTAAACCAAGAGATCACACCTAATCCCATACTGAAGTACCACCCAGAACTGCTTATCTATAGCACTGCATGCCCAATCCGAATCAACATAGCCCTGTAGGTTAAACTTTTGATTCGCATCATACTTGAGCCCATAATCAACCGGATCAGATGGAGCATCACACAGAAGACTTAGGTTTGATTCCATAGGTGTGGCCATAGCCTTGCAGTCCATCATCCCGAACCTCTTCAGGATCTCTACTGCATACTTCCCTTGTCCAAGGAAGATTCCATTTGCACTCTGCCACACCTTCGTGCCAAAAAAAAATAGTGCATCATCTCCAAGTTCTTCAACTCGAACTTGGTAGCAAGCTTCCGCTGCATGTCGGAAAACAATCTATCCTCACTTGTTATGAACAGGTCATCCATATACAAAATTAGTATCACTGGATTGCCTTCATCAACCTTGTAGTAAAGGTTGGAATCTGCTTTACTCTTGGTAAAGCCCAAACTGGATAGAAAGTTGTCTATCCTACCATACCAAGTTCTGCACATATATGACTCCCTGTCATGTGTCTCAGAACCAAGTGGCTTCTCCACATACAATTCTTCTTCAACTACACCAATCAAGAGGGCTGTCATGAAATCCATCTGGTGTATCTTCCACTTCATCATTGCAGCCAGAGCAAGAAGGGATCTAATGGAAGTGTATCTGGCTACAGGAGAAAAAGTCTCTACGCTACCAGCTGCAGCATGCTTGATCTTGTAGATCCTCTTGGAAGTCACTACAAACCACCCTTTCTGACTACATCCCAAACATCTTCATGATCGACTTGCACTCCTCGATCATAGCATTCTTCCCAAATCTAGGGAACTTCAATATCTTCAATATTTTCAATAGATAACTTTGTTGCTGAACAAATGTTGTAGTCCTTCTTTTGTAGGTGATGGTATACGATATTTCCTACACAACAAGTTAAATTGCATGATTAGAAAAAATATCATAGTTTTCATAACAAATTCTTACACATAAAGAAATATGTCATATAGTCATGCAATTAGCTTAGCCAATGCTTCAATACAACATTTATCCATATTCCGTAACTTTCTAGATGCCTTCCAATCTCTACCAGAACATTGTTAAGAGTGTGCACAACTCCTAACGTGTCAGCAAAGAGGTTTCATTCTAGATAAGTAGCAATGGAATGTTGTACAGTGCCATAGGCCACTTACCCATGTATATTAGTAGTATATTGTTCATCACTGCAACTATTCTAATATGCATAATACACAACCTAATTCTAGGAACATCAGTATATACATTATTGAATAGTATTATTTAAACAATAAAATATTCAAGTAATGACAATTCAAATACTTATCTTTGTTTGTTTTTTGGGTTGACTCTCTCTCAGTCTTTGTTTCTTTTATGCAACTCCATTCTTGTGTGGATTGTGAGAAGTGATCAACTCCCTCTGAATATCTGCATCCTTGTAGAAACTACTGAAGTGTGCTCCTTTGCTTTCTTGCAGGAACAACTGGAGTGTGCTCCCTCTTGATCTTTGCTTCCTAGATTACCTATCCTTGAACTTACATCCATCCTTAATCACTATGCATTCTTGTTAGTATCATCATTATGTTATCCTTGATGTCTCATACATAATCACACATTTATTAGTATAATCTTAATACTATCAAAACACAATAATCTTAAACATGTATATTCATTATCATTCACAGATAATAAACATTAGTATTCAAGGTTTCAGGGAAGTCTTCTTTTACTCATACACATTCTTATTTGATCATAGGACTCTTTTGGTTAGTTGAATCATCAATCAAGATAAGAGATATAATATGCATAAAACCATGATTATTCAAACCTATGACTTCATGAATAATCATTATCAACAACACAATAGTATAAGATCCTAACACAAGGTAGGATTCTAGCTTGATATAGGAAAAACATACCTAGATTAGCATGCTAGCTAGTTATGTCTAACATACCCGCATAATGTCTTTTGGTTCTCTTCAGTGACTTGTGCTAGTAACCTTCATGTCTCATAAGTTAACCATTGTAGAACCAAGTAATACATACCTCGAAAGTAGATCTTCTATGTGATCCATGACAATGGATGAATCTTTGTCTTCATGTCACCATGAGCATATTTTCTTGAAGTAGAACATGATTTGACTTTCTTGGTGTACCTTTTGTGTTAGCAAACAACATAAACCTCATACAACATCACAATGCATTAGTACAATCATAAGTGTCAAAACCTTAATCAATGAATATCTTCTATTAAGGTGATACGACAAGTCCAGTAATTAATCAAGATTGTACTGTAATGATACGAAGACAAACATATGATAAACTTAACAATGAAACATACCTGTAAGCCATACCTGTCAAGATTGCTTGTAATCTTCTTATGGAAGGCCTTAGCCTCATCTCCCTCTGAGAGAGGAAGTTCTTCATTTATGCAAGTGACCAATCCATCTTCTTCTAGGATTAACCCAATCCACTTGATTTGCAAGAATTGGACCTGGAGCTGGATTAGGGTTTGTCAAAGAAACCCCAAAAATTCAAACTTTGAATTTCAAACTTCCGAAAGGATAGAAATATGCGCCTTGATGAGCTGATCAAGTTGGTATATTCAGAATTTAAAAACTGCAAAGTTTCACTCCTCGAAATTGCCTTTTAGATTTCTGGATTCACTAGGGACGACCCTGAATTAGGGTTTGAGTTTCTCGGAGCTTCACCCAACCAAAAGATTGGATTCAAAACTCTAAGCTTCGATTTTTCTGAGGATCTTCCAGCCGTGGTCACAGATTTCCAAAATTTCAATTTTTGAAGAAGCCCTAATTTTCCATCTTTCTCATCAAAGTCCCGAACTGGGGTTTGATCAAGCCCGGCCTTCTGCCCAACGAAAAAATATCATCTTGGTCTCTAAATTTCGATTTTTATGAGTATCATACAGCCGTGGTCTCCGATTACAAAAATTCCAACTTTCTCCGAAGCCCTAAATTCCGGAAGCCATGAATGAAGGTACTAAAAAATAATTCTGTTTTGATATAAATATGTACATGATTGTTTCTGGTGTAACTATGAACTTTTCGACCCACAGGGTCTGAAAATTTTTCTTAAGATAGCTCAACCTGTTATATTTCCATCCCAATAGGTCTAACCTCAATTTGATTCTCTGAGAGAGAGTTATGCCAAGTCTCGCAACGTGACCTATTTATGGGATAATACAGGAGAGCAAACTTGTACGGCGTGCCACCTGTCACTGGTTCAACTTGGCCCTCTGAAATTTTTTCTTGAGATATCCTGACCTATTATCTTTCCATCTCGACAGGTATGACCTCAATTGGATTCTCTGAGAGAGAGTTATGCCAATTGTTGCAACGTGACCTGTTTATGGGATAATAAAGGAGAGTGAACTTTTACGGAATTCCACATGTCACTAGCTCAACTTTGGCCTCTGAAAACGTTTCCTGAGATAGTACATTCTTTTTACTACCTGTCACTGTTTACGAAATTTCATTTGGAGCTTCCTAGCCTAAGTTATGACCTTTCTCCCAAGGTCACCTTATTTTGACTCAGATCTAGAAGAGGTAGAAACCCTATATTGTACAGATCATAAATCACAAAGTACAACGAATTAGAGGTTGTCCTTTGGACACAAGGTACATGGGGATATGTTCTTCGACCTGTAAAAGTTTCAGATCCAAAAACGTTTCCAAAAAGGATTTATAGCGAAAGTGCTACGATGACTTGTGTTTTCTATATCAAGCCCTAGCATTGTAAGTGCAACAAGTGTCATACATGCCATATCATGCCTTCTTTCAGGCTAGCTCTGATACCATGTTAAATTTTCAAAATTTACTTCAATCTGATCTAGGATCTTAACTGAGAGAACAACATGTACATCAAATCTACACCATATCAATCATGGACACAATAATGCAAGCACACAAGAGACACAGAGTTTACTTGGGGAAAACCATAAAGGGAGAAACCCCAATAAATTCCTCAGAGATAGATAGAGCAATGATACAACCAGAATACAAGAAATAGTCTTCTCCTAGCAGCAGAGCCTCCTCCTCCATAAGTGCGTCACTCTCCAAAGTGCGAGTGAGAGAATAGAATGTGTAAAATGAGAGAGACACACTCTCTATTTATACACTAACTTGACTTGACCTTTACTCAACTAGGTCGTCCTCAACTTAACCACTTAACATAATGCTGACTGGGATGACACCCAATAGGGTGGTCTAATAACCCTTTGACCCACATGGCCGACCCGCAATAGGGTCGTCTAATAACCCTTCGACCCACATGACTTATACGGGGCCGACACCAACAAGGTGGTCTAATAACCCATCAAGTATAAGTTACGACACTTACAATATAAATGATGACACTTTCATATAGAGGAACAATAACATCTCTATAGGAATACAATATACATATATGTGAGATACATTCCGAAGTTACATATACATCAACAGATTCCATGTTTGTTGCCTACATTTTTGTTTTCTTTTATTTTTTTGGTTTTTGGTTCCTTCCTCTGTGCTTTTGAACTTTTATTGTGCATATTCTATGTGCTTATGACCAGTTACATTTCACCTCCTTGAGGCTTTCAGGGACATAGGTTGAATCCCTGCTGGGGTCATAGGATTTGATCTGGGAAGAAGAATTGAGTTCCATGAGATGCTATAAGTTTTTTTGGGTAGGTTCGATGTGGGACCACTAGACACAAGTTCACAATTGAGGAATTCTCAAGGTTGACCCCCTTGTGTAGAAATTGCACTATCTCTTCATGAGAGACCCTAGATTTGAAAATTGTCGAAAAGGACAAGCTCTGGGCCATGGACCTAGGGGAGAGAGAAAACCCTAGCATTATTCTAATGTCCTGATTCCAAGAGTCTACGGTTTTTCGATCCAAGCCATGTTCATAGATCTATGGCCAATTGCAACTTGCATCCTAGATGGTTTCAGCGACACATGGTGAATTTGTCCCAGGGGCATAAGATTCGAACCAGTAAGCATAATGTAGTTTTGTGATCTCCTACAAGTGTTGTTGGGAAATTTCGAGATGTGAATGCTATCTACAAGTTCAGAGTCAAGTCATTTCCAAAGTTGACCGCCTTGTGCAAAAATTGCACTATCTGTTACTAAGGAAAACACTAGATTCCAAAATTTCCAAAAAGTACAGGATTTGGGCCATGGAACCAAGGGAGAGAGGCACCCATATAATTATTATGATGTTCTGATTACAATGGAGTCAATGCTTCGTCAATCCAAGCCACAATCATTGTTCTATAGCTAGTTGTAACTCATCTCCTAGAGGCTTTCAGGAACACATGGTGAATTGGTCCTAGGGGCATAGGATTCAAACTAGGTAGTAGAATTGAGTATCATGAGCTCCTTCAAGTTTGTTTGGCAAGGTTTGACGTGTGAATATTAGCCACGAGTTCCTAGTCAAGGCATTTCCAAGTTTGACCCCCTTGTGCAGAAATTGCACTGTCTCTTACAAAGAGAAACCCTAGATTCCAAAATTGCCTAAAAGAATGGGATCTAGGCCATGTACCAACACAAGAGAGGCACCCCTAGATTTATTCTTATTTCCATATTACAATGGAGATTATGGTTCTTTGATCTGAGCCACGATCATCATTTTATGCTCAGTTTCAACTCACCTCATGGATGCTTTCAGGAACACATGGTGAATCCTTGTCGAGGGTATAGTATTTGACTCAGGAAATAGAATTGAGTTATGTGATATGGTGCAGGTTTTTGGGGTGGGTTCAACATGGTATCATTATCCACAAGTTCACAGTCTAGGCATTTCCAAATTTTACCCCCTTATGCATAAATTGCACTCTCTCTTACTAAGAGAAAACCTAGATTCCAAAATCGTCAAAAAGCATGGGCTCTGGGCGATGGACCGACGGAAGAGCAACACCCATAGAATTATTCTAATGTCCTGATTCCAACGAATGCAACGATGCATTGATCCAATCCACGATCATCGTTCTATGGCTAATTACAACTCGCCTCCTAGAGGCTTTCAAGGACACATGGTGGATTTGTGTTTGGGGCATAATATTCAAATCGGGCAAAAGAATTGAGTTTTGTGAGATCCTGCAAGTGTTTTTAGGAGGTTTGATGTGGGAATGCTATCGGT
Organism: Larix kaempferi; assembly: GCA_027924585.1. NCBI lineage: Eukaryota > Viridiplantae > Streptophyta > Pinopsida > Pinales > Pinaceae > Larix > Larix kaempferi. Next base: position 20,174,994 of record BSBM01000753.1, read on the forward strand.
GAGTTCACGGTCAAGGAATTTCCAAAGTTGACCCCTTTTTGCATAAATTGCAATGTCTCTTACTTAAAGAAAATCTAGATTAGGTTTCTAATATTCTAAGTTTCTAGGTTTCTAGATTATGTTTCTAGGGTTAGATTATTGTTTCTAGGGATATATTAGGTTTTTATGGTTTCTAGGGATATATTAGGTTTCTAGGATTTCTAGGGATATGTTAGGTTTCTATGGATAGATTAGGAGTATGGGATTGAGAGAGAGTGATGATTACACCTTGTTGTTTTTGTTGAGGATAATGAGAATGATGGAAAAGTGGTTGTTGAAATGTATGAAAAATTGCTCTTTAACCTGCTCTGGTGGAAAAAAGAAAAATGGTATGTTTTCTACCTGCCCAAGTAATAAGTTCCAAACCAATATTGCGTACATAACTCTTAGTTCCCTATTGATAATTAGAGTTACAAAGATAATTAGATTTTTTTTAACCAAAGAAGTAACCCCTTTGTTTCTTTCTAGTTAAATATGCAAAACTTGCATAAAGTGAGAGACTAGAAAAACAACAAAAGAAAGATGTAACTAAGTATGATTTATGTAAAATAAATTGCCAACTAATCATTGGTACAAACTAGCATTCTCTTGAGGCGTGAGAGGCAAATTAACCTTCCACTAAAAAGGGCTTAGTACTCTTGCTTTATCTTCATACAAAAGGAAAGAAATAAAAACTAACCAACATGCAAAGGTAAATTCAACTAATCATTGACACACATTAGATGCAATATACCCCACTCCAATCTAGCTAAGAGCATTTTTTGTTTTCATAATCAGCATTACCATGGCAAGAAATGCTCTAGTATATTTCTAGAAGATATGTCACATCCGCATAATCGACTTTCAACCATAGTTGACTTCAATCCACATCTGCTATGTTTGATTGATAGGAGATGTAAGAAAGGAGAAAAACATTAAATTTTAGCTTTTTAACATAAATCAATGCAAATATTGATAAAGATAAAAGGAAGAATGTGAACACTAAATTCTAGGAAAACCTAGGAAGGAATCCAAACAACATCGAGAAAACCTAGGAAATAATGCAGATGTAACATTCACATAGTGTGATTTGTAGTATCATAAATGTATCTGCAGTATCAGTAGCACTTGAACATTCTCCCAACATTCACTGTATGATGTAGATACTCCATATAAAAAATAAAAGCTAAAGTCAATTGTAACACAAGATTGAGTTTTATACTTTACCATGTATATGAAAAAAAATAACAAAACATAGAAGAAATAACATGGATGATTTAAAATAGAGAATGGTAAACAAGTCTCTATTTAATTCAAGTCACGAATGCAATGATCAATCAAATGATCTCAGAGAATGGCCCATACGGATTACAACTGAAAAATAAATCCTTTTACCTCAAAACTTATTCCCCCCTACTTCCTTCCGACATGAAGATTATTATGAACACATTACAAATGATTAAATTTATAGCAATTACATGATCTAAGCTGTCACCAGCTTTTTGGATCTGGATCCTATCCATAAACTAAAAATAATAGAAATCAATGATCTCTTGAAAGAAACCTGGGATAGGTGAAATTGAATGTCTTTGAATCTATGATCAGAAGTCGTTTGGGTGATGACTAGGTATTTGGAAACCGGCCACAATGATTTGCCGGAAAATTCCATTTTTAACAGACCCAATTTTCTCTCAAATAATTACAAAATTTAAAAATATGCCCCCGTTTAGACTAAATGGCCACATTCTAGGTGTGTTTTAAACCGTTTTGGAAAAATGCTTATGGTTTGGCCGAAATTTGTTCCTCAAATTCAATACCCAGAAAATTAGGGGAATTGCAAATGTGTTTTTAACTTCTTGTCACATAACCACCCATCCAAGGCAAGGGAGGGAACATGATGCCAATCTCTGGGGATTTCACAAAAACTTAGTCCATGCATTAGATTCATACACATAAATTCAAGAATGTGCATATGCAAATCAATTAAACATGCACAGTGGAATAAAAAATATCCACACACATTACTCATGCATATAGCATATCAAAAACAGTCATCAATATAAACATTGCAGAAGTAATACATGGACAGAAAAATACGTATCTTTATTGTGCAATTGTCCCAAACAACTAGCTATGTCGCTGCAACGTTCCACCCAACCATAGGCAAGTTGTGTTCATCAATCTCTCAACACAACTGCCACCCCCCGAGTTGGGCATGATTCTTACAAGTAAAAGGGGACATTTACTCTTTCACAACCAATTAATCATTTCATCTGAGCCAAGCTAGTCCATAGCTGGGTTTTTCAAGCTACATTTGAACCCTAGAGGCTTACACTCAAGCTCAAGCCAAAGAAATGGATTTACCAACAGAATGGCCATGGGTTTGGGCTCTCCCCAAATCGTTTCCATCCAAAAATGAATTGTGGGATGGGGAAAAACATTCACAGGGAGGAAAACATTTTCTCCCCAACTCTCTCAGCATTTAACAGTAAAAATGGTCTCTATGGAACCCCAATTCCATTCCCCTTCTTCCCCAGTGGTATACAATACAAAAACGCCCTTCTCCCAGCTAAGAATGAAGGAAAACAAAGGAAAACATGGCTGAAAAATGCCCAGGTAGCTCCCAAGTCGTGAGGGAGATCAATTGGTTGATGGATAATGGCTTGGGGAGCAATTCATGGATTTTTTCTTGCCCAAGAAGCAAAGCGTGATTTCCCATGCAGGGTGGCTTTCCCATATCTGAAATTGGACAGCCATACCTCTCATTCCCCAAGGCATTAACTGCCTCAACCAACTCTTGGGAGAAATCAATGATTGGGTACAAAAGTCAACATGGGTAGTTGAGGGTTTGATGGGTTCTCTCATTGACACTTGGATTGACTTGACTGGCTCCAAGGGTTTGAATGTTTTCCCTCCCAATTCCTTGTAAAAATCATGCCCCCATCTCCTGTTGCATTGCATAGCTAGTTGTGGGTATTTTTATTAAAATGTATTTTTTACATGATGCTGAAATTCCAATGTGCCTGGCTAGCATGCAAACCATATGCCTCAATAAATCAATGGTAGGGGCTTGGCCTTGAGCTCCTCACCATGATTTTATAACAATATTACATCATTTACATTTTAATGCAATAGGGTCAAGATGGGGACATGACACTTCTGCTTTTACCTGGAGGAACCTGATGGAGGAAAACTTGGAATGAATAAAAGAACAAAAGCTTTTTTTTATTTGGATGCCATCGGAACCCATTCAACACTTTCGATAGAAAATTTTAAATTTCTTATATGGGAGGCGCTACCAGAAGTAGAAAAATTCCTACAACAAATATTTCATCAATTATTTGAGTCTATTTCAGGAAGGTTATTTCTGGTGGTAACATATGGCTCCACATGAGATAGTTCTTTCCTGCAAATCACTAAGAACCAATAGAATTGTACCTTTATTCATCCATGTCCCTAAAACTTGTCTTTGTCTATCCTGCTCTACAACTGAAATTTCTGATCTTGCTTATTATTTCACACCCACACACTACAAATTGAAAAAAAAATGCAAATTGTTTTTCAAATTGAAACCTATCATGCTAAAAAAAGGTGATCTTCTTTATGCACATGTTAAGTTCAACGAATCAATTGCTAGATTATGCAACATGGAATTTCCAATATAACCAATCAAGAATCTCATCAATCGACTGGAACTAGATTCCATTTTTAAGCACACATCGGACTGAAGAAGGTGAAAAGTATACAAACTGATGATCTAGGAAGCCATACTTACAGATCTGAAATTTTAACTCTGTGAGGTTAAAAATGTAAATTTTATCATTCCATTTCAACTCCATGTACTTTTCCACTAGATCACAAATATCATAAGAAGAAACAATTTGACGGAAGGTGGATACCTTATCCTATTATATAGGAACAAGTTGTCCCTATGCAACCTCTACTTCATGGATGACATCAATTTCCTTTTCTTGGAATGGCTTTTTTTGTTTAATATTTGTTGCAAATCCTGATTCAAAAATTGTGGATATGGATTCTCTAATTTCTAGAAATTGTTGATCTATTCTTTCCGGAAAAGAATTCATTTGTAGCTGATTTTGTTATTCCATGACTCTGTTTCATATTCATCGTACATAGGATCATTGTTGAAAAGTTCCATCTAAGATGAAGAAGAAATATGCTCTGAATTATCACCATACTCATCAAATCAGAGCTGATTTCCATTAATGATGAGTTCACTGCCATCTTGAGACTACCGATAGAAAAACTCGGGAAAAGGAAATACTCTTAGTTGTCCATGTAATTTCTCATCATCTCTAATATCAAGATCATAATATTCATCATAAATAGGGTAAATTGCAAAGAGTAACGATCATTAAATACAATCTCTTCATTTTGTTGAAACGATTCTTCAATAACATGCATTTCATTACGTTTTGGGGTAGATAATTCGTCATTTGCCTCTTGATACTCATGTTGAAATAAATATTTTTGAAAAGAATTCCAAGAAGAAGCATAAGCATGTATCCTATCTTTTTCTTCAAAAGATGAATGCATGGGATCTTTAGAAAACAATAAACTTTCAGAAGGACCCAAATCAACAAAATCTTCGTCATGTGAATAACTTGAATCATCTTCAACACTAAAACTATTAGAGGAAATTGATTTACTGTCACTTGTATCAGCATTTCCAATTTGGAGAATCTCTTCATTAGCAAATTTATTTTCCTCCTCACTATTATAAGAAAAATCTTCTCTATGTTGAAAACTTGACTCAAATTCTTCACAACAGTTTTCAAGTAAAATTTCAGTAAGGAAAAATATTCTACATTGATTATGAAAGCAAGCATGAAATTCCCTCAATGAGGAAATACTAGATGGAGGAAAAGATATGTACCAATCACTAGCATCTCCCTCTAATGAGAACATGAACATATTCATGAACACATCTTCGTGAGTGATTCCCAATTGATGCATAACTTTATGAAATTCCATCAAATGTGTTGCAGGATTGTCACCCTTTCCTTCTCTAAATCTAGGAAGAAAAACTCCTCACTCATCCACAATAGGTATAGCATTAGGAAATCCAGGAATAGCAAAAAAATTAAATGGATCAAACCTTGCAGCCAAAATAACATCCATCCGAGAAGGATATGACATTCTGGAGCAGAGAAGACGCTTGTGGATTCTTCAATCATGGAGCTACAGGGTGGAAAATCACAATCACTTCTTGGCATGAAATCTTGTTCACCATCAAGAACTCGCTATATTTGTTGTCATATACCCAAGGAAAACCTTCAAATCCATCCCTAGCAACAACGCCAAAAGATGTTAGCACTAAATTTTTCTCTTTCATTGCAAAAGAACAAGGTCTAGCACATCTTGAACCAAGCTTTAAACTAGAAGTTGGCCCTTATAGTTAGAGGGGGCACCCTCAATAAATTATAATGAATTTCTACCATTTAGCCTCACTAACACCAGCTTGAACATTAAGCAAAATGACCAAATTCAAATAGTATTGGATAGGGTAAATAGGGTTGAGAACAGAACAAGCAGTGAAATGGATTTAAAATACTATGAATCTCCGAGAATAGAGGTCATCTCCATTGGGCATGGAGTCTTAAAGAGCAGAGCACTAAGCTTGATTGATAGGAGATGGAAGAAAGGAGGAAAAGATTAAATTCTAGCTTTTTAATATAATGCAATGCAAATATTGATAAAGCTAAAATGAAGAATGTGAACACTAAAATCTAAGAAAACCTAAGAAGGAATCCAAACAACAACGGAAAAACTTAAGAAAGAATCTAGATGTAACATTCACGTAGTGTGATTTGGAGTATCATAAATGTAAATAACAAGGATAGGTCTGTAACACTTAAACATTCTCCCAACATTCGAATTTTGCTATACGATACAAATACTCCATATAAACAATAAAAGTTAAAGTTAGTTGTAACACAAGATTGACTTTTATACTTTACCATGTATATGAAAAATAACAACAAAGCATAGAAGAAATAAGATGAATGATTTAAAATGGAGAATGGTAAACATGGATCTTATCATATCCCCTTCCATCGATCCCACTCAGAGAAAGGAACATGACTAAAATTATGGGCTTTTACAAAACTCAAGCCCCATCATCATAATGAAATTTTTGTAAACAGATAAAACACATATGTGCATATGCAAATCAAAATAAACATGCCCAATGGAATTAAACTATCCACACATATCTATCATGCATTTTTCGGCATAATTAGAATAATCAATAATTTAAACATTGCAGAATTTAATACGCATAGAGAATACTTATCTTGATTCCGAAGTTGTCTGGAGCAACTAGCTATGCAGCTGCAACGTTCCACCGAGCCATATGCCAATTTTTTTCGTTAATCTCTTAACACAATTTCCACCCTCGAGATGAGCGTGATTTCAACAAGGAATGGAAACCTACAAACCTATGCACAACAAAATGAACACCACCTTTAAGTCAAGCCAGCCCATAGTTGGGTTTATCAAGGTAAATTTGAACCCTCTTCATTTATAGATGCTTGCACTCAAGCTCAAGCCAAAACAATGGGTACCCATAACTCCAATCAGATCATTCTCTCCCATAACATTGAATACACAAAATTTATAAATAGAATGTAAATAAATAATCTTCTTACATTTTCAAAATGGATATTAACAAATTTACATTGATTAATAACATTTACTTACAACATTTACCTAAATTTATCTTGATTACTAACATTTACTTGAATTGATGCCAAGTTAGTTTACTTATATACATTATACATTAGAGGTCCTTCTCTTATGCCTGCATACAGTTTCTTTCCAGTTATTAGGTATGTGGTGGGATGGTTGGCTAGTTGGCGCTCTTTTCAATTTGGGGTTATTAACAAATTTGGATTTAGTCCAAGCGATTGATAAATTTCAATTAAAAACTCCTCATCGGCCATAGCCACTTGTCCGGCATTTTAATTATAGCCAATGACCTATAGTTTTTTATTTCATTTACTGTTGTTTTATTTACCCACTTGAGCTTCCCATGAATGATAGAATTTGATGGGCAAAATGATCCTCATGAGGTATTTTGACCGTCAAATACAGTTAAAATTTTTTATTAACCGTCTTGTGTGAAGGGTAAATTGATCATTTAGACGTATTTTTGAAGGGTAATAAAATTTCTAAAACATCATTATTTTACTAGTATTATTAATATGAAATATCTTTGATCTTATATAAAACTATATTTTCCAAATTAGAATTTCCAAATTCCAACCATACTTTCACTTAATAAATAGAAAAATATATTAAATTAGTATTATTTATATTCATGTCCATTGCAAGTTGCATTGTTTTTTCATAGAAAAAGAAAAACTCATTTAACTCAATGATGTTTCGATTACTTTTTTTATTTTTCTATTATTACAATGAGGATCTAGGTACTACAAATTTCAGTGCTCAATGATTATTGTCCATTGATTACAAATTTACGATTTACATTAGCATTCTAGTGCAAGTCTGCTACAAGCCTACAAGGCTACATGAACATCAACGAAATGAATTGAAGTAGGAATTTGATCGAAGTTTGGACTTAGGAGGCTGAACTTCACGATATATAGCCTACAGGTAATTCTTTGGAAATGGTAAGGTTTTGTTTGTAGGATTTTTTTAACATAATAAAAAAAGCATAGTTATTTTTCTTTTACAGAATGCCTTAGCAACATTGTTGATGTTAGCCATGGCGGCATGGTTTGAATTCAAGGATATATGTGTATATAACCGATTTTGTATCAGAGGAAGAGTCTGTTTAAAAATGATATAAAATTTCTCTTAAAGCTTAAGGTTTGTTGAAAAATATAGTTTCTTGTTAATTTTTCTATATTTTTCTCTTAATGCAACTGATCTTTGTACCTTGCATGAAAGATATAGTTTCTTGTTAATTTTTCTCTTAATGCAATCTTTGTACCTTGCATGCTAGGAGGGCCTACGATCTTGACCCCCTTATGAATTCAGTAAATATATAGAATAAAACTATCTAATTATAATTTTTGAGAGTTGATCAATACTAGGTTAGTAGGTATTGGTAGTGATCGAGCCTCATAGTTTTTTGTTAATCTCATATATAGAGATATCAAGAGTTAAAACCTGAGTGTGCTTAGTGATAACAAAAAAACTTGTGTGACCTACATGTTAAAACCCGTGTAATATCTGTTTGCTATGCGAACTTGTGCATTATTGAGTTAAAACCTGAGCGATGTGATAAAAACCTGCGTGATATCTTCATTGAAACCCGAGTGATCTCTATATTTTTACTGTGCGAACCTGTGCTTCATTAAGTTAAAAGCTATGCGATCTCTGTTTTAAAAACTTGAGCGATCTCGGTGATAAAAAAATGTGTGATCTCTGCGTTGAAATACTGGCACTATCCTTCGGCTACAATACTAAATCTAGTGTAATAATTAGTGTTGCCACCGTGCATACTAAAGCCTACATGCATTCATATAAGAAAGAGTCACCTTATAATGTTGGATGTTTTTGACAAACAAAAAGGTGCTACCAAAAGTACAACATAAAGTTTGTCATCTGCAACATACCTTCAAAATAGAGTATGAGAATTATAAGCAGACATGTCATATCAGAGATTTAGAACAAGTTAAGCGGTGTTTCTAAGAGCTATGAATTTATTAAATCAAACTCGCAACTTACAGAAACCTAAGCTAATTGGAAAACCATATCAAATTCAACTCCCCCGTAACTAATTCAGGAACCATATCACATTCAACTCCCTGCATTTATGTTGCATCTCATTTTCAATTGAATTACAACGAGGTAGAGAACATACGCATAGTGTTGGAGCAATAGAAATTCTAAACTCGGCATGCTTCTCTCGCATTACATGTTGAATGAAAGATAATGGGAATGATAGGGTTCCAACTTTGAGCTAGGTAATAACTTAAACTTTGATCGAGGTTAGTTTTTTAGGAATATTTGAAGCTTACTAGTATCCTAGTAATTATCTATTGTGTTTCAGAAGAATATTTACTTTCCGATGTAATCAATTCTTAGCTCTTTTCTTTTATCCTTAACTATTGGAATTTGGGACTGGAAAATTTCTTGTTATTTTCAAAACTAACCTTTCATCATAGGTTTTTTTTTCTCAAATGGTTGAAAATTTAAAAAAATTTAAATTTTTAGTAAGACATTATTCCTACATTGTCAGTTTCAGGCACATGATTGCAAGTCGTTTGATTCGAGTGTAAAACTAATAAAAAGTAAATGGAACCTCGTCTTGATTACTATTATCTTCCCAGTGCGAGTTTGTTTTTGCTTCTCCCGTATTTTTGTATTTTTCTATAAGAATCTTTGGTATTACCATTGGATTTTTGTGTACTATAGAAGTTTATATTTTGAGTGGTATAATAGACTATATTTTTCCCCTACTACTAGCTCTGATGAAAGCTGAAATATAGCCATGAATTTGATTGTCTTAAAAACTCCAATTAGCTCATTGAATTAACTTAGGTAGTTGGAATGTAGCCATGAGTTTGATTGTCATAAAAAATTCATGTAGCTCATTCAATTAGCTTAGGTTTCTGCAAGTTGTTAGCTTAGGTTTCTGCAAGTAGCCATGAGAAACAAGCTCACAAACAATGAAGTTTGTTATTTTGCGACAAAAACAACTTCAAAGAAAATATGAATGCTATTAAAAAATGTGATTGACATACACGAATAATGAACCGGCAAACAAGATCCATTCAAACATAACAAGAAGCCAATAAAGCATATCATATTGCTAAAGGAGCATATGAGGACAACACTCCATGGATGTAGAGCAAATTCAAGTCATGTTCGTATTAATCTTATGCATAGAATCAAAACCATGGATGAGAATTGCTTATTGAACTTTATTGTGATGCATGTGTACAAATTTGGTCTAATCCATATTTGATATATTTATTAAAATCTTCCCATATATGAATCATTTAACCTATATCAAAGCTGTGTGGTAGATGCAGAGGCACTTGCTTCCAAAAATTAGTCCCTCTATGTCTATTAGCAACTTTTTTGAGTGCATTTTAATATAAATAGAATTTATATTTTATATTTATCTCTTTTTTAAAAAAAAATTATAAAATCATTAAAAATGACTAGAATTTTACAAGTCATAAATATAATCTAGACACATTGTATACTGACTTGTTTTATTCTTAATTAAGTGAATTTAAAAGTTATCAAGATGATTTATACAACTTTTCTATTTCAATTTTACTTAAAAAAATTGTTTCTTTAGTCTTATTGTTTTTATGCTTTATTATGATTTGTATCCATAATTTTTTTAGTTTAAGCTATATTTTTATATAATATTAATTTAGTATATAAATGATATATTAAATGAATAGAAATGAATTTAATGGACCATGATAGATATTAATAATTATCATTTCAATTTTAATGTAAAAATGTCAAGAAAATAAATATTGTTTTAAAGAAAAAATTAACAAAATTTATTTATTGAAAAGTAAATTTTTTGACAAGACTTCAACAATGAAGGGTAAAAATTTCAACAAAAGGTTTCACCACACGGATGATATATACACCCAAAACGTCGAAAAAAAAAAACTTTGACCGGTACAATGAAAACCAAAATCCAACACTGCTTCCCATACCTGATTTCATTTAGTGAGATTTCGTTCAGCCACTCCTATCATTTTTTATTTCATTCACTGAGATGTTTTCTTCCAGTTCACTATTGATGGATTTACTAAACTCTGGATAATCACTTGATTATCTAAAGCACAAAGAAGGATTAAGACGAAAAGCAGGGCCATCAGTGCAAATGAATAACGAAAGTAAGCAGGTACAACTTGGAATGCCAATCCCTTCTAGCTTCTCATTTTCATATATACAACTGAACGACTTGGTTGCAGATGGACTGAGATATTGATTCTACATCTTGAACCATAGGTAACGCAACATGATAAAACAGATTCAAGAGGGGTCAATAACAACTGTGGAGGAAATGGGACCGTTGCAATAACAAATTTAGATGAAACGGGGCCGTTGGAATTATTGTAGCAGACAGACAAAGCGGTCGTGACAACATCAAGAGGATGAGATATTGCATGTAGGAATATTGTGGGTTATAGATCAGAGTGCTGAAGGAATCACGCTTCTAGCATTGGGAACTACGTTGTCGATGGCTGCGGAGAATTTATGGCCAACAGAGAGGAGGGAGCCCCAGCAACTATGGAGTGTACAGCTTGCAATTGTCACCGCAACTTCAACCGACGGGAATCTAAAAGTTCGGCATTCTGCGAGTAGCATCGCATACACAGGTGATCAAATACATTCCAATCTATATCGAACTGTATGTTATGCTTTCATTTCCACATATTTGGTATAATACTAATGAAACAACTAGACCATTCAAGGATTAATTATTTTACTTTGACTGATGCCTTTGGTCATAGATATGATGATGAATATAAATAATTGACTTTGTTTACTCTTTTCAATTGATAAATATAAGGACTTGCACACTTCATCTTTGAATTTTCATTTAGAATTTATGTCGATATCCATTTATAAATACAAGAGCCACGTCCACCAGCTAACTTTGCCACCAGCTTTGTGGCTAGCTATGAGGAAGAGTTTTTTTGCAATGGAAACCATGGTTGGAGTTGTTTTTTTGCACTTAGATTATATATGTTCGAGTTTAAAAGAGATGTTGCAGGATTTATCCTGTATCTGCTGGCACTGAATATGTATATATGTCTATAGAATGAGATCTTTGATGAACGGAGCACCTTTCTACAGTTCCTATCCCTCCTTGGCTTTATCCTATCCCATATGAGATCTAAAGGTTCTATAAAAGGTTAAAATTCCATCTAGGATCTAAAGGTTTAAGGGGTAGTCACACCCATCCCCTCTAGGGGCCAAACATATCCTTTAGAGTGCGCTAAGGCATATGTTGAATCAGCTGACAATGCATTATGAAATAGTTCACAACATACATATTATTATCTTTTGATGGGGGGATCCCAATAGGATAGATGTATGCCCACCAACACCCTATTATGGGGCTCAAGTAGACTATGGGGTGTCCATATCCATGAACATAATTACAAGCACCAACACTACCAAAAGAAAAAGTGGCCTATAAGAGGAACATATATATGGGGATCAAGAAAACTTTTAGGGGAAAAATTTAGCCCATGGGCTATGTTTTACCTTTTTTTCCCTAAAAATTTCACCAAATTGCCTTTTTTTGGAAGATGATTCCCCCAAATTCTATGGGATATGTTTTTTTACTCTAAAAATTGCCAAAATTAACTAAAAATATATATAAAGTCCTTTGAAATTTGAATATTTGTTTAAAATAATAGCCAAACATTTTATGGTTGCAAATTTAAGAATTAGTAAGATTCACTAATGTTTCTACACTTTGAGAAAATTATAGGTCCTTAAAATTTTCCCTGATGGGGATAGCTTAAGCTTAGTCGTGGAAATAATAGTGCATCACTTTAACTGACCTATTAATCCTACTTTGACAGCTTGGTTGTATGTATTAATATATACTCTAACAATATAATAATAAAATTCAATAGTTTTTTAATTGAATTCCAAAACATTTATAAAAGCAGCATAAAATTCAGTTCTTGAGGGCCTTAAGAGCTGTGTAGAGAAAATATAATGGGAATTACTATAAGTGTTTATTCATGCAAACCAATATTTTATCTATTTTATTTTTTAAGTCCAACATTAAGATGTCATCAAACTCACAAATCTGATATCTCATTTGTCAATTTTAACTTATAATACAAAAACATCTATCAAACTTACACAAATCCAAATGATATCTAAAGAAGAAAACATAATCAATTGAAAATATCTTTATAGAAGATTGCTTGCACAAATCCTCAACTTGAATGATCAAAATTATAGATAAGTATGTGCAACTTTATAAAAAACATTACAAATCACCACAAAAGTTCAAAGATGCGAATAAAAGCACCCAACATCTAACTGCATAATTTCAAGAACAAGTCATATAATTATGTATGGCTCCTAGATCTATCTCTATTTGGAGAAACCATGATGCTAAAATTCAAACCTCTATAAATAATAGAATTCCCCAATAAATCATCGACCTTTCCAGAGGAATGTAACGTTCCAACATGAACTCTTAATGTAATTGCATTTCAAGCTACACTAGAATTTATTTAACCAATCCTTTTCAAATCAAATATTTCAAACCAATAACCATCTGGATCCTTGATAAAATCCAAACCCTTCATCATCCCTGCAAAGGAGTAGTAATTGTTAAAAAAAACGTAGAAAACCATTGGATATGAAATCGATATGAGAAACCCATCAAAATATATCTCTATCTAGTAGAAAAAGCTATGAGGGGTTCTAACAATATATTTAAGATGGTTTCTAATCTAAAACATAAATAACCTTATTCTAAGTAATTCAGTGGTGTTCTTGTTCAATATTTATTGTGATAATCGTCTAAGTCACAAGTACAATAAAGAGTTCCCTCCCTTGATTTCATTGATAGTGAGGACCCTAACCTTGTAAGTAATAAGTGATGGCCCGACTTCAGTATATTTTTGTAAGTTGTTTAATTGCAGGTAACGGGGGTGCATTCTTGCTTTGAGTAAGTATAGAGATGAATTTGGGGGTCCCCCTCTCCACAGGTGTGTCATCATCTGAAATTATTTTTTGAAAACTAATGAGAAAGTCATTGTTGTAAAATCTTATGAGTTGACAAAATTATTCTTTTTAAAGAATCTGCAGCCCTCTTTGGCACTTGAACCCTCGTGAAGGATTTCAATATATATATTTATGATGTAGAGAGGACATAACGGTTAAGCACCCATTCAGTATGCGGGAAGCAGTGGCATGTATGTTCCATATGAACCTTCTAAAATGGTTAACATGGACTTGAAAACATAATCCAAATCTATATCTGATAGACATTAGCAAATTTGAGCCAAATGTTGTCAAAATTTTGCGCTTTTATAAAGAAGTGAAAGCACCAACATATAACTAATTTTCTCTAATGAATTTATTTCGTAAACTGAATCAATTTCAATTTTTTCAAGAGAAAAAGGTGAGAAACATTTGTTGTCCATATATTTTTTTAAAAAGCAATATTTGCAAATTTTTAAAATTCCTATAACCAAAAAAAAATTGAGGGGATTTCATCAAATTTTCAGGGGAAGGTGGATCAAGATTTTCAGGTCATTCTTGTAAACCACAAATGCCAATGCTTATGAAATTTCTTACATAAACAATCCAACAGTGAAAATTTTATATCTTGCTAAGGAAACCAATAATAGGGTTTCAAGTTCCTTTTTTTCCTTCTAGAATTTGTGCAACTCATAAGTATTTCCATAATGTAAGATGTTTTCTATCATCAAACTGTCGACTATTGACATGAAACATATACAAAAAAAGAGCTACAAGGATATGAATGACAAATGAGTATTCGTTCAAAATGATCATAAAAATAGAACATACCATATGTGATGTCCCCAAGTGAAATAAGAACAAGATTTGTTGTGATATTTTGCTATCGTTGGTTTGGTATTGATTTAGTGTTACCCATAGAAGTAGATGTGCACATAAGAAATGTAAATAATTATGAGTTATTTGGCTTTGAGAATCCATGTCAAGCTCATCTCTAGGACCAAAACCAAAGCCCTGGTGAGCAATTGCACTAATTAACTACCGGCGCAGTATACCACGTTCGGTATGTACTCAATGAAGCCAACTTTGCAATAGTCAAACTGCTTATTAATTCTTCAATTCATAACAAAAATATATGATACTATAAACAAGTAATGAATGAAAATTTTGTATACCTCTTGGGTTAAATGGTAAGGTTCCAGACGCAATCCAAAATTGTAACAACTGTTCACTGTTATCTTTTATGAAGAAGCTTAAAACTACACAAAAAAACCTAGGAAATGAATGTGTTAGTAAATCTTCGAAACAATTTACACCAGGAGCATGGGAACTAGAATCTTTTACTAATATTTCTTTCAGTGGTTAAGGTGGTCAAACCCCTAATATGCTTCTGCTGCTGCTATTGCATCAATTGAAACACCAAAGAATTATTTGTTGAATGCATTGAGATGTTGCCACTGCTACCTCCACCCAGGCCAATAGGGGTTCTATTTGTAGCTGTCAAGTGTTGTTCCAATGTGTGAAATCATGTAGGATAATCCATAGGAGAACCTATATCTCCAAGTCTAATTTTTTTTTATTTTTGATGTAACTGATCTAGTTCAAGTCTAGTTGATAAACAAGGAAATGCATTCCCCAAATTGTTAACAGGTGCAATTCCTTATGATTAACCAATGCTTTTATTATAGCCTAGGCCTGGAAGAGAGGAAAATTGAAGCATTCCAGAGGGATTTAGCCTTGGTAAACCCAAGCCTAATGAGCCATTTAATCTAGCCAAAAATATTTCTTGCAATGATTCAAGAGCACGAGCAGATAGTTGACCAGATTGAGCAAGAACTTGCAAATCACCAATTCCATCCACATGGAAAAGAGAACCAAATGAATATTCTCTTCCCCCTCCAAATGAATTTCCCATGCTACCATGTTGACTAGCATGCCACCAACCCTTTTCAAGTATAGTCTATACTTCGACATATTATTAAAAAAAGAAAATGCATACCATCAAAAAATATTTTAATTTTCATCAATTCAGAGATATACGTAGGTCAACATGTATGGTTTCTATGTTTTAATCAAATATATATAAATATTTAGATTACAAATCAAATAGACCTACATAAATAATAGAATCATAAAAAGACAAATAATGCAACATATCTAGATATTAGCATCCAAAATATAAGCATGAAATGTGACTCAATTTTAGGTATGTAAAAAATATGGTAGAACCTCAACTATAGAACTCAACTATACGTGTAGATGGCTTGCAATATTTCCTTGTGTCAATCCTTGAAAATTCATAATCTCCAATATTTGATTTGGAGCAACTTCTACAGCATGAATAAATCATATCAACATTAAAATCTAATGACTAGTGAAAGAATCCTATTATTCAGAGACAATCATGCAAAATTATCATCTAAAGAATAACGCCAAAGACTTGTAATGTAATGATAGTTTACATCGAACTATGTTGTGAACAGAAATTACTTCCAAATAAAAGGAGTAGCAAAGAAATAGATGTAAAGACATATGATCTTACTGTATAATCTCCTATTGCACAATTGGCATGACAAGGTAACTTGCTATATCAATGGTATGACATGGAAAATGTAAATTTACATACTTAAATTCCAAATAGGAAGGTTTCTTACTATATATTCCCAATATATTAAAAACATTAACAATATGTTGATGCAACTCCACCAAAAAAATGGATTTACTTGTAAATGTAATGATAGGTTTTCATAGAACTATGTTTTGTTAAAATGAATACAAATCGCTTCCAAGGAAGAGTACCAAAAAACACATGTAAAGACTTATGATTTATGACCTTACAGTGCAATATCCTATTGCACAAATTGCACAATCAACATGACACGTAACCCACTATATTAATGGTCAGACATTGAAAAGAAAAATTACATTGTTTAATTCCAAATAGGAAGGTTTCTTACTGACTATTCCCAGTGTATTAACAAAATTGAAAAATTGTTGATGTAGCTCCACTAACCAAACAACTCTTGGATTTTTTGATGTTGAATGATATTCAATATCATGTTCATCCTCATCATCATCCTCATCATGATTTTTTCTCTCCTCTTCCTTTTCATCTTCTAACTACGCTCTATTAAGATTCAATATGCTAGGATGGATAACATCAATATTCAATTCAATTTCACAACAGCATATACAGGATCACTGAAAGAAACACAATCACAAGATAGACACATATTTATCCTGGAAACCCTCTAGGGGAAGAAAACCTAGCAAAACTTCCTCAATAAAGATGATCAAAAGTACAAAGACAAAACCCCAAACAAGTGCTCCTTCTCCTTGCAGATCTCTCTCTCTCTCTCTCTCTCTCTCTCTCTCTCTCTCTCTCTCCTATGCGAATTACACAAGTGAGTGTGTGTGTTCAAATGAGGAGCACATCACTGCTATTTATACTTCATCTTTCACTTGACCTTTTCACTTAACATGTCGGCCAAACTAAACTTGATTGGGATGACTCCTCTAGGAGACTCAATAACCCTAATACAAATGAGTCTAGGGGGATCTAATGCCCCGACTTACAAGGGAGGATTTACCTCAATGAATTTACAAGAAAAAATGTAATAATAACATCCCAATGGAGGAATAAAACCATCTACGAATAAATTACAATAATAAAATACAATAGAATATTCTTTGAAGTTACAATATTTCAACACTCCCCCATAACGAGAAGGTTATTCTACTGACAACAACAACATCAACTTTAGGAGAAAGGAGAGAGAGCATCATCACCAACATCAAGGTGACACATCTATAAATCATCATAATTTTTCTTCAACAACATCAACGACTGGAACAGTTACTCGAACATATTCAACATCTTTAGTATTGGAGCATCGTCTTCTATAGCACTGAGTCTTCATCTTTGATCTTCATCTTCTGCAGCACTCGATCACTCGATAGTCTACAACAACACTTTATCTCTCGATCATCTACAACAACTCTTGATCTTTCGATCAGCAACAACATCATCTACATCAACATAACCTGCAACACACATGACCCAATTACGGGATGATAAAATCCTCTCACTTTAGGACATAAGTCCAAGGATGATGCAATCCTAACCACATCATGGAGACAAAATTTTGCATATTACTTTAGGACTAATGTCTAGGGATGATACAATCCCAACCACATCAAGGAGACAAAAGTCTACGGATCACTTTAGGACTAATTTCCAGGGATGATACAATCCCAACCACATCACGGAGACACTATTTTGTGGATCACTTTGGGACTAATTTCTAGGGAAGATACAATCCCAACTACATCACAGAGACAAAAGTCTGTAGATCACTTTAGGACTAATGTCCAGGGATGATACAATCCCACTGCAACACCATAGAGATAGAATTTTGTGGATCAGTTTAGGACTAATGTCTAGGGATGATACAATCCCAACCATATCACAGATACAGAAATATACATATCACTTTAGGACTAATGTCCATGGATGATAAAATCCCACTGCAACATCATCATCACTACTCCCCCTTTCGAGGAGGGTCCTTTCGAACCACACCAAGCTTGTCATGGAAGTACTCAAACTTCACTCAATACAGAGGCTTAGTCAAGACATCAGCAACTTGCTCATCAGTTCTCACATACTAGATCTTTATAGATCCCTTCTGTACCATATCTCGTATGTAAAAATACCGGATTTCAATGTGCTTTGACTTGTCATGGAACGCTCGGTTCTTCGTCATCTTTATACAACTTTGGTTGTCACATAGAATCACCGTGGTATCCAACTCCAAGTCAAATAGACCTGACATCAATTTTAGAAGCCATATGGCTTCACAACTAGAAGAACAAGTTGTTATATACTCTGCTTCAGCTATGCTGAGAGCAACACTAGACTACTTCCTGCTAAACCATGAGATCATGGCGGATCCCAAACAATAACATCCACCTGAGGTGCTCTTCCTATCTGAGACACTTCCTTCCCAATCTGCATCTGTATAACCATACAATCTGTAGTCATGATATCCAACACAGTATAGACCAAAGTCTATTGTACCTTTCAAGTACATCATTACATGCTTTGTAGCTACCAAATGAACACATCTATGCTCAACTAGATACTCACTCAGGTTGTTCACAACAAAGCATATATCTCGCCTGGTATTCATCAGATACATCAACGAACCAAAAATCTATTTGTACTGAGTCACATCCACTAACTTTGACGATTCATCATCTAACAAATTCAGGTTGGTATCCATGGGTGTAGCCATGGCTTTACATTCCAACATATCAAATATTTTTAGGATTTCCATAGCATACTTTTCCTGGTTGAGAAATATTCCTTCTGGGTTCTGCCATACTTCCAGACCAAAAAATTACTGTATCAATCCAAGGTATTTCATCTCAAATTCTTCAGCGAGCTTCTTCTTGCACTCTACAATGTGTTTCTCATTTCTTGTCAAAAATAAATCATCCACATACAACGGTAATATGATAGGTTCATCATCCATAACCTTAAAGTAAAGGTTACGGTCAGCTTTACTTTTGGTAAAACCCAAGCTTGTCAAAAATCTATCTATCCTTCCTTACCAAGCTCTAGGAGCTTGCTTCAATCCATATAGAGCCTTCTTCAACTTGCATACGTGAGTCCATCTGTCTTCAACTTCAAATCCATGTGGTTGTTCTATGTACACTTCTTCCTCAATCACACCATTCAAGACAGTTGTCTTCACATCCATCTGGTGTAAACTCCACTTCATCATGGATGCAAGTGCCATGATGGTTCTAATGTAAGTGTACCTTTCTACTAGTGCAAATTCTCTTCATAATCAATTCCCTCTTTCTGAGATAATCCTCTAGCCACAAACATTGCCTTGTATTTCTCAATACTTACATCACCTAAATGCTTTAACTTGTAGATCCACTTGGAAGATACCACAATTTTTCCTTTTGGTTTAAGAAATATTGATTGGTAATCTTCTTTCATTGCTTCTACCCATTCTTTCTTTTGTATAGCTTCTTCATAACTGGTAGGTTCTTGATCTACAAGATCACACATCAAATCCACATAACTTGAAACTGGATTTGGATTCTTGCTTACTCTTGTGGAGCCTTCTCGAGCTCCATAATTCTCTACTTCTTGTATAATTTATCTTTCCCAATTAGGCTTTATCTTTCGTGGCATATTCATAGTGGGAGGTTCTTGAGGTTCTAGCATATCATGGTATTCTAGTGTTTCATCTTCGGGGAAGGGTGCAACTTCTACATTTCTGGGAGGTACATCTTATTCATATACTTCTTCATGTTGGCACTTTCTGGATATCTTGAGAGCTTCTTCTTCATCAAATGTTACATCTATACTAATATCCATGTGATGGAATCCTAGAATGTATATTCTGAAGGCTTCGGAAACTTCACAGTAACCAACAAATATTCCCTTCTTTCCGGAAGGGTCCAACTTGGTTCTCTTTTCTTTTGGTATGTGAACATATACTGGGTAACCAAATATCTTGAACTCTGTTTCATGTTCTCTCTTTCACCCATCTATGAGTTTTTCATATTCAACCTTGTAGCAAAGGTTGATGTCTCATCACTCTAGGTGATCCTTGAGCTCATCATTCTATCCTGTAGGAAGTCTTCTTCAATCTGCACAAATGATTTCTCGATATCTTTGTCACAACATCTCGTCATGGTCTACTTCTGTATAAGCCTTCTTTATAGTTGAACCATTGTCACTTGTTCTATGGAACAAGTCTCGTCATTCTTCATTTGTAGGTGATCATGTAGGATACTTCCTACAAGTCAAATTTAATAGCATGGTTAGAAACATTTCATAGTTTCCAAATATATGCATAAAAACATAAGTCATACTATCTTAGCCAATGCTACAACATTCATTCATATCCCATATTCATATGGTAACTTTCTAGATGCCTTCCATCTCTACCAGGACATTATTAAGAGTGTGCACTACTCCCAATATGTCAGCAAAGAGGTTTCAATCTAGATAAGTAGAAATGGAATGTTGTATAGCACCATAATCTACTTACCCATCACATGCATATCAATGCATAAAACAAACCCTAAATAAATGTGTACACAACTGGACACTATCATTCAAACAATTTGATAGAAATGACAATTCAAGTACTTCTCTTTGTTTATTTGGTACGACCTCCTTTGATCCTAGTCTCCTTGAAGGGATTACTGGAATGCCTAATGGTAAGCTCTACTTCATCATCAGAGTTAGTGAAACTTTTCTGAGGGGAGTCATTTTCTTCTAAATTGGAGATAGTCTTCTTTTGTCTTGTCATGTGCTTTGAAGAACCACTATCACAGGACATATTCTTCGATTTCTTCCTTTGCTTGCTTCCTGGGAGGGTCTTCATCCTCTTCTTCCTAATATTCATCTCCAGCTAGGTTTTCATGATGTCTTTTCTTGTTGTTACTCTTCTTGTATTCTTCTTTCTTCAATGGACAATTTCTGGCAATGTGTCCTAGCTTGCCATAATTGAACATTGAAAGTTGGAGTAGTTTCTTCTTGGATTGTTTCCTCTTATCCTTTGAAACTTCTTGGGAGGTTGATACTCCTTGTGGCTTTCCTTCTTGAAGTTAGATTGACTTCTTCCTCTCTTGGTATGGGTGGCTAGGGCTTGATCATATTCTTTAAGTCGAGCTTCTCTATTGGCTACTCTAGCCTCTTCTTGGATGCAATCTTCTCATACAATGTCGAATTTCATGCTTTCCTTTCTGGCACACACAGTCTGGATGAATGAATCCCAAGGTCTAGTGAGACCATTGAGAGCAGTCCTAACTAGTTCATGTTCATCAAGGGAGTCTCCAATGGCTTCTAGTTGCTCCTTGAACTAGGATATCCTTGTGAAGTATTCTTGGATGGATTCTCCTTGGATCATATTGGTACTCTTGAATTGAGTTCTCCTATTCATCCTCCTATTGATGTTCCTTCCTTCATACATTCTGTCTAGGGCATCATACATCTCCTTCGGGGTCTTCTTGGATGACACTTGAGGAGTCAAGTGATCTTTGATAGAATTAGCAATGATCCTTTTTTTCATGATCAGTTCCTTCTTGTGCTTCCCCTTAGCTTCATCCTCTTTAGGTTCTACAACTTCTTTCTCGATATATTTGGAAATATCATTCTCTTAAAGAATAAGTCCAATCTTATATTTCCATGCTAAGAAATTATCTATGCCTTCTAGCTTATCCTCGGGCTTAGTGCTTGGGGCCATCTTATCTAGGAGGTCACCAAAAAATGAAATTTGTCAAAATGCAAAACTCACCTTACTAGGAGATGTGGTTGACTGAGGTGAATTGATTGGTACACTTCGTTTCTGGAGATTCCAAATTTTCACCTCTCAAAATTGACTCGCGAAATTCTGATCTGCAGTTTTTCCAGTCTTTTGGTTTTTTCTGGTCCAAAGTCAAACTAGGGTTTGACTTTCCCATAGATATACCCACTCAAAAAATTTGATCTAGGGCTCAAAATTTCACTCTTGGAGAGGTGCACCTTTCTATGCAATCATATTTCCAAAATTCCAACTTTGACAGAAACCCTAATTTCTTGTCGGAGGGAGAAGAGAGAGATTTCCACCTTGTGAAAGCTGTCCTATTCAGGTTAGATCTAATACCATGTTATGATTCAATATGCTAAGATAGATAACATCAATATTCAATTCAATTTCACAACAATAGCATATACAGGATCACTAAAAGAAACACAATCACAAGATAGACACAGATTTATCCTGGGAAACTCTCTAGGGGGAGAAAACCCAGCAAAAATTCCTCAATATAGATGATCAAAAGTACAAATACAAAACCACAAACAAGTGCTCCTTCTCCTTGCATCTCTCTCTCTCTCTCTCTCTCTCTCCTATGCGAATTACACAAGTGAGTGTGTGTGTTCAAATGAGGAGCACATCACTCATATTTATACTTTATCTTTCACTTGACATTTTCACATAACATGTTGGCCCGAACTAAACTTGATTGGGTTGAATCCTCTAGGAGACTCAATAACCCTAATACAAATGACTCTAGGGGGATCTAATGCCCCGACTTATAAGGGAGGATTTACCTCAATGACTTTACATGACCAAATGTAATAAGAACATCCCAACAGAGGAATAAAACATCTCTAGATAAATTACAATATAATATTCTTCGAAGTTACAATGTTTCAACAGGATTTGTTCCATCATTGGCCCTGGACCCATTTTTTCCATCCTTTGTTCCATGATTAAACTTTTCATTTACATATCCATGGTCCAAATTGTTATGATCCTTTCTCTCTATCATCTTTTTCCTGACTACATGTTGCCAAATATTCTTCAGCTCTTCAAGTATAACATGCTTTATCAGGTAGTCACAAACCCCATGAGTTATCCCCTTCATCACAACACTTGTTTCACCATTTGTTGGCATCACTGTATCATACAAAAGCCAATGGTTTAATAGAACAACAAAATATGACAATCCAAAAAAATCAACAAACATATTGTTACAATGCCATGTTCATACTAAAACAAAATCATAGCCACATTTAGCTATGCAAAATTAACATGCAATTTAAGGGTGGTGTTTCTTTACAGCTTAAGGAATATACACTCACTTTTTATGAAATATCTACCAATTCAACTAGGGGCAGCTTAAGGAATATACTCTCACTTTTTATGAAATATCTACCAATTCAACTAGGGGCAGGTTCACTTCTGTAGGCTTCCAGTAAAGAAAGAGTGACCATTAAAGAAACAAATAAAGATTGACATGTGCAACAACTGAAAACTACAATTTATCCTCTCTAGATGCACCCTATTTTAGTACCAACCCCAATTCAATAAATAAATCCACTCTAGATGATAGAACATGCAGCAGGTAACTTATCTTGTCAATCCCTACTTTTTATGAAGCATGTTGCTTTATTTGGAGCCTAAGGTTCCAAAATGCAAAAGAAAATGCACCTTCAGTTTTGAGACCGTTGTACTTAGGTAGTAGTTTTCTACATTGTAAGTTAGTGTAATTCCTTCCTTTCTTCACTAGTTCTAGTCGTTGTTCTACACAAAAAATTGGCTCAGATCATTCCACCAGTACATGATTTTAGCTGCCATAAACATTTCAAGGGAATCAAAGGACAAACGAAGTGACACAGAATTAGGAGCAATCAAACAAATAGGTCTATCAAATGAACTTCTACACTTACTGATAACCAGAATGTCCAATACCAACCCCACAAGTTCCAAGAGTTGCAATCCATCCATGCCAGGCATATGTACATCACTTATCACAAGGTCAATTTTTTCTTTGTAGGCTTAGTGCTGTGATTGCTTGCCCACATGATGTAACTACAAATACAAAAGGATAGCATCATTATATTAACATGTAAAAATAATTGAATGTCTTGAAAATAAGCACTAGAAAAAAGAAAAAGATAAAATAGTTGAGCATTTAAGGCTTTCTCCGTGAGTTGGGTAAATCCAAAATACCAGTGGCAGGAGACATCTCAACTCTTATGATTTGGAGCTACTATAAAATTGAGAGAATAGAACTTCATACTAACTAAGTTGGAAAACAAGTAGCATGGGAGTTCTGACCCGTCTAGCACATACAACAATATAGATTTAAAAGGAAAAAAATTGTGACAAGTTGATTTACTAACCAAACTTACATTTCTGATTCATTTAAAAAAGATCAATGCACAACTATATTTCGAAACCATTGATTTCATAAGATCTAAATTTTGAAAACGGATTCCTACCCTTGTTAGAAACTATATTTTCTTCCATTGCACAACTATTGATTTCCCTTATTAAAACCAAGTTTTCTTCCATCTTACAGCTATTTGTTTCCCTTGTTAAAAACTGAACTTTCTTCCATCAAATCTATTAGTTGAGACTTCCATTTTAATAAAGAAAATAAAACCCGTTGTCTTCTTGTGTAACTTGTTGATAAACCCCTGCAATTTCAGATCCACAGGCTTCATCCATAACCCTCTATTCTATATTAGAAACATAACACCCTTTTAGGAAAACATCTTGATCCATCCACTGCTTAGTTTCCACCACACGGACGTCCTGAAGAGACCAATAGATAAATATTTAACTGTACCAAAATCAACATGCTAGAGAAAAAGCTAACACAAAGCAAGAACTTGCTACCACCCATACAACCAACTGACCTCACTACCCCAGATCTCAATAGCAATGCAGACATTTACAGAACAATTAAGCACAAAACTCTGAAAAAACTTACTCCATATTATTACTTTATACAGTGCAAAAAACTACCATGTCTGCAGTATTCTTCTTTAAGCAAAATTGCCTGAAAAAAGCCAAAATTCAAGACCAAAAAGAGTAGAACATACCATTATACTGGCAGTGACGAAGCAAACTCTCCAGCAACGGCAGGAAAATCAGGTCATCATCCACAACCAAGAGACACATACCGATAGGAAAATCATCATTATCCTCCTCATCGCTCATCACTTTGACTTTATCATTACTTTTAAAGGTCCTTCATGTTCAAATTTCCTGGCACACCATTGGTATTAATATGAGGGGACTATTGCATTGTAACAACAACAAGCCCGCCTTCAGATCGGCCCATTTTCTGAAAACCCCTCACTTTAAAATCTGATTCTCCACAGACCCACTTCAGAAACCTCGCCACTCTCACAAACCTGTCTAAGAAACCACCATCGTATGTTAATTTTCCCAAACAGCCAACTGAAAACACCATTTTTCCCAAACCCATATGAGAAAACAACCCCAAGCTCCAATTTTACAACCACAAGGAGCACACCCTGTTCTTGTGACACCCACCCAAATGAGAAATCAGTAACAAAATCTGCTCCCCCCCTAAAAAGTATATTGTTTAACATGAGTCCACTTGCCCTAGGGTTTTTATAATGCCACTACAAGCAATACAGATTGGAAAGGAGATCAATGAAGATCACAACAGTACACAAATAAGTGTACATGGCCCTGTACCAACGATATTCAATGCGTGACAGTGCATCACATATAAAGAAGAGATCTAGAAAATACAGTGTTCAAGAAATTGAAATCGATCAAAAACTAAAAGATGGCATAGGTTGTATCCTGTCCAGACTCAACACTTATCTCGTAACTGAGGCATATTTAAGATGGGCGTATACATACCAACTATCATCCAGTACACCCGTTAAATCTTTCCTGTGAACCAACAAGTCCTACACTCTGCGCTGATGTCTGCCGGCCACCCCCTCTCGAGAAGGGAAAAATGAGACAAACATAAACAAATTAGAACCAATCATAATTCAAATAAATGTTTTTATTTTATTTTATTTAATGTATAATATTCAATACATTGTTGAAACATTGCAAAAATGTAAAAATGTATAGCTTTCAAAGCCAAATTAACTTTAATTATTTTCACACACGTTTAAGTTTCCTATTGGAACGATGCACATAAAAGGATTTTAAATAAATTAATGTTTATTTATTTATTTTTATTTGTTTAAATGTGCTTTACATTTAAACAATTTTTTTTAACTAGGTAGAGAAATTAGCGAGCCATGGGTTTTGGCCATGGGTTTTGGGGTCCATCCTAAGTGGGGACCACCCCTATAACAGGGACCCCTTTACCTTTAAACAATTGTCATGTATGAATGGGATCATTTTATGAATTTGCTGTTATCAACATTTACTTACAATTTACATGTAAGAATGGGATCATTTTATGAATTTCGTGTTATAAGCATTTACTTTGGCAAGAACAAATATTTTCACTGAAGATTTTGTTGGTATGCGTTTAACTTTGTCCTCGATATTTGGTGATGATTTGATGAGCTTCCTAAGGGAAACTAACTAAATTATAATTATAATGTGGCTGGCTGTTTTTAATCACTAAGAACCTACATAATATAATAATAAATATAAATATAGTTGAAGGTTTTAGAAATAACTGTTTCAAACCTTTTACCTCTAATGAAAAGATGTCTTGAGTTGAATTATTTTAATGGCGGTAAATCTGCCCTCATTCATCCTACACACCTCTGATGGAAGCACTTCAATAAGCCCATCTTCAAGCTCACTTAAAATTATGAGGATGGGCCTAAGGCGCCAGCTGGATGCCACGTATGGGAGATGGAATGTAAAAATGCAAACGTTTGCAATTTAGAAAATACACTCAAAACATTTGGATAGTCAAGGTAGCTCTGTCTTGAGTGGTAAAATGCAAAGGTTTGCAATTTAGAAAATACACTCAAAAATTTGGATAGACAAATTTTATATTTAAGGAAATTAAGTTATTATTATTTATTTATAAAAATAATGAGATAAAAATTATTTTACTAAAAATAATTTTTATTTTCTACTATAACAATATTTAATATTTTAAATATTATATAACATATTTTTAAAATAAGATTTAATATTTATATATCTTATACATTTAATGTACTATAATGCATTAATATTCAAAATTCAATGGAGGGTGGTATATGGAAGCTACATCCGCATTCAAAATTGAATAGAGGTGGTATACAAGACAATAATATATATAGATGTTTTCCTTCCATGGATGTGTTAATTATATACAATATATAATTTGAACAACTCTTAATGGTTTATAAGAGGAATGTTTAAAGGTTTAATAAATTTTAGTTTGCCTTGAAAAATAGTGCAAACGAGTTTATAATAGTGCATTATCTTCTTGAGATTTTATAAATTTGTATAAAATTAAATCATACAATTTATATTTATTAATTAAGTTGATAAAATTGTATAACCAATAACGAACAAGAACAAAAGAAATTAGATCATAAAGAACAATTAAGTTAATCCATAAGACTTTTATAACTTATAATCTTAAAATTAAAAGCAATACACCATATTATATTTTTGTGATTGAAGTGATCCCATTGAAAGCATAGCTATGACTAAGTACTTAATATACAAGAAAAAATTAAATAACTTGGAAGACTTGAGACTTCTCAAAATTACTCTAAACTCCATTCAAAACCACCTAAAGCTTAAATGAGGTCGGCATAAGTATGCCATGTCTTGGTTAAATATATGGGGGATTGATGAAAATGTCACTTTGCAAAATTAAATCAAATTAAAAATATTATTACTTCCAAGTTCAAAGAGAAGATAAAAGAAAATTATGATATTACAAGGAGATCATTAATCCAAAATACGAAGATCAAAATTATCCTGAGGAGGGGCATTCTACAGCCCATCAGTGCTCATCCTAGAGCTGACACTTGTTTTTCTTTAAATAGTAAAATATTTGTTTTTCTTTAAATAGTAAAATATTATAAAAAATAAAATGTCGGCTCAAATTAGATTTAAATCATTTAGGACAGCATATATATATCAAACTACGGATATTAGATAAATTAAAACCACAAACATTGCATTACATACTATGAGTCTTGAGGATGAAATGCTCTTACTCTTAGATTGACTTGCTTACACCTACATTAGACCTCAGTTTAAAAAAAAAACCTTTAAAACAAATCAATTAGTTCTTTACTTTGCTTTCTTAAAATAAAATAAACCAAAATTGATTTAAGTGGTCATCATTATACACATCATGATGTGTTATTAATACAAAAATATCGAACTTAGATTGGCTTGTTTACACCTACATAAAACCTCAGTTTAAAAAAAAAACCTTTAAAACAAATTAATTAGTTCTTTACTTTGCTTTCTTAAAATAAAATAAACCAAAATTGATTTAAGTGGTCATCATCATACACATCATAATGTGTTATTAATACAAAAATATCGAAATATTAGTAATACAGAGATATCATGATTTTAAACTAGGATCTCCCATACACATACGGTTTCAAACGAAGCTTCGGCAGCGGGAAAAGGTTATTTATATAGATTGTTCGTCAAGTAGCTCTACCGTTATACGGTTATTATTTGGAAATTTGGAAAAAAAATATGATTCTCACAATTTGAAATTATGACCTCTCTCTTTCCAATGCATCAACCCAGCCCTTGCAAAAGGTTATTTATACAGACACTATATAATTTAGGATTCGACCTATTTGAACGACTCTACTCCCGTAACGGTTTGGAAGAGAAGAGAAATGTCGAGAGTTTTAACAATTTTAATTTTGGATATATATAATATAAGATTCGACCTACTCTACTCCCGTTACGGTTTGGAAGAGAAATGTAGAGAGTTTTAAAAAAAATTGGATAGATAATTAAAATAAATAAATATAATATGCAGAAAAGTTGATTACGGTGCACTATCGTATTGAGATTTTATTAATTTTGATAACAATGTACCCTTTTCTCGAGGTTTTTAACTATTCACTATCTTTCTTTTTATTAAGAGTTTATCAAAATTAATACTTTATTACATCGATAAGTATATATTTTAGAATTTGTGATGGAATAAGTGTATATATTTTAGGATGGGACACGTGTATTGTCCAAATTAATTTTAGGATGGGACAATTATAAAAAATAACTAATAATTAATGTATAGATAATAAGTAACTCATTCATAGATTAATGCATAGATAACTCATAACTCATGCATAAGTAATATAAATAATCCATTTATCTAAAAAAATAACACATTAAGTAATTATAAAAATAAAAACATATTACATGAACACTAACAGATCAACACTAGACAGAGCACGTAGGATTGTATTTGAATACTTTATTTTAAACAAATTCCCCAGCATGCATTCGAATACTTTATTTTAAACAAATCCGCAGCGAGCGGAGCCGCTCCAAGTGCATTAGTGCATGCAAAATATCTGGTACTGAAATTCTCCCACGACTCAGGCGTAATCATATTGGGCAAAAATTCAAACCGTAAAAACTATTTTGCGTGCAAAATATCTGGTAGTGAAATTCTCCCACGACTCGGGTATAATCATATTGGGAAAAAATTCAAACTGTGAGATCTATTTTGCCGCGGGTACCCATGCGTCTTTCCTTTGGAGTTTCATGGGTAACCATCTGCTGTAATTGCAAATCTATTGTAGCACGATGAAACAAACATCCAATCTCAACAAAAAAAAGAGAACCGTGATACCTAGTTCTTGTTGGGCATCCATGAAAATCTTACGTAACCTGCAAATTGTAGTGATAAATACTGTTATTTAATAGATATTGGTCATATACAATCGATAATGTTATGCGACTTCAACTTGTTTATACTTTGTAACAAACCAATGCAAATACTCTCCACCACGAGCCTCAGGATCCGTCCTAACTTTGGAAATGGGCTAGCGATAATCAAATCAGAATGAATCCACCAATGAATCTGTCCCACCATATGGTGGAAATTGAAACAACCAAACGTGAAAATTGACACGACAATGAGATATGGAAGTTACTGTAGGGAATCCAATAACACTGAACTTGGAAAAATGTTGGACTTATAGATTTTAATTTACTCTCAAATCATACAGCTAATTAGCACGATTATTATGCACTGTGGAAGCAGTGTCAATTGAGATATGCACTGTCCGATCCAAATCACCTGGCCCTTAATATATCATTATATATTGCATTTAATAATATTGAAACATGATACTATATGTCATGATATTCCATTATATGTAATGGTACGTTTCTCAGCCGAACAAAGACCGGAATTACAGATCAATTAAGGATCCACTTAATTGCCATGAATACTGTCGTCTGTTCTCCTGGATTTTGCTCCAACAAAATTTCAGCATATATATAGAAGTATCTACAACAAAATTTCAGCAAATTTATTGAAGCATCTTCAGAGAGTTGCAATAAGAACAAGAAGATTGCAGAGTTGTTGAGGCTGTGAGAAGAAAGAAGAATGGTCGCTGGCGTGCATTTTGAATACCTTCTCTGGAGGATTCTGTGCTATGGAGTATTCCTGGTACTCTGGAAAGAACATTCTGTCCTTCATTAACATGATATAAAATCTTCTGATTCTCCCATACTTATCCTCCGATGGCTTCAGAAACTCCATCGAAACTGGAAATGGCGTTGGAGTTAGAAGAGATTTTGCCAGGTTTGAGTCCTGTGGGAGCAAGTAATACGGGGAAGAAACAAACTGTTTCTTAGCAAAAGTGGAAGGGAAAAGGGGAAAATATATAATTTAATAGTCGAAAAAAAGTAGACATATGACATATCCCACGTCTTACTCACACACATTACACAGCCTTTTCTTCGAATCCAATACTGAGAAATTGAAGGCTTAAATACCTCATCGGGGCTCTCGTTATAAAGATAGGACTTGACATGATCAAGAACCAGTGAAGCAGATGTGGGTAGCTCTGAATCTGCTTCCGTATTGAGTACCACTACTCCATTTTCCACCAGCCTGGCGAATGTCTGCACACATCATAAAAGTCATGCGCCAATATAGTTCAATTCATAATTCGAAAGGGTCTGAGCACGCCATGTAATCTGTATCATATCCACCCATTTGTGTTAATATAAGTATCAGGTTTAGAAGAAAGAAACGTGTCCTTCACACCTTCGGGTTGGCAGAGCTAAGGTAGGTCTGATTGTTTCGAGGAGTAAATGCAGCTACGAAGATTGCCTTGGAGAACTTGGTTGGATACATCTCCATCGCATATGATAATGGGCATCCACCCAGGCTGTGACCTACAAGTGTCACCTGCCATAGATCAAATGGGAAGACTTCAATACGCTTCAATTTAGGTCTTGATAAAAGCAAGAATAATATCACTGAAAACGATCAGATCTTTTCAAAAGCCAGCATATGTATATGTATTATTTCAATCTAATGAACCAGGTCCTGAAATGTCTTATCCAAGGTGTTTGATCCCAAACATTCTAATGAGGTAAGTACGGACTCTTTTAGGTAAGTCCATGTCAGCTACATGATTATCCGTACTAGCTGCTGGCCCTCCTGTTCTAGTCAACTGCAATTTCATGTATCGCATAACAGAAGGTTGAAACTTGAGCATATAGTGTTTTCTAAATTTGAAAAACAATGAAATGAAAGGCCTTTGAGATGCTCAGACTTCTCAGAGACATTGAGAAGATCAACACCTAATATACATGAAATTATATTTAAGATCGGATCGGGCACCATCTCTAAAACGAAAAGGGAAAAGTTTGAAAATAGTATCTAATGCTTGGCCTTTTGTTGCCTATTCTTCAACAGCCATAGCCCTTTATATTAACGACACGAACAGAACAATAAAGAGAACCATCATGTAAACTTCCAATAGTCATAACTGGCTTGGAACATTAAAAGTCATAAGCTTCCATTTTGCTTTAGAGCAATTGTTCCCAAACCTACGAATGACAAGTTATATTTCAAATAATCCAAGTACCTTCTCATCATTATCGAGGTTGCTGATATATTGTAGCAGTGGCTCTGCATAGTGTGAGATTGAATTGACTTGATCTGTAGAGGCCGCCCTGTTTATTCCATTGGAGGTGAGATCCAGGGCAGCCACTCTGTGCCCCTTTTGTTTAAGCAGAGTGACAATTTTATACCAGCACCATGCCCCATGCCCAAGTCCATGTATCAACACAAAGTGCTGCTGTATAACTTCTCCTTCCTGATCCATTTCAGAAGAAATAAAAAACTCAGATCACCTAATCAAGGGACTCCATCATTTCTTTCGTGCTAATCAGAAAGCCAAAAGCAAAAAACAAAACGGAACAGCAAAAGACTGCTGAAGTTTTGGGATTTCATTACCTTTCCAAGAATAGAAACAAGCAGCAGCATAACAACGACCACAACAACAGCAGTCCTACTACATTGCAGCACCATCTTAACAGTTTTCTGTGAGAATTGATTAACAGTTTTCTGTGAGAATTGATTTAGTATTATCTATTCATATATAGCTGGCGGAGGAGATGAGAGCCAAGAACACTATTTTAAACTTGGTGGGGTCACGAAAGCAAAAGTTAAGTGGAATGGCCTACAATAACTTGTACATGTGCGAAATCCTCTAAATCTGGTCAGAAAAGACCCCATTGCAGGAATATGAAGCCTAATGGAGTTAGCTTTTAGTTTTAAATTTCTGGAATTGAAGAATAGAAAACAAAATTTTATCAAACAGTCACATATAGGCGTATACTACCTAATACATTATTTTTCAAAACGGTATTTAACATATTTTTAATTAAAAATTAAGATTGATAAAAGCTATCTAGAAGGAAGACGGTATTTAACATATTTTTAATTAAAAATTAACATCGATAAAAGCTTTCTAGAAGGAACGAAATCATAATATGCTTCTGTATATCAACATAAACACACTTTTTTCTGACATATTTTAAATATGATTATGGAAATAAACAATGACATCGATAGAAGCCCTCTAGAAGGAATGAAATGATAACAAGAAACATAATACGTCATATTATTTTTTCTTTTTCTTTATTTTAAACGGTTTATATTATTTGACAATTTTTTAAAACAATATTTAACAGGTTATAATTATAACTTGGGTTAAATATTTATTATATTTTTATATAATTTTGATAAAATTTATATAAACTCATTTTAAATTATAAATATGTGTGAAGGATAATTTTTTATCATTTAATTTATTTCATGTATAAAAGATACAAATATTTAGACTTTGAAAGATTCATCTTTCTAGGTTAAAGTTTGAGTTATGTTCATTTCACTTTTGAATTTTTTGTGTGTAAAATTTAAAATTGAAATTGAGTAGATATGTTGTTTTAATATTTAAGATAAAAATATATATTTAAAATTAATTACTAGAATGTAATGAACCAATATGTATATCAAATGCCATAACAATGTGTGGTGGGCATTTTGAAGGCCTGATCTATATGTGTATGCAATCTAGATGACTACACCAAATTACACCATTGATCAAGCATATTTTGAACTATTAATTGCAAGACAAAATAAATCGTTGATCAACACATAATAATATATTGTTTTGAGTTTGGATAGTTCTATGCATTTAATGAAGTTTCTTGCCATATGGATTCAACGAAGTTTCTTGCCATATGGAATGATTTGAGCCCAAATCATCTATTGTTGATGTTTCATCTCAAACGTTTGTTAGCATATGCTGAAAGTAGACATTAGTGGTATCTCTCCCTCTTGGGAGAAGATTGTTTGAAATTCATTACATGTTTTCCATAAAAACATTCCCAAAATGGCATTTGCATACAAGAGTTTGTCCACCATTGTTGTAGTTAGCCCATGTCCCCCATAAAAATTATTGAGTGGTGACTAATTAGAGAGTTTGTATGTTCTAGAAATATATCATGTAATTGACTTTCAATTTGTATTAAGATCTTAGCTCCTATGAAGATCATAGATCTTTTCAATGGAAGCATATTACATATGTATCATCTCTTTTTAGAATATTTTCAATGCTTTTTCATTTAAGGAATCATGTTCTTTATAAAGATTTCCAGTATTGTATGTATATTGAAAGCTGCAATGGAAATGAGAGAGAGAAGTATTAAATGCTTCAATTCATGTGGGAGAGAGGAATAATATTGAAGCAATACATGGAATTTTCCAACTCATAGATGCTTTTAACCATTAACTCACACTACTTTTATACGAACTTCAACATGTAGCCAAATTTGTGAATTAGTTGAAGCATCCAATAATTTTACGAACTTTGTGAATTAGTTGAAACATCCAATAATTAGTTGAAACATCCAATAATTTTAGGGACTTCAACATGAAGCCAAGTTAATTCACCAAGTTTGTGAATTAGTTGAAACATCCAATAATTTTATGGTATGTGGTTGCAAGCATCAATATTCAATATCTAAGTTCACACGAAAATCATAAATTTGACTTGGATCTTTTCAATCACATGAGTAATGCATAGATATTTTTATCAAAATCATAATACAAAACTATATATCCAATAGATCTATACACCTATCTCAATATTCTCAAACTTTAACCAATCCTCAATAAAGCTTCCAATGAAATGTGTTTGACTAATAAAGAATATTAGACAATTATAGTGCTCATAGAAATGAGAATGAGAGGAATATCATTTTTTATTAACATTAAGGTTGGCATAGATGATCGAGTTTCACTACATATCTAGTTAGTTGGTGTTGCAAACTCATAGGTTACCTCATTGTGTAGTTTGAGGATTGTTTTTTACCTCTTTGTTTTGGTTGTTCCAATCGACTATCTACATTTTCTCTTGTTGGATTTGATTTCCATGGAAATTCAATTCCTTGGCAAGCAAGGGTTGATGCATACATGTTGAGGACCATCAAGAAAAAGGTTTGAGTTGCAAATGTTCTCACCTTCTTTTCTCTTTGTATTGAGATTGTCGCAAGAGATCAAGTTTCACCATAGTTTTGATTAGTGTGTTGCAAAATCCTAGCTGACCTCAATTCATGGTTTGGAAGGTGGAGAGATACTTGTTCCCTCTTTGTTTCAATTGTTCCAATCCACCAACCAACATTGAAAGTGTCAAAGTTTAAATACTTGTTAGAAAGATTGTCACGAGACTCGAATATTTTTGACAATCTTTGTGGCATGTATAATGTTCTATGTAATTGTATTGAACACTAGACACACAATTATGATTGAATGAAAAAGTTGTGCTTACATACAACACTACTATGACTCACGTGGTGGAAAATTCGAATTATAATTGATATTAAACTGATTTTTTTTAGTTTGCGATTTGTAAATGATGATTTAGGCTTATGTACATTTCATAACTTCCCTTATGCTTGGCAAGGTTAATCAACAACCTTGCATTGAAGGGAACAAATATGAATGTAATAGTTTAGTTGGTTATGGGAGGTAGGTTAAAATTATAATATACATGATCATTTTGGGTCTATTGTAATTTGGTTATGTGAAGAAGAGAAATTGGTAATGCAATTAGTTCATTAAGTTCACATTTCCATATAAACTTTTGAATTAACATAGGTTCTTCATGGCTAGGCAAGCTAACAATGACCCAGATAGAATCAAAGAAACCATCTAACAGTGGAGGAATATTTCCTTCAAAAACTCCATTCTTAATTATGCCTAACAACTTTGGGTTTCCTCCTCCCGGAAACCTAGGAGGAAAGAAAGCAATGAATATTCAAAGAAATGGAGAGGAATAATGACATGGCATGGGGAAAAATCAAATAGAATATCAATGAAATTATCCAAACTTCCTAATAAATCAATGAAGACTAGAAATGCCAACCTTCACAATCAACAATCATGCAATATTGGGGTCTCAAACCTGAGAATCCATCGATTAAGGCTCCAAGTAACAAAACTCCTACTTCAAGTCTAAATAAATGGCCTCTTCCCCTTGAAGGTTTCAAAAAACTTAATGTTAATGGTGCTTCTCAAGGAAACCTAGCTTCGGTTGGATTTTGAGGTGTCATATGAAATTATTAGGGATAGACTTAATGGATACATGAAGGTTCCCTTGGAGTAACTACCAATAACACATGGGATTTTATTCTCTAAAACTAGTGTAACATCCCGATAATTTAATTTAATTTTTTTAAAAAAATCAGCATTAATGGTTAATAATTGTAAACGCGAAAATAATAAATGCTTATAAAGACAACATTAATTAACAAAGTCGTTCATGCAAAAAATAATTAATTATTGAGACTCTCAGCTAGAGACAATAATGGTTGCGGCATGTCATACTTCTGTTAAGATGCCGACGACACAATTAAGCACATGCATAATAAAATAAGAACATGCCAAGTCTTTCTTTTACACAAAAAGAATACTAAGTCAACCATGGACTATGTTGCGAGGTGTAATAATAACCTTAGGCTATGTTATAAGGGCTAATCTATTTTACATCAACCACAAAATGTATGCCAACATGTTCTCTTCACACATACCCTCACATAGATCATTACCCAATGAAAACTGATCTAAGGTCATTTTCCAAACCTTGTCAACCTAAGACTTTACACATTTATTTCAACACACAAGAAGCTCATTCATTAATTTATGCATTCACAATCACATGCTTTCCTATTAAATGTAACGTCTAATCTATGTTCTCACATTAATGACATAAAATGGTGAAACTCTAAGCATGTGTATGACACTAAACTTCCCTAGGGTTACTATCATATTGAAATCTCCTTTCACATAAAGGTAGCCCCTTTCCTTTAGCCTTCTACCAATCAAATTCATATGGATACATGAGTAAGTAAACATGATAGACAGTACTATCAACATACATTCATCGATTCCAAGTAATACATAATCAGAAAAGCCAACAAATATGTCAATGCATAAGATAACTTTACAAACATTTCTTACCACCTTAGCAAAGCGGAGGAATGGTCATTCTGGTTGTCATCTTATTCCTGTATTCCTCAATTATACTCACAACATACGTTAGTACAATAAAACATACTATAGCAAATGTAAATATCATTTCATTAATCAAGATACATCAAATTAATATCACAAACAAAATCATGTAATAAGGGAAATAATGTGGGCAATGCAATGCTGCACCCAACTGTACGCTCTTCGACGACATATACTCAGTCCATCCGAAGGCCACCCCCGAGCTGGGCATGGTGATCCGCAACGGGATAGGGAGTATCTAAGTCTCTTCGCCCTAAAACCAATCGCGCACAACTCTAGAGGTGAATGCAGTTCTCCTGCAATTCTAAAGGTAGTACTCCTACCTAGACACTTCTCGTGTCCTAACCTCGTGTGTAGTTGTGGTGTTGTTCTTGGCGGGCCCAAGTCGTTACTCCCGACTTGGCCTTCTATGCCCCACAGCATAAGCATGTGTTACCTGACTGTCGTTCAGGCCAGTCCTACCATAAGTAACATAACAAGTGCATTCGACAAGCCACCCAAGCCTTCGACACACACTCAAGAATTCAATCATACAACCAAAAGGCATCATAAACACACATACGGAACGCAAGGAACACAATCGACATGCAATGATGCATTCGACATGCTACCACTAGATGTCCTTCATCATAAATAGGTGTATGTACATAAGATATGTCGTCGCCATGCAATAATGCATTCGACAATTCATCTAAGCACAATGTAATGCAACTATCACAAAATGTACATCAAGCCTAAGGGGTGCATTCGACATGCAACCCAAAAACATAATGTAACACCATTAAGCATGAACATGTGTAAGTAATGTATCCAGTTTTCTTCGACATGTCGCCTACACACTCAATAAGCAATCTAATGACATCACATCATATGTAGTTGACATGAACATGTAAATGAAGGTTATCCAGTGCATTCGACATGCCACTACTGGACATCAAGAGCTACAAGCATCATACATTATGTACTTAATCAATGCCTACAACATTCACCCTGAATTATGAAAGCATTGCAACATTCGAATAGATATATTTTTTTTCTTTCTCTCAAACACATACATCCTTCACTTAATAATTTAGAATGCATGCAACATTCCATTAAGAGTTATGAATACAACTCAAATTCATTTGAATCTATGAATGCATACTACATTCATTTAAAATGCATACGTGCCAACCAAACTCATTTAGATGTATGAATTTAACCATTTGATGCAATATAGGTATAACATAGTCATTTGATACCAACTATTTATAAATATAAAGCACCCCCATTTTACATACACTTGTATATAACCATTCTATAAAATGTATATAAAGCTTAATTCCTTTATGCAATCCATGTATATATATAGCCTATTCTTTTTCAATATATATATATATATATAAAGAATGGCCATGGTTTAAATATAACCATGCTCTGGTTATAAAACCATTTTTAACCTTCTGAGTCTATACAACATATATAGCATAACCACTTTCTACCAGATCAACAAAACGATAACCAAAGCTTACCAACTTATCTCTTGCTATGAAAGCATATGGCATCTATGTAATAAGGATGATTGCATACCAATGTAATTGTCATTGACATAAATGATTTTCTAATGGCAATTAAAGAATTAAGTGTATGAGCACTTCTACGAAGAGGCAGAGTCCCAACTCTGCGCTGATTCCAAGGTAAGTAATATACTCAACAGGTAGCTATATGCAACTAATCATCACAAGCAGCAATGAATAAAAGATCCAACCGATTACACCACAAACCAAGGCATCAACAAAATCAAATAGAAAGTATGCATCTCAATAGGCATAGTAACCACAAACCAAGGGTTTCTACGTAGAGTGTAAATAACCCAACATATCCATAACCAGATAAAAATGCACCCACGATTTCCTTCAACAACCAAAAATGCAAACCAATAACTCGAAACTCAGAGCAGAAAAGCTCTTCCAGCCAAGCTCCAAAGCATGAAACACTTGTAATGATACAAAACTGAGATAAAAAGTCTGCAAGTAAATCTCCACGCAAGCATTAAAGATAAAAACGTTTTTGATGATTCAAAACTGAGATACAGAGTCTGCAAGTAAATCTCCAAGCAAGCATTAAAGCTAAAAACGTTTTTGATGATTCAAAACTGAGATACAGAGTCTGCAACTAAATATCCAGGCAAGGATTAAAGCCAAAAACGTTTTTGATGATTCAAAACTGATATACAAAGTATGCAAGTAAATCTCGAGGCAAGCATTAAAGCTAAAAACGTTTTTTTTTTCCAAACAATGGGGTGCGTACTGAGCTTCCAATGCTCGGTTTCCAGCCACATTCAGAATAAAAACGTTTTTGCAAACACCATTAGATGCATGTAGAGCTTTTCCCCCAAAAAATCTCTGTGTGAAGACTAGAAGATGAAGGAGCCACCTCTCCCCAACAAAACTAGGTAAAAAAAACAATATATATATACCCCCAACCTCTGTGTGAATGCCAAAGGAAACTCTTTGTTTTCCCCATACATCATATATATATAAAGAAAACACATATCATACATATATACCAATATATATATATACGTCTCCACTTTTCCATATATAAGAATATAATAAAATAGAAGAACATAATAACATAATATAATAATATTCTTGGGCTCTTTGGTTTTCCAGGAATATTTCTATCTTTCAAGATAAAGAGCCAGATGTTGTGTCTTGTGGAATTTTGGCTTTGAACTTAACACAACAATATTCTGAAAAGATCTCTACTGCAGTGGAGAGAAGAATAGGCCAGTTTTCCTTTGTTGTCAACTAACCAACACTTTTCTTTGATGGGGCTGCTTAGAATGGATTTTGTGCTGCGGGCGGTGTAATTTACCTGAATGAGGTTCATTTTTATACTTTTCGTCTCAACTGTGGGTTTGGCAGCAATATGAAAGCTGAACTGCTAGCTCTGTGGTGTATTCTGAGATGTGCAAACATTTTTGGGCTAGTTAATATCAAGGTTTATAGAGATTCGTGTGTTACAATCAAGTGGGCAGCAAAAGAATTTGATCTAAATGTTATTGCCCTTTCACTCTGGTGTGAGCGCACTAGGATGGAGATTTCTATGCAGGATCATATTACTTTTGATCACATCTTCCGTGAATTCAATGAACAGGCTCATGCACTCTCAAAGCAAGCATTATTGGGCACAGAAGGTTTACTGGTTTGGGAGGAATGGATGGACTCGAGCATGCTGGAAAGTGGAGATGTTTTTTTTCTTTTAGGAAGTTAAAGGAAAAGTATTTTGATGTGGAAAATACTTTTTGTAAGATCAATGTTTTTTTCTCATGTATATAGTCTTGCATGGACAAATATATGCAGTTGATAGGTGGCAGGAAAAAGGCCATATTTTTGTTGAACATACCTTTCAGAGGAAAGGTGACAAATTTTGTACTATTTGATTTTAAGAATAACAATAGTACGTTTTTTTTCGGTTGAAAAAAAACATAATATAATATTAAAATATACCATAATTTCATTTTTCTAAAAAAACATAGAATCTTCAATTAATGCTATTATCCTTTTTTTTATAGCATTTAACATCCAATAACAATGTAATTATTAAATCACCAAATATAACATTAAAGTATTTCCCCAATCTATATATATTAGCCAACATATATATATAAGATCTATGCATTTATAAAAGCATAGTCATAACAATAAGATATACACATTCATATAAAAGTTAAATCATAACATATAATTGCATAAACATATACTAAATATATATTATCAATGTAATGCAATTTTTTAATTAAAACCATGTACACACTCATTAATAATGTTTGGCATTAGGTTTATACTTATGGCTTTATAATCATATATATAAATATAAGTTTTTTCCTACTTAAATATAGACAAGTATAGGCTTACCAATAACCATGCCAAACACAAAATTAACTTAACTCGAAAACAAGAGCTAAACCAAGCCAAAGACTACAACGACAGATACGACTTAAGACTTAGTTACTCTCCCCCTTGTGGTTCACTATGTCCTTTTTTACTCTTGGTTGCATTGCGGGAAAAATAGTTTAGGCTCTAATTAGTGTCGTCATGCAGATAGAAAAAAATTAAATAATTAAAAATATTTTACCAGAGATGGAGACGTGACAAACTCTCCCTCTTGGAATAACACCGTCCTTGGTGTTGTCACCTTTTGCACTATTTCACTCATGCATCTTGTTTTCCTGCATTTCTATCACATGCAACCCAATTCTCCTGCCAATATATATTAACAACATAATATTATGGTAATAAAAATATCATAAAAACATGGTTTTTATACCTGCAATGCTTATTCCCCGCATCGCTATGCTCCCTTTCTTGGAAAATTGCACTTACTTTGCAAGGTTACCAGTACCACTCCCACCTGGTTCACATGTTGTTTTCATAATATAAAACGTAAAATTTCGGAGCCACATGCTCCCATGCATAATCATTCACACATAAATACATCTGATAGTTTAGCTACAAGATAAATGATTAGCATTTGTTAATACCATAAAACAATTCTTTCGACAAAACTTTGTGACCATCAAACTCTTTTGTACTTCAACAATCATGAAGAGTTGCGTACAAAAACCTTTATGTATTTCTGCAATCATGGGGACTTGCCATACATATCTTGCTCATGTACTTCAACAATCATGTAGACTTGCGTACATAACACTCTTTTGTATTCCAACAATCATGTAGACTTGCATACAACAACACGAGTCCTTTGCCAAACTTGGCAAGAATACCATCTGCATACAACAAAAATATGACAGTCTTACTCTGCAAGTCATAACATAGCTTCCTCTCATTGAATCTCTCAGTCATCACCTGATGTACATGAGAAAATATTTCTACAGAAATATTGTAGAAGAGCTACTTGCTCAATTCGATGGATATAAAGTTTTCCTAGGTCTTTTGGGTCAGTATAACATTCAACGAGCTACCTACTCTGTTTCACTTCCATGGGGAACATGACCACAAGAAGGGTAAGTTGTCCCATACCAACAAGCTAGTTACTGAGTTAATGATGCTATCAGCTCTACCTGAGCTCGGAGATAATTTTCCTTCCTCTCAAACCTTCTCGTTTAAGTCTAGGAAACACCTCTTTATGACAACCATTTATTAATTCCTGTATGCCACAAAATAGCAACCAAAATTAGATTCGCTCATCATTTTCTTTGCATTTTGATGAGTACACATCATCAATCATAAACCTCATCACTACTTGTGATAAAATAAAAAGGAAATCATTACTTACTTTTGAGCGATTCAAACCAACTTATCTGTATAAATGCTTTTATAATCAATGTTCCTCTTTGATGAGGTCATTAAGATCACTTCCTGAAATGTTAGTATAAAGGAATATTTCCTTGCTTCAATTGCTGAATAATGGAACACATTATTTCCATATTATTATACGCATGTTTGTTTGAATACTTTCTGTATCTTCATCACTTCATCCTGCTATAAACTCTTCAATATCCTGTTGATAATATGTTAGCATCATAGTTCAATCATTTCATCTAGATTCATTATGGTTATCAATAACATTTTATTTAGACTATGGACTCCATACTCTTGGATCCACAAAAGAGAATAAACAAGTCAACGTTTATTTCTGCAACTAGCATGCTATCAAAACTTTAAGAAATAAAATATACATTCTATCATTAATACTTGAAAACCAAATTCTTTTATCTTAAGGAATGCACTTATTAATATGCAGCTATAACTTCCTACTCACTAATTTAAACAAGTATCATAATATTTGCAACAATTTCCGATATAGCTGTCATAACAACTATGTCATATCCAGTACTACTTGAAATTTTTTTAAGTGACCTTGCCAAAAAAAAATAAACTTACTTATTAGGAATACTATAGTCTAACCTATGGATAATGCACTTAGTGAAACTTACAAGAAGACATCAATCATTATAATGCGGATTTACTTGATGAAATTTTGTTTAAAACACTAATCATGAATTTTCTCTAACCAAGGTAATAGCACGTTTTCGTCAAAGTTTTTCATCTCTTTATATGGTCTGAGTGCTGACCAATGACATAGAATTATAAATTAACAATCCAACATAAATATTATAATTCTTTTACTATCTTTAACGAAGTCAATAAAATACAAAAATCATTATCACATGTACTGAATTCAATTCGACTAAACATCACATTACTCGATAATGCTATTCAACCATATGAGTACCTACACCTTTTGTCTAGCAAGGCAACTTATGACAAGGATAACATAACTCATTTCCAATGTTGAAAATACTTATCTTTACTCCCTTTGGAGAACTTGATGTTCAACTTGGATGACATTAACCCTCGTCCATCCCCATTCATGTGTCCAAAACAAACAAAACAACTTGATTAGTTAAACTTCATACATATTTATTTCATGTTGAGCCCATTAGGCCCGAGTGTTTAAACCTAACGCTCTGATACCACTTGTAACATCCCGATAATTTCAATTTTTTTTTTTAAATCAGCATTAATGATTAATAATTGTAAACGTGGAAATAATAAATGCTTATAAAGACAACATTAATTAACAAAGTCGTTCATGCAAAAAAAATTAATTATTGAGACTCTTAGCTAAAGGCAATTTAATGGTTGCGGCACGTCATACTTTTGTTAAGATGTCGACGACAAAACTAAGCACATGCATAATAAAATAAGAACATGCCAAGTCTTTCTTTTACACCAAAAGAATACTAAGTCAACCATGGAGTATGTCGCGAGGTGTAATAATAACTTTAGTCTATGTTATAATGGCTAATCTATTTTACATCAACCACAAAATGTATACCAACATGTTCTCTTGACACATACCCTTACATAGATCATTACCCAATGCAAACTGATCTAAGGTCATGTTCCAAACCTAGTCAACCTAAGACTTTACACATTTATTTCAACACACAAAAATCTCATTCATTAATTGATGCATTCACAATCACATGCTTTCCTATTAAATGTAACGTCTAATCTATGTTCTCACATTAATGACTTAAAATGGTGAAACTCTAAGCATGTGTATGACACTAAACTTCCCTAGGGTTAGTATCATATTGAAATC
This sequence comes from Larix kaempferi, assembly GCA_027924585.1. Lineage (NCBI taxonomy): Eukaryota > Viridiplantae > Streptophyta > Pinopsida > Pinales > Pinaceae > Larix > Larix kaempferi. The sequence goes on from BSBM01000753.1 coordinate 20,219,193, forward strand.
TCTTTTCACATAAAGGTAGCCTCTTTCCTTTAGCCTTCTACCAATCAACCTCATATGCATACATGAGTAAGTAAACATGATAGACAGTACTGTCAACATACATTCATCGATTACAAGTAAGACATAATCAGAAAAGCCAACATATATGTCAATCCGTAAGATAACTTTACAAATATTTCTTACCACCTTAGCAAAGCGGAGGAATGGTCATTCTGGTTGTCGTCTTGTTCTTGTATTCGTCAATTATACTCACAACATACGTTAATACAATAAAACATACTATAGCAAATGTAAATATTATTTCATTAATCAAGATACATCAAATTAATATCACAAACATAATCATGTAATAAGGGAAATAATGTGGGCAATGCAACGCTCCACCCAACCGTAGGCTCTTCGACGGCATATACTCAGTCCGTCCGAAGGCCACCCCCGAGCTAGGCATGGTGATCCACAACGGGATAGGGAGTCTCTAAGTCTCTTCGCCCTAGAACCAATTGCGCACAACTCTAGAGGTGAATGCAGTCCTCCTGCAATTCTAAAGGTAGTACTCCTACCTAGACACTTCTCGTGCCCGAACCTCGTGTGTAGTTGTAGTGTTGTTCTTAGCGGGCCCAAGTCGGTACTCCTGACTTGGCCTTGTATGCCCCACAGCATAAGCATGTGTTACCCGATTGTCATTCATGGCAGGCCTACCATAAGTAACATAACAAGTGCATTCAACAAGCCACCCAAGCCTTCGACATACACTCAAGAATTCAATCATACAACCGAAAGGCATCATAAACACATACGGAATGCAAGGAATACAATCGACATGCAATGATGCATTCGACATGCTACTACTAGATGTCCTGCATCATAAATAGGTGTATGTACATAAGATATGTCGTCGCCATGCAATAAAGCATTCAACAATCCATCTAAGCACAATGTAATGCAACTATCCCAAAATGCACATCAAGCCTAAGGGGTGCATTCAACATGCGACCTAAAAACATAATGTAACACCAATAAGCATGAACATGTGTAAGTAATGTATCTGGTTTTCTTTGACATGTTTCCTACACACTTGACAAGCAATCTGACGACATCACATCATATGTAGTTGACATGAACATGTAAATAAGCCTTATCTAGTGCATTCGACATGTCACTAATGGACGTCAAGAGCTACAAGCATCATATATTATGTACTTAATCAATGCCTACAACTTTCACCATGAATTATGAAAGCATTGCAACATTCGAATAGATTTTATTTTATTTTATTTTTTTTTCTCTCGAACACATATATCCTTCGCTTAAGAATTTATAATGCATGCAACATTCCATTAAGAGTTATGAATACAACTCAAATTCATTTGAATCTATGAATGCATACTACATTCATTTAAAATGCATACCTTCGAACCAAAGCCATTTAGATGTATGAATTTAACCATTTGATGCAATATAAGTATAACATAGTCATTTGATACCAACTATTTATAAATATAAAGCACCTCATTTTATATCTAATACAATCATTGTATAAACATACACTTTTATATAACCATTTTATAAAATGTATATAAAGCTTAACTCCTTTATGCAATCCATGTATATATATATATAGCCTATTCTTTTTCAAAATATATATATATATAGATATATATATAAAAAGAATGGCCATGGTTTAAATATAACCATGCTCTGGTTATAAAACCATTGTTAACCTTCTGAGTCTATACAACATATATAGCATAACCACTTTCTACCATATCAACAAAACGATAACCAAAGCTTTCCAACTTATCTCAAGCTATGAAAGCATATGGCATTTATGTAATAAGGATGATTGCATACCAATGTAATTGTCATTGACATAAATGCTTTTCTAATGGCAATTAAAGAATTACGTGTATGAGCACTTCTACTAAGAGGCAGAGTCCCAACTCTGCGTTGATGCCAAGGTAAGTAATATACTCAACAGGTAGCTATATGCAACTAAGCTTCACAAGCAGCAATGAATAAAATATCCAACCGATTACACCACAAACCAAGGCATCAACAAAATCAAATAGAAAGTATGCATCTCGGCAGACATAGTAACCACAAACCAAGGGTTTCTACGTAGAGTGTAAATAAGCCAACATATCCATAACCAGATAAAAGTGCGGCCATGATTTCCTTCAGCAACCAAAAATGCAAACCAATAACTCGAAACTCAGAGTAGAAAAGCTCTTCCAGCCAAGCTCCAAAGCATAAAACACTTGTAATGATTCAAAACTGAGATACAAAGTCTGCAAGTAAATCTCTAAGCAAGCGTTAAAGCTAGAAACGTTTTTGATGATTCAAAACTGAGATATAGAGTCTGCAAGTAAATCTCCAGGCAAGCATTAAAGCTAAAAACTTTTTTGATGATTCAAAACTGAGATACAGAGTCTGCAAGTAAATCTCGAGGCATGCATTAAAGCTTAAAAAGTTTTTGATAATTCAAAACTGAGATACGGAGTTTGCAAGTAAATCTCCACGAAAGCATTAAAGCTAAAAACGTTTTTGATGATTCAAAACTGAGATACAGAGTCTGCAAGTAAATCTCCATGCAAGCATTAAAGCTAAAAACGTTTTTTTTTTTCCAAACAATGGCGTACATACTGAGATTCCAAAGCTCGGCTTCCAGCCACATTCAGAATAAAAACGTTTTTACAAACACCATTAGATGCATGCAGAACTTTCCCCCCAAAAAAAATCTCTGCGTGAAGACCAGAGGATGAAGGAGCCGCCTCTCCCCCCAAAACTAGGCCAAAAAAATATATATATATATAACCTGCGTGAATGCCAAAGGAAACTCTTTTTTCCCATACATCATATATATATATATATATATATATATATATATATATATATATATATATATATATATATATATATAAAATACATATATACCATTATATATATACGTCTCCACTTTTCCATATATAAGAACATAATAAAATACAAGAACATAATAAAATAATATAATATTAAAATATACCATAATTTCATTTTTCTAAAAAAACATAAAATCTTCAATTAATTAAATAATGCTATTATCCTTTTTTTTTTATAGCATTTAACATCCAATAACAATGTAATCATTAAATCACCAAATATAACATTAAAACATTAAAGTATTTCACCAATCTATATAAATATATTAGCCAACATATATATATATATATAAGATCTATGCATTTATAAAAGCATAGTCATAACAATCAGATATACACCTTCCTATAAAAGTGAAATCATAACATATAATTGCATAAACATATACTAAATATATGTTATCAATGTAATGCAATTTTTTAATTAAAACCATGTACACACTCATTAATAATGTTTGGCATTAGGTTCATACTTATGGCTTTATAATTATATAGATAAATATAAGCTTTTTCTTACTTAAATATAGACAAGTATAAGCATACCAATAACCATGTCAAACACAAAATTAACTTAACTCGAAAACAAGAGCTATACCAAGCCAAAGACTACGATGACAGATACGACTTAAGGCTTAGTTACTCTCCCCCTTGTGGTTCACCATGCCCTTTTTCACTCTTGGTTGCATTGCAGGAAAAATAGTTTAGGCTCTAATTAGTGTTGTCATGTAGATAGACAAAAATTAAATAATTTAAAAGCTTTTACCAGAGATGGAGACATGACAACTAGTCCCTTTGAGATAATGTTGTTCAAGAAGTTCTCTATTATATTTTATAGCTCGGAAGGTCTTCTACATAGGATTGGTGTCTAGGCATGTAGAAAGGACCTAAGTGACTTTCCTAGACATTGATTTTAGTGTTATAAATTTAATGTGAATTTTTATTATTTGGTGAGTGAAAATGATTTTAAATTCATTAAGTGCAATTTGTCTTATTCATTGATTTTGAAGATGAAGAGATAAAGTCATTCGGAAGATTAATAAACAAAGTAACTTGGAAGATGAAGTGACAAAGTCATTCTTTCATTTAATAAAAAGAGGATTCTATGAGAGTTTAGACGCATTCGTGAGAGAGAGTTTTGGAGAGGAAAAAAGAGAAAATGAGAAAAAAGTTTATAGCAAGGAGGAAGGGCGCTAATCTCAAGAAAGAGTGTGGGCACGAATTCCAAGGAAAACCAAAAACATTTATTATAGAAGAAAGGAGGTCATATTGGGCACAAGTTTCAAGGTTGTCATACAATTGGAAGGTACAGCATATTTGGAACGATTTTCAAGGTAGCAAGGAGTTGTTACATGCAAAAAATACAGTTTGTACCATTTCTTGGGCACTGAAATCAAGGAGTTCGTACAAGACGTACTATTGACGTGGCACGATTTTCGAGGTATGCTACAGAAATTGTAGACCGTACGGGTGCATTTAATGTTGAGTTGTATTGTTGTAAATTTCCAGTTTCTCTGTGGGATGATTGTTAATATATTCTCTCTTATTGGCTAGTTTTCCCTTTGGGGTATTTCCAGGGGCATTACGAGAAAATTACTATGTCAAAGGTTTGTGATGAATCTGCATTTACTATTTATGATTCCGCTGTGCATTTTCATTTCATTAGATTCAATGTATTTACATTCATAAATTACAGATTTGGAATGTGTTAGATTTCTATGTAAATAAAATTGAGTTTAATAATTTATTGGAAGTCTAAATAGTTTCTAAATTTGACGAAATTTCAAGAGTCCCTCGAAAAGAAAAAGAGTTGTCAAGGGGGATTCCCATCTGGTTATCCAAATGTTGAGTAGAATCCAGAATGTCTCACCAATTCACAAAATCTCTAAATATTGGTGGTTATAGGCAAGCATAGAATAGATTGTTGGTATTCTAGCTTGAATTCTAGCCCTTATTTTGTTAAAAGCTAATCATAGTTTGTTAGTTAACCTAATTGTTAAATACAGTTACATGATAGTTATGGTCTTTTTGTAATATATATGTACATCTATGTGCATATGTAAGATAGCTCAATTTTCTCATTAATGTGAATCCTTTCTTGCCATTGTTTGTCTCAATGTTTATCTTTATCTTCTTCACATATTTTTATGATGTGTTGTTGAACAGTGGTATCAAAGCACATGAAAAGCCATGAGGCCAAGAGAGTAGAAATATCATAGTGGTTAAAGTTTGAAATGTTGATCCTGAGGAGCTATTGGATTGTGATGCATGCCTGCAATCAATAATGAGAAAGATAGCATGGAGGTTCCATATAATCAACAAATAAGAATATGAGGATGGCCATGAGCATGTGAAGAAGAATGTTGCCCAACGATTCCTGCATGGAGTCCACTTTTGAGAGGAATGAAGGAGATGTCATTTTAGGGTGTTGATTAAATTTTAAAGGTGTTGGAGAAAGCTGCCTAATATAATATAAGGAAATTATGTGGAGAAAGCCATGGAACCTCAGGAGTAAGGATTTTACATATATCTTTTTAATTGGTTAAAGTTAGAGAATTGTTTATTTGATTAGAATAAAAAAAGATATGAGATTTAGCATTTATTGATGAAATTCTTGTGCGCCCGAGTAATGGTAAATTTTTGTAGTGAGTAAAAACATTTTTAACTTTTGGAGAAAGGTAGATAATTCAAAAAAAAAAACTTTTGTTTGATAGGGTTTTAAATAAAATTATAAGCTTGCAGAATGGTAAAAAAAATAAAAGTTGGAAGGGTAAATTTATAAAGAAGATTCCAAAAAATATTGTAAAAGGGTTTTATATATAAAGAGAATTACAGCTACCCCTAAAAAAAGGATTGATTCTGTGAAGATTGAAATTTGAAGCCATGAAGATTCACTTACACGTTTTTCATGAAGAAAAGTTGTGAAAGGGAAGTGGATCCCTCGTTACGATTGTCCTAAGAATGATAAATTCATAATTTGTGAGGAGAAATTCCGGTGAAGGGAGAGTACAAGATTCAAATATATGATGTTTAAACCTGAAGTGATGAACGTTTACCTAGAAGAAATATCATGTGCAAAATTTAATATTTGGAATTTATAAAGAGGAGTTATAAGGCACTAATATAGTTCTTATTTATATTAAGTCTTTGTAAAGGAGGGTGGTTAAATATTTACAAATTTTTTTATAAGGGGAACTTTTGAGTCATAAGATATCTTTTCAGTTTTTGAGTTACAAGGAGTCATTCTATAATAAGGGGGTTTCTAGTGGTCTTTTGACTTGTTTTTTTAAACAAACCTAAGAATTCTCACTTTCTCAAATGCCATAGAAGCATAAGCAACTTGAAAGTGATCAAGTAGAAGAAATAAAGTTATACTTGTTTACATTTTTAGAGAACATATAAAGTTGTTTCGCTGCTGGGATAGTTTATGGTCAATTTGAAACCATGCAACTTAGTCGAAGTCTTCATCTTGTGCTAGATTTTGTTTCAGAGAGATTTTAAGCCATTTGTAGCTAACCTTGTTGAATTTTCTACTCTCTTAATTTGCTTGACACATTGTTGATTGTCAAGTAGGGGTATTTTTTCAGGCACTAACAAGGCAAAAGTTTGGGCACAAATCTCAAGGCAGAAGTTTGGTCTATTTTTTTATTGTCTTTGGCACATTCTTCGAGGTGGACTGTAGGCACTTTTTGTGAGATAAGTACAGTGATTTTATGCTGAAAAGTACTATTGTAAGTTCTATGTATTATTCCTCCTAAGCTCATAATAAATTATTTATTGTGACTAGTTTTACCTTTTGGGTTTTTCAAGGGGATTGGCTTGAATATCTTGTGTCAAATGTGATGTGTGAATGATTTCTACTATTAATTTATTTCCGCTGTTATATTTCAGATTCCTTAGTCAGTTGTGTTTCTGCTCATAAAGTAGAGTTGAATGTGTTTGGGTTTAATGCATTAGTGTTGAAGCTTTATTGGAAGTTGAAATCAGTGTGTAGGCTAAGTGTTTGATGAAAGTCCCAGCTAAGTTTGCTAGGTGAAATTTTAATAGTGTTTAGTCCCAAGATTTATAGAGTCAAATTTAGTGCATTATATCTAGACATATGGCTAGTAAGGTTTTATGGAGAAGTCTGGTTAATGTATTTAAATAAACTATAGAATAATTGAATAGCATTAAAGTGTTGTATTCCTATGCTTTGGGTTTTGACAAAAGTTAACCATAAACATCCTCATATTACATTTGGTGAAGGAATACTCTTTAAAAATAAAGTAGAAAGATGAATGTTAAAACTTTACATTCATTAACTGAGTTCCATCTCTAAACTATTTAGACAAATAATATCTACAAGGAGTGATTCTCCAATGTATGATGTGAAGATAGTATATGATGTGAGGATAGTAAATAGTGAAATTTAGCTGTTTAATTTCCCAAATCCATTGCCAATAAAAAAAAGCACATGCCTATAAAAAAACCAGAATTAAAATAGCAACAAAGAAAGCTGCTTAGTAAAGGTTATAACCACTCTAAAAATGTTCGTCAACAATTAGAGTATAAATAATAAGAAAAATGTTCTTCAACAATCAGAGTATAAATAATAAGAAAGCGTTCTTAGTAGAAATAATAAAAAAGAAAACTGAGTTCCACAATCACAGTAGAAATAATAACAAAGAAAACTGAGTGCTCAAACATATAACTATGACGTTTTTAAGAAGATAACCCACTTGTCTAGTCAAACGGTTTAATAAATCTGTGACAGGTAAAATACTTTGCTTTGTGAAACAATTTCATAGAGACATCTGTGAGTTTGCTCTCTACTAATTTACTAACCACTAGCAAGTGTTTATTTAGATAGATTATTTTTTAAATAAAGGTGATCACGAGTTAGTTTGATAAACCTGATAAATAATAACTATTACCAACTGAATTCTAATAAATTTTATTTCTTTAATTTAAAAAAAAAAACTCTCAACCCAATTTAATATATATATATAATTCAATAGTTTGATAAACCTGATAAATAATAACTATTACCAACTAAATTCTAATAAATTTTATTTCTTTAATTTAAAAAAAAAAACTCTCAACCAAATTTAACATATATATATAATTCAACAGTCCACCTAGGTAAGTGGCTAAACTACAACCGGGAGTAGAGCTCTCTTTATGCCACATGATCTCACTGGAGGTAGCCTCAGCCATGACTTCTACGGAATATAGGTATAAGGAAGGTTATATTAGGTTGAAACAACTGTTACAACCTAGAGTATGTGGTAAAACTGCTTCTACTTGGGTAAAGTAGCTCGTCTTCTTCAGACTTTAGGCAAGAGAAGCTAAGAGGCATCCGGCAAGAATGGAAACTTGCTTCCTTACAGATCACCAGCTGATTATTTCAGATGGCCAGATGGCCAGGTTTCTAGCCATGGTTCCCTTATTGAGTGCACAACTAGAGAGCTGATGAGTCGGCTTTATGAAGGTTGCCAAAGATGAAACTAATCAGTAAACTTCCATTGCTCTACTCAGGATCGGGTAGACCAAGGCAAGAGAAAAAGTGAGTTTTCCTGTTGAGAAATATATATATATATAATTCAACAGTTATTATTCCAACTTAAATAATTTTATTAACCTTATTGGCCTTTGAATAAACTATTCAAAGATATCGATTCCTATACTTCATGCCACAACAAAGACTTAAAAAATCTAATTCATGAACATAAAGAATACGTAGAATCAGCCTGCAGTTACGAATTTCTTCTAACAAAATTCAAAGGTTAGTCTTTAATGGAAAAGCTTGCGGCATTCACATAAATATATAAATACGGACTAATTTAATATAAGTATTTATGTTCCTCTATAATATTTTATCTATTAGCAATTTACCATTGATGTTCTAGGGTTATATGTATCATGGACGTGATGACGATGTCAAGAGATACATTCAACGCAAAGAATGGGGAGAACAAGCGACGCATTTCAATTTATTGAATCATCGAAATGCCATCAAAACTATCGTTTACCATATTTCTTTGTCGCTCAAGAAAACCATGAATGCTATAAAAGTATATTCAATATTAATGAGAATATTGCAGAGTTTTTCGGCCCGTAAAAAGATGGGAGAATGGTCGCTGGCGTCCATTTTGAGTACCTTCCCTCTATGGAGTATTCCTGGTGCTCTGGAGAGAATAATCTGTAAATTCATTAACATGTTAATTTCCAAACTTCTCTTCCTATGGCTTGGAATTAAACTCAACCGACACTCGAAATGGCGTTGGAAATAGAAGATATTGTGCTACAAATCTATGGAAGAAACAAACCCTTTCTGAGTATCAAGGAAAAGGAGCTTATATCTAAGTGATGCACCGTAGACATATCCCACATCTTATTCACACACATTACACAGCCCTTACTTGGAATCCAATATAATCCAATAGAGAGAAATTGAAGGCTTAAATATATAATCAGGGATACCATTGTAGAGAAAGGACTTTACTGTCATTGTCAAGAACCAACAAAGAATATGGACTTTACAATATGCTTTCATATTCTGTACAACTGCAACTCCACTTTCCACCAGCCTGGGATGTCCACACATCATATAAAATGATACTGCAATAGAATTCGATTCATAATTCAATTCTATTGTTAATATATGAGTGTCAGGTTTAAAAGAAAGAAAAGTCTGATTCACACCTTTGGATTGGCATTGTTTCAACTTTCGAGGGGTAAATGAAGCTATGAATCTACACAAAGTTCAGACAATTACCTCATCATTGCTTTCCTGCAACTTAGAAAGCTAAAAGTAAAGCTAAGAGAGGCTGCTGAAGTGTTGGGATTCCATTAGTCGTAGATTTAACGTGAATAGAAACAAAGAGTTGCATGACAGAAAGGGCAACTGTTAAGATGGTGCTGCAATGTAGGCATTGCAGCTCCATCTTAACAGTCGTCCATGGTGTGATGCTGCTCCTTGTTTCTACCAATGCTGCTCCAACTTCTTCTCTCAGAATTAGATTCACCTTTCTTTATATAGACACATCATATAGCTGCTGGAGGAAATGAGGGCCAAGAGCACTGTATCTGAAATATCTTAAAACTAGTGGGGACACGAAACCAAAAGTCAACGTGGGAATTGCCTGCATCTGGGTGGAAACGGCCAGAAAGCATGGAATCTGAAACCTCTGGAGTAACTAACAGTGAATAGCGACGACAATAATTGTCGCTGAGCACCAAAAATTTGGTGTCATTTCAAAAAATAAATTTCACTTCTCTCCAAAGATGGGCAGCATGGAATGAAAGAGAAGCTAAGTCATAGTGTCATAATCGTCGTAATTATATCATTAATCTTGTTTTAGAGTTGAATCTGACCAAACTTCTAGAAACTGTAATTGACTATTGGTTTCTAGAAAACAATGAACTGGTTTATACAAAACCATGAACTCCGTATTTAGTGAAAATTGACTTCTAACTAATAGTTCTTATAAATGACAGGTTACTTCTAGCTAACTATTTATGAATGACAACGGACTTCTAATCGACTACAATTTGAGCCTCGAGAATTAATTATTGCATCGAATTCTTTCATATATAATTAAACTACCATAAAAATACTCTTCGGTTTTCTAGAACAAGCGACTTATACTCAAATTAACCGTAACCATAAAACAGTACAGGAATATACAATAATATATCATAATAACTTTTATTTATCATTTATATATAATACCATTTAGAATTATGATTAACAATTAAATTTAATGATATCAAAATAGATATAGTATGAAAATAAGATATATTAAAATGTAATCTTAAAAATTAGAGACTATATATTAATAAAATTATTTAAAATTTTATTTGTGGAGCACTAATTATAATTAAAAGTAAAATAATGTTAAATTGTTTTTTATTATCATTGTTTTGTGTTTGTGATATAGAAATATGAATATTAAGTTTTCACATGGGTCCCATTTTTCGTAAAAGACATGTTTATGAAACAATTAAAGATGTAGAATGAAATTTTTTAATAAAATATATTATTGATATTTATTTCAAAGCATTTTAATAGATGAGTTTTGAATGATATGAGTATAGATCTATTTTAAATGATATTAGTATAGATCTATCTTAAAAGGGGATCTACCCAGTGTTGAGAAGGATCAAATATCTTCAGGCGTAGCCAATTACATATATAGTTTTATGCAACTTATTAAAATTCAATAAAAGCATACAACAAGAAATTAGATTCCAGATAATTCAAGTACCTTCTCATCATTGTCCAGATTGGTGATATATTGTAACAGTGGCTCTGCATAGTGTGAGATTGAATTGACTTAATCTGTAGAGGCTGCCCTGTTTATTCCATTGGAGGTGAGATCCAGGGCAGCCACTCTGTGCCCCTTTTGTTTAAGCAGAGTGACAATTTTATACCAGCATCAACACAAAGTGCTGCTGTATAACTTCTCCTTCCTGATACATTTCAAAAGAAATAAAAAAACTCTCACCTAATCAAGGAACTCAGTCATTGCTTTCGTGCTAATCAGAAAGCCAAAAGCAAGAAAACAAAACGGAACAGCAAAAGGCTGCTGAAGTTTTGGGATTTCATGAATAGAAACAAGCAACAGCATAACAAAGACCACAACAACAGCAGTATTATCTACTCATATATACTGCGGTGGCCAACTCTCCTCTAAGAATTGATAGAGTATTATCTATTCATATATAGCTGGCGGAGGAGATGAGGGCCAAGAACACTATTTTAAACTTGGTGGGGTCACGAAAGCAAAAGTTAAGTGGAATGGCCTAAACATAAACATAAACACACTGTCATCACATAATTTTAAATATGATTCTGGAATTAAACAATGACATCGATAGAAGCCCTCTAGAAGGAATGAAATGATAACAAGAAACATAATACGTCATATTATTTTTTATTTTTCTTTATTTTAAACGGTTTATATTATTGGACAATTTTTTAAAACAATATTTAACATGTTATAATTATAACTTAGGTTAAATATTTATTATTATTATATTTATATATAATTTTGATAAAATTTATATAAAATTATTTTAAAATTATAAATATATGTGGGTATAATTTTTTATTATTTAATTTATTTCATGTATTAATTTCTTAATGTTTAAAGATAAAAAATATTTAGACTTTAAAAGATTCATCTTTCTAGGTTAAAGTTTGAGTTATGTTCATTTCACTTCTGAATTTTTTGTGTAATTTTTAGAATTGAGATCTCGGTGGATATGTTGTTTCAATATTTAAGATAAAAATGTGTATTTAAAAAGTTTTTGATGTAGTTGTTAATTACTAGAATGTAATGGATCAATATACATATCAAATGTCATAACAATGTGTGGTGGAAATTTTCAAACCTATTTTGACCTATTAATTGCAAGAAAAAATAAATCGTTGATCAACACATAATAATATATTGTTTTGAGTTTGTATAGTCCTATGGATTCAACGAAGTTTCTTGTCATATGGAATGATTTGAGCCCAAATCATCTATTGTTGGTGTTGCATCTCAAAAGTTTGTTAGCATATGGTGGAAGTAGGCATTAGTGGTATCGTCTCCCTCTTGGGAGAAGACTGTTTGAAATTGATTACATTTTTTCCATAAAAACATTCCCAAAATGACATTTGCATACAGGAGTTTTTCCACCATTGTTGTAGTTAGCCCATGTCCCCCATAAGAAATATTGAGTGGTGACTACATGGAGAATTTATATGTTCTAGAAATATCTCATGTACAATTGACTCTCAATTTGTAACGAGATCTTAGCTCCTATGAAGCTCATAGATCTTTTCAATGAGAATGTATTAAATATGTATAATCTCTTTTTGGAAGGAAAGCATTCATGTTCTTTATAGATATTTCCAATATTGTATGTATATTAAAAGTTGCAATGGAAATGAGAGAGAGGAGCATTAAATGATTCAATTCATGTGAAAGAGAGGAATAATATTGAACCAATACATGGAACTATCCAACTCATAGATGCTTTTAACCATTAGCTCACACTACTTTTAAACGGACTTCAGCATGTTTCTAAGTTTGTGAATTAGTTGAAACATCCAATAATTTTACGGACTTCAACATGTAGCCAATTTGTGAATTAGTTGAAACATCCAATAATTTTATGGTATGTGGTTGCAAGCATCAATATTCAATATCTAATTTCACATGAAAATCATAAATTTGACTTTGATCTTTCCAATCACATGAGTAAAGCATAGATATCTTTATCAAAATCATAATACAAAACTATATAGCCAATAGATCTATACACCTGTCTCAAACTTTAACCAATCCTCAATAAAGCTTCCAATGAAATTTGTTTGACTAATCAAGAATATTAGACAAGTGTAATGCTCATAGATATGAGAATGAGAGGAATATCATTTTTTCTTAACATTGAGGTTGTAAGAGGTGATCAAGTTTCACTACACATCTAATTAGTTGGTGTTGCAAACTCTTAGGTTACCTCATTGTGTAGTTTGAGGATTGTTTTTTACCTCTTTGTTTTGGTTACATTCCAATCCACTATCTAGGTTTTCTCTTATTGGATTTGATTTCTATGGAAAGTCAATTCCTTGCCAAGCAAGGGTTGATGCATACATGTTGAGGACCATCTAGAAAAAGGTTTGAGTTGGAAATGTTCTCACCTTCTTTTTCTTTGTATTGAGATTGTCGCAAGAGATCAAGTTTCACCATAGTATTGATTAGTGGGTGTTGCAAACTCTTAGGTTACCTCAATTCATGGTTTGGAAGGTGGAGAGATACTTGTTCTCTCTTTGTTTCAATTATCCAATCCACCAACCAACATTGAAAGTGTCAAAGCTTAGATACATGTTAGAAATATTGTCATGAGACTCGAATCTTTTTGACAATCTTTGTGGCATGTATTATGTTCTATGTAAATGCATTGAACACTAGACACATAATGATGATTAAATGAAAAAGTTTTGATTACATACAACGCTACTATGACTCGCGTGGTGGAAAATTGGAATTAGAATTGATATTAAACAATTTTTTTCAATTTGCAATTGGTAAATGAGGATTTAGGCTATGTACATGTCATAACTTTCCTTATGCTTGGCGACGTCAATCAACAACCCTTCATATAAGGGAACAAATATCAATGTAATAATTTAATTGGTTATGGGAGGTAGGTTAAAATTCTAATATACATGATCATTTTGGGTCTATTGTAATTTGGTTATGTGAAGAAGAGAAATTGGTAATGCAATTAGTTCATTAAGGTCACATTTCATAGAAAATTTTGAACTAACATAGGTTCTTCATGGCTAGGAAAGCTAACAATGACCCAGATAGAATCAAAGAAACCATCAAATGGTGGAGAAATATTTCCTTCAAAACTCCATCCTCAATTATGTTGAATATTGTAACTTCTAAGAATATTATATTTGTATATTATTTATTCCGGAGATGTTCCATACCTCCGATGTGATTATACTATGAATTCGTAGATGTTTATTCCTCTGAATTGGTTGTGGTAACTAGGGTTATTAGACCCACCATGTGGGGGTCGGCCGAGTCAGTTATAATAGGGTATTTAACCTAATGGTTAAATAGGAGCCTACATGTACTTGTGTAAAATACACGTCAGTGTAGTGTATAAATAGAGGAGGTATGTTCCTCATTTGATACACTCACTCACTTAAGAGAGGCGCACTTGTGGAGGAGAGGTCTGCTATGGTGGAGGAGGAGATCATGTCCTTGGTTTGCATCTTTGTATATTGCATCTTTGTATATTATTGGGTTTTCTACCCTATGAGGGTTTCCCAAGATAAATCTGTGTCTCTTGTGTTTATGCTATGCTTGTTGTTTCTTCAGTGATCCTGTATATGCCATTATTGTGAAATGGAATGTAATGCTGCTATTTTCTGTCTTAGCATATTGAATTTTAACAAATTATGCTAACAACTTTTGGTTTTCCTCCTCTCGGAAACCTAGGAAGACAGAAACCAATGAGTATTCAAAGAAATGGAGAGGAATAATGACATGGTAAGGGGAAAAATCAAATAAAATATCAGTAAAATGATCCAAACTTTCTAATAAATCAATGAATATTGGAAATGCCAACCTTCACAATCAACAATCATGCAAGCTTGGGGTCTCAAACCTAAGAATCTATCCATCAAGGCTCCAAGTAACAAAACTCCTACTTCAAGTCTAAATAAATGGCCTCTTCCCCTTGAATGTTTCAAAAAACATCATTTTAATGGTGCTTCTCAAGGAAACCTAGGTCCGGTTGGCTTTTGAGGGGTCATGTGAAATTATTAGGGATATACTGAATGGATACATGAAGGTTGCCTTGGAGTAACTACCAATAACACATGTGATTTTATGCTCTAGAACTAGGTCCTTTGAGATAATGTTGTTCAAGAAGTTCTATGTTAGATTTTATAGCTCGGTAGGTCTTCTACATAGGCTTGGTGTCTAGGCATGTAGAAAGGACCTAAGTGAATTTCCTAGACATTGATTTTAGTGTTATAAATTAATATGAATTTTTATTAATTGGTGAGTGAAAATAATTTTTAATTAATTAAGTGCAATTTGTCTCATTCATTTATTTTGAAGATGAAGAGATAAAGTCATTTAGAAGATGAAGAGATAAAGTCATTCGGAAGATGAACAGATAAAGTGATTCAGAAGATGAAGAGACAAAGTAACTTGGAAGATGCAGTGACAAAGTCATTGTTTCATTTAATAAAAGAGGATTCTATGAGAGTTTAGACACATTCAGGAGAGAGAGTTTTGGAGAGGCAAAAAGAGAAAAGGAGAGAAAAAATTTGCAGCAAGGAGGAAAGGCGCTAATCACAAGCAACAATGTGGGCACGAATTCCAAGGAGAACCAACAACATTTATTACAGCAGCAAGGACGTCGTATTGGGCACAATTTTCAAGGTTTTTGTACAACTAGAAGGTACAACATATTGGGAATGATTTTCAAAGTAGAAGGGAGTTGTTACTTGTAGAAAATACAGGTTGTACCATTTCCTGGGAACTGAAATCGAGGAGTTCCTACATGCTATATTGTTGCTATGGCATGATTCTCGAGGTCTGCTGCAAAAATTGCAAACCGTAAAGGTGCATTTAATGTTGATTTGTATTGTTGTAAATTTCCAGTTTTTTGTGGGTTGATTTTTAATAAACTCTCTCTTATTGACTGGTTTTCCCTTTGGGGTTTTTCTAGGGGCATTGCGAGAAAATTAGTATGTCAAAGGTGTGTGGTGAATCTACATTTACTATTTATTATTCCATTGTGCATTTTCAGTTGAGTAGATTTAGTGTGTTTAGATTCATAAATTATAGATTTGAAATGTGTTTGATTTCTGTGCAAAAAAACTTGAGTTTATCAATTTATTGGAAGTGTAAATAGTTTCTAAATTTGATGAAATTTCAACAGTCTCTCCAAAAGAAAAAGAGTTGTCGAGGGGGTTTTCCCATCTAGTGATCCAAATGTTGAGTAGAATCCATAATGTCTCACCAATTCACAAAATATCCAAATATTGGTGGTTATAGGAAAGCATAAAATAGATTGCTAGTATCCTAGCCTAAATTCTAGGCCGTATTCTATTAAAAACTAATTATAGTTTCTTAGTTAACCTAACAGTTATACAGTTACATAACAGTTATGGTTTTTTTGTAATATATATGTACATCTATGTGCATATGTATGATAGCTTAATTTGCTCATTAATGTGAAGCCTTTTTTTCCATTGTCCATCTTAATGTTTATCTTTATCTTCTTCCCATATTTTTATGATGTGTTGTTTAATAGTGGTATCAGTGCACATGAAGATCTGTCAGGCCAGGAGAGTAGAAATATCATAGCGGTTAAAGTTTCAAATCTTGATCCTAAGGAACTATTGGATTATAATGCATGCCTGCAAACAATAACGAGAAAGATAGCATGGAGGTGCCATATAATCAACAAATAAAAATATGAGGATGGCCTCGAGCACGTGAAGAAGAATGTTGTCCAAAGATTCATGTGTGGAGTGCACTTCATAGAGGAATGAAGGACATGTCATTTCAGGGTGTTGATTCAATTTTAAAGGTGTTGGAGCAAGCTGCCTAATATAATATAAGGAAATTCTGTGGATAAAGTCGTGGAACCTCCGGAGTAAGGATTTTACATATATCTTTTTAATTCGTTAAAAGTTAGAGAATTGTTTACTTGATTAGAATAAAAAAAGATATGAGATTTAGAATTTATTGAAGAAATTATTGTGCGCCTGAGTAATGGTAAATTTTTACAGTGAGTAAAAACAATTTTAACTTTTGGAGAGAAAGGAAGATAATTTTAAAAAAAAATTGTTTGAAAGGGTTTTAAATAAAATTATAAGGTTGCATAATAGTAAAAACAAAATAAAATTGGAAGGATAAATTTATAAAGAAGTTTCCATAAAATATTGTAAAACGGTTTTATATATAAAGAGAATTACGATTACCCCTAAAAAAAGGATTGATTTTGTCAATATTGAAATTTGAAGCCATGTAGATTCACTTGCAAGTTTTGCATGATGAAAAGTCATGAAAGGGAAGTCGATCCCTGGTTAAGATTGTCCCAAGAAAAAAAAATTCATTATTTGTCAGGAGAAATTCCGGTGAAGGGAGAGTACAAGATTAACATATACGATGTTTAACCCTGAAGTGATGAACATTGAACTAGAGGAAATCTCATGTACAAAATTTAATATTTGTACTTTATAAAGAGGATTTATAAGGAACTAATAGAGTTCTTATTTATGTTAAATATTTGTAAAGAAGGGTGGTTAAATATTTACAATTTTTTTATAAGGGGAACTTTGGAGTTATAAGATATATTTGCATTTTTGGATTTATAAGGATTCATTTTATAATAAGGGGGTTTCTAGTGGTCTTTTGGCTTGTTTTCTTAAAGCACACTTAAGAATTCTCATTTTCTCAAAGGCCACAAAAGCATAAGCAACTTGAAATGGTACATATAAATAATAGAATGGTGAAAATTGAAGATATGTTTCTTCTAATCCATACATTAATTAACACAACTTCAGGATCCACAATTTCACTCAACAAAAGAACAATTTTGTATGTACTTACTTGTCTTCAAGGCATGCATAGAAAGGTGGACATGTTAAAAGTTCAAAATAACTTGTTAACATATCAGCGACATCAAAAGCCTAATTTAATTCTCTTTCAGAATAATCCATTGTTTGATAGTAAATAAGATGCGAATGATAACAATGATGTCAAAAGAATCAAAGAACAAGCATGTACCTGTTGATTGTGAGGACGAGTTCAGTATGTTATCGACTGATGGCATTTAAAACCAAGAAGATAAAGTGAATGAATTGAAGGATCAACAAAAGAATCAACATAATTTTGCTTGACCTTGGGAAGAGGTTCAATTTAAATGAAATAAATATGGTTTAGGATATGCTAAAGTTGATAATGATCTTTTTCATATTCCTAATTATACAAAACCAATCAAGTTTGTGAGCGGTGGAATTTTGTTTAATGATGATGATATGGTACAGGTACATGATGATATGGAACATGTAGAGGAACATGATGATGATCTGTGTACTAATGCAAATTTTTGTATAGATGATGATACATGTTTTGATTATGGTGATGATTTGTTGAAAAATGAACATGAACAATGCCAACATTGTCACTGAGTTGGACATCAGGAATTCCAATGTTTTGATCTTCACCCATGTAGATTTTGTGGGAAGAAGAATCATGTTTCAAATAAGTGTTGGAAACAACCAAAAATTAAGAGGAAAATGGTGCATTTTCGTTGGTTATGTACTTGCCATTGGTTACTGGAATCCAAGTTGTTCGAACGATCTTATAATCAGATCCATACACATGTACAAGCATGTGTGATTGGTGATCTTACTACTGCAGATGGACATACGTGTTTTGATTCATGATTTGCTTATACAAGGACTTGTCCCTGACAGTGAGGAAATAACATCTACAGATTGAAGTCAGGTTCCAAGTTTTTGTTGTGAACTTGTGAACAAATGGGAAACAAGTATGCAAACTTGTTCTTGCATTTTGAAGACAGTGTGAAAGTCAAGTTTTAGAAGCATCAATCGAGTAGAACACATGAGAGTCTACTTGTTTTATTGAAAGTTTTTGGTAATGTTTAAACCATCTTTTCATGGTTCTTGGTACAGTTTTTGTTATTAGCATAAGTCATTCAAGCTTCTAGTTGATATCGTTTATGGTAATCCTAAAACCACCTTGTTATTTTTGTCATTGTTTGTGGTCATCCAAAAACCACTAATCAAGTAAAAGACATAAAGTTCTACTTGCTTACATTTTTAGAGAACATATATTGTTGTTTCTCTGTTGGGATAGTTTATGGTCAACTTGAAACCATGCAACTTAGTAGAAGTCTTCATCTTCTACTAGATTTTGTTTCAAAGATATTTTCAGCCATTTGTAGCTAACCTTGTTGAGTTTTCTGCTTTCTGAATTTGCTTGACACATTGTTGATTGTCAAGTAGGGGCAATTTTTCAAGCACTAATAAAATTATGATTAAGGGGGGATGTTAAAAACTAATCATAGTTTGTTAGTTAACCTGAATGTTATACGGTTACATGATAGTTATGGTGTTTTTGTAATATATATGTAGATCTATGTGCATATGTACGATGGCTTAATTTTCTCATTAATATGAAGTCTTTTCTGCCATTGTTCGTCTTAATGTTTATCCTTATCTTCTTCACATATTTTTATGATGCATTGTTTAACAGTGGAGGAAATATCATGAGCAAAATTTATTATCTGGACTTTATAAAGAGGAGTTATAAGACACTAATATAGTTCTTATTTATATTAAGTCTTTGTAAAGGAGGGGAGTTAAATATTTACAATTTTTTTATAAGGGGAACTTTGGAGTTATAAGATATCTTTGCATTTTTTGAGTTATAAGGAGTCATTTTATTATAAGGGGGTTTCTAGTTGTCTTTTGACTTGTTTTTTAAAAACACACTTAAGCATTCTCATTTTCACAAAGGCCACAAAAGCATAAGAAACTTGAAATGGTACATATAATTAATAGAATGGAGAAAATAGAAGATATGTTTCATCTAATCCATACATTAATCAACACAACTACTCTAGGATCCACAATTTCACTCAACAAAGGAACAATTATGTATGTACTTACTTGTCTTCAAGTCATGCATAGAAAGGTGGACATGTTAAAAGTTCAAAATCACTTGTTAACATATGAGCGACATCAAAAGCCTAATTTCCTTCTCTTTCAGAATAATACATTGGTCGATAGAAAATCAGATGTGAATGATAAAAATGATGTCACTAAGGAATCAAAGAACAAGCATGTACATGTTGATTGTGAGTACCAATTCAGTATGTTATCGGTTGATGACTTTAACGACGAAGAAGATAAAGTGAATAAATTGAAGGATCAACAAAAGAATCAACATAATTTTGTTCAACCTTGGGAAGAGGTTCAATTTTAACGAAATAAATATGGTTTAGGATATGCGAAAGTTGATGATGATCATTTTCATATTCCTAATTATACAAAACCAATCAAGTTTGTGAGCGGTGGATTTTTGTTTAATGGTGATGATATGGTACAGGTACATAATGATATGGAACAGGTACATGAACAAGATGATGATTAGTGTGCTAATGCAAATGTTGATATAGATGATGATACATGTTTTGATTATGATGATGATTTGTTGAAAAATGAACCTGAACAATGCCAACACTGTCACCAATTTGGACATCAGGAATTCCATTTTTTTTATCTTCACCCATGCATATTTAGTGGGAACAAGAATCATGTTTCATATAAGTGTTGGAAGAAACCAAAATTAAGAGGAAAAGGGTGCATCTTGGTTGGTTATTTACTTGGAGTTGGTTACTAGAAGACAAGTTGTTGGAATCATCTTATAATTGGATCCATACAGAGATACAAGCATGTTTGATTGGTGATATTACTATTGTAGATGGACATAAGTGTTTTGATTCAGGATTTGATGATACAGGGACTTGTCCCTGATAGGGAGGAAATAAGATCTACATATTGAAGTCACGTTGCAAGCTTTTGTTGTGAACTTGTGAACAAATGGAAAACAAGTATGCAAACTTGTTCCTACATTTTGAAGACAGAGTGAAAGTCAAGTTTCTAGAAGCATCAATCGGGTAGAACACATGAGACTCTACTTGTGTTATTGAAAGTTTTTGGTAATCTTTAAACCATCTTTTCATGGTTCTTGGTACAATTTGTTTTATCAGCAGACGTCATCCAAGTTTCTAGTTGATATGGTTTATGGTAATCCGAAAACCACCTTGTTTTTGTCATCATAGTTTGTGGTTATCTAAAAAAACCACCAATCAAGTAGAAGACATAAAGTTCTACTTATTTACATTTTCAGAGAATATATATAGTTGTTTCTCTGCTGGGATAGTTTATGGTCAACTTGAAACCATTCAACTTAGTATAAGTCTTCATATCCTGCTAGATTTTGTTTCAAAGAGATTTTCAACCATTTGTAGCTGACCTTGTTGAGTTTTCTACTCTCTGAATTTTCTACACACATTGTTGATTGCCAAGTAGGGGCAATTTTCAGGCACTAATAAACCTATGATTAAGGGGGGATGTTAAAAACTAGTCATAGTTTGTTAGTTAACCTAATTGTTATACATTTACATGATAGTTTAATATGGTATTTTTGAAATATATATGTACATATATGTGCATGTGTACGATATCTTAATTTGCGCATTAATGTGAAGCCTTTTCTGCCATTGTTCATCTTAATGTTTATCTTTATCTTCTTCACATATTTTTATGATGTGTTGTTTAACAGTGGAGGAAATATCATGTGCAAAATTTAATATTTGGACTTTATAAAGAGGAGTTATAAGGCACTAATATAGTTCTTATTTATCTTAAGTATTTGTAAAGGAGGGTGGTTAAATCTTTACAATTTTTTTGATAAGGGGAACTTTGGAGTTATAAGATATATTTGCATTTTTGGAGTTATAAAAAGTCATTTTATAATAAGGGGGTTTCTAGTGGTCTTTTGACTTGTTTTTTTAAAACACACTTAAGCATTCTCATCTTCTCAAAGGCCACAAAAGAATAAGCAACTTGGAATGGTACATATCATTAATAGAATGGCGAAAATTGAAGACATGTTTCATATGATCCATACATTAATCAAGAAAACTACTATAGGATCCACAATTTCACTACAAAAAGGAACAATTATGTATGTACTTACTTGTCTTCAAGTCATGGACAGAAAGGTGGGCATGTTAAAAGTTCAAAATAACTTGTTAACATATCAGTGACATCAAAATCCTAATTTCATTATCTTTCAGAATAATCCATTGTTTGATAGTAAATCAAATGTGAATGATAAAAATGATGTCATTAAGGAATCAAAGAACAAGCATGTACCTGTTGATTGTGAGGACTAGTTTAGTATGTTTTCGACCGATGGCATTGGAAACAAAGAAGATAAAGTGGATGAATTGAAGGAACAACAAAAGAATCAACATAATTTTGTTCAACCTTGGGAAGTGGTTCAATTTTAATGAAATAAATATGGTTTAGGATATGCTAAAGTTGATAATGATCTTTTTCATATTCTTAATTATACAAAACCAATCAAGTTTGTGAGCGGTGTATTTTTGTTCAATGGTGATGATATGGTACAGGTACATGATGATATGGAACAGGTACATGAACAAGATGATGATCAGTGTCCTAATGCAAATGTTGATATAGATGATGATACAGGTTTTGATTATGATGATGATTTGTTGAAAAATGAACCTGAACAATGCCAACACTGCCACCAAGTTGGACATCAGGAATTCCATTGTTTTGATCTTCACCCATGAAGATTTTGTGGGAAGAAGAATCATGTTTCACATAAGTGTTGGAAGCAACCAAAAATTAAGAGGAAAATGGTGCATCTTGGTTGGTTATGTACTTGGCGCTCGTTACTGGAAGCCAAGTTGTTGGAACGATGTTATAATTGGATCCATACACAGGTACAAGCATGCTTGATTGGTGATCTTACTACTGCATATGGAAAGAATTGTTTTGATTCAGGATTTGATGATATAGGGACTTGTCCCCGACAAGGAGGAAATAACATATACAGATTGAAGTCAGGTTCCAAGTTTTTGTTGTGAACTTGTTAACAAATGGGTAACAAGTATGCAAACTTGTTCCTGCATTTTGAAGACAGAGTGAAAGTCAAGTTTCTAGAACAATCAATCGAGTAGAACACATGAGAGTCTACTTGTTTTATTGAATTTTTTAGTAATCTTTAAACCATCTTTTCATGGTTCTTGGTACCGTTTTTGTGATCAACAAAAGTCATTCAATATTCTAGTTGAAATGGTTTATGGTAATCCGAAAACCACCTTGTTGATGTTGTCTTTGTTTGTGGTCATCCAAAAACCACCATTCAAATAGAAGACATAAAGTTCTACTTTTTTACATTTTCAGAGAACATATATAGTTGTTTCTCTGCTAGGATAGTTTATGGTCAACTTGTAACCATGCAACTTAGTAGGTCTTCATCTTCTACTAGATTTTGTTTCAGAGAGATTTCCAGCCATGTGTAGCTGACCTTGTTGAGTTTTCTACTCTCTGAATTCGCTTGACGCATTGTTGATTGTCAAGTAGGGGCAGTTTTTTCAGGCACTAACAAACTTATAATTAAGGGGGATGTTATAAACTAATCATAGTTTGTTAGTTAACCTAACTGTTATATGGTTACAATACAGTTATGGTCTTTTTGTAATATATATGTACATCTATGTGCATATGTATGATAGCTTAATTTGCTCATTAATGTGAATCCTTTTTCTTCGATTATTCATCTTAATGTTTATCCTTATCTTCTTCACATTTTTTTATGAGGTGTTGTTTAACATATTGTATCTCATGTTCAAATATTGGCCGACATACCGAGTGTCCAATCGTCTTTCCAATGAAGGAGTAGAGAAAGGGAAAGAGGATCTTGACATGATTCATGACAGAAAACCCTTTCGACTCTGTTCGATGACTAACTAGGATTACAACTCCCCAGATAGGGTGATCAAGATGAGATGTTCCAACTAATAGTTGTGCTAACACATGGCTACTATGAACACACCTGGCGATCATGCTTCCACAACCTACATGAAGTTTAATCTTCGTGATTGGAGGGGCTCCATGATGAAGGGTGAGATGATGATAGACGAATAGTTATTTGGAAATGACAACTTTAGTTGCCGGTGATTGGGACTGTTCACACTTAGTTCCATGAAGGCATGGCAATTAATGACAATCCAAGTGTAGTTAGTACAATCTATGGGTAATAACAGTGATATGCATGGTTGTATTCAATGGAAGCTTCGGGTTCATAATCGACACCTTTTATGCTTGGTTGTTTGATGCTCTCTAGTCCGCATTCGAACTTCACAAGATTTATTCTCTAACCTCACACACTCGCAGACCTCCCTTCTCCTGTGCACTTTCATTTCATAAGGGTTCATATCCCTCATTTCATTTCTCTTTCACTCTCTGTTTGCAAGTTATGAACAGTTATGTTAGTGTTTTATGTTTTTTTTCTCCCTTGTGAGCTCATTCTGTTGGCTCCTCAGTGTTTTTATTTTTAGGACGAAGAATCTCGCCATGTATTTAGGATGGTTGTATAACCTTGGCCGAGGCCACCTTTAATTTTCACTAGTAGAACAATCTACCCACCATGACAGGTACTCAAACCAAGTTTCTGTGAAGATAAGGACTGCCTTGGATGCCTCACATCTTAGCCATGTTCCATAATGGATCGTAGCCTCAACCTCTAACCCACGGGATTTGAACCGGTAACCTATGAAGACTTAACCACCACTTTTTACCACTGCACCTAAAACTACGGGAATAACTCTTTTTGCGGGTTATGTTTGGCTCTCCTTGAGGGTTATGATCGCCTCCACTTAATGCTTAAGGCTCCAATGGAAAGAAAAGGATGTGGGCACTAGGTTCGAAAGGGACGGAGCAAAACATTGCATCCCCACATCCAGATAGATGCTTTTGAGGCTAAATTTACATACCTTCAACAAATTCCCTCCTATATCCATTGAGCAATCTAGAGGCCGAAGCTTGGGATAAAATGAAGTAGGGTTTTATCTCCAACAATGATATTGAATTGGAAATGAAGCCACGGGTCCCTAATGTTTTGATCCTATCACTCCATAGACACAAAATACTATAACATGATTAAATTGCTACTAGGAAAATTCCTCATGGACAATAAGTACGAAAGGGATAAAATTCTTCCATGGATGGATGAACTCCAAGGCTAGCTAAGGAAAATTGAATACAAGATAAAAATCCTTGTCAAAGAAGCTACCTTCCTTGACTAGGAACAAGAGAGCGAAAAACCTCCTAGTTCCATCGGTTGCTAGTGATATCCTGCATTCAATCGAATGAGGAAGTCGACTTACTTTACTAATTTTTCGGGGGGAGTTTCCCACCTTCCCTGTACCACTTTGACACCTCCACAATGATATTATCTAACACCATATATAATTGACCTTGCATGATTTTCATAGTGATATCCATACCTGATGATGAACTTGTGGCTTAATTATGTTTTAGTTTGGATCATCTCTTTTTATTTCATGTTATTCCATTTCAGATCTAACTTTTCATATTGCTATTATTACTCTTTTCATCTCACAAAAATCACAAGTGACTCCAAATCTATTGTTTGGGACATAAATGATAATATGTTGTTTTGTGGTTGGTTTGGTTTTCCTTGTAGCAGACAGGCCAAAAAATCCTCTGTATATTCTAATTAGACTAATATAATTTTCCTAGCATACAAATAAGACATATGTTCTTCACATCGATTCTATATTCCTTCTCTAGTTCTAAATCTATTGAGAACAAAACCTTTAAACTAAAAACAATGATGAAGTACTTTCTAATAATTATAATACCTACTTACTAATTTTTTATAACATGTGCAACCAAGCATGTGAAGGCATTGGTTTCATGTCTTCTTACATAGTTCTAAGCATGTGGGAATTTCAAGATATATTTGAATAATCAGTGGGAGGGTCCAAGGAAACTACTTGATAACAATGTAGGCTTCCATGTATTTTGGAACAGAGAAAATGACAAGGTATGTAGCACTTCCGTAGTGTTTTTTAGATGATCCTTTGACTCCTATGAATATTGGAATGGTCTCTCCTAAAGTGATATAATGACTGGTAGATAAATACACCATTTTCAAAGTTCTGGTATTGTGCCCAAGTAGAATCCATAAATTTCAACTGCATAAATGCCTTCCTTACAGTCTGGGGCACTTAGAATTTATGTTGTTGTTACATTGGATTCATATGCACTAATAGCTAGAGGGTATGATTAACAATGCTTGGTTGAATTTTTTAGCTAGAGAGATGTCATATTTGATGAAGGAGAAATTGTTTGAAGATAACACAAAGAAGGATCATCCAATACTTGTTCCAAATTTCATGTCTGGGTGCGATTTTTATGATAGGGTTTGACATCAAATCTTTACATAAGAGTATATATATAGGTAATTTGTTAATTAATTGCAATTCAAAAAATGGTGTCTCATGTAAGAAATGGAAGGGTTTTTCTATATTTTAATGTACATTCTAAGTTTAAATTGTTATTTCAAATACAATTGTAATGTAATTGAGAATTTAAAATACATCTATACAATGTAAGATTGTAAATTTTAAATTTTAAATTTTAAATTGTATAATGTATTCTAATTTTAAATTTGTATTTCAAATGCAAAATTATATACATTACAATCTATTCATTGTATTTCATCATCAATTACATTGTATTTCATCATCAATTACATTGTATTTCATTATCAATTATATAAAAATATTATCAAATACCAATGTATTGAAAAAAAATTTCATTCAACAATAATCAATTAGTTTTGTTATTGAACATATCAAAGTTAGGACCAAATTTTGTTGTGTGTCCTCATTCCATTTAATAAAAATATTGGCACTTGGTGCTACATGGAATATAACATAGGAGATAGAGGGTACAATTCAACTAAATGGCACTTACACATAATCCTTGAATATATTTTCATGCAAACAATACCCATAGTTGGCACAACTCACAAACATTCACTATAATTTCTAACCATCAAAGCTTCTCAATTTTTGGATTGCATGCATCAAAAACCATCTTTATCATGTTGTTTTGCATGCATAGGCATGGAATATCTTTGAGGAAAATTAGTTAGTATTATATATGGACTTGCTTGCATAAAAAAACCTCAATTATCAAACCAAAACACAACTTGTACATGCATTTGTTTTTGATAGACATGGAAAAGTAATAATGAAATTTGGCAAGACTTTGACATAACAATTTGTTCCTTTCTTAAAACCTTAAATGATTGTGTGGATTAAAAAATGAGGTGATGCATAATACTCCATTGTTATTAGCACAAACACCACCCTTCAAATGATTGCTAAATAAAAGGAAGAACCATAATAGTAAGTATCATATGTTTTAAATAAAATTTGGTGTTTTTTTTCTTTTCATCTAGATTAGAGCACACACTTAAAAGAAAACAACACATTGAATTTTCAATTGAAATTACACATTAAATTTTGCATGTAATTGAATTGGAATGTGGAAATTGTAATTCAATTGTAATGTGTAGACAACATAATGCAATTATAATGTCAATTTTCAATTTCAAATGTATTCTAATTTTAAATTTTGATTTCAAATACAATTGTAATGTAATTGAGAATTTAAAATACATCTATACAATGTAAAATTGTAAAATTTAAATTTTAGATTGTACAATGCATTCTAATTTAAATTTTATTTTTCAAATGCAATTATAATGTAATTGAAATTGAAATTTTAAATTGGAATAACACATTGAATTTTCAATTGAAATTACACATTAAATTTGAAATTTTAATTTAAAATTGTAATTGAATTGGAATGTGTAAATTGTAATTGAATTGTAATGTGTATAAAACATAATGTAATTGTAATTTCATTTTTTAATTTCAAATGTATTCTAATTTTAAATTTTGATTTCATTTATGCAATTGTAATGTCGTTGAAAATGAGCTTTTAAATTGTAATTGAATTTGAATTGAAATTACACATTAAATTTGAAATTTTATATTGTAATTGAATTGGAATTGTAATTTCAATTTTAAATTATAATGTATGTATTCAATTCTAAATTTTGGAAGATGTTCTGTAATGTAGTCTAAATTTGCATTTTAAATTGAACTAAATTGTAACTACACATCGAGATTGAACTTTTATATTGCAATCACTGCACATTAAATTTGAATTTGAAACGACAAAACATAAATTTGTAGCTATAATAACTATATCCATATGTAATATAAAAAACATGATTGATTTCAAATCAGATGAAAAATACACATGAAGACATCAATATGATAAAATATACAAAATATGTAACAAAATATCGAAAAGTCCATATCCAAAGTACATATATGATAAAATTCCATGTATAAATGATAGATATCCATATCCAAAACATGAAAACGTATACATAGATCATCCAAAACATGAAAATATATAAATATGAAAATATCCAAAACATGGAAATGTATAGATCATCAACTCAATGGGCACTACCCCCACGAGGCCCTTGATCGACCTTGTGGCTGCCTTTGTGTGTAGTAGGCCAATGTTGGCTTTGAGGCAGTAAAATATGAATGAATGCCTCGATCTCCGTCGAGTCAATGGTGATATCCGACATCCAGGTAGGAATCTGGGTAGATGGCCCTTCATCAGGACCACATGCTCGAGCTGCATCCCAATCATATGTGAAATCCATTGCAGCATCGACACCCGCCCATAGCGATGCCTATGTAAAATTCCATTAGATGTAATAAGTTAGATTTATTAAAAGTTAAAACTAAAACATAATTTAAGTTATAATTCAAAAATTGAAACATAAATTACACAAATAAATTACTAAGTGTGATTAAATAACATGATTTGGAACATAAATTAAAACTCACCTTTGTGTCTAGACCCGGCTGATCAGGACCTTCGCGGTCCTCATGTCTATCATCAAGAGCAATGCCCTTTCCTTTTCCATACACAATTTGGAATTCATTTGGAGTTAAGATCTAAAACATAAAATATCAAAAATTAAGGAATAAAACCTAAATTATTCAAAATGGGAAATAATAAACTCAAATTAAATTAGAACATAAATTATAACTTACCTCGACTACTGCCATCCGCGGGTTTGGACGATTGGATGGACCAACGGATGGCTCACTAGCTAAGAGCTAATTCATGAATGTGCTTCCCTGCATGGAGAAATATAATACAACTCCCTTAAGTATTATTAACCATTCAATTTACTACATATAATATGATGTAACATGAATAACATATATACATAATTTTACAAAAGTATACATGTCCTGGAGCGATGCATCTACGATACAACTCAAAGTATGCATCTCGGGCTGACTCAGCATACCCAAGTAGGGCCTTGACATCCAAACTCCTGAGCATGTGACTATTGACATACCCTATCTCTGGCTCTGCAGGTGTAAGGGGTGTTCTAGATGCCTCTCCATGCACAACAACAATAGCACTGCCCATGGCAGTGAACAACGACTCTGGAAGGTCCTGTCTAGCCTCTGTAGCAAGCTGGGATGATTGTGCCACATCCGCCGACCTGATAACCGTCCTGTCTGGAAACGGTACCAACCTCAGAGGGGGTGGAATGAAGGTGGGGTCTCTCCGAGCTCTAGGACATTGGTAGGAGCATCCCCATCCCCTATCAACCCCGGAGAATTTGGACCATGTGCTGGTGTAATCTGGGTGCATATCCAAAACAAACTCTGCATACATATGTTTTTCAAAGTACAATGGGACCTATTAATGGTTGGGGAACATGCCCCACGCTCCAACGAATCTATCATATAGATATGGTGTAGTGACCTCCAACTTAAACTCCTTGAGTCTAAGTGTTTGACCAGAAGGGCGGTTAGGAGGGATGTCGAACAAAGTACCCTTGATGCCATGCCATTTTATGGTGACTTTGACATCCTCCCATATGTGGATCCCAATGACATCCCGTCTCCTCCTCTGGCATGAATGACGCAAAATGTCACTAAGAGGTCCCACCCTCTTGTAGAGGGCCAACATCTCATCCACTGTTGATAACTCCATGGATAAAGATCGTTGTGTGGGAGAATCCTCCCTCAATGTGCACACACATGAGTTCACCCACTCTCACTAGGAAGTGATATCAGCAAGAGTGATGCGTGTGACCTCATCGTCGTACGATCCCTTGAATGGGGCACTTGCGATCCTAACCAAAACACAAATGTTACTAAAAATATATATTATAACTTGCAACTAAAATTCAATGCATTATATACTAAAAATTTACTGAAGGGTGATTCCACGAAGGTGATTCACCATTTTTTGCAAGCGGTAGCCAAAAAAATTATTTTCTGCACCCTCGATCGAGGTATTTTCATGCCCTCAATCGATGTTTTAAACGCTCGATCGAGGGTTTGAAAATACCTCGATCGATAGCTTGAAAATACCTTGATCGATCTATTGCTCGATCGAAAGTTTGAGAAAAAAAAAAAAAAAACAGGGCCCGGCCGGCCAGCCTGGCCCTGTTCGAAAATTATAGTGCACAGTGAGAAACAAGGACGGGATGAAAGCCATCGATTGAGCATCTATAGCCAATACACCATGCCACGCCACGCCCCATGCCAAAATCCACCTCGACATGGCTTTGAATCCACAAGGTCAGTGGAATTCAACCCTATAATTTGTTTTTTTTTAAAACTTAAATTTTAAATTTTATTTGTTTTAAAATAAAACCCCTAAATTTTATTTGTTTTGTATAAAAAATTGTGTGTTTTTTACAAAGCATAAATTTTATTTAGCTTTTATGAATTTGTGAATGTAACCATTGAAAATGAAAAACCAACATTGAAACCAAAAACCATTCAAACTAAAACCACCATCAAAAGCAAAAACCATTGAAACTAAAAACCACCATTGAAATAAAAAGCCATTGAAACCATATACTATTTGAAAAAAAAAAAAAAAAAACCATTCCAGAATATTTTTTTGTTTTAAATTTATGTTGTATTTTTTTTAAATAATTAATATTTTTGTTTATGTCAACTGGTAGCATTTCACTGCATAAATGCTACTGGTTTTATTTTAAAATGTGTTTTGACAAGCAACTAGTAGCATTTCACTGCATAAATGCTACCGGTTTTATTTTAAAATGTGTTTTGACAAGCATAAATGCTACCCCTTTTTTTTCAATCCCCTGAGAACGCCAAGAGGATTGAAAAAAACAAAATTATTTTAGGTTGCTGGTTTAACAAAAACCATTAACATTAAGAAAAAATCAACAACACCACAGTGACATGTAGAACACTCATTTGGTCTTCATCTATAACTTTAGATTCAATGTTACTTTGAAAAATTACCTACAATTTCTCTAATGGAAAATCCATAATTAAGTAAGTGGCATCATTATTATTAATTTATTTAATGAGATGAAGTATCATATTTATTTTTTATCACATAATTATCATGTATATTTTTATAGTTATACATAATATCATATAAATGTTTATATATAATGAACATATATATATATATATATTTTAATTTTTTAATAATATGTATTATATATAATTTTAAAAATAAATATTTAAATATTACAATTAAATTTAAATATGTTTATTAAAATCAATATTTATTACTATAATTATATGTTTTTTTTTTGTTGGCAAGTGGTAGTACCCCTTGACTAACAGGGTTCGCCATTGGCTGAGAGACCACAAACCAGGGGCATCTAAGCTATCAAAATCACCCGGGGATCGCACCCGGCCTGGACCGCACCAACCCTTAGCATGGTTGGATTTTCGTATCCATAGGGTTTCAAACCGACGACCTTTCAGCTTTAGGGGAGTCTTAACCATCACCTGCCACTGATTATTCTACATCTCACAGACATTAATATAATTATATGTTAATATAAAGTAATAATTTTATAATTTTCTTACCGGTTTTACTTTTAAAGTCAACCCAACTATTCGTTGTTGGAAAATAAAACACCAAGTCACAAAGTTTATGGAGCTCCTTACATATGTCCTACGGATCTACTATGTCCCTTAATTTTTTTAATTTTTTAATATAATATATATTATATAACATTTTAAAAATAAATATTTAAATATTACAATTAAATTTAAATATATTTATTAAATTAAATATTTATTAATATAATTATATGTTAATATAAATTAAAAATATATTGAAGCTAAAAAAAATCATTTTCTTAAAATCAAAGCTTAGGTCTAATACATCAATAATCATCACATTAAAAGCTATCCAAACACATTTAGGTGCATACAACATGTCCATATCAAGATGACAAAAGTAAGCGCAACAACATATTATATTATTAAGATTTGGACATACTCCCTTTGCCATGGTCTAAATGTCATAATATAATATGTAACCTAGTTGGCGAAGGAGAGGATAGGCTAAATTGATTTTGTTTCCCCGCACCTCCTACAATGAGAATTACTAATGAGAATTAGAGCAAAATTCATATAAAAACTCCGACTAGGGAAACCAGAGAAGTTGCAAGGTTGGGTAAAGTTGACCACAATGCAAATTCACCAATTTATCTATTGATGGGAGTGAAATCATATTGTCAGTTTGAACCTTCTAGAATTCCACTTCCCACTTCATGATGGCCACACTAACCACTATAATAAACTCCATATACACAAACCAAGAGATGATGATGAAAATGTAGTGGAGAGGAAAGAAAATGGGCAAGAGAGGGTAACCAAAATACCATAGAGAGAAAAGATGCATGGGGATTATTCTCAATACCTAGTACATTACATAAAAACTTAATATTAGTCGACAATGTTGATCATCTATTTTTATGGTCTTTGTGGGGATCAAATTCAAATCCTGAGTGATTTTGATGGAAGACTAACCCCATGTCATGGCCTCTTAGCTAAAGGAAATTGTTTGTGATTGGTGGCTTTCCCATCAAGGGTAGTAAATAAACATTGTTCAAAAGAAAAATCTACTTTGTTTACTAGTGGTAAATAAACATTAAAAATACCCGCACCACCTATTGGACCTCAACTAGTAGATCTCTCCCTACAAGATATTGAGAATATATCATTCTAAAAATAGTTTAGTCTCCCCCCCACATCCCAACCTCTAGACCTAGTCCTGGTGTGACATTGAGGGCTTTATCTAAGAAATCCAACTATTCTCAATGAATATATGTATCCAACATGCTCACATGATTTGAATGTGACCGCCACATTTTATCCCTAAAGATGTTGCACCAGCTATCGCTTGAAACCAAACACCATCCTAATTCTTAAGGGCGTGTGTTGTCACAGATTTGTTTCAAGGACACAATTAATCATGTGACCCTTATCTAAACATGAAGTATCTATCATTGCTAAATAACAACTTTTTTGTGTTGCCTTAACAACATTGTACTTTACCTTCATTCACAAAACACCTCAAAGCCTAGACACAAAGTAATTCTCTACCATGTAGATTAGCCACACAAGACAAACCATCCTTTAATTAGCACATGGTTTGCTTATTGCTTCCTCCTCAAGAGAGATGACCTCTTGGCACCTTATGGGAGTTTTGATGTGGGTTTTCTTGCTGTCACTACTGTCATTTTAGCCACAAGCCACTAAAGCCCACAAAATTGGGGCATAAACAATATTATGCATTTCCCAACAATTGCCTCAACATACCTCTAATGCTGGTAACTTCCATGCAAATGAATGAAACAACACATGTCTATACATTTGCTAAATAGATCTACATGCTTGTCAATTCCATGTGAAAGGACTAATCACACTCTTCTTTAACGAGCCACACATATACCATGCTCCATTTGAACATTCTTATTGGATTTACACAACCTATTCAAATATGTGGTTACTTTAGGATGTGGTAGGTAGAGTCAACTTGTATCCCTAGGTGCAGATACATCAAACAACCCACACTATCTCTTGGTTTGGTTTGGATTCTCATGTGGTATGTGTCTCAAGCCAACACACAAACAACCCTTCCATTCGTTGATTTGTTCTCATGTATGTCAATAGATCTAGAGCGTCGTGGCTCTCTATAATAATTCCTATGCTATAAAATTCCCGTCCTATCAAATTCGACTCGTCATTCGAAATATCATAAATTATAATCATTCAATCACTCATGTCATGCACTCACTGCTTATATTTGCTTTGCTTAGCTTTAATTAGCCATTAACAAACTTATTTTGTTGTTTTGGTTCAATTTAAAAGGTAGATTATCGAGACTCAAACATGTAGCAAGACCCAGTTGAATTAGGCTTGATTCCATTTCCCCTCCATCCCATACCTGTATGTTGTCGCAACAAGTGTTGAACAACTAAATTTGATGCCCAGGCCTCTATGATGCTAGTGTTGCTAATAAAAATGATATCGAAATTGAAATTGGAAATTGAAACTCGAATTGAAATGTAAATTTGAAATTGAAAATGAAAATGATATTGATATTGGAAATTGATATTGAAATTGAATTTAAATTTTGAAATGAAATTCGAATTGAAAATCGAAAATTGAAATTGACATGAGAAATGAAAATTGAGAATTGGAAATATAATTAGAATTCAAAACAAAGTTGAAACTTGGAATTTGAATTTGAATTTTGAAATTTGAAATTTGAATTGAATTTGAAATTTGAATTTGGATTTGAAATGTGAAATTTGAAATAGAATTTGAAATTTGAATTTGAAATTTGAATTTGAATTTTGAATTTGAATTTTAAATGTGAAATTTGAAAGAGAATTAGAATTAGAAATTGAAATGTGATGCAGAGAGTTCTGAAGAGAGAACTTCATTGCTTCATGCTCTGCGACACACGAGAGGATCTGACATCACCCAGGAGGGCGGCCATCGGCAACATTCCCGTTTGCCGAGGAGTTTGGCCACGCCGGGGTCAGTTGCCGCTTGTGGTAGCAGTAAGAGAGCTAGTGTGTCAGTTCATCTCGACGACATACATGTTGATGCCCAGGTAGGGGATGGGCAGCAAGAACCGAGTTTATCAGGTGCATATTTTTTGTTAGATACATTTTCAGGGTGATTCCATGAAGATGGGTAACTCCTTTTGGCCAAATATGACGGTGAAAAACATAAATTTTACCCATGTATTAAATTGAAGCCCTCGAAACTTATACTTGCCACATGAATCTTGACATGCGGTTGAAAAACGAAATGTAGAGAACTATGTTGGCTTTCTAATCATATTTTTTTTTAAATATACCAATGTCATATATCATGTTGAATTTTCATTTAATGAAACGCGTGTACTTAAAAATTTGAAGAGCAATTAACAAGTAGTTTGTGTGCGTGCACAATAAGTTAATGTTCAAGTAATAATTTTAAAAAATGAAATATGTGAACATGATCTAGACAGAATGCACTAGGGCTTACATATTTTTCTTTTAATTTTTCTTGAAAAAATATATTTATTATTATTTTTCGAAAATGACCAATGAATATTTAAGTCGTATTTTGCACACATGTGTGTGTGTGCACGAAATATTTTGGTTTTTTACATAATTTGCAAAACTAAAATTACCATTTTAAAGAGGACGTGTTTATCTAAGGCGTGTGTATTTTTTCAAATTTTTTGGATGCGTATTTTGAATTTTGTGGATTTATCTTTGATCTCAATCAAAGTTCTCGGCATGGTTTTTTAGGGCAAGTTTTAGTAGAAATTTAAAAACAAAATCCATATCAAGATAAAAATTCATAAATTTTATATATCTGGATAGAGGATTCGCTGACGAATCTAATGCTAACAAGTCCGCTCATAAATGAGCATTTAATGACATGGTTTAACTCTGTGGAAGGCAGACACACATTCCATTCTGTAGGGAAAAAGGCTCTCGGCCTGTATTTTAAGCCGTCGATTGAGCTATTTACTCGATCGAGCTTTTTTAAATACCTCGATCAAGGGCTTAACAGAACCTCGATCGAGGGTTTAACAATACCTCGATCGAGGGCTTAACAAGACTTTGATCGAGGTGTTATTAAGCCCTCGATCGAGGTATTTGCTCGATTGAGGGTCTATCAAATAGGCTCGATCGAGGGTTCGTCTATGTAAAAAATATATATATAAACCAACCGGGGAAAAACCACAAAAGGAGTTGGCAACAATTAATGTTGCCAACTACCCTTCCCTTGTAAAAACATCAACGAACCTGTATATAACTAGCAAACAAGGATTTACAAACAACAATTTACCTCATTTCTAGTTTTTTTTTCCATTAGAGCTTTGTCAATTTGATCTTGTTGAATTAGGACTTGTCAATTTGATCTTGTTGAATTAGCGATTTGTCATTTTTATATTGCTCAATTAGATCTCATTAGATATGTAAGATTTCTTTGTAGGCATAATTCAAGATTTCATACTAACATTTTGTTGTTTGTTATAACAATTTGAAATTTTTTTTGTTTGTTTTCATTGTAGATTGATTCACGCAAGATTTCTTTGTAGGTACATTTCAAGATTTCATACTAACACATTGTTGTTTGTTATAACATTTTGAAAAAAAAATGTTTGTTTTCATTGTAGATTGATGGGGAATAAAAAAAAAGACAAAGCAAACATGCTAGACAACAAAATGCCAATGAAGAACGTGAGTACAATAGAGAACGAATGAGACAACAAAGAGCAAGGTTGAGAGAAGAAGAAGATGCACATTTGGTACAACAAATTCCAATGGAGGACAACCAAGGTAAATTATTGAGTTACATGCTATCATAATTTAAATATCATGCTACATAATTTACAAAATATATAACAATTTTCCAATAAATTTAACTAAATTTCATAATTTAATTTGTTTCATATTTATTTGTAATGATATTCTTATTTATTTCATCAATTTATTATTTAATTTCAAAGTTTGCAACAATTTTTATGCTAAATGAACAATTTTCAAGTGGCTTTAAACAAATGTTAAATTAGAACAATTTTCAAATGAAACATGTAAATTTAGATTCTATTTTCATGTTAAGATATGGACATATTTTTAACTATTTTCAAATTATTTCAAAGTTGCTAACAATTTTCAAATTATGCTTCAAAGTTCCTTTAATAATTTTTAAATTATTTCAAAGTTTGCTAACAATTTTACAATTTTATTGATCCAGGTGGATATCGGTGGCCACCCACCTTTCCAATTAGCTCAAAACAGTTTTCTGGCAATTTTGGTAATTTACTATTTTTAGTTGTTTTTTTAGGTCTTGAACTTCTGAGGCCGTTTTGAGGCCCTAAATAACCTTTTTTGGTGATTTGGGGGGCCAAATGGTGGCCAATAGTGTGCATTTAGTTCTAGTCAAAAGTTATAAATCTTGGATAGACCTTTCCAATGGGCTACCGTGCGCCCCAAACGGAGATCGTATGCAAAAGTTACGACCCCGGGAAGTTGATGTACTAACTTACCCAAACGGGGCCCACATGACTTTTGGCGCTTCATCTCCTAGGGTTAGGTTTTTGGATGTCCATGGTTTTTGACATTCCTGTTTATTGTAAAAAGGCCTTGAGAGCCTCATTGTAACCATCTTCTTGCGAATGAGCGTAGCCCTCACATCTCTTCTCACAGATAAGCAGCCACCATTCCAGCAAGCTTATTTTTCGCTGCATTTTACAATTTTAGCTTATTCCTTTATTGAATAGAAAACCGGTTTTATTGTATCTCTATTATTTTTTGTTAAGCATCTGATAGTAATCTATATTCATTTCGTTCTGCTCATAAAATATGGATTAGTGGTATCATAGCGGTCTGCTCCTTATCGTCTTAATGCATGTCCCCAACGAGGTCAGGGTACAAAGAATTGGGTCTTGAGCTTGTTTCTCTTGAGGACAAAAGCTCTTGCATGCCCAAGCGACCTCTCATTGAAGGAGAAAAGAAAGATGACGGGATAGGAGATCCTTTCAAAATGTTGCTTGAGGAAGCCCTCACGCAACAAAGAAATGAGATGATGGATAGTTTCATGCAAATCCTTCAGCAGCTACCAACAAGCGACGCATCTTCCTCGAGCGGAGGTGTCGCCCCCTTCAAGGTACAAATCAACTTCGATATTCCTATATTTGAAGGTTAGATAGATGCAGATGCTGTAGATAAGTGGTTGAATCCACTAGACGGGTATTTTTCTGTCCATAACTTTTCAAATAGAGAGAAGATTACTTTTGCGCTCCTTAAAGCCATTCCCCATGTAAAAAATTGGTGGGAAAATTTCTGCGAGCAAAAGAACATAGAGGAAACCTCATTATTTTCAGTTACGACCACCTGGGAATCCTTCAGGGATGCTATTAAGGAACAATACTACCCTGTTGGAAGTTATGATGACTTGTATACCAAATGGACCACACTGCGACAAGAAAGAGACCAACAGTGCCAGAGTTCACAAATACCTTCGATACCTTGCGCACCAAGCTGGGTATCAAATATTCAGAACGACATCTGGTGATCAAGTACCGCGGTGGTCTGCATAGATACATTCAGACCGAAATGGAATTTCCGGACATCTCTTCCTTGGGTGTGTCCTACCGATATGCCATCAAAATTGAGCAGAAGCTCAAACAAAAGACGCAGCAATTTGGGCCTGGGAACCCCTCATAGCGAAAGACAGGAAAGGGAGGCCCCAACCCACAGAATAAAGGACAGAGCAAAGATGGACAGTATCAGGACAATCAGTCCAAGCCGTAAGCAAAGAAGGACACTGGAAAGACAAAGAAAGATATTGGGAAGTGCGACTTCCATAAGAGCCCTTGGCATAACACTGTTGACTGCCACTCAAAGCAGTCGCTGGTGGCCGAAGTAAAAGCATCTGAATCAGATGTGGATTCTGACTCTGGGTCCGAAACAGAAAGGGGAAGACGCATCATCAACATGGAACCCAGTGCCACCATTGTTACCACCAAGCTCCAGCCTGATGAACCAGATGAGCCAGAAGAAGGAGAATGCCTCTTCCATTCATAGACGTGGGTAAAAGGCACCCTGCTGCACTTCATCATTGATAGCGGCAGCTAGAAGAACCTCATATCAGTAGAGGTTGTCAAGCGCCTGGCCCTGCCGACAATGCTGCACACGCAACCCTACACCATTGGATGGCTCTGCAAAGGAAGTGATCTCCGTGTCAGCCAACAGTGTCGACTGTCGTATGGCATCAAGCCCTTAAGGGACGAGGTATTGTGTGATGTTGCTCCTCTTGAAGTTTCAGATGTTCTTTTGGGCCAACCTTATTTATGGAAACGTCATGATGTATATGAGTCTAGGCCTTGTAGTGTCATTATTTATTTGAACAGGAAATTGTACAGGATACCTGAGGCAGCCCCTCCTAGTGCGATTTCCTTGATCTCTTCCAAGCAATGCAGGAATGTAATCTCTCATACTGGGAAATGTGTCTTCTTCGTGATTCACTCTCAGAGTGAGAGAAAGATCGCATCCACATCCAGGGCCTCCATGACCGATATCTCCACACAACAGAAGCAAGTGGATAAGGTGGTGGAAGAATACTCAGAGATCTTCTCCTCTCCTACAGGGGTACCTCTACACTGCCAGGTCAAGCATCCTATCGATCTGATCCCAGGCGCACCGCTACCCAATGGGACAGTCTATCGCCACTCTCTATTGGAAAATGAGGAAATCAATAGGCAGATCCAAGAATTGCTCCACAAGGGGCACATCTGTCTCATCTCATCACCTTGTGAGAGCCTGTTCATGCTACTGCAGAGGAAAGATGGGACCTGGCGACTCTGCATTGATTACCAAGCCCTGAATAAAATCATAGTCCGCAACCAGTACTCGATTCCCCAAATCGACGACCTCCTTGATCAACTTAGAGGGGCCAAATACTTCAGTAAGATTGATTTGAAGTCTGGCTACCACCAAGTCCCAATAGAATAGACAAATGTATGCAAGACTGCCTTCAAGTCAAAAGAAGGTATTTTTGAATGGCTGGTCATTCCCTTTGGTTTGAAAAATGCTCCAGCAACTTTTATGAGGATGATGGACGATATCCTACGACCTTTAACCAATAATTTTGTAGTGGTGTATATGGATGACATCCTCATCTACAACAAGAATTGGGCGGAACACTTGCAACATATTCAACAAGTTCTGCACACCCTACGGTAGCACAAACTATATGCAAACTTGGAAAAATGCTCCTTTGGCATGGACAAGGTCCATTACTTAGGATACATCATTGATCGACATGGTGTGCATGTGGATCCATCCAAGATCCAGGTCATCCGTGACTGGCCTGCCCCAACCACACTCACTAAACTTCGAAGCTTCTTGGGCCTCGCTAATTTCTATCGTTGGTTCATGATGGGATTCTCTCATATCGCATGGGCCCTAAGCCAAGTAACCAAGGGTGGCGGTAAGGAAAAATTTGTGTGGGGCCTGTCCCAACAACAAGCCTTCGATGACTTGAAGAAGCATTTGTACTCATTGCCAGTACTCTCATTACCGAACCTGCAACATCCCTTTGAGATCGAGACAGATGCTTCAGATTATGTTGTGGGCACCGTTCTCACTCAACACGGGCACCCTGTGGCATATCATAGTGAGACACTATCATATGTCGTCCATAAGTACCCTACTTACGACAAAGAAATAATCTCCATTGTGCAAGCCTACCACCAGTGGAGACATTACACTCTTGGGAAGGAGACAGTCATCCACACTGATCATAAGCCACTACAGTTCATGCAAACACAAGGAAAGTTGTAGAATGACCGCCATCAGAAGTGGTCAACATACTTACAGCAGTTCCACCTCAACATCAAATATAAAATAGGGAGTACCAACTGAGTTGTTGACTGCCTCAGTCGACCTCCAGTCGCGACACTCACCATGGTGCTAGACTCTTGCGGACACAAGACCTCCGGATGGCCACACCTCTACAAGACAGACCCTGACTTCTCCACCACCTACCAAATGTTGGGCACCAACTCAGTGGTCGCTAATTTCCATCTTCAGGACGGGTTGTTGTACCATCTGGGCCATCTCTGTGTTCCATCAAGTGAGTGCGTGAAGATGATATGGGAAGCTCACTACAATCGAGTGGCAGGACACTTTGGCATCAAAAAGACAGTGGTAGTGTTGCAGAAACATTTTTACTGGCCGAAACTTTGACAAGATGTCGGCAAGTATATCAGGTCTTGCACCACTTGCGCTATTGCCAAACCAACCACTAAGAAACAAGGCTTGTACACCCCTCTGCTTACTCCTGACAGGCTGTGGGAATCCATCTCAATGGACTACATGTCGGGCCTTCCATCGACCAAGAGGGGAATCGATTGTGTTTTTGTGGTTGTTGATCGCTTTTCCAAGATGGCGATTCTAGCCGCCTGCAAGAAGAACATCACAGCAGAAGCCACTGCCAAGCTCTTATTTGAATGAGTATGGGTACATTTTGGGATTCCAAGGACCATTATCTCATACCATGACAGTCGGTTCCTCAGCTCATTCTAGTCGAGCCTTTGGTCACTGCTAGATACTAAGCTCACCAAATCCATTGCCTTCCACCCCAGACAGATGGCCAAACCGAGGTCGTCAACTAGATGGTCGTACATATCCTGCGCATGTACAATTCAACACACCCCTGCACATGGGAAGAGAGTCTTCCCTATGTCCAGCATAGCTACAACTGAGCCCTGCATAGCTCAACTAGCCACAACACCTTTCAGGTGGGGTTGGGATTCCAACCATTCGGCCACATGGATGTTGCATTTCCCCTGGTGACCACCTCGGTCAACTCATTCCTTGAAGTCGACAAAGCCACCCGGTTCATTGAACGGATCGAGCATATCTTCCAATAGGTTCAGGATATTCTACAAAAGTCTAATGACAAGTACAAGCAGCGCCATGATCAACATCGGGTGCCACATAAGTTTCAGGTGGGCGACAAAGTTTGGTTGCATTTGCAGAAATAACGCCTTACAGGGCCCCATTGGAAGCTTCTCCCACTCCGTTATGCGGTGTAAACCATCACCAAGAAGGTGGGTGACAATTCTTTTGAGCTCAACATTCCCCCCTTCCTTGGTCTACATCCAATTTTCAACATGGCTCTCCTTCCGCCATATTTCCCACCATTGTTAGACGCCTCAGAGATAGCAGAGCAGTTGACGCCAACAAAGCTCAACCTCAACTGCCTGCAACAGGCATCCAGTGATCATATTGCGAACACACATATCAAGCTCACTCAACATCAAAGGATCCAACTTTATCGAGTTGTCAAAGCAGGGCAGCTCTTGCACCAAGGAAAGTGGCTCACCCGAGGCCAAATTCAGTAGAAATTTCCTCATCTGATGGGGGAAATCAATGCAATGGAGACCATTGCTTCCTAAGGAGGGAGGATTGATCCAAGTTGATATCGGTGGCCACCCACCTTTCCAACTGGCTCAAAACAGTTTTCTTGCAATTTTGGTAATTTACTATTTTTAGCACTTTTTTTGGGTCCTGAACTCCCGGGGCCATTTTGAGGCCCTAAATTACCTTTTTGGCGATCTGGGGGGCCAAATGGTTTCCAACGACATGCATTTGGTCCTAGTCGAAAGTTGTAAATCTCAGATAGACCTTTCCAACGGGCTACTGAGTGCCCCAAACGGAGATCGTATACAAAGTTATGACCCCGAGAAGTTGATGTACTAACTTATCCAAACGGAGCCCGCATGACTTTTGGCGCTTCATCTCCTCGGGTTAGGTTTTTGGATGTCTAGGGTTTTTGACATTCATGTTTATTGTAAAAAGGCCTTGAGAGCCCCATTGTAACCATCTTTTTGCGAATGAGCACAACCGTCACATCTCTTCTCAGAGATAAGCCGCCACCATTCCAACAAACTTGTTTTCCGCTGCAGTTTACAATTTTAGCTTATTCCTTTATTGAATAGAAAACCAGTTTTACTGTATCTCTATTATTTTGTGTTAAGCATCTAATAATAATCTGTATTCATTTCGTTCTACTCATAAAATTCAGATCATTTATTGTCCAACAATTTTCAAATGAAATGTACACTTAGATTATATTTTCAAGTTAAATTGTATGTACATTTTAACTATTTTTAAATTTCTAAACTTTACTAACAATTTTCAATGTTATTAGAATAATTTTCAAATTAAATGTACACTTAGACACTATATTTTCAAGTTAAATTGTGCATATTTAACTAATTGCAATTTTTTAAGTTACTAACAATTTCAAGTTAAATGTAATTTAAATTCTTGTTTTGTTAGAAAATTCGATTTCAAAACAAATGAATGAATATTTTGAAATTTACATGTTTGATAGTTATGTATTAGTTAGAATTTATTCAATTTGAAAACAAATGAATGAATATTTTCATAGTTATGGTGGTTGGCAATA
Organism: Larix kaempferi; assembly: GCA_027924585.1. Taxonomy (NCBI): domain Eukaryota; kingdom Viridiplantae; phylum Streptophyta; class Pinopsida; order Pinales; family Pinaceae; genus Larix; species Larix kaempferi. The sequence goes on from BSBM01000753.1 coordinate 20,262,683, forward strand.
TTTTCATAGTAATGAATATTTGAATACAAATGACTGTTCAAAGAGCTATTGAATTATAATGTTTACTTTAAAAAAATTCCATCTATCACATATATTTTTATTTGCATAACATGACATATCACCATGATAAGATTAATGATTAGAATCATATATTTTGTTAGGACAAATTCGAAATAATTAAATTTGGAATGTTTGCAACCTTGCATTGATATGTGAAGCATTTTTTATAAAAAATCCTTAAATTGCAATTTATGATAAAATTACAATTTTCATTTAAATGTCTATTGTTGAAATTGCAAAATCATCAACTAATGAAAATGTTATTTTGCATTAAAAATTATGAATTTCTCCCAAATCATATCACTACAATGTTTTTAATTAAATATCGTATTCATCTCTAAATCAATGTTTTTTTCCCCACATTTAGAGTATAATAGGTATGTTATGATGGGTAGAAAATCAATCTTAAATTTTTATTTCATGTATATACAATACGGGATGCATGATGTTGTCCTTGAAATTATAGGGTTGAAGTGTTGTAATCAATTATTCTTTGCATGGTGATTTGCAACTTGTATTTTAAATATTTATTTATTTATAAATTATACCATAAAGTTAAAATAACATTTTTCTTGTAATGTAAAAGTAAAATGGACATAAAATGCATAAAGAAAATTTGCCCACAATTATATATTGTGATGATTGTAAATGATATTAATTTTTATGCCCACAATAATTTTTGTCAAGATATTAATAATTATCTTGACTTAAATATATATAGTTGATTTTCAAGTTACTAGCAATTTAAAGTTAAATGTACAAGTTACTACCAATTTCAAGTTACAAGCAATTTCAAATTTTACTAGGAATTTAAAACTTTACTTCTAGAACAATTGTCAAGTTTAATTCAGTTAGCAATTTCAAGTTATTTGAGCAATTTCAAATTTCAAGTTACTAGCAATTTCAAGTTACTTGATGTTAAGATCCTAGTGGGCGGCCTTCACTAACACCTCGGGGTTTTGGTGTAACGGTTTGTATCATTTGGTATCAGATCACTTTCTTGGGATCGTTGGGTGGAATTTCTACCATTTTTTTTTCGCATCTGTTGCAAGTTCGGATCTGAGAATAATCTCTGTCAGCTTAACAATGGGAAGTACTTGGGCATAAGCCCTAAAACTCATTGTGAGGAGTACCATAGGAACCCCAAAGTAGCTATCCCATTGAAAGGATCTGCCAGCGAAAAGGCCAACGACCCCTACATGATTGACTAGTTTTTCCTCGTGAGGTAAACGAAGAGCTGTCGTTTGTGGCCAAGCAGTTATCAGTTTTACCTGATCCATGGAGTGAGGGGTACTGCCTCAATACACAAGCCGTTAGACAACATTGGTGGCCAAGTGAAACACCTGAACTGTTAGGAAGCCGAACATACCTGGGGTCCATATCTACTTTTAGCTGAACTGTTGTCGATCACTTCCGCGCCATTTCAGATCCAACGTTCGCATTGCAGTGTTCGTCCGGGGCTCGTACGGCGCAGATGGGACACCGCCATACGGGCGCACATCCAGCCCAGAGTCTGGACCGCAGAGCGTGGTGGGATGTTAAGATCCTAGTGGGTGTCCTTCACTAACACCTCGGGGTTTTGGTGTCCAGCAATTTTGGTAATTTACTATTTTTAGCACTTTTTTCGGGTCCTGAACTCCCGGGGCCATTTTGAGGCCCTAAATTACCTTTTTGGCGATCTTGGGGGCCAAATGGTTGCCAGCGACATGCATTTGGTCCTAGTCGAAAGTTGTAAATCTCAGATAGACCTTTCCAACGGGCTACTGAGCGCCCCAAACGGAGATCGTATACAAAGTTATGACCCCGAGAAGTTGATGTACTAACTTATCCAAACGGAGCCCGCATGACTTTTGGCGCTTCATCTCCTCGGGTTAGGTTTTTGGATGTCTAGGGTTTTTGACATTCATGTTTATTGTAAAAGGGCCTTGAGAGCCCCATTGTAACCATCTTTTTTGCGAATGAGCACAACCGTCACATCTCTTCTCAGAGATAAGCCGCCACCATTCCAACAAACTTGTTTTCCGCTGCATTTTACAATTTTAGCTTATTCCTTTATTGAATAGAAAACCAGTTTTACTGTATCTCTATTATTTTGTGTTAAGCATCTAATAATAATCTGTATTCATTTCGTTCTACTCATAAAATCCAGATCATTTATTGTCCAACAATTTTCAAATGAAATGTACACTTAGATTATATTTTCAAGTTAAATTGTATGTACATTTTAACTATTTTTAAATTTCTAAACTTTACTAACAATTTTCAATGTTATTAGAATAATTTTCAAATTAAATGTACACTTAGACACTATATTTTCAAGTTAAATTGTACATATTTAACTAATTGCAATTTTTTAAGTTACTAACAATTTCAAGTTAAATGTAATTTAAATTCTTGTTTTGTTAGAAAATTCGATTTCAAAACAAATGAATGAATATGTTGAAATTTACATGTTTGATAGTTATGTATTAGTTAGAATTTATTTAATTTGAAAACAAATGAATGAATATTTTCATAGTTATGGTGGTTGGCAATATTTTCATAGTAATGAATATTTGAATACAAATGACTGTTCAAAGAGCTATTGAATTATAATGTTTACTTTAAAAAAATTCCATCTATCACATATATTTTTATTTGCATAACATGACATATCACCATGATAAGATTAATGATTAGAATCATATATTTTGTTAGGACAAATTGGAAATAATTAAATTTGGAATGTTTGCAACCTTGCATTGATATGTGAAGCATTTTTTTAAAAAAATCCTTAAATTGCAATTTATGATAAAATTACAATTTTCATTTAAATGTCTATTGTTGAAATTGCAAAATCATCAACTAATGAAAATGTTATTTTGCATTAAAAATTATGAATTTCTCCCCAATCATATCACTACAATGTTTTTAATTAAATATCGTATTCATCTCTAAATCAATGTTTTTTTCCCCACATTTAGAGTATAATAGGTATGTTATGATGGGTAGAAAATCAATCTTAAATTTTTATTTCATGTATATACAACACGGGATGCATGATGTTGTCCTTGAAATTATAGGGTTGAAGTGTTGTAATCAATTATTCTTTGCATGGTGATTTGCAACTTGTATTTTAAATATTTATTTATTTATAAATTATACCATAAAGTTAAAATAACATTTTTCTTGTAATGTAAAAGTAAAATGGACATAAATTGCATAAAGAAAATTTGCCCACAATTATATATTGTGATGATTGTAAATGATATTAATTTTTATGCCCACAATAATTTTTGTCAAGATATTAATAATTATCTTGACTTAAATATATATAGTTGATTTTCAAGTTACTAGCAATTTAAAGTTAAATGTACAAGTTACTACCAATTTCAAGTTACAAGCAATTTCAAATTTTACTAGGAATTTAAAACTTTACTTCTAGAACAATTGTCAAGTTTAATTCAGTTAGCAATTTCAAGTTATTTGAGCAATTTCAAATTTCAAGTTACTAGCAATTTCAAGTTACTTGATGTTAAGTTCCTAGTGGGCGGCCTTCACTAACACCTCGGGGTTTTGGTGTAACGGTTTGTATCATTTGGTATCAGATCACTTTCTTGGGATCGTTGGGTGGAATTTCTACCATTTTTTTTCGCATCTGTTGCAAGTTCGGATCTGAGAATAATCTCTGTCCGCTTAACAATGGGAAGTACTTGGGCATAAGCCCTAAAACTCATTGTGAGGAGTACCATAGGAACCCCAAAGTAGCTAGCCCATTGAAAGGATCTGCCAGCGAAAAGGCCAACGACCCCTACATGATTGACTAGTTTTTCCCCGTGAGGTAAATGAAGAGCTGTCATTTGTGGCCAAGCAGTTATCATTTTTACCTGATCCGTGGAGTTAGGGGTGCTGCCTCAATACGCAAGCCGTTAGACAACATTGGTGGCCAAGTGAAACACCTGAACTGTTAGGAAGCCGAACATACCTGGGGTCCATATCTACTTTTAGCTGAACTGTTGTCGATCACTTCCGCGCCATTTCAGATCCAACGTCCGCATTGCAGTGTTCGTCCGGGGCTCGTACGGCGCAGATGGGACACCGCCATACGGGCGCACATCCAGCCCAGAGTCTGGACTGCAAAGCGTGGTGGGATGTTAAGATCCTAGTGGGTGTCCTTCACTAACACCTCGGGGTTTTGGTGTCCAGCAATTTTGGTAATTTACTATTTTTAGCACTTTTTTCGGGTCCTGAACTCCCGGGGCCATTTTGAGGCCCTAAATTACCTTTTTGGCGATCTGGGGGGCCAAATGTTTGCCAGCGACATGCATTTGGTCGTAGTCGAAAGTTGTAAATCTCAGATAGACCTTTCCAACGGGCTACTGAGCGCCCCAAACGGAGATCGTATACAAAGTTATGACCCCGAGAAGTTGATGTACTAACTTATCCAAACGGAGCCCGCATGACTTTTGGCGCTTCATCTCCTCGGGTTAGGTTTTTGGATGTCTAGGGTTTTTGACATTCATGTTTATTGTAAAAAGGCCTTGAGAGCCCCATTGTAACCATCTTTTTGCGAATGAGCACCACCGTCACATCTCTTCTCAGAGATATGCCGTCACCATTCCAACAAACTTGTTTTCCGCTGCATTTTACAATTTTAGCTTATTCCTTTATTGAATAGAAAACCATTTTTACTGTATCTCTATTATTTTGTGTTAAGCATCTAATAATAATATGTATTCATTTCGTTCTACTCATAAAATCCAGATCATTTATTGTCCAACAATTTTCAAATGAAATGTACACTTAGATTATATTTTCAAGTTAAATTGTATGTACATTTTAACTATTTTTAAATTTCTAAACTTTACTAACAATTTTCAATGTTATTAGAATAATTTTCAAATTAAATGTACACTTAGACACTATATTTTCAAGTTAAATTGTACATATTTAACTAATTGCAATTTTTTAAGTTACTAACAATTTCAAGTTAAATGTAATTTAAATTCTCGTTTTGTTAGAAAATTCGATTTCAAAACAAATGAATGAATATTTTGAAATTTACATGTTTGATAGTTATGTATTAGTTAGAATTTATTTAATTTGAAAACAAATGAATGAATATTTTCATAGTTATGGTGGTTGGCAATATTTTCATAGTAATGAATATTTGAATACAAATGACTGTTCAAAGAGCTATTGAATTATAATGTTTACTTTAAAAAAATTCCATCTATCACATATATTTTTATTTGCATAACATGACATATCACCATGATAAGATTAATGATTAGAATCATATATTTTGTTAAGACAAATTGGAAATAATTAAATTTGGAATGTTTGCAACCTTGCATTGATATGTGAAGCATTTTTTATAAAAAATCCTTAAATTGCAATTTATGATAAAATTACAATTTTCATTTAAATGTCTATTGTTGAAATTGCAAAATCATCAACTAATGAAAATGTTATTTTGCATTAAAAATTATGAATTTCTCCGCAATCATATCACTACAATGTTTTTAATTAAATATCGTATTCATCTCTAAATCAATGTTTTTTTCCCCACATTTAGAGTATAATAGGTATGTTATGATGGGTAGAAAATCAATCTTAAATTTTTATTTCATGTATATACAACACGGGATGCATGATATTGTCCTTGAAATTATAGGGTTGAAGTGTTGTAATCAATTATTCTTTGCATGGTGATTTGCAACTTGTATTTTAAATATTTATTTATTTATAAATTATACCATAAAGTTAAAATAACATTTTTCTTGTAATGTAAAAGTAAAATGGACATAAATTGCATAAAGAAAATTTGCCCACAATTATATATTGTGATGATTGTAAATGATATTAATTTTTATGCCCACAATAATTTTTGTCAAGATATTAATAATTATCTTGACTTAAATATATATAGTTCATTTTCAAGTTACTAGCAATTTAAAGTTAAATGTACAAGTTACTACCAATTTCAAGTTACAAGCAATTTCAAATTTTACTAGGAATTTCAAACTTTACTTCTAGAACAATTGTCAAGTTTAATTCAGTTAGCAATTTCAAGTTACTTGAGCAATTTCAAATTTCAAGTTACTAGCAATTTCAAGTTACTTGATGTTAAGATCCTAGTGGGCGGCCTTCACTAACACCTCGGGGTTTTGGTGTAACGGTTTGTATCATTTGGTATCAGATCACTTTCTTGGGATCGTTGGGTGGAATTTCTACCATTTTTTTTTCGCATCTGTTGCAAGTTCGGATCTGAGAATAATCTCTGTCAGCTTAACAATGGGAAGTACTTGGGCATAAGCCCTAAAACTCATTGTGAGGAGTACCATAGGAACCCCAAAGTAGCTAGCCCATTGAAAGGATCTGCCAGCGAAAAGGCCAACGACCCCTACATGATTGACTAGTTTTTCCCCGTGAGGTAAACCAAGAGCTGTCGTTTGTGGCCAAGCAGTTATCAGTTTTACCTGATCCGTGGAGTGAGGGGTACTGCCTCAATACGCAAGCCGTTAGACAACATTGGTGGCCAAGTGAAACACCTGAACTGTTAGGAAGCCGAACATACCTGGGGTCCATATCTACTTTTAGCTGAACTGTTGTCGATCACTTCCGCGCCATTTCAGATCCAACGTCCGCATTGCAGTGTTCGTCCGGGGCTCGTACGGCGCAGATGGGACACCGCCATACGGGCGCACATCCAGCCCAGAGTCTGGACCGCAGAGCGTGGTGGGATGTTAAGATCCTAGTGGGTGTCCTTCACTAACACCTCGGGGTTTTGGTGTCCAGCAATTTTGGTAATTTACTATTTTTAGCACTTTTTTCGGGTCCTGAACTCCCGGGGCCATTTTGAGGCCCTAAATTACCTTTTTGGCGATCTTGGGGGCCAAATGGTTGCCAGCGACATGCATTTGGTCCTAGTCGAAAGTTGTAAATCTCAGATAGACCTTTCCAACGGGCTACTGAGCGCCCCAAACGGAGATCGTATACAAAGTTATGACCCCGAGAAGTTGATGTACTAACTTATCCAAACGGAGCCCGCATGACTTTTGGCGCTTCATCTCCTCGGGTTAGGTTTTTGGATGTCTAGGGTTTTTGACATTCATGTTTATTGTAAAAGGGCCTTGAGAGCCCCATTGTAACCATCTTTTTTGCGAATGAGCACAACCGTCACATCTCTTCTCAGAGATAAGCCGCCACCATTCCAACAAACTTGTTTTCCGCTGCATTTTACAATTTTAGCTTATTCCTTTATTGAATAGAAAACCAGTTTTACTGTATCTCTATTATTTTGTGTTAAGCATCTAATAATAATCTGTATTCATTTCGTTCTACTCATAAAATCCAGATCATTTATTGTCCAACAATTTTCAAATGAAATGTACACTTAGATTATATTTTCAAGTTAAATTGTATGTACATTTTAACTATTTTTAAATTTCTAAACTTTACTAACAATTTTCAATGTTATTAGAATAATTTTCAAATTAAATGTACACTTAGACACTATATTTTCAAGTTAAATTGTACATATTTAACTAATTGCAATTTTTTAAGTTACTAACAATTTCAAGTTAAATGTAATTTAAATTCTTGTTTTGTTAGAAAATTCGATTTCAAAACAAATGAATGAATATGTTGAAATTTACATGTTTGATAGTTATGTATTAGTTAGAATTTATTTAATTTGAAAACAAATGAATGAATATTTTCATAGTTATGGTGGTTGGCAATATTTTCATAGTAATGAATATTTGAATACAAATGACTGTTCAAAGAGCTATTGAATTATAATGTTTACTTTAAAAAAATTCCATCTATCACATATATTTTTATTTGCATAACATGACATATCACCATGATAAGATTAATGATTAGAATCATATATTTTGTTAGGACAAATTGGAAATAATTAAATTTGGAATGTTTGCAACCTTGCATTGATATGTGAAGCATTTTTTATAAAAAATCCTTAAATTGCAATTTATGATAAAATTACAATTTTCATTTAAATGTCTATTGTTGAAATTGCAAAATCATCAACTAATGAAAATGTTATTTTGCATTAAAAATTATGAATTTCTCCCCAATCATATCACTACAATGTTTTTAATTAAATATCGTATTCATCTCTAAATCAATGTTTTTTTCCCCACATTTAGAGTATAATAGGTATGTTATGATGGGTAGAAAATCAATCTTAAATTTTTATTTCATGTATATACAACACGGGATGCATGATGTTGTCCTTGAAATTATAGGGTTGAAGTGTTGTAATCAATTATTCTTTGCATGGTGATTTGCAACTTGTATTTTAAATATTTATTTATTTATAAATTATACCATAAAGTTAAAATAACATTTTTCTTGTAATGTAAAAGTAAAATGGACATAAATTGCATAAAGAAAATTTGCCCACAATTATATATTGTGATGATTGTAAATGATATTAATTTTTATGCCCACAATAATTTTTGTCAAGATATTAATAATTATCTTGACTTAAATATATATAGTTGATTTTCAAGTTACTAGCAATTTAAAGTTAAATGTACAAGTTACTACCAATTTCAAGTTACAAGCAATTTCAAATTTTACTAGGAATTTAAAACTTTACTTCTAGAACAATTGTCAAGTTTAATTCAGTTAGCAATTTCAAGTTATTTGAGCAATTTCAAATTTCAAGTTACTAGCAATTTCAAGTTACTTGATGTTAAGATCCTAGTGGGCGGCCTTCACTAACACCTCGGGGTTTTGGTGTAACGGTTTGTATCATTTGGTATCAGATCACTTTCTTGGGATCGTTGGGTGGAATTTCTACCATTTTTTTTCGCATCTGTTGCAAGTTCGGATCTGAAAATAATCTCTGTCCGCTTAACAATGGGAAGTACTTGGGCATAAGCCCTAAAACTCATTGTGAGGAGTACCATAGGAACCCCAAAGTAGCTAGCCCATTGAAAGGATCTGCCAGCGAAAAGGCCAACGACCCCTACATGATTGACTAGTTTTTCCCCGTGAGGTAAACCAAGAGTTGTCATTTGTGGCCAAGCAGTTATCAGTTTTACCTGATCCGTGGAGTGAGGGGTGCTGCCTCAATACGCAAGCCGTTAGACAACATTGGTGGCCAAGTGAAACACCTGAACTGTTAGGAAGCCGAACATACCTGGGGTCCATATCTACTTTTAGCTGAACTGTTGTCGATCACTTCCGCGCCATTTCAGATCCAACGTCCGCATTGCAGTGTTCGTCCGGGGCTCGTACGGCGCAGATGGGACACCGCCATACGGGCGCACATCCAGCCCAGAGTCTGGACTGCAAAGCGTGGTGGGATGTTAAGATCCTAGTGGGTGTCCTTCACTAACACCTCGGGGTTTTGGTGTAACAGTTCGTATCACTTGAGCAATTTCAAGTTACTAGCAATTTCAATTTTTACTTAGAACAATTCTCAAGCTAAATGTATTAGTTGGAAAATTCAATTCACATGCAATTTTAAATTTTTAAATTTTTCAATTTCCACATCAAATTTCAAGTTACTAGCAATTTTAAAGTTCAATGCACAACTATCAATTAACCAATTTTCAATTTATTAATTTACATGTTATGTAGGGAGAAATTATGGTCAGACATCACATCATGGTGATCAAGAATCACATGATCCTGATCAGCCATCACATGACACCTTTCCCTCTCACATTGAAAATATAATGAGGAATTGTAGTGGGGTTGGAAGTGGTGGAAATTTTTTAGAGGATTGTGCAGTTGTTTCTGCACAAGAAGAGATTGGGAACTTGATCCCTGGTCGGAGAGTTAGAGAGCATGTCAATAACATAATCAATTCATATTTTGAACAACATTCAATGATGGCACAAGCTCAAATCGTACATGGGTTGATCAAACACAAAAAATTGAAACGTGCCGCAAAGTTGTTGGGTTTCAAGATGTTAAAACAAAAAATACATGCGAGAATGCAATAGAAAATGTAAGAACTACATTATCTTCATTTGGAAAATCAAGAAACAATGATACCCAAGCTGCTCGTAGGGCAATTACAATGGCTGTTGTGGCACAAAGAACCTCAAGAAATCGAATGGTATCAACAATGGCATCATTGCTCAATGTTTCAAAAAGAAAATTGCTCCAATATACTAAATTCAGGGTCTGGATAGATGAAAACGATGAAGCTGCTTGTTGGAATCTTATTTGTAGGGAACCCTATCAAGGTAGGATGGCAGCATGCATTAGAGAGAAAGTAATAGATTTTTGGATAGCCATTCTCATGCTATTCCAGATCGAAAGCATGTCTTGCAACAATGTTTATACAGAGGCATTTATCAGGAGCATTGTAAGCATGTGATGGAGATGACAGGAGTTGCACTTTTCGAGGAATTCCAAGAAACCAATCCTGGTGTTCAAATATTATTTAGCATGTTCAGCAAATTGAAACCGTGGTATATTAGGCCAAATACGATTCGCGACACTTGTTGATGTCGGTACCACGTTGAATTTCAACTATACTATGACACATTTCTGGATTTTTGCAAAAGGCATTGGAACGATGTACTAGATCCTCACACAGTGCAAGATTTTATTTGTATGATACTATGCAACAGGAATCCTGAACACATGTTTTTCAATAAGAGGTGTGTAGGTGGGAGAAAATTCCATGAATGCGGTGATTTGAAATTGTTCCATAGGAACTTTCCTATCAATCCAACACACCATGGATTGTCAGATATCACCATTAGGTGGAAGAGGTACGAGTACATAACCATGAATCCAACATCTTCTTCATCTATGCCATCCAAGAGGATTGACTTGCTCGATGATGAGATTCATGTTTCAGATTTCATGGAGAAGTTTTAAAGTCATATTTATAAATACATAAAGCACTCCCATAGGTCCAAGTGGCAAGCTTTAGAATTCAAGCATTCTTGTGACGTATTTGAGCTGGGCACAATCTTATCAGTGGTAGACTTTGCAGAGAACTACACATTTGCTCCTTAGAGAGAGATACAAAGTGAGTACTATCACTCCTACCAAGTGTCTATCTTCATACATGTATTGTACAGACATGCTCAGGAAAGCATTGATGGTAGGGATAGCACTCCCCAGTCATGTGAAGTGATCAAGGAGTACCATTTTTATGTTAGTGATGATCGTGAGCATGACACATTGTTCATTCAACACTGCTTTGGGATGATTTATGATTCATTCAGGCAGAGAGGCATATCATTTACTGAACACTGGATTTGGTCATATGGGTGTGCAGGGAAATTCAAATAGGCACGCTCATTTTATTGGTTGAGTCGCCTGCACAAACATACAGGAATCCAACACACCTGGATCTTTTTTGACACAGGGCATGGGAAGGGTGAACATGATGGCACAGGTGCATGTGTGAAATGAGCACTTCGGAGGTACCAGATGAGTCATGGTGCAACCTAACTCAAATGCTCCACTGAAGTAGTTGATTGGTGCACAGGTCATTTGGGACATCAAGGTCGTGAACAAGGAAGGCCGGTGTGTAGGTAATAAACTCCAAACTCAATTAATAAGCTAATAACATTCAGTATCATCATTTCCAAAAGAAAACATGTACTCGATAGGAATTTACATATGACAAACTGAATTCCATGCCAGTTCTTCTGGGATGTTGCCGTTGGAGATGTTAATAGATCCATGCCATGGTATTGTGACACCATCCCTGGTATAAGGGAATTGCATTCTGTTCGAAGTAAAGATATGGGGGACATTTTCCATTGAAACGAGGAAGTATGCCTCCTTTTGCGATTTTTGCATTGATGCAAATGGATGCAAGCTTGATCACTGTGAAAATGATTTATATGTCAAACCATGGAAATATGTATCTCTTAATCCAAAGGTCCCACATCTAATTCCAACATGGAAAGAGATGCACATTGAAGAGGCAATGGTCTCATTAGATCATGATCGAGTTTTTGATATGGTTAGGGAAGGTACAAGAGTCTTCATTAAGTTAATTAGTTCATTATATCTTAAACATATACAAATGTTGTAGAAATTTGCACGTAGGACATTTGAATAATATTTGTAATGTATCTTGCAGGTGATGTATTCGTTGTCATTGCACCCCTCCACAACCAAGAAAATGTTGCATACTATTTGATGCGGTGCATGAAAATAAAGAGTAGGTTGGTGCGACCCTACCAAGATGGGGACTTCACATACCAGACTGGAGACATGGTTCTAATGGGACACGTTTTTGAAAAAGTGAAAAAACAAGGTGCTCACATTATTTACAGAGATCTTATGCCTGAATATATACCATGTCAATACAATCATTTGGTGGTTGCAGTTCAGATATCTCTAATAGAAATCAAGGTGAAGAGAGGTGATCCAAAGAGATGGAAGATGACAGAAGCTGACCATGAACGTATTATGGAGACTTGCATTCCTATAACCCATTGGCTAGATGAATGAGTTACATGTATGCCACTTGCATCATTGGCATAGTTTTCATGTTGTCTTGTGTAATATGTTTTTGGATGTTTTTGTGGAGGTTGTTTTATAAAGGTATTTTTGTAGATGGTTTAATGTCAAGAATACAAATACTAGATGGGAGGCTTTTGTGAAATTTGGGTCATGGTGCTCCAATTTGAATACACTTGAACATGTACATGTTCTAATTTTAAATTTTGATTTCAAATACAATTGTAATGTAATTGAGAATTTAAAATACATCTATACAATGTGGAATTGTAAAATTTAAATTTTGAATTGTATAATGTATTCTAATTTTAAATTTTGATTCCAAACTTGCAAAATTTTATACATTATAATCCAGGTTAACCCAAAATCATTAAACTTATGTATTTTAGGTTTAAGGTCAGTAAATATTTGCTTTAACTAAGTAAAATTCATGATGGCCAAAACTTAATTTGTATTTTCATATTTATAAGTATGGAAATCATTTGAAATGAGTTTGGGTACCTTGAAAACACATAAGTATCATAATTTAGAGTGATATATAAAATTCCATACAAAAGGTTTGGGTGTTGTAGAATGCTATATATAAATTCATATACAATCTTTAATATATAACTTAAGTCACTACTTTATTGGTGCTTGGATCTCTACAACTGAAACACAAGCATAAAGGAATTGGAACACAAGCAAAAAGGAATTGAGAGATAACTACCATGGTTAGCATGCAATGCATGCCCACTTAATTCAATTTAGGAGTATGATGATTAAGGAATACATTGTTTATGCAATTGAGAGTCCGCACACCTTTAGGGAAATTTATATGGCTCTAGACTTGATCCTTAAACCTCTAGACTCTTCTATGTCCCTTGTATTCATATGTGACAATGCTCTATATAATAGATACTCAATGTTGTCACCTACCTTGAACTTGAATTTGGTGATCGATAACCATTTTGTGCAACATTATTTAATATATGAATTTAGAAAATTTTGGGCATTATAATTATTGTTTGGACCACACATTCTTGTATTGATAACCTAGAATTTTTACTATTTAGGACTATTGTGTTTCCCTTGATTGTTCATAGTCTATCATTGAAGCTTCAACCAGAGGTCTCATACATACCCATGTGTGGTATATATGTGACTCTTCCTTAGCTATATTTTTTGGGACGTGACCGCAATCAGTCCATAGTTTTGAATTTTTCTTACTAAGGGAAATGAAGGGCACCAAAACACTCCTTCAATTTGATTTCCTTCCAAAGCAATTGATTAATAATTAGATTGACCTTGCTAGTAGAATTTTTACATTCGTGGGTGACATTTAGTTATGGTGATTTGGTGGTTGAAAATCCCTTTGCTTGACACTTGTATGGCATCCACATAATTCTTGAATTCATTTGTTATAATCTTGTATCATGGTGAACTATGTACTTGATGGCATCAAGTGCAAGGCATGATGAGATGAGGATTACATCGTCCATATCATCAAAACGATTTGTAATGTTTTGTCATAAGTAGTTGGGAAGCATAGTCTCACAAAACATTATTTTGTTTGTTGATGTAAGCATTCATTAACTTTACATACTCGCATTCAATAAAATGTTATTTTGTATGTTGATGTGAACATTCATTACTTTACATGCTTTCTTTTAATAAACATTTCATTAGTTTTGTTGCCTAAGTATTTATTTTGTGAGACATATAAATTGCAATAATGGTTTATCTTACCTTTCTTTGTATAAATCAAAGTATATGAACTTCACATTTTGTATAATCAAAGTATATGAACTTCACAAACATTCACTATAATTTCTAACCATCAAACCTTCTCAATTTTTGGATTACATGCATCAAAAACACGGGGGGTTCACTCAATGAACTTGTTACATAGCACGATCGTTCACATGATATTAAAGAATACCCCTAATTTCACTAAATATTGGAAAATGCATCCTAAAATTTTATTGTTGAACTCCCCTCCCAATATTCCTTTCCAATTAAGAAAACCCCTAGTTTCACCAGATATTGTAGGTATCCATTTTTATCAACCCATTTTTAACACCCCCTTTATATCATATTATCAAGTTGCAACAAAAAGGAGCCCTAACACATCTTAGTATAAGCAAACAAGATGCTAAATAAAATAATAGTATAATGCTAATAATGATCCCACTAGGATTGCGGGGTTGATCAATTTTTAGCATTGGATAGTGGAACACCTGAAGAAATAGTACTAGGGAAGCCAAAATGCGTAAAACAAAACCTAGTCAAAAGATCAACATAACAAAGAATGTAAAATATTTATAGTCCAATTGTTAGTGCAATGCTTAGAAAATATGAGAATTGCAGATGTTTCACACCACAACCTACAAATATACCAATTTTATATCATGTAAATATGAATATAGCTATGGAGAACTCACGTTTTCTATAAGCTTAATAAATTAAACTCCATAAAAATTCAAAATTGAAACCCATTTGTGATGGACGCCCCTACCTTCCTATAAAAACAAACATCATTGATGTTTGAACCCAACTGAACATATAAAAATTCCTTTTACTTTTCAATAACACCATATGATCATGTGCAAAGCTTGGATTTGGGTCATTCACAAGATCCAATGAATTGCCTCCACTTACTCTACATTTATTCTTGCAATCAAACAAATTAACAAAATTAGTTACCTTTTCTTGGGTTGTACCTAGTTTTTTTAATCTTTAAAGGATAGGGAAATATCTCCATTGTTAGGTTTCAACTATGCAATAGTTATAAAAGTACATAGATGGTGAAACTTATATGATAACATTTCATGGTAATGATAACACATAGGGTATATAAATAAGGATTTATATTTTCACCTATGTGAATCATGTTAATTCCAATACAATATTAAGATAAATGCCTTGCATATAAGAATTGAAATTACAATTATGACTGTGCCAAATATAACTCAATCGAACAAGTATTCCTAACTAGCAATGTGAAAATATTAAAGAAGAATACAAAAAGTTGAAAGAAATAATTAGTCAAGAAACATTGATCTAACTTTTCTTGGTTCGAGTGAGCCAAGAATGATTGATCTCACTTTTCTTGGTTGTCGTGGAGCAAGGTTTAATTGAATATCAATTCCCACCTAAACCCTAACCTAAAAAATGAAGAGTTAAATCTTTTACTTGAATGCCTACAAAAATACAATACAATTGTTCAAGTCTAGAACTCTCGATTAACTACATCTCTTAAGTTAAAGATGAAAAAAAATATAACATCAATTCAAACCAAGCCTAAATAATCTATTAAATGAGGATTGCTCAAGGACAATAATCCAAAGATACTTCTATCGATATTATCATTGGTACACTATTATCATATTTATGCAAAACTTAGGATCATAAGCAATATCAAATAAAAATGGAAGATACTTAAGGTTTAGGTGGATATGAATTGAGCCCGTGATTTGGAGGTATGAATTCATCCCACGATTGGAGGTTATTCCTCAGCACACCCAAATAAAATAACCCCCAATATGTATATTAATACGTGAAATTAAAAACCCCCCTCGACCCCTTAATACAGGGCGATATATTTTCTAGGTTTTTAAGAGTATTCAACCCCCCAATATGAATGGACGTGATATGATATTGCCTCACTAGTGAACCCCCCCCCCGTGATCAAAAACCATCTTTATCATGCAGTTTTGAATGCATAGGAACGGAACCTCTTTGAGAGAAATTAGTTAGTATTATATGGCCTTGCTTGTGTAAAAAAACCTCAATTATCAAACCAAAACACAACTTGTACATGCCTTTGTTTTTGAATTTGTACAATTGTAATGTAATTGAAATTGAACTTGTAAATTGGAACAACACATTGAATTTTCAATTGAAATTACACATTATTTGAGATTTTAATCTTAAATTGTAATTGAATTGGAATGTGTAAATTGTAATTGAATTGTAATGTGTAGACAACATAATGTATTTGCAATTTCAATTTTTAATTTCGAATGTATTCTAATTTTACATGTTGATTTCATTTATGCAATTGTAATGTAGTTGAAAAAGAGCTTTTAAATTGTAATTGATTTGGAATTGAAATTACACATTAAATTTGAAATTTTACATTGTAATTGAATTGGAATTGTAATTTCAATCTTAAAACATAATGTATGTATTCAATTCTAAATTTTCGAAGATGTTCTGTAGTGTAGTCGAAATTTGCATTTTAAATTGAACTAAATTGTAACTACACATTAAATCTACATTTGAAACGACAAAACATAAATTTGTAACTGTAATAACTATATCTAGATCTAATATAAAAAAACAATCGATTTCAAATCATATACAAAATACACATCAAGACATCAATATGATAAAATATACAAAATATGCAAAAGTACATATCCAAAGTCCATGTATAAATGATAGACATCCATATCCAAAACATGAAAACGTATACATAGATCATCCAAACACATGGAAATATATAAAATATGAAAATATCCAAAACATGGAAATGTATAAATCATCAACTCATTGGCCACTACCCCGATGAGGCCTGTGATCGTCCCTCTGACTTCCCTCGTGTGCAGCATCCCGCTGCTGTCTCTGAGACTCTAAATGCTCTAGGAATTCCTCCATATACATCGTGTCAATGGTGATATGCAAGATCTGGGTAGGAATATGGGTAGATGGCCCTTCATCAGGACCATGTACTCGAGCTACATCCCAACCATATGTGAAATCCATTACAGCATTGACACCCACCTATAGCGATGCCTGTGTAATATGCCATTACATGTAAGTAAGTTAGATTTATTAAAAATTAAAACTAAATTTAACATCATTTAAAAGCTATCCGTAAAAAATTGAAACATAAAGTACAAAAATCAATTACTAAATGCGACTAAATAACATGAATTGGAACATAAATTAAAACTCACATGTGTGTCTAAACCCAGCACGTCAGGGCCTTTGCGGTCCTCATGTCCATAATCAGGATCTACCTCCTTTCCTTTGCCCTGTACAATTTGAAATTCATTTGAAGTTAAGATCTACAACATAAAATCTCGAAAATTAAGAAATAAAACACAAATTATCTAAACTGAGAAATAATATTTAAACACAAATTAAATTGGAACATAAATTATAATTTACCTTGACTACTGTCATCTACGGGTGGGGATGAGTAGATGTACCAACCGATGGCTCGCTTCCAAAGAGTTGATCCATGAATGGGATCCCTCGCTTGGATCAATAGAATACAACTCCCTTAAGTATTATTGACCACTCAATTTGCGACATTGATATGATGTAACATGAAGAACATATATACATAATTGTACAAAAGTATACCTATCCTGTAGCGACGCATCTATGATATAAATGAAAGTATGCATCTCGTGCTGACTTAGCATACCGCAGTAGGGTCTCTCCATCAAAACTCCTGAGCATGTTACTAGAGACATACTCTATCTCTGGCTCTACAGGTGGAGCGGGTGGTCTAGATGCCTCTCCATGCACAACAACAATAGCACTGCCCATGGCAATGAACAACGACTCTGCAAGGTCCTTTCTAGAATCTACAACAAGTTGGGATGATTGTGCCACATCCCTCAACCTGATAACCGTCTTGTCTGGAAACGATACCAACCTCGGAGCGGGTGCCACGTAGGCAGGGTCTCTCCGTGCTCTAGGACATTGGTAGGAGCAATACCTACTAGCCCCATAGAACTGGGACCCTATGCTAGTGTAATCCAGGTGCATGTCCAAAACAAACTTTGCATAAACATGTTTTGCACCCTTGATGTCATGCCCTCTTATGGAGACTTTGACATCCTCTCATTTGTGGATCCCAATGACACCATGTCTCCTCCTCTGGCATGAATGTCTCCAAATGCCACTGAGAGGTCCTACCCTCTTGTAGAGGGCCAACATCTCATCAATTTCTGATAATATCATCGACAAAGATTTCCGTGTGGGAGAATCCTCCCTCAAAGTGCACACACATGAGCTCACCCACTCTCACTGGGAAATGATATCAGCGAGAGTGATCTGTGCGACCTCATCATCATACGATCCCCCTGATGGGACACCTGGGATCCAAACCAAAACACAAATGTTACTAAAAATATATATCATAACTTGCATCTGAAATTCAATGCATTATATACTAAAAATTTACTGAAAATGTGCTAACAAAAAATATGCACCTGATGCACTCATGTCTTGTTTCACATCCTCCACCTGGGGATCCACATGTATGTTGTCGAGATGAACCAACACACTATCTCTCCTACTGCTGCCACCAGTGGCAGCCAACCCCAGCCTGGCATCACTTCTCAGTGAACGGGAGGATTGCTGATGGCCACCCTGTCGGGCGATGTCAGATCCTCTTGTGTTTCGTGGAGCACGAAGCAATGAATCTCTCTCTTCAGGACTATATGCATAACATTTCTATTTCTATTTCTAATTTTCTTTCCAATTCTATTCCAAATTTCACATTTCAATTTCAAATTTTCTCATTTCAATTTCAAATTCGATTCCAAATTTCACATTTCAATTTCAAATTCAAATTCAATTCAAATTTCAAATTCTATTTCAAATTTCACATTTCAAATTCAAATTCAATTCAAATTCAATTCAAATTCAATTCAAATTCAAATTTCAATTTCAATTTCAATTTCAAATTTCAAATTTAAATTTCAAATTCAATTTCAATTCCAATTCAAATTCAAGGCCACCACTAGACTAGAGTTTGCTCCTATTGATCCTCAACCATCGAGTGAGAGGAAGGTTCCTACGATCATTGTTTTAGATTTTTGGACTCAATTTTGCAAGATTTATTTTTTCGGATTTGATGTTTGATAGAGCTAAGCGAGTTATTTGAATTTTTGAGTGAACTAAATGAATATAGCCTCAATGTTTAATATTGACTACTGGAAATGATCTATTAAGCAAGTTGCATTAGTTTAGATGCCTAGTTCTGCATAGATTTTGTTGGCATCTCATAATTTTACACACATGCCAGATTGATAATTTATGTTACCAATTTAAGTAATTAAATTGACCAACATTTTGATGATGTTGTTGGGGAGACGCTAAGGGATTAGGCATTGGTAATTTTGTTTTAGTTCTTTCATTTTTCCTTTATGTATTTGCATATGATTTTTGGTTGTGCTAACGTTCCAGATGCAGTGAGATAGTGATGGTAAGATGGGGGGGTAAGAACCTATGCTTTCGCTATTGTGAGTATGCTATCACTCAACATCTGAAGAATGCTAGTATATTTTTCTTTGTTTTGGTTTGATTCATAGAAAGTACAAATCTAACTCATGTCAATAGAGAACTTGGGGACAAAATGATCTTAGTAGCATGAAGGCATACAAATACATGATTAGTTTTGCATTGGAATTTTCTAAGTAGGGTGTGTTTTCTATAGATTTATTTCATTTGACTATAAATGGTAGAGTAATTTTTAATTATTTCAATTTCATTTGGTGGTGCAGTAAGAACCACCCCATCCACTAACCATTGGAAGGAAAAATTATGAAGGGATGCATGTGAAGGAGGAAAAACAAGTAGAGTTTCGGGAGCTAAAAGTCTGAGGTTTGCATATGAGGTGAATTTTTTTCTACTATGATTTTAAAATTGTAGATTTCAAAATATAGAGAGTCACCATATTCATGAGTATGCTCTCTTCCTATGTCTAGTTGTGATTTGAAAGATTAGAAAAGAAAAATATGGATACAAGTCTTTATATCAACTTGTAATTCTACTGTCGGGGTTTTCTAAAAAATTAAATCCGTTTGCAATTCATGAGTACATGATCTCTTGATGGGACATGTTTATAATGTCCAATTCTAAAACATTATGGAGAAGGTGATAGTCTTACCCTGCAAAGTAGTGAGCTCAAAACCTTGTAATGTCTACTTTGACTTGACCATCTACAATATTTTGTTATAAATTGCCACAAGTTGTTTAAAAACCATATTTAAGATCTAAGAGACAAGTATAGAATATTTTTTGTGGGGTGAACTCATAAATTCACCACAGACACACTCACCAAGAATATCACATACCTAGATCAAATTAGGGAGAACATTATATTTTTTTAATTTTGACTATCATATTCTATCATCTTGACTATCATATTCTACGGGGGAATCGATTTCAATATATCATTTCATACCTGTCAAAATGCACTAAGGTACCTTGACACACATTTTGGGCGGATCGAATGGGAAAAGTTTGTAGTTCTAGCAATAATTATTTTCTAGTTCACTAAATAATGGAGAAATTAATTTGTATTGTTCATGACCATTATTCGTGCATAATTTTGTCATAATGATTGCACTTGTTTGAATAATTTCTATGTTTGTAAAAACTATGGCATCCTAGGCTATGATCCCAAATCTAGTAAGAATGAATTTCAAATAATTATGTGCATGCCCAAAATTCAGGAGTTTTATTTTCTTGCAAAGGATAGACCACATGCCTTCATGAGAAATCCATGTATCCCTCTTTGACCACTAGTCCCAATATTTTTTAATAATAATCATAAAGCTATGGTCAAGGGACTTAAATGATAGAAATAAAATAATGTTCTTTCAATGTATTTTCCTTAAAAATAATAAGGTTGACAAAGTAATGTTAGGTAATATGATCTTGTTCTAAGAGGACCTATAGTCATCCATTGCCAATTTCCAAGGAGCATTTCTGTAAGTTTGATTTGTCTAGCCATTTTTATAATTTTTACATTTTAGAAATGTCCATATTTTTAAAAAGGTGTTTTTATTGTTGAATTGTAGTTTGTATTCCACAAAGATGGTGGAAACATCTAATCCAAACACGTAGTCTAGTCTAGCAAAATGCATTTGTAGTGGATTATATCATTCAGAGACATCATCTAATGATGTTAGGCCACCGGTTGTTGGGAATTTTTCCAAGCTATCCATTATGGTTCCAGGCCAATTTATCTTCATTGATGATCACATTGTGGACATATGTTTCATGGATTAAGAGGGGATCCTATTTAGGACAATTTGGCAAGTTGGTTATGGTTATGATTAATAATATATTATTATATATTATTAATATTCATTTTTTAATTTTTTATATTATATTATTAATATTAAATATTATTTTTTTAAAATAAACTAAGTAAAAATTAATAAATAATATATGATTATATATATTATTAATATTGATTTTTTTTATTTTTTATATTATAATATTAATATTAATATATGATATATAAACAAATTTACATACCAAATAATTTTTAAATAAATAAATGCAAAATAAATTTAAATTCCTAAACCTGTTTCAAATTTCAAATAGTTTTCGTTTTTGTTTTGAAATAGTTTTTTTGTTTTAGGTTCAAATGATTTTTTTTTCAATCCTCTTGGCATTCTCGGAGGATTGAAAAAAAATGGGCAGCATTTCTATTTGTAAAAAGACATTTTAAAATAAAACTGGTAGCATTTATGCGGTGAAATGCTACCGGTTGATATATAAACAAAAATAAATCAAATAATTTAAACAAATAATTGCACAATATTTAGAACCCTAAATCTATTTCAAATTTCAAATGGTTTTGGTTTGAAATGGTTTTTTTTTTTAGTTAAATCAAATGGTTTTTTTTTCAATTAGTTTGGTTTCAATGGTGGTTTTCGGTTTCAATCTTTGTTTAGTTTCAATCCCTACATCCTAACCATTTCTAGAAAACCAAATTAAAACTAGATTTGATCAAAAACACAAATTTATACAACAAATACAAATTATATATATATATATAAATAACAAAACAAATGGTGGAATTCTACTCACCTGGTGGAATAGATGACATGATGGCGTCTCTGTCGGGAAGTGGCGTCACTGTGGGGAGGTGGCGTTGGGCATGAGCTCGGTTGAGGCCTTCAGTCGCTATTGTGTCTGTCTCTGTCAAGACACTACACAAAACAGGGCCGACCGGGCCTTGTTTTGTTATTTTTTTCCCTGTCACATACCCTCGATCGAGGGTTTGGTTAGACCCTCGATCGAGGGTTAAAAAATCCTCAATCGAGGTATGTTAGAGCCCTCAATCGAGGTATTTTAAAGCCCTCGATCGAGCATTTAAAACCTCGATCAAGGGCTCTAAAATACCTCGATCGAGGGTCCTAAAAACAAATTTTCCCCATGCGATCTGCCAAAACTGGTGAACCACATTCGTGGATTCACCCACAATTTAAAATTGAAATTTTACAATTATGTTATATTGTCTAACATTACAATTCAATTACGTGAACAAGTGTATTCACATTGGAGCATCATGACCCAATTTTCACAAAATCCTCCCATCTAGTATTTTTATTCTTGCCATTAAAGCATCTACAAAAATACATTTATAAAACGATCTTCACAAAAAATCTCCAAAAAAATATTACACAAGACAACATGAAAACTATGTCAATGATGCAAGTGGCATACATGTAATTCATTGATCTGACGAATGGGTTATAGGAATGAAAGTCTCCATAATACGATAATGGTCAACTTATGTCATCTTCCATCTATTTGGCTCACCTCTCTTCACCTTGATTTCTATTAGATGTATCCAAGCTGCCACCACCAAATCACTGTATTGACATGATATATATTCAAGCATAAAATCTTTGTAAATAATATGCGCACCTTGTTTTGTCACTTTTTCAAAAAATTGTCCCATTAGAACCATGCATCCAGTTTGGTATGTAAATTCTCCATCTTGGTAGGGCCGCACCTGTTTGGCTGGGTTTTGCAACCAAGCTTAGTGCAATGGTACACCTGCTAACTAGTAGCAGCAGTTTCAAGAGAAATAAATAACAAACTACTTTAAACTATATTAATCATGGATCTATGTGAAATAGATAAGCAAACAATGGAAATATTATCGAAAGCAAAACAATTGACAATATGTAAAAAATGATTTTGTATTAAGAATAGGGTCAAGCAAGTGCTTGCAATGGTGATACCTCCAAGTGGTGAAGATTGTTGAGTAGCTCCAAGGGTGAGTAGATCCAAGCTCCAAAGGTCTCTTCTCCAAGTTAGCTACAATGGTCAAAAGCTCATGAGGGATTTTGACAGCATGAGGATAGGATGATGGATGGATGGAAAGTGAGGAGCCCCTACCACCTTTTTATAGTTTTTGGTGGTGGGGAATACCATTATGGTTTTGAGGAAACCAATGGTATTGACCAACATGGTTTAGGTACCTTTTCCCTCTTTTTTCCTTTTTTGAATATTTTGAATATTTTTATTCCCTTTTTAATATTTTTGGGAATTCTGGACCCCTTTTTAGGGTTTTTTATGTTTTTTGAGGAAAAATATTCATTTTGAGTGGAAAAGGGGGTGTATTAAGGTCTTTTGGTGACCTTTTGATGGCTTTAGAGGCTCAAATGGTGAAAAAGTGGAAAAATGGGTCATGTGAATACGGAAATGAGTTAGTGAGCACTTTGTGGGTGTTAACAGCACCAACCTACTTTTTAATTGTGTGCATTGCATCAAATAATATGCCACATTTTCTTCATTGTGGGGGGTGCAATGACAACGAATACATCACCTACAAGATACATTACAAATATTATTCAAATGTCCTACGTTAATTTCTACAACATTTTTATATGTGTAATATATAATGAACTAATTAACTTAATGAAGTCTCTTGTACCTTCCCTAACCATATCAGAAACTCGATCATGATCTAATGAGACCATTTCCTCTT
The DNA here is from genome assembly GCA_027924585.1 of Larix kaempferi. NCBI lineage: Eukaryota > Viridiplantae > Streptophyta > Pinopsida > Pinales > Pinaceae > Larix > Larix kaempferi. The sequence goes on from BSBM01000753.1 coordinate 20,286,945, forward strand.
CAATGTGCATCTCTTGCCATGTTGGAATTGGATGTGGTCCCTTTGGATTAAGAGAGACATATTTCCATGGTTTCACATATACATCATTTTCATAGTGATCAAACCTGCATCCATTTGCATCAATGCAAAAATCGCACAAACAAGCATACTTCCTCATTTCAATGGAAAATATGTCACCCATGTCTTTACTTCGATCATAATGTAATTCCCTTGTACCAGGTATGGTCTCACAATACCACGACATGGATCTATTCACATCTCCAAGGGAAACATCCCAAAAGAGCCTGCATGGAATTCAGTTTGTCATATGTAAATTCCTATCAAGTATGTGTTCTTTTGGAAATGATGATATTGAATGTTATTAGATTATTAATTGTGTTTGGAGTTTATTACCTGCACACCGACCTTGCTTGTTCACGACCTTGATCTCCCAAATGACGTGTGCACCAATCAACTACTTCTGTGGAGCATTTGAGTCGGGTTGCACCATGACTCATTTGGTACCTCCGAAGTGCTCATTTCACACATGCACCTGTGCCATCATGTTCACCCTTTCCATGCCCTATTTCAAAAAATCTCCAGGTGTGTCGAATTCCTATCTCTTTGTGAAGGATACTCAACCAATAAAATGGGCGTGTTGATTTGAATTTCCCTGCACATCCATCTGACCAAATCCAGTGTTCAACAAATGATATGCCTCTCTTCCTGAATGAATCATAAATCAACCCAAAGCAGTGTTGAACGAACAATGTGTCATGCTCACGATCATCACTAACATAAAAATGGTACTCCTTGATCACTTCACGTGACTGAGGAGTGTTATCTGTACCATCAATGTTTTCCTGAGCATGTCTATACAATACATGTATGAAGATAGACACCTAGTCAGAGTGATAGTACTCACTATGTATCTCTCTCTGCGGTGCAAAAGTGTAGTTCTCCGCAAAGTCTACCACTTATAAGATTGTGCCCGTCTCAAATACCTCACGAGAATGTTTGAATTCTGAAGCTTTCCACTTGTACCTATGGGAGTGCCTTATGCATTTATAAATCTGACTTTGAAACTTCTCCATGAAATCTGAAACAGGAATCTCATCCTCGATCAAGTCGATCCTCTTAGATGGCACAGATGAAGAATATGATGGATTCACAGAGACATACTCGTACCTCTTCCACTTAACTGTGATATCTGACAATCCATGGTGTGTTGGATTGATAGGAAAGTTCCTATGGAACAATGTCAAATCACCGAATTCATGGCATTTTCTCCCACGTACACACCTTTTATTGAAAAATACTTATTCAGGATTCTTGTTGCATAGTATCATATAAATAAAATCTCGCACTGTGTGAGGAGTCAATACATTGTTATAATTCCTTTTGCAAAAATCCATAAATGTGTTATAATATAGTTCAAATTCAACGTGGTACCGGAAGCAACAAGTGTTGTGAATCATATTCATCCTAATATACCACGGTTTCAATTTGTTGAACATGCTAAATGATATTTGAACACCAGGATTAGTTTCTTGGAATTCCTCGTAAAGTGCAACTCCCATCATCCCCATCATATGCTTACCGTGCTCCTGATAATTGCCTTTGGATAAACGTTGTTGCAGAACATGATTTCGATCTGGAATAGCATGAGAATGGCTATCCCAAAACTCTATCACCTTCTCTCTAATGCATGCTCCCATCCTGCCTCGATAGGGTTCCCTACAAATAAGAGCCCAACAAGCAGCTTCATTATTTTCATCTATCTGGACCCTAAATTTAATATATTTGAGCAATGTTCTTTCTGAAACATTGAGCAATGATGCCATTGCCGATACCATTCGATTTCTTGAGGTGCTTTGTGCCACAACAGCCGTTGTAATTTCCCTACGAACAGCTTGGGTATCATTGTTTCTTGATTTTCCAAATGAAGATAATGCAATTCTTACATTTTCTATTGCATTCTCGCATGTCTTTTTTGTTTTAACATCTTGAAAACCCAACAACCTTGTGGCATGTTTCAATTTTTTGTGTTTTATCAACCCATGTAGGATTTGAGCTTGTGCCATCATTGAATGTTGTTCAAAATATGACTTGATTATGTTACTAACATGCTCTCTAACTTTGCGACTAGGGATCGAGTTCCCAATCTCTTCTTGTGTAGAAACAACTGCACAATCCTCTAGAAAATTTACACTGCTTCCAACCCCACTGCAACTCCCTATTATACTTTCAATGTGAGAGGGAAAGGTGTCATGTAATGGTTGATCAGGATCATGAGGGGGCATAAGGTCATGTGATTCTTGATCACCATGATGTGATGTCTGACCATAATCTCTCCCTACACAACATGTAAATTAACAAATTGAAAATTGGTTACTTGATATTTGTGCATTGAACTTTAAAATTGCTAGCAACTTGAAATTTGATGTGGAAATTGAAAAATTGAAAATTGCCTGTAAATTGAATTTTCCAACTAATACATTTAGCTTGAGAATTGTTCTAAGTAGAAATTGAAATTGCTAGTGACTTGAAATTTTAAATTGCTACTAAAGTTTGAAATTGCTTGTAACTTGAAATTGCTAACTTAATTACTTGAGAATTGTTCTAGAAGTAAAGTTTGAAATTGCTAGTAAAATTTGAAATTGCTTGTAACTTGAAATTTGTAGTAACTTGTACATTTAACTTTAAAATCGCTAGTAACTTGAAATTGGTTACATGTAAATTAACAAATTGAAAATTGCTAGTGACTTGAGAAAAATTTGGTACAAGTACTGAAAATACATTAAAACAAGAAAATTGTTTGTAACTTAATTTCAAAATAACTAAATATGTACATGTAACTTGAAATTGTACGTTTAGTTTGAGAATTGCTAGTAAAATTTGAAAATGAAGTATATATATTTAACTCAAGATAATTATTAATAACTTGATATGCTTATGCATTGAACTTTAAAATTGCTAGTAATTTGAAATTTGATGTATAAATTGACAAATTGAAAATCAAGAGTGTGAATTGAATTTTCCAACTAATTATACATAACTATCAATTTAACTTGAAAATTGTTAAAAAATTTGAAATATAGATTATATACCTACTATAGGAAAAACAAAAATTTAATTTATCCCTACATTAATGCATAGAAAAAATTGGTACATGAATTGGAAATACATTAACTATGAAAATATTTTGAATTGTGAGTTGATTTGATTATAAACCTGAGAAATTTAAATAAATAGTCTCAACAAAAACACATTTCTCTCAAATTTACAACATTGCATCCATTAAGATCCTTATAGAAATTCACCCTCAAAGATTTTTGAAAATAGTCTCAACAAAAACCATAAAAAATACACATAATTATCTTGGTGATGTCATGTTATGTAAATAAAAATATATGATAGATGGAATTTTTTTAAAGTAAACATTATAATTTAGCTCTTTGAACATTCCAAATATTCATAACTATTAAAATATTGTCAACCACCATAACTATGAAAATATTCATTTATTTGTTTTCAAATTGAATTTTCTAACTAATACATACCTATCATAATGTTCATTTCAAATAAAATGAGGGAAAGTTAAAATTATACATTAATAGTTATTTCAATCAACAAATGTTGAGACTTGGAGCTCACATTGAGGCTATACATTTATATTTTTTAACAAATAACAAAACAAGAATTGAAATTACATTTAATTTGAATTGTTAGTAACTTAGAAAATTGCAATTAGTTAAAAATATGTACATTTTAACTTCAAAATAGTATCTAAGTGTATATTTAATTTGAAATTATTCTAATAACATTGAAAATTGTCAGTAACTTAGAAATTTGAAAATAGTTAATATGTACATATATTTTAAATTGAAAATAGAATCCAAGTGTACATTTCATTTGAAAATTGTTGGACAATAAAATTGAAAATTGTTAGCAACTTTGACATAATTTGAAAATTGCTAATTGTTAGTAACCTTGAAATAATTTGAAAATTGTTAGCAACTTTGAAATAATTTGAAAATACTTAAAAATATGTACATATTAACATGAAAATAGAATCTAAATGTACATGTTTCATTTGAAAATTGTTCCAATAACATTTGTTAGCCACTTGAAAATTGTTCATTTAACATAAAAATTGTTGCAAATTTTGAAATTTAAATAACAAATAGATGAAATAAATAAGAATTTATCATCACAAATAAATATGAAACAAATTAAATTATGAAATTTAGTTAAATTTATGGAAAAATTGTTACTAATTTTGTAAATTATGTAGCATGATATTTAAATTATAATAGCATGTAATTCAATAATTTACCTTGGTTCTCCTCCATTGAAATTTGTTGCACCAAATGTGCATCTTATTCTTCTCTCAAACTCGCTCTTTGTTGTCTCATTCATTCTCTATTCCTCTTATGCTCTTCATTGTCATTTTGTTGTCTAGCATGTTTTCTTTGTCTTTTTCTTTGACCCCCTATCAATCTACAATGAAAACAAACAAAAATTTCTTCAAATTGTTATAACAAACAACAATATATTAGTATGAAATTTTGAAATATGTCTACAAAGAAATATTACATGTCTATTGAGCTCTAATTCAACAATATCAAAATGACAAAGCTCTAATTCAACAACATCAAAATGACAAAGCTCTAATTGAAAATAAACTAGCAATGAGTTAAATTAGTGTTTTTGATGAATTGTCTACTGAATATATAGAGGTTGGTTGATATTTTTACGAGGGAATGGTAGTTGGAAACATTAATTTCCCAACTCCTTTCCCGAGTTCGTTTTTATATTTTTTTTACATAGACAAACCCTCAATTGAGCTTATTTTACAAACCCTCGATCGAGCAAATACCTTGATCGAGGGTTTGAACATACCTCGATCGAGGTCTTGCTAAAACCTTCAATTGAGGTCTTGTTAAACCCTTGATCGAGGTATTTTAAATACCTCGATTGAGCAAATAGCTCGATCGAGGGCTTAAAAAATAGGCCGAGAGCCCTTTTCACTACAGAATGAAAGTTTTGTTTGCCTTCCAGAGAGTTAAACCATGTCATTAAATGCACATTAATGGGTTGACTTGATATCATTGGATTCGTCAATGAATCCTCTATCCAGATACATAAAATTTACGAATTGTTATCTTCGTATGTCTTTTGTTTTTAAATTTCTATTAAAACTTGCCCTAAAAAACCTTGCTGACAACTTCGATTGAGCTCAAAGATAAATCCACAACATTCAAAATACACATCCAAAAAATTTGAGAAAATATACAAGCACTAGATAAATGCGTCCTCTTCAAAAGGATATATTTTAGTTTTGCAAATTATGTAAACAATCAAAAGATTTCATATACACACATGTGTGTGTGCAAAATGCGACTGAAATATTCATTGGTCAGTTTCGAAAAATAATTATAAATATAGTGTTTCGAGAAAAAATAAAAGAAAAATATGTGAGCACTAGTGCATTCTGTCTATATCATGTTTACATATTTCATTTTTTAAAATTATTACTTTAACATTAAATTATCGTGCACACATACAAACTACTTGTTAATTGCTTTTCAAATTTTTAAGTACACACGTTTCATTAAATGAAAATTCGACACGATAAATGACATTGGTTTATTTTAAAAAAATATCATTGGAAAGCCAACATAATTCTCTACATTTCGTTTTTCAACCGCATGTCAAAATTCATTTGGAAAATATGAGTTTCGTGAGATTCAATTTAATATATGGGTAAAATTTCCATTTTTCACCTTCATATTTGGCCAAAAAGAGTTATCCATCTTCATGGAATCACCCTAAAGCAAATGTATTATGTTATCTCAATTTACAAAAACTAAATTATACATTATCTCATGAAACCATATATTCTATCCATGTTCAATTTGAATATAGCAATTCATAACTACCCTCAACAACCTTTTCCCACTACCTAGATGGTTGCATGGGAGATGTAGCACTCGAGTTAAAAAATGGAAATGTTTGAATATTAAAATGGAAATGTTTGAATACTAAATGATTTCCTTAGTTGTTGAAAGGACCAAATGGAGGGAGATGCTAATTGAGAAAGCTCAAATAAGCATGAAAAGTTGATATGAGTAGAATGCATCACACCTTATTAAAAGAAAAATAGGAGAAATATTAATTATAGACCAGCACAAAACAAAGAAAATCTTTAAATGGAGAAATATGAATTACACTTGATAAGCACTAAACAAAGATCATCTTTGAGGACAAATGGACACAAATGGGTTTAGAAAAACATCCAAGTTTGGATGACAAGTTTAGGAGAACAACTTGTAAGAGTCTCATGCCCTTAAAAAAATGTCTTCCACAAAGTTACATTTATTTCTGTTTCCTTAACACCCTTTTAAAAATCTTGAAAATTGACATATTGTTCAAATTAAAAAATAAAACCCTTGCTCTAAACTTATTAATTTGTATGTGCATTGCCATTTCTACTTTCTTATGAGATTGTAATTAGTGGAAGAGTCATTTTGATAATGAGAATTATATATATATAGTGATTATTATTTTTAATATAAAATGTATATTTAATAAAATTAATTATTAATTATAATATTTTTATCATTAAAATAAATTTAATATATATTAAAAATTATTTTATTTTAATTTATAAATTTATATCTATTATAAAATTGTAATTATATATATATATATATATATCTGGGGCGACAGGTGTGGGAGGGGTCGTATACGATCCTGGAGGAAACGCGTTATTTCAATTCGCATGGGGATTAGGAAGGAGAACCAACAATCAAGATGAATGGGTAGCTCTCCTCAAAGGGGTTGAAGCTATGATCTCGCTTCATATAGACCACTTCTCCATCTTTGGAGACTCCAAGATTGTTATACAGAAAATGATAAATATTCAAAGCGGCCATGAAAAGACTCTGAACAGAATTCAAAAACGCATTGTCTCAGCCATCAGTGACATCTCTCGGATTCAATTCTTTCACATTCTAAGGCATAACAACGTGGAGGCTAACATCATGGCTAACCAAGGGGCTAAGTTAAACGAAGGGATTATTGTCCTAAACGAAGGTCCTCCCCACACCAAATGGTCTCCATGTTTTTAAATCACAACTTCCTAATGGGGGTGTGCATGCATGACTCCCCTCCCATTTCTTGGACAAGTAGACTCTATCTCAGCTTGAGCCTTAAAGACTGCCCTCGGACCTCTCCTCACACTTATGAAGGTTGGTTTGGAGGTAAGATGGAAGCATGCGGATTAATGTTGAATTTTTTAGGTCCTCGATCGCACAAATCTACACAGGGTGATGATATTGTTCTTTATTCGGTGGTGTTGGTCATTGAAGCTCTCACTTGTAACAAAGGAGTTCTCATGGCTAGCCTGCGCTCTGTTTCCTAGTCTATCTCTGCTCTCAGAAGGATAAATCTGGAGAACATGGTGAAGGAGCTAAGGGAAATTAAAGGGGTCCATCAAGATATCAAGAAGATTGCACACAATGCCTTTGAAGCTTCTAAGGCCGCTTTGGATGAGCGCAGACTCATTGGTCAGGATATTGTTCGGATGGAATCGCGCATTGAGGATGTGGAAACCAACACCATGGTACATGTGGGTGAGCTTGAGGAGCTGTAGAAGGATGTTAAAGGCATGAAAGAGTATCAATGGGCCAATTTCGAAGGCCTCAAACAGTTCATGTTCTCACTAAAGGGGCAACTATTTGACACCCTACAAAATGGCAATGATAGGATTGAGGCTCGCCTAGCTCAGCTGGAAGCGTCCTTGAGTTAACTGGGGGATGGATTCGAGAATAATACTAAACATGCGGACCCAGGGAATCGGCATGAAGATAGTTCTCTGATGGAAGACGACTCCCAGACCCATGAAGGAATCCCACCCGCTTAATCTCAAGAATGTGGAAGTGTTTCTCTTTTTGACTTGTGAAATGTTTTTTTGTGCTTTTCTATGTAATCAATATGTCAAGATCTATCCGGCAAAAGACAATAGATTGAACAGTTAGGAAGAACAACTCTCAGGGCTAAAACACTGAATTTTTCAATTATGAACCGCTCATTATCCATGCTATGGTTCACCCTTCAAGGAAGGGATTTTGTATATTATTCTCTGTTTAATATAATCTATGTCATGTCCCTGTTAAAATATACATATATAAAATAAAATAAATTGTTTCAATTCTTCTCGTCACTATTCTATAACGACCATCATACTATTGTAAAAAAAATCAATGAATTATCATACTCACCCATTTATACTCACCGATGGTGCTGTCACCACTCAATAACAACTACAACAATCGTCTTGAACATCAAAGATTAGACTAACGGCACACCTCCGAATTGACTAATGCTACGAAAAAGAGATGCTCAAAATAACGTACACGTTGAGGACCATAGTACCATTTCAAAAATTCATTTCTCACATAATATTTCCGTAAGTTCAAAAAAGCATTATAGGGTCACATCTTTCCAAAATTTGACACCATGGAAAGGAGACCTAGGTCATTAGTTTCTAGAATATTGTATTAACACGGCAATAATTTTAGGAGGATATTCTTTATATTGATTTTTAATAGAATTTCCTCGAACATCTAGAAAGTAGAGACCAATGCTTTTGATACCGAGATAAATTGTCATTTATGTCAAAATCAATCAGTACTCCGTCCCAACGAACAATCATTTTTAGCATATTCTATTTATTTCCATGTAATAAACCACACACTTAAACATATAAATATGTCAAATTCATCACATAATTGCAATTTTTTTATTTGGACAAGCCCGTTACACTTATATTACCGATAAAATATTCTTCTTTTCCATGGGAAAAGGGACTTCCTTTCAAATTAACCATAAAATATTTAAAAAATACAATATGGCCATAACTTCTATGTTTAACATATATAAATAATAAAAAATATAAAATACAAATTATAACTATTTTTCTTCAAATATATAAATGTAAGTGTTTAATTGAATCAGTGAAATTGGAGCATTGTTATTATTCTACCAAGGTTTATATGCCTCAATTACTTGTGTAGGCTTATGTTTACGAAAAACAAGTGGAGCTATATACAAATATTGGGTGAATTTGGTACAGTAGATATCTCATATATGATTTTTTAGGTAAATAAGTATTTGTAGCATAGTATTGGTGTTTTTTTTTTCTTTCAGTGTTAATCTTAAAATAGAGTTGTTTTTTTCTTTATTGTATTGATAAGATGTTTCTTTATATCTATGTGTGTAGTTTGAGTAGGCTTAATGGTTACGAACATGTGTGACCTCCTAGGAGGTACTAGGTTCAAATCCAGAGGGAGTAGGGTATATACACCTATGATGACATACAACAAATAGGTAACTAGTTTATGAGATGTATGAGATGGACAACAAACTAATTGTCACTTTCTCCTCGTAAACTTCTATATTTTTACAATTTTTCATAATAATACCACATTATTTCAATATAGAGGACTACCTCTCTCATTTCACTAAATATTTAAGAAAGATCTTATACAACCCAGAAGTAAAATATAGCAATATTTGAATTTGAAACTTAAATGAAAATTTATTTTATTTTATATTGATACAACTTTGTTAAAGATTATTTCTCAATGAATTTTGAACTCACATACATGCATATATATCTTGGAGGGGAACGAGGATAATATATAATATTACAAACAACATCCTAGATACAATTACCCAATCTCTAGATAAGAATTCTACCGGGCCCTATGGTGGTTACTTTTTGGTTAAAGAACTCTTTGATATGGTCTTCAACAACCACAAGAGTATGGAGGACTTGAAGATTCAACTGGACAAAATGAATCGGATGTTCTCGATGCTTATCACCATGCTCCTATGCCCACATTGTTGCACTCAATTTCACGCCTTGACTGCTCAAGACACGGTTCCCCTCAATGAACCCATCCCTCACGGCATGGATGTTATTAGCGATTCTTTGGTGGACACAGTTCTATAATCTTGTTAGATCTGGTTTTTTTCATGATGGCTTATTTTTTCTTCCATGTCTAGCTATATAAGTTTCAGCTAGTTTCTTATGCTCAAAACTTTTGTTAGTTTTCCTGGATGGCTTTCTAAAGCTTGTTTTAGCATATGCCTGAACTCCACAAATTTTGTTAGATCATCATCAAAATGACATGTTTTAGATCAACCCCATATAGAATGGCTCCAGACATGAGCAACAACTATTTGCATACTTTTCTACTTTTTTATGAAAAAATAATGTTCTGCTTAAAAAAAAATTAAGATCTAACCCCAAACTTAATAAAGGTTTGAATTTGAAATTAATTTTTTTGTGTTTAGTAGTGTCAATCTTTTTTTGGCAGGTTAGAATAAAGTCTTTGGTTTAAGGATCACTTCATGAGAAAAATAATGTCCCTTTCTTTTTCCTATCTATGCTTTCCATGAATTCATTTGGTTGAAAGTTATTTTATTAAAAAAAAATTGCATCTAACTTTATTGAGTTCAAAAGTATTTATTTTGTAAAAATTGCATGAAACAAGAAGTTATAACATAACATTTGTAAAGTATAGTTTAGTTAAATTATAAATGTGATGACTCAAGAGGTAATTTTATTACTATTTTGTTAAGTTACTTTTTCCATGCAATTTCAAATTATAAAGTAATTTCATTTTAAAATAGATTCTTATTTATTTCTATAAGTGAACTTATAGGAAAAAAAGAAGAAGAGAAAGAACATTTATTTTCTAATCAAAATCTCATTGTCCAACCTTCACCACGTAAACCAACCACTATCTCCCACATGTCACCTTGGTTACTTTTTATACCTTTCTTCAAAATGGTGTAATTTTGACATTTGTAGCCTATTTTCAATGTCATTTATTTAACTACCTATTTTTTAAAGAGATTTCCATATGAATGGTAAAATAATTCCTTTAAATCCATCTTGCCTACGTATTGTAATATGGTTAACCCTAGTGATACTTTCTTGACCGGTTCAAACTACTTTTCATGGAAAGCTTACATGGAGGATTTACTATGAACTAGAAGACTTTAGAATATCACCATGGGAACAAAAATTGCCCCTAGCCATCCTTAAAATAAAATCAAATGGAATAGTAAGAGTGAAAAATAACACAAATTAATCAAAGTGTCCATATCAAGTGATCTAGTATTTTACCTCAGTATGCCTAAGGAACTATAATTTTTTATAGTCATACTAGGTTTTATATATTTGAGGACTTTGGTTCATCATGTATTTCATCGGTTTCATTTCCCACGGCAATGAAATGAGACAATTTTGGCATGAGTGATGTTTTCATCTAAACTATTTATTATTGTAGCAACCATATGTAATCAGAATGTAGGGACTAGTCTTCCTCTCACAATTTTTAGAGGGGTTTATTGTCTCAGTTTTGTTCTTGGAAAACAACATCAAAACAATTTTAACGAATGTTCCTCTTCACATTCCAAGGCCCCATTGCCTACTATTCATAGTGATTTATATGGTTCGATTAATTTTTCTTGCTTCTTTGGGCTCAAGTACTTGTTAACTTTCATTAACATCTTCTCTAGACCCACTTGGGTTTATTTCTTAAAACTTAAGAGTTAATTTTTTGACATGTTTTGTTTTGTAAGGTCTCTGTGGATAATCAATTTAGGCATCAACTTCAAAATCTAATAATAGATAAAGGATGTTAATATGTTAACAACATATTTACAACTTACTCACTACAACAATTTACCCATTCAGTGGGGGTTTAGGCTTGCAGGGGTCTTGTCAAAACCACCTCTAAAAATGTTTTTAGAGCTTTTGGGGCGGTTTTTGAAACACCCCTACCCCCCCAAAAAAAAAGTCATGAAAATTGAACTCTTGGCAGTGGTTTTTAACAGCGACCTCTAAAAGTTCAATTCTCATGAATTTTAGGGGGGGTTTAAAACGACCGCCCCTAAATGTGTTTTTTAAGGTGGTTTTTTTTACAACCCCCTAAAAAGTCAAGAGAATTGAATTTTTGGAGGAGGTTTTTTAACATCCACCTCTAAAACTTTGATTCTTATGACCTTTTTTTTTAGGGGGGGGGATTAAAATGACCGCCTCTAAATATGGTTTTTATGCATTCTTTTGACAATCACCCCATAAAATACATGATAACTTAATTTTTGGACGTGGTTTTTTATTTACCACCTTGAAAAGTTCAATTCCCATTCCTTTTTTTAGCGGTGGGAGGGATTAACAACACTGCCCCTAAATATATTTTTGAAGGCAGGTTTTTTGCATCCCCCTCCCTAAATTTCATGAGAATTTAACTTTTGGAGGCATTTTTTCAACCGCCCTTAAAAGTCATGAAAATTTAGACTTTGGAGACAATTTTAAAACCCCTCCCAAAAGCCATGAGAATTGAACTTGCAATGTAGGTGGATGTTTTACAACTGCCTCGAAATGTTCAATTCTCATAAAAAAAATCGGGGGGGGGGGGGGCATTTAAAACAACCGCCCCTAAATATATTTTTCAATGCAATGTTTTGACAACCCCCCCTACAAGCCATGAGAATTTAACTGTTGGAGGTGGTTTGTTAAAAAATACCACCATAAGTCAAATTCTCATGACTTTTAGGGGGGATTTATAAAGACTACCCCTACCTACTTTCAAGATGTTGTTTTGAAAACCCCCTGAAAAGTAATGAGAATTGAACTTCTAGAGATGATATTGTTATAAAAAACCATCTCCAAAAGCCCTGTTTTAGAGATGGTTTCATATATGTAATTTTTTGTTGTGGTAGTTGCATCATGTGTTGGGGGTTATAGGGCGCACCAATATATATATAGCGATATTGGTTTATGTTGGAAATATCTTCAACACTTAGAGGGAGGGTGAATCAATATTGTGCACTTTTTAACCAATTTATACTTCACTTTAAGTTATGTTAGAAGCATTCATCATTACTTATCGTTCATGTATAAACATACCATAACTAGAAAGTTAAAAAAGAAAAGAACACATGTATTTTACATGGAAACCCAATGGAGACAAAAAACATGAATATTTTCTTCAAAGTTTCAATGTTTACAAGCTAAACTTGAAGGATAGTCCTACCCCCTGAATTCAAGCTCCAACCTGAAGGGAGCTACAACTCCCTAGGTTTTTCATCTCCAATTGGAATCTAAGGCTCCAACCCCGTGAATAAAAATATATATGAGAGAATATAAACTTGTCATAATCATTGCATGTCATTGTCACTGTCACCACCTATCACCGTCCGTATCACTTCATGTCACTGTCATTGTCACAATGTGACGCTTACATTCTCATACCATCAACATACTGTCATATTGTAATCAATAAGTCCAGAAAAAATCATTCAAATTCTTCATGTAGAAATATTAGGGTAAAACCCTAATTCAAGCACCAAAACTCAAACCCTAGGTCATGCATAGCCCAAGAAAAATAATCAATTTTCATCTCCAAGAGGTCTCCTCATGAACATTATGATTCCAAAATTATCCTCAAGGTATAACACAATCATCCATCCCAAAATATTTTCACTTTTCCCAAAAATCATGCACAAACCTTGGTCATGATTAAGAACTCAACAAGAGACAGAAAAAGTTATATAATAGTATATAGAATCCTTAAAACCAAATATTCCTCTTTTTAAGTGTGGGTTCACAGAGCCCTTATAATAAGCTTTCCAACGAGCTAAAAATTGTGTTCTTCTGATACCATATGAGAAAGTTATGTAAGTTTCTGTGAATCTTATGCATGTCAAAACCCTTCGTCAATGTGACATTTACAACTTCGTCTTGTAGAGAGATTACAACTTCAACAGAGGTGAATAAAATTACATTTTGCATACTCATTTTGTAAATGCATTTTTGTAGAGATGTTTAGCCATATAGTGGTTGTTACATTAGAAAAAATGTCTTCCTGGCTTCATGTGAAATTTTACAATTTTTTTTACATTAAGTAGAGTTTGTTGTTCAAGTACATAGAAAGAAAAAAAAATAGTTGAATATATCTACGATGTTGACTGAAAAGAGGTTCCATGATGCTATACAGTATTGATGGTCCCTATTCAATTTTTCTGCAATGGGAGCATACGTTCTATGAATGGCCCATTATAGAATTATGTTTCTTCCCCATATTTAAATTCTATAATTTTCCATTGCCCAAGTGTCATACTGAGGCCCTCTTTCAATGCCCCCCTATCTGCTTCTTCATTACCGTCCCTGTAGACATGACGACAAGAGAAACTGTGAAAAGAATTTTGCAGAATCTTTATTTCCTCGAGAAGTGGTGCTAATCTTAAATTGTGGTAAGGAGGACGCACAAAATTGTTCCCCAAAAGTGTTGCAACGTGGCCGCACTAGTGGGGAAAAAATGAACACGCGTACACACCTAAGGAAGTGCGCATGTGCCATTAGGTTCGGCACCGAACCAAGGCACGTGTGTGTTTCTAGCGCGTACGTGCTCAAATGCAGGCACACGCACCTATTAAGATTAAAAAAATAGGGCAGAGTCTTTGTAATTCTCTCCATTGCGGCCAAGCGTGAATCACCCTTCGTGTGAACGGCATTATAGACCACCAATTTCACAATTTCCACTCCAAACCACTCTCAATCCATCGACCAAGTGATCATCAAGTGAATTGGATAGGTAAGTTCCATGTTTTTTGTCATTTTATTCATTTTTGTTTGTTTATTAAATTTGTCATAATTCCCAAATTAGTAAAATAATAGAGAATCTTTCAACTGCAGAGTGTAAACCTACACAATGAATGAAAAAAATGTTAAGATGGAGTCCGGTGGAACACAAGAAAACACAAATATTGGAACCAATGAAAACCCTCAACAAAATCCAAATGCCCAAGAAAATCAAAACCCCCAACAAAATTTTGACCAAGACGACTTGAACCATTATGTAAATGAAATGGGAGTGCACACTCGAGAACTAATCCTAACCCAGGGGAACCATCTCAAGTGTCCCTTGCCACCTCAATTGAGAGCTCAATTGACTCCCTCATCCATGCACATCGCCAATTGACTGACATGACTGAATATAGAGCTAAGATGCAGCAGTTTTATTCCACGGGCATTTCCAAGGAGGAAGTAAAAGAATTGAATATTATAAAGGCCCAATTATATAGTATGTTCACCAATCCAAGAACACAACAACCACCTTTAGCAGTAGAAAGCCACGTGTTTGCATGGATTGGTGTCATTTCCAACAATGGAGGGACAATTGGATGCATAGGTGGTTCATGGTTTACGATAAAACTCCCTGCAATTATAGGGAGGTTCCACAGTACTTCCTTCGGAAACTGTGGGCTGAGTTTCTGCTCGGTTTACATGTCAACTATTTTGACATAACTGAGTTCCATGGTGTTGGGTGCAACTCTTTCCAAGATCGACCTATTGCTAGGAGGAACCCACTGAGAGGGCCACCAGCTCCTAGGTGCGAGCGCAACCCCTCTCCCCCATCCACCTCAGTTACCCCACAAACTTGATCAGATCGAGGGGGTGATGAGGAGTGTTTCACGTGGACTTATTAGACACATTACCTTTATAGCAACTACTATAGTGGCGAGAGTGGGTCGACCCTGATAGAGATGCAGGTGCAGGGCCTTCACAACAGAGCCAGGATAGAATTGTGACTAGTGGTAGCCATGTTGGGCCTTCTAGTTCGACGGGGACAATGCCACATCTTTTCCCCCATTGTGGGCACACTTTCCCTGGCCCAATCGAGGGTTGCTATATGGATCAGGTTAGGAATTTTTTTAATGTGTTCTCAATCATCAGTTGATAATTTGTAAAGTAATTTTAAAGTATTTGTGTTTGACTTAAACTATTATTTCAATGTACAGTTATTTAGAGTTGAGACGCTGTCATGGGAGAACGTAGGATCTCCCAACCTAGATGCAGCAATGGAAGCTACAACTGAAATTATGGCACCTCAGACGAAGGTATTTTCAACACCTCACACAATATTGTTATTACTTGTGGCATTTCTATTTTTATGTATTTATATTTATGACATACATGATGATAGTTCATACAATATTTTTTAATATTTTGATTGATTAAATAATTACTTGTTTAATATGTTCATAACGTGCATGCATTTTGGTGTCGACGGGTATGCTTGGAATACAATGATCAGCCATATCCGCTAGGGATTGCCAGATCACAATATACATAGCTACAATGTGTAGTTAAAAGAATGCTTTTAATTTAAAATGTTGTGACATACTATGGTTTAATTTTATTTTTGTTTACTAAACTATGATATTACAAATTTGTATCTATGGGCCTCCAATAGCTGTAGGACACATTAGTCCCATGTTTCCACCCTCTCCCATGAGTCACCCCCCTCACTTCCATCCAGATCCCTCCCTCCATCCACTCCCTCCATTCCATCTGTCCTCCCCTCTCCATCCATACTCCCCCCTCCGTCCATCCCCCCCGTCCATCCATCCTCCCCCATTCATCCACAACCCCACATCTATACATCCTCCCCCATTCATCCACGCCCCCCCGTCTATCCATCCTCCCCCATTCGTCCATTCCCCCCTTCCATCTAGCTTCCCCCCTTCGTCCACAACCTCCCTTCTATCCATCCTCCTCCCTCTATCCACGACCTCCCTCATATTCACCATACCTCAACATCCCCCCAAACCATTTTGGGTCGATACCCCCTATCATACAGCTGGTAGGGGTTCATCATCCATGGAATCCTCCTCCACCCAATATCACCATGTCCTCCTCCACCATATCATCTCCAATTCCTGTCACTATTGTGGCAACTACTATTCCGGTATATTCCCATGTATCTACAGTGGTTTCACCCATAGTTGTTGCATCTGCATCTGCGCCCCCCCCCCCCCCCCCATGACTGCATCGAAGTAGGTTGTCCAGCCAACTGCTCAACCTGGTAGCCCAGAAGCCCAGCCATGTCCATTGTCAGAGGTGTTTACAATGAGAATCAAGTTAATTTATGAAAATGTTTTGATGCATTAACAAAAATTAATTTAAGCAAATATTATTTTTCAATGAAATGATTGTCGTAAATGTTGTAGGGTGGAATTGTTGAGAGGCTCAGCAGATCCAGGACACCTGCCTCACGTCTTCCACTCACATCAATGGTGAGTTATTTAATATTTGAATTGAACATTCATTTTATAAATGTGGTACATGTTACAAATGCTTGAAAATTATGGTATCTTATATCATTTGTTTCAAAGCCTAGAGAGACGGTCTACTCCTAGACAAAAGAAGACTCGAGGTACCATTATCTCCAAGAAGAGGAAGATCGATTTTGGAGATGCACCTGGGAGTGACCGGGGTGGTCACAATGCTTGACACACCATGTTATGTACATTAGCCACGATGTGGAACTTTTGGGCACCAGTTTCCATGTACCTTGTACCTACAGCACATGTTTCCATGTATTTTGGATCTACGGCATGAGTTGTCAGATTTTTTATAGGGAATGAGTTGCCATTGTATGTACATTGGGAACCATGTTCCACTATTTGCCTGAAAAATTATATGTTTGTTCGAGTTTTGTTACACTATGTTTTTATCTCATGGATTTGGCAATATGGTAGAATGTGAATGTTGGCCTAAGCTTTACTAATGTTATGATCATATTAGGTTTTCCATCCATTGAGAAGGTTGTCACAAGTGTACATATCCATCATATAAAAAATTTCATGCTACAATCAATTTCAAACCATTGAGGGGATGAACATATATCTTGCACCCTTTACAACTCGACCAAATGAAATTTTTGCAATAAATACTAGTTATGTTCCTAGAATCAACCATGATCATTTGCAACAAAATTGTCAACCACGCCATAACAAAATTTCAATCATCTAATAAATAATTAGGTTTCTAAATTAGGTTTCGGGTGCTAGGTACAATGTTTTTGTAGTTGTGTGCACCCTTGCCATATAGATGAGAAACTATGCATATATGTGTATAATAGTTTGGATTCAAATGTATGCACATGAATATATATGTACAATGAAAATGATTTACTTTTTGTATGTATTATAATTTAAGCAGTGGATTAGGCTACATAATAGGGTTTCATTATGGTTAGAATACAAACCAGGGTTTACGCTACCAACAAGGGTTTTTAGGATAAGCTCTTGTGTTTCTAAGATAGTCTCCAAGCTCTAGGGTTACCAGCTTAATATGGAACTCCACTATCATGACAACATTGTCACCAACACCATGCCCACTACCACAATCACCATCAAGCCTCGTCATTCTCTTGGTTGTGGTTCCATCATCCATGTCCCCATCAATCATCTGTCATCCACCATCAACCTAGTGCACTTTGTGTCATTGTCATTGTCAACATATCTATCCTCATGCCCATTATCACGATCGTCATCATTGTGCTCATTGTCACCATTGTCTCCATCATGCTCGTTGGACACTAGGACATTTAGCCTCTTTGTTTATGTATTTTGGGTCAGATATGGATTGCACTTGATTTGATTTTACCTGTACGCACCCTTTCTATATACATGTCAAAAACTTTGCATATAAGTGTATAATTATTTGGATTCAAAACTAGGTTTTTTAGGCTAGGATTTGTGTTTCTAGGCTAGGCTCTAGGCTCTAGGTTTATGGGATTAATGTTGAACTCCTTTATCATGACCATAACAAACATGTAACCCTTACTTAAGCAAAACCACTTATTAGGCATGGGAAGATTTTTATACCTTATTTTAACACTTGCATTAGGAATTTTCATCAAATCTTAGAGGAATGACTAATGTCCTCGGAGGAACACCTTCGAGATTCAAGGTAGAGGCGGGGACTAAATCCTAGAGGAGGGGTACAGGAGGGGGCACATGGTGTTACTTATAAATAGGATCCCAGTATAGGAAACGAGATTTTTATATGTAATTATTTGTTGTAGCTAGAAATTTTCTACACTCTATGACATTTAGGTCATTTTCACCATAATGCCATCACCATGTTCATAGTCACCATCCCCATTCTCATTGTTCCATGGCCATCATGATTCATCAACAACATGCCCATTGCCACCATCAATGTTACCACCATCCTTCTCATGCCCATGTTGTCACCATCAACACCATGCCCATTGATACCATCAATATAACCTTCATCCTCATCATTCCCATGTTGTCACCATCGCCCTTGAGAGGCATTGGAATTTTTGCACAAAGTTCCAATTCAAGAGTCTAGATATTAATTTTTGCACCATATTCCAATTCCCCTAAATATTAATCTTTCATTCCAAGAGACTTAAGATAAATAAATATGAAATTCGTATAATAATCCCTAGGATTATATTTCTATATTTTTAGCTAGATATAATCAATGGAGAACAAGTAGATCTAGAATAACTATGAATTCCAACTAACATTATTCTTTAGGGTCAGTAGATTTCATTTAAAAAAAACTAGAAAAATGCTTTTTGATATATTATATGTGGATGGTAAGCATAGATTAATGTCAAAAGACTCAAGCAAGTATGGACTCTCCCAAGAATTACTCAAACCATTTGATGTGTTGGAGAACCAACACAATTTCACAAAGGAAAAGAAAATATCTCTCACTACTTTCCTTTAAGGTTGCACTCTACAAAGAAGGGGTTAGTATTATTTAGATTGGTATTCAATGAAGGTATCCAAATAGCACAAGATGGATTAACAAAAAACCAATGACCAAAGAAATAAATGAAAGAGAAAGTCTCTTTATATAGTAATTTAGACCCAACTTCATCCTTGTTGTCCCTAAATGTGTATGGGGTGACTTAATCATCATTTCCTATGTGATATCCCACCACACCCAATAGTTCCACAGATCAAATTTATGGTTTTTCCCATAGACACTTGATAGAGACACTTTCAACTAGCTGAAAGATACCTCTAGTCTACCTTCAATCTACTTAGCCTACATTGCCATATGCCATATAAAAATGGGGACATCCACTTGGTACCAGTGTTATATGGCATATCCTCTCTAATTAAATTATGGTAAAACACTTTCTTATATGTTTGCGTAACATTAGGAGGTCAAAGGTGTTACTCTATAATGGCTCACATATTTTGAAAATTGTCTCAATATCTTAGGGGGCATCATCATGCGGTTATAAGTGTATAAACTCTTGTGTGAGGTGTGCCCTTATGGATTTAAGAAAGCACAACCCTCATTTCACCTCATTAGAAACATTTACCTAGCCATTTTTCATATGTCATTTCACTAGCCACTAATGGTTGAAGTGGGATTCTATTAGCTTGATGTCTATACTGCTAGAGTATTGAGTGTCAAATGATTATCACAATTATGTTGTTTCCTCCAAGAGAATCCTCTGAGAAGCGATTCAATTTACTATCTCTAAGATCACCCTACTTGGTGCAAATAAGTTTATGCAATATTACTCACTTGAATATCAATTCCCCTCATAAATAGATATGAAGAGACTAGATTTATATATGCATCATTATAGAATTCATGGAAAAATCTGTTTCAACTTTCAATGCAATTGTAATATCTTTGAATGCATATAAAAGCATGAACATCGAAGCTTCATGATTTTGGACCAATATCTCCACTCGATTCACAGAAGCATGAATTATTGATTGGTTTTTTTAGAGTTTTGAAAGCTTTGTTGAGATGTTGAACCTTTTACCTCTCCTCGCTATTGATCCATCGTGGCCAAGAGAATGGTTATGAACCTTTTACCTCTCCTCGCTATTGATCCGTTGTGGCCAAGAGAATGGTTATGCGCAGTGAAATAATTATATATACGGATCCTTCACATCATTGATATGCTACATGGGCTTCATGTCTTCAATAGTGGAAGAAAATTAGAGAAGAACAAATGCCCAGAGTACTAAACAAAATGAGGGAATAGAGCTTCAAAACAGTGGTTCTACCTCCAAAGAGGGCCTCTCATATTTCCAGTTTCTGAAGCTTCTTTAGATTACTCAATTTGAAGAGGGTGCAAATATATTATTCAATTGCCCATATATGTAGATACCCGAGATAAGCTTTCCAAGATGGAAAACAAAGATCCTGCCGACAGAAAACCTTTGACACGTCGAGTGGAGATCTTAACAGTTGACGCTCCTCTGCTTGCTGCTGTGCTGCACAAAATTCAAGAGTTGGGATTATCAGTGGGTGAAGCATGGCTAGAGACATAGTGAAGTTGGGCGAGGTTATGATGAGACCTGGCCTATCATTATGAAGCGATATTTCAAGGATGATATCAACACAGGAAAGGAACCCAGTGTAATGAATGCATACGAGTGAGAGGATAGGAGACATGATACAGCAGGACGGAAGGAGGACATGACCAGGGACACATGGTCGCCAAAACCCTCGCATCAAATTACGAGGAATAAATTAAACCCAAAACATTGTAAAACTTAACAAATAAAAATTTAGGTTGCCTAAGGTGAGATTAATATGTCCAAAATGAACACAAGATGTAATGGAAATAATAACAACTTTTGTGATATACTCATATTAGGGTTCTTAAACCATTGAAAATTAAAATAATTATAATTTAAAAATAAAACAAAAGATTAGATAAACTATGCTATTTTTTTTAAATTATTGTAGGACAATTTTTTTTATTTTTTAAATTACAAATAGTGTTGGGGTTCTTGGATATTATTCTTATGTGGTTTGGCATGAAATTTCATAATTAGTTTGAGACTCTAAAAAAAGGGCTGCCAATAAAGTCCAAAAAATAATAAAAGCATGGGAATGGATATCCACATCCACACAGTGCACTTGTGAAGTGACCTTGGCCTTCATTATTATGGATGTCATAATAGCTTTGAAAACATGCAATTGAATCTTCTAAACAATTCAATAAAAATAGATTAATAATTTCTTATTATACACTACAATGCATGTTAGAGATTAATTAAAAAACAAATTTCTACATAAAATACATATCAATGTTTCTATATTCGTGACATCATCCATATGCACCAAGGCTAAGTTGGTGGAGAAAATAAGTAAAACTTATAAGTTAAAGAAATTTAAATAGGTAAAAGTTATAAGTTAAAGAAAATAGGTTATATTTGTGTTGGATGCTGAAGAAAATAGGTAGAACTTATAAGTTAAAGAAATCTATCACATTCAATGGTGAAGAAAACATAATTTGGTAAAGAAAATAGGTAAAACTTATAAGTTAAAGAAAATAGGCTATATTTGTGTTGGATGATGAAGAAAATAGAACAAACTTATAAGTTAAGGAAATCCATCACATTCAATGGAATGAAGGCATTCTCACTTTTTCTACATTATTTTTTCAGACTTTGATCACATATTCAAGTTTGAACTCTTTACGTAGAAACTGAAGGAAAAAATGTTCAAATCCATCCAATTTCCCCAAACACAGCTCTTCTCATATCCATGATGGTTGACAACCATTCCCTTCTCCAATCATTTAGAAAATCCCAAGCAATAGGTGGTCCCATTTCTAACTAAATTGAGGATATAGAATCTACAACAAACGTTGCCAGGATATTTGGAAATAAATGGAAACATTGGCAAAGAACATGAGAAAATAGAAAAGACAGCTTTTATAAGAAAATAGAAAAGGCAGCTCTGGAAAAATCATTTGACAACTGAGTTTTACATGCATGTAAAATAGAAAAGGTAGCTCTCATGAGAAAATAGAAAAGGAAACTATGACAAAATAATCAAACTTTTTATACCTAAGTTTTTTTCTCTATTTATTTAATCTATATTTCTATGGTATAGCAGCACCAATCAGCTTTTGAAAAAATCCAATATAAATTAAAATAAATAAATAAAATATTAAAAAAAAAACTAAAAATTAATTCTTTATGTTTCTAATCTTTTTCCAAATTTTGATTTTATTATTTTTTCAAAAGCAATAACTTTACTAGTAGCAACCCTTGTTAATTTTTTACCATATTGTATATTTAAATTTGATAAAGAAAAAGTATAGAAATGATCCCACTATTGTATGTTTTACATTTTTAAAGTTAGATCCAAAAATAATTGAATTTTGAAAAACATTAAAAAATAAATAAAAATAAGTAAAAATATAACATATTATTATTTTGTTGTTTTTATTTTTATTTTATAATGAAATATATATATATATATATATAATTTACAATGAAATTTTAAATATATAATAAAGTATTATATTTAAAAAAAAAAATTCAAATATAAAAGGTGATACATATTCATGGTTTAACCTAAGGGATGGGAACAGAGCCAAGGAGGACTTCCCATATAAGTAAGAGTTATATAGGATTCCAGTCTAATTACTATAGTCAGACCTTTAGTTATATATATTTAACCCCTTCCATTAGTGAGGAGAGGATATAGCATAAATTCTAGGGAATAAAAGAGTGGATAAACTCCAGGTAAAAACAGCCTGTCATTGTAGTCCTAGTTATTACGTACATAAAAAACGTGGCTAGCAGAAATGGTTGGCTGGATGGACAAACCCATCCAATGATATGATTTCCCTCTTCGATAACTATAATTAGGATATGATATGCCTATTAGTAATACTACCGAATATGCACTATAATTAACGGTGATGACAATCCAAAGGGTGCATTGCATTTGATACGTATTTGCCTCCATAACCGAAGGTATGGATGTTTATCTTTCACCATATGAAAAAAAAGATAGTAGAGTCACTTATTATACCATTACTATATGATGAGGGATTATTTAGTTTCTTATAGTAGTTTATATACCCTTTAGGAAATAGATATAGTATGAAGGAATAACTATAGGAACAAATAACCACGAATATACTTAAATCCGTGAAATAGAAAGTGCAAATGGGATAGTCAATTGGAATTGTAGTGCACACCTAAAAAAAAAGGTATGATTTCTGAACTTAGACCACGTTTTGGAAATATCACTTTTCATGAGTTCACAGAACATAGACAATTTAGATTTGGGGCTTCTTGAACCTTAGATTGTGGCGTCTTGAACTTGTAAGTAAATAGCCAATCAATCTGGAATCATTACTGCTTTCTAATAATAAATGAAAATGAAACATTAACTTAAACATTGAGAATGATGGTTAATTGATATACTCTAAAGCATCAGCTTTGCTGTTGTAACAACATATGAGTTTATGGGAAAATCAGACAAGCAACGTGAAAAAAATTGCTTTCAAGCAAATAAATACATTATCATAAATATTGATAACATATTTACAAAGTTCGTAGCCCTGCACATGGCCTGCAAAAATGATATACACATTCTCATGGTTTCATAGATATTCTCATCTTTTAGCCTTCGCCTTTATGAGAAGTAGTGTATTCTACCACCATGTAGCAGTTCAAAAAGTCAAGGCTTTCTCACTCTATTTACCCTTCCATGGTCTCCCTACTTTTAACAAATTTTAATTCATGGTTTGTATATGAAACTTATGAAGAATGAAAGATATTTGCATAGATTTTATGGTTTTCTTATTAAAGACTAAACAATTAAGCAGTAATGAAACCCCTTTGCCAACATAATTGGAAATGGTTATTGATAAGTAAAAAAAACAAGAAACTTTTACATTTTCGCAAATTAGAAAAAAAAAAAAAAGTTTTACATTTTGGTAAATTAGAAAAAAATAAGAAAGTTGTATGTTCACAAAATTATATTAATGGAAGTCTCTATGTTTAGAATTTTTTTCTCCATTTTTTTAATCACAATTTTACGGTATACACCAATAAGATTTCAAATAAAATCATATAGAAATTAAAATAAATAGAAAAAAAAATCACAATTATAGTTACAGTTTAGACATGATCAAATACAAAATGTCATTCCATGAAAATAATAGAAAAATTGAAAACAATACTCTTTACTTCTAGTAAAATAATGTATTTTTAAATAAAAAATGAAAAAATAAATTTACATTACATCTTGAAGTGCTAATAATTTCATTTTTAAGTGTTAATTAATAATTACATCTTGAAATATTAATAATTTCATTTTTAAGTATTAATTAATAATTAATAGAACTTCTTATTTTGTTAAAAAATATTAAAATTTTAATAAAGTGAACTGATTTGTAAAACCATAAATGTCATAAAGGCATTTTACCTCAAAGAATAAAGACATTAAAGACATTAGCCAACCCTACACTTCATTCTTCCAAACCAATAAACAAAGGTTTAATTACACTTCATTCTTCCAAACCAATAAACAAAGGTTTAATTTTTGTTGCTTATTCCTTCTAGGGTATACACTCTACCATTATTGCAATCTTCATTACACTAAGATGGAGATTCGCCTCCTCAATTCTAAAAATAGATTATGGCTAAATAGAGGTTCATTAGAAGACCAATGCCATACTTTATCTAATATCGATAATTAGATTAGAAAATGTACTTTTAGTCTATAACATTATGTATTAAGTTATTTTAGTAAGCATAAAAATTTTATAAAAATTTTAAATTAATTTTTATATATAATAAAAAGTTTAACGTATATTAGGAATGATAAATTGATATACAAAAATAAATAAGTAAGTCTATAATAAAATGATGTACAAATATAATTATTATCTCAATATATATAGCAAGCACAAAACAATTAAAGAAAATTTTCTTGGAAAAAAGTAAGTTAGAATACATAATTTAAAAATCACAGACAATCTACGAGAGTTTATTTAGCATAAAAAAATTTCTATGTGCAACACAAAGTATTATATTGACATTCAAAAGCACACGTAAAACAACTTTAGAGGGCTACTTAAGCGAAAGATGGGGATGGAAGCTTGAGTTGCATTTAGAGCCCTCGTATAGATAGCTACGCTTTCAATAGTATATTAAGCAAATTGTGTGCGATCTATCTAACCATGCGTGCATTAATTTTTAAGCGAAATGATTAACTAAGCACAAAGAAATTAATGTAGAAAATATTTATAAAATTCAAAGTGCATTTTGCAATTAATTTCTTAAAATAGTAAACTTTGGTCATTAGTACATGGATGTGGAAATAATTAATACTTTTCTAACACCTATGTAGATTAACATAGCATGTGCAAAAGTAATCAATTCAATTAAGCTCACTTCATAATTTTAAAATAGAGTCAAAATCAGAGTTTCTTTAATGAATTAATTTTACTTTTAAAAGTGGAAAATTTATGCTTTGGATGTTTATTGAAAATAAATTTAATAATAAATCTAATCATTTGCATAAAATAAAAATTTCTGAAAATGAACTTAATAATTTTAATTGTTTGTATAAAATTAAAAATTTCTGAAAACTATTAAAAGAAGTAAAAAGAGTAGTAGAGATGAGTGATAAGGTGGAGGAAATATGCAAATATACCAACTAAGATTTTTATTAATGATGGAATTTTTCAGTCATCAAGTACGATACACCATGACAAGTTCAACCTATGAAAAAAGGAGGTTTACAAGACCCTATGGAGCTCTCGACGACTCAAGCTCATCCGAGTGAAACCGAGACATCAGGAGTACTCGCCACTCAAATTGTGTTGACGGTAACCTGCGTGCGTGAAGATATTAGTCTTAAAAGTCAAAATATGAAATTACAAATGCATGCAGTAAAATAGAACGTACCTCTGGAGGAAGGACACTCTATCTTCACCCTAATGGATCGACCTGAAATGTAGTCTTGCTTGTAATTTCCTCTTGTTAGGCTCATCGATAACTGAGTATGAAAGGGAAAACATATCAATGGAACCTAGTAGTACCCACCTCTTACCTCTAGTGCAAGATGTTCAGTTGCAATGCCTTTGTTTCAATTTTAAAGAGCTATGAAAGGGGTAGGCGAATCATTTTGGTTGTTTTGGGTAGCTCAAAGGTTGTTGTGTCCTTTGGCGTTCTATTTTTTATGTGCATTTGAAAGAGGGTGAACCAGAAGTAATTGATGCTTACCCTCATATGCAAGAGATGAAATGGTTTGGGGACAATTATTGCTTCATCATGTTGCTCCTATGTAAAATAATATAGGCCCATGAAGCCCCAAATTGTTTTCTTTCCAAAACCAACAAGTATTGACCTCATTTGAAAACAATGCAACAAGTTTATTTTCGTCATCACTACCATGTTCCAAGGCAGTACGAGCAAGTGTTTTCAAACAACATGCATGATGAGTCGGTGCTTCAATCAGAACACCTTGTGGTTGATATCTCAAGTTCCTCCGCAATGCAAGAATCATTGGTAGGATTCTCGATATGGTAACCCTTCTGTTAAGTTTCTGAATGTAGTCTTTTTGTGTCTCCTTGTTACAACAGTTTCTCCAAATATATCATAGTACTAAGATAGATATTCCAAGAATTTCATTCTCGACCAGGACACTAGGTACTATCTTTCTATTTAAAGGCCTAATTTTGGATCTTTGCTTTGTAAATTTTGAAAAAGGATTATGTACGGTTTGTTTTGGTTGAGTTATTCATTTTTTTTTTTACAAAAAGATATATGTTTTAGTTTCAAAAAAATGAGAAGAATAAGTTGTCTGGTTCAAAAAGAAGTTAGTTCTAAGAAATGTGAGAAGAAGTTGTGTGTTGGTTAGAGAATTTCGATAAACATAAGAGAAAGAATGGATCCTAAAACCCTTCCATAAAAGTAAAGGGTCGTAACCTGAGTTGAAAGGAAGAGAAGAGATGACCTAGAGATCTCGCATTAAGGGGGGTATGTTTATTGCTTTTACCAAGGTGTTGCATTACCCTAACAAACCTATTATTTTTTAGAGGGTGATAATGAAGGAAGGATGAAGAAATGATAAAGAAACAAGAGAAGGAAGTTGAAGGATGAAGGATAAGGTGGATGAGTTTCCAAGAGAAACTATGACGGGTCAGAAAAGAAGACTCAAAGAACCTAGGAGAGAATAGAAGAGAAGAGACAACATATTTTGTAAATAAATATGGAGAGGTTCCAAATGTAGCTAAGTAGCCCACAAATGTAGAAGATCGGTTACATAGTTCTTGGAGTATTCTGGAAACATAGTACAATGAAACTTGGGAGAAACATCTTTCAACAAGAAGTTGTTGAGTTGCAAAATGTTGCCACACTAAAAGAAGAAGACTCTATGTGTGAACCAGTGTATTGGAAATCCCACTGTGCAAGTGCATAGGTGAATGACAAAGACAACAATATAAAAGTTGCAATTGAAGCTGTCAATGTAGCATCCTGTGATGGTGAAGCTACCAATGAATCAACTAGTGATTAAGTGAATCCAACAGAGATTAACGATAAAGAAGGAGAAACTACCAATGAAGTAGTATTCCTTGATGAAGTGAATCTAGAAGATGATGATGAAGAAGATGACCTCTTAGCTATAAAATTTGAATCACTTGAACTGAAGTATGATTATGAAAACCTTTCAAATGAAGATTGGTTGACTATGTTGTAGTAAAAGAAACTCATTGATGTCTTGTTTGGAGAAATAATCCTACTTCAAGAAGAAGACCAAGCGGATGATATCTTGATTGCGAATGGAAGACATGAATAAGATTCAAATGAAGATAACCTTACAATAGCAGTAGCTGAGGTAAAAGAAACCATAACAGTTGCATATGAAGTAGTTGAAGCTAGATAAGAAGAAGAATAAATGAAAGAAACCATGAATATTATTGAGTAATATGACATGAAAACCGATTATAATCTTGTTCTTGAAGATCATGTTGATAAGATCTTTATGGGGTGGGGTCTTGAAGAGATCTAATTGTATGAGTGGTTGTTGAGTTGTGAGAATGATTGTATGACAGATGATGAGAACAACAAAGTGGGTTTCAAGTATTCCCACATTACCACATTTGAATATTGAAACTACAGCCCTTGGTATGAATGGCATTCAACATTTGAAGATTGAAATTGCAGCCCTTGGTATGAATGGAATTCAACATTTGAATGATCCCAAGAAGATTGAATACTCAGCATAAGAAGTTGGAAGTAGGTCTGAACAATCAGAGGAAACAGTGAAGAAAATGATCAAAGTATAGATGAAGCTAAAAAAGAATCAGAGATATCATATTTCAAAGTCTAGAGCAAGAAGAAGAAGAAAAACATTGAAAGTGTCAAAGTTTGAAGCAGAAAGCACATGAGAAAACTACATCACCACATAACATCAAAGAAGTTGAAGATGAAGATATTTTGAACAAGTTGTAAGCTTAGCTAAGACATAGACCAAAGGCATTCGCATTTCAGTTTTTTGATGTAAGCCTTAGAGATAGTATGTTTTAGTAGCAGTTTGATTGTTTGTTTTTTTAGGAGTCATAATTAAGGGGGAGTGTTAAGGATAATAATTACTTCTGCTAGATAATTAGTTGACAGGTTGAAAGAAGTGGTTAGTCTCAAGATTACGTGTTAGTCCAATTAACATAGTTAAAAGTGATGCATTATATCTAAATAAATAATTGGTTATTAAGGTTTTCTATATACTACCTTGATGTATTTAAACAATTTATATGTATTAATGAATAACATTAAAGTGTTGTATGCCTTTATTTTGGATTTTCATAAAACTTAACCATAAACACCTTAGTGTTACATTTGGTGAAAGAGTTCCATTGAAAAAAAAAAATAAAAAGATATGTTAAAACTTTATGTTCATTTACTCAATTCCATTTCTAAACTATTTCACAAGTAATCTCTACATTGAGTGATTCTCTAACATATGATGCGAGGATAGATGGTAAATGGTAAAAGTTAATTGCTTAGTTTTCCAAATCCATCAACGCCATAAATAAATAAATAAAAATCACATATCAATGAAACAACCACAATTAAATTATCAACAAAGAAATCTCTTACAATCACTCTAAAATTGTTCTTTTACCATCATAATATAAAAAAAAAACAAAGAAAAAGAAATCTTTTACAACCACTCTAAAGTTGTTCTTCTACAATCACAATAGAAAAAATAGCAAAGAAAACTGACAGTTAAAACATATAAATGGAAAGAAAACTATTCTTCGATAGCCATCTTTCGAAAATCTGTTAACACTAAAGTTTGAATGTTTTGAAATATAAATGAAGTCTTCATGAATATGTTACCAGTCAAAAAAACGTTTTAGTACGTAACTCGCTTGTCTAGTGAAATGGTTTAATAAATCTTTCCACCATATAGGACAACTAAAATATGCTCTAGCACATAACTCGCTTGTCAAAAAACGTTTTAGTACATAACTCGCTTGTCTTGTATAATTTTCTATTTATTAGAAATTTTCGATTTATGTTCTAGGGTTATATGCATCATGGACGTGATGACGATGTCAACAGAGAAATTAAACACAAAGAATGTTGAATTTATTGAATCATCCTTTTGAAATGTTAGTAATATTATTCTGTCTTTTTTTAAAATTAAATTAAAGATGGTAAATACTATGAAAGTATATTCACAGAATTGCAATATTAATACAAAATTGCAATATTAATACAGCTACTTAACTTAACTTGTGACTGATAAACATTTTAATTAATAAAAATGGAGTATTCCTGGAGTATTATCGCAGGCATCCCTTCCCTCTATGGAGTATTCCTGGTGCTCTGGAGAGAACAATCTGTCCATTCAATAACATAACATGATAATGTCACAAATTCTCTTCCTATGGCTTTGGAAACTCCACCGACACTGGAAGTTGCGTTGGAAATAGAAGATATTGTGCTACTAATACATGGAAGCAACAAACTCTTTCTGAGTATTAAGGAAAATGAGCTTCAATCGTAGTAAGACAATTCCAAGTGATACATCGTAGACATATCCCACGTCTTATTCACACACATTACACAACTATTACTTGGAATCCAACAGTGAGAAATTGAAGGCTTAAATACCTCATCGGGCCTCTCGTTGTAAAGATAGGACTTGATAGGGCTCATGTTGTGCACTACTTATCCATGGAAGAAACAAACTCTTTCTGAGTATTAAGGAAATAGAGGAGACATATCCCACTTCTTATTCACACATATTACACTTACTTGGAATCCAATATAATCCAATAGAGAGAAATTGAAGGCTTAAATATATCATCAAGGTTACCATTGTAGAGAAAGGACTTTACTGTCATTGTCAAGAACTAGCAAAGAAGATGGACTTGTCACTTTACAATCTGCTTTCATATTCTGCACACATCATTTAAAATGATACTCCAATAGAATTCAATGCATCATAGTTGCATCGATCCATTTGTTAATATGAGTGTCAGGTTTAAAAGAAAGAAAAGGAAGCTCTGACTGTTTCAAGGAGTAAATGAAGCTATGAATCTACACAAATTGTTGCTGTGTTTCTTGAAGAATTAAAAAATAAACGTTCAGATAAATACCTCATCATTGCTTTCCTGCAACTTAGAAAGCTAAAAGTAAAGCTAAGAGAGGCTTCTGAAGTGTTCGGATTCCATTAGTCGTAGATTTAACGTGAATAGAAACAAGGAGTTGCATGACAGAAAGCGCAATTGTTCAGATGGTGCTGCAATGTTGGCATTGCAGCTCCATCTTAATAGTCGTCCTTGGTGTCATGCTGCTCCCTACTTCTACCAATGCTGCTACAACTTCTTCTCTCAGAATTAGATTCACCATTCTTTATATAGCTGCTGGCCTAGAGTAATGTATCTGAAATATCTTCAAAGTTAAAACTAGTGGGGACACCAAACCAAAAGTCAAGGTGGGAATTGCCTGCAACGTGTGCTACATCTCGGTGGAAACGGCCAGAAAGCAGGGAATATGAAGCCTACTAGAGTAAATACCAGTAAATAGTGACAACGACAATTGTCGCTGAGCACCAAAAATTTGGCAGCATTTCAAAAAATAAATTTCACTTCTCTCCAAAGATGGGCAACATGGAATGAAAGAGAAGCTAAGTCATAGTGTCATAATTGTCGTAATTATAGGTGGATATCCTTAATCTTGTTTTAGAGTTGAATCTTCTTAAACTTCTAGAAACTGTAATTGACTATTGGTTTCTAGAAAACAATGAACTGGTTTATACAAAACCATGAACTCCGTATTTAGTGAAAATTGACTTCTACCTAATAGTTATTATAAATGACAGGTGACTTCTAGCTAACTATTTATGAATGACAATGGACTTCTAGCTAACTATTTATGAATGACAATGGACTTCTAATCGACTACAATTTGAGCCTCGAGAATTAATTATTGCATCGAATTCTTTCATATATACTTAAATTGACCATAAAAATACTCTTCGGTTTTCTAGAACAAGCTACTTATACTCAAATTAACCATAACCATAAAACAATACAAGAATATATCATAATAACTTTTATCATTTACATAATATCATTTAAAATTATAATTAACAATTAAATTTAATGATAGACACTAACTCTAATTCTCTCTCGAGTCACGGGATGATAGCTAGGGTTTGAAGGGTTTGGCAGCACACCAGTTCCATGCACAAGGCCGACTGGTTGTAGGCAGGCAAGTTCAGTGCGTTCGGCCACCCTCATTATGTGCAGGGTAAGCATGCTGACCCCATCCTCGGGACCTTCGGGTTCGGCAGGGGATGAGGAGATGGGTTTAAGCGTCTCAAACGAATCGGAGGCAGGGAGGAATAAGAGATCGGGCCAGGGGGGCTACCTCCCCAAAACCCTCACTATTCCTGCTATCCAGGCCAAATCTAATAAAATTAGAGAGAGGGTCAAGCAATGGAAGGAGAAAGCACTGATTGGAAAGTTTGTGGGGATATGGCCGTGAGAGAAATATCTTGTTTGCTGGATCAAGACCACTTGGAACCCCAAAGGTCATTATCATCTGCACTTGGGTTCCAAAGTTTTCTTCACTATGATCTTCTTCAATCTGGAAGATAGGGACAGGGTTCTGGAGGGAGGTCCTTATTTCTTTCTCTTTTTAGGCCTGTATCTTAGGCCCTAGAAAGAAAGGTTTAACCCAGAAACAGAGGATATGAAAGTAGCCCTTGTCTAGATCCGGATTTATTCTCTCCCCTGTGAGTACTGGGATCTAGAGATCCTGCAAGATATTGGAAATACCTTGGGGGAGTTTGTTAAAGACATAGAGTAGAAAAAGATCCAAAAGTACACTACATGTGCCCGCATCTGTGTTTACGTGGATCTGTCAAAAGGTCTGCTTGAGGCAATTAGTCTGAACTTGGAAGATGAGGAATGGATCCGACCTCTTGATTATGAACAACTTCCATTTAGATGCAGACTCTGTCATGAATATGGTCACTTTGGAAGGAATTTCCCTAAGACCACTCAGGCGTCGCCTCCTTCCAATTCTTCCCAGGAGGGTGCGAAGGATAAATATTAATTTACCCAAGTGCATAACAAGCAGAAGAATAGGGCGGGGGATCATTTGAAGAAAGGAAAGGAGAAAGACGAGAAAGGGATCAATGGAAAAAACCCCTTTCATATTCTGGAGGAAGTCAACGAGGATGGCCAGGGTGGAAGCAAAGGGAAGAGTCATCAGGAAAATGCAGCAATCGAAGTAGAGATCCCAATGCTTCAGGAAGTGCCATCTGAAATCAACTGGTAGTGATGGAGGAAGACAAGGATGAGGAAATGGAGTTGGGAGAACTTGACCTAGATGAGAACGAAAAAGAATGCAATAAAAAGGGTTTAGGATATGTAACACGCAGGCAGTTAGAGATTCTGCAAGAGGCAATCATCAAATCTAAAGCGTGCCAGTAGCTCGGAATTTCCTTAGATCCTCACAAAGGGAGCAAAAGGAAATCCCCGGAGGAGGAATTGAAACGTGGTAGGAAGTCGAACAAACAACGAATTGCTGATATTGGAGTGAAACTCATCGAATCTAGCCAGTACCCGACGATGAAGGCAGACTCCTATGAAGCAAATAAGGTTTCCCAATGAAGCTCATATCGTGAAATATTCGAGGGTGTAATCATCCGAGGAAAATAAAAATGCTAGCAAGAAAGATTAAGAAGGAGAAACATGATGTTTGCTTTTTACAAGAGACTAAATGTAGCTCTGAAACCATAGAAAAGGTGGGGCAAAGGATCTGGAAAGGTTGTAAAGTGATTTCAACAGATGCTTTAGGAATGGCTGGTGCCTTAGCAATCTTATGGCTCCCTCATGCTTTGCAATTGACTAATTGGAGAGATAATCAGTTTTCTATTTCTTCCAATTTTACCATCTTAGACTCTGGGGCGAAAGGTACACTAGTAAACATTTACGGACCTAGTGCCTTCCCTCTTAAGAATTCCTTTATCAGATTCTTATCTTGGATGATCGAGTAGGTTGTTACTGGTTCTTGGATTGTGGGAGGAGATTTTAATCTCATTTCATCACTTAATGATAAGAAGGGCGGTAGGAGGGTTTTGGATAGATTCCGGGAAGCTTTTAGGGAGTTCCTCGCCCAAATCCCGTTCATTGATATTGAGACCAGAAATGGTTGGCACACCTGGAATAAAAAATGAGGTGGACAACATCTTGTTGCATCCGGAATTGACAAATTTCTTACTACTAAAGACATTGAGCGAGGTACGGGCGAAGTCAGTGCAAGCATGCTGCCCTCAATAAGCTCCGACCATTGGCCCATTTTCCTCCATTGGGATTGGTCAAACAATGTCCTTTATAAACCTTTTAGATTTGAGCAGTTCTGGTTGGAGGATAAAGAATTCAAAGATTTGGTGGGGCAGTGGTGGAAGGAGCTGGTCCCCTCGGATGGTACCGGTATGTTCCAATTTCAGAAACAACTCCAAGCCCTCAAATCCAAAATTCGCACTTGGAACAAAGAAGACTTTGGTAACATCTTCCAAGATAAGAAAAAGTTGACTGAGGATCTGGAGCAGACCCAACGCAGAGGTATGGCTGAAGGGTGGGATGATGCTTTAAGGAAGAAGGAGAAACACTTGTTGGATCAACTTGAAGCTAGGTAGAGGCAGGAGGAAATTTTCTGGAAACAAAAGTCCAAGAACCAATGGCTCCAAGATGGGGAGAAAAATATGAAATTCTTTCATAACACAGTTATTCAAAGCTGCCACAGATCAAAGATTTTCAAGATCAAAAGAGGTGATGGGAGTCAAGTGGAAACTAGAGGCAAGATTGAAGACAAACTAGTTAACCACTTTGCATTGGTTTTAATGGAAGACAGGGCTGATCGAAGCACTGCTATTTCCCACATCACTCGTCTCATTCCTAGACTAGTAACCAGGGACCATAACGAGCTATTGAACAAACCTGTGTCTATGCAGGAAGTTGAGGAAGACATGAATCAGATGGCTCTAGGGAAGGCCTCGAGTCCGGATGGTTTTACTACCAATTTCTTCCATTCCTTCTGGGATATGATCAAGGAAGAGGTTTTGGGCATTGTTGAAGAATCACACAAGTGCTATGGGGTTTTAAAAGCTTTTAATGCGACCATTCTTTCTCTTAATCCAAAGGACGAAGGCACAGACTCCCAAACCTATAGCCCTCTGTAACGCCATTTACAAGATCATTACCAAAGTGATTACCAACAGGCGCCAGCCTCTTCTCCTATCCTTATCAGCCCAGAGCAGTCGGGTTTCATTGAAGGAAGACAGATTGTGGATGGAATCATTCTGGTTCACGAGAATATCCACTCCTTCAAGCTTACAAAGAAACCTGGTATGCTAATCAAGTTTGACTTAGAAAAAGCTTATGATAAGCTTAGTTGGCTGTACATGCGCAACATCTTGGCTGCCTTTGGGTTTGACAGAACTTGGGTGAACTGGATTATGAATGTAATCTCCACTCCGTTCTTCTCCATCTTGCTTAATGGCTCCCCATCCAGATTCTTATAGGCCTCTCAAGGCATCTGCCAAGGTGACCCCCTATCTCCTTTCCTCTTCATCTTAATGGCAGAGGGACTAAGGAGACTCCTGCAGAGCTTAGCTAATGATAGGAGTATCATAGGCCTTCAAATCCATCCTAGGTTGGAAAAGCAGATGCACCAACAGTTTGTTGACGACACCATGCTAATGGGGCACCCTTCAGTCCAAGAAGCTCGTATCTTCAAAAAAGGATTAAAATTATTGCGAAGGCATCGTGGCTTTAAGTCAATCCTACTAAGTCTCAAGTTTTCTTCTTTAATACTCTTGAACGTACCCAACGTAATATTCTGATAATTCTAGGCTATGTGAAAGGATCTCTTCCTTCCAAGTTTTTGGGTGTTCCTCTCTCTGAAGGCACCATTTGTAAGGTCTCATGGCAAGATTTGATTGATAGGATTCAGAAAAGGCTAGCGAGTTGGATGCTTAAACCTTTAAATCTCCCCAGTCGTCTAGTCCTGGTTAGGTCTATTCTCTAAGCTATGCCCGTTTATCTCTTTTCTATGCTCTCTGCCCCTAAGTCTGTTCTTAAAGAAATAAGGAGTATTAAGAGAAATTTCCTGTGGGGTGGTAGGGAGGAAAATTCTATGTTTTCCTTGGTTGGTTGGGAAAAGCTATGCAATCCTAAGGACAAAGGTGGTCTTGGCATTAGAGATCCGAAGATTCTCAACGAAGTCTATGGGTCCGAAATTTGGTGGAGGTGGTGCAACCACAACTTGGAACCATGGGCAAGGTTGTGGCATGTGAAATATGCTAGAGACAGGCCTCATGGGAACCTGATCTGTTTCAATGAAGTCAGAAATGGTTCCCATATCAGGGAAAAATCTTTCACTGGCCGTAAACTAGTGCAAGATCACAGCTTTTGGAAAATCTACAATGCTGATTTTGCAAAATTTTGGGATGACTCGTGAAATCAGTTCCCCAAATTGGGAGATGAACCCAGGTAGCAGGACATCTGGGCTAAAGGAATGGTAGATGGAAAGATTGAACTCTATGACTACTGGGAGGAGGTCTCAGCTGATGGGCATAGACATTGGTTGGACTGTGGATGGTTGGAAGGGAAAATTATTATTGCTCATCTCAGCGCCTTTGAGACCACGCTCTAGGAGAGAGTCATCCATGTCAAAGAGGGTCCTGACAAGCTGCGCTGGGGTTATACTCCGAAAGGAGTTTTCAGCATAAAGGAAGCCTACGATATCATAATTAACAATGATGCTGGGGGTGATAGTATCTGGAAGAAGGTTTGGGGGATGAACCACTGGCCCAAAATAGCCGTGTTTTTTTGGTTGGTGGCTTGGGGAAGAATATTGACCAGTGAAAATATTAGGAAAAGAGGGATTCTCGGCCCATCTTGGTGTCCCTTATGCCGCCTCTATGAGGAAACCTATGGGAATTTATTGGATAGTTGCACCTTCTCATCCACTCTATGGGATCGGGGTGCCATGATCTTCCATAGAAGTGATCGGGTTCGTGATCACTCGGCTCAAACCATTAAAGATTGGAACCCCAAAGCCTTCTCAAACCCTATCATTTTGACCATTTGGCTAATGTTTCCTGGAATAGTCATTTGAAATGTGTGGAAGGAAGGAAATCACCATATCTTCAGGGACAAAAATCATGACCTCGAGGATATATGGAAAAAGCTTGTCGATAATATGAAAGAAATTATCTGAAGCATTACTTGGGGGGACAAGGACCGAGATCTTTCGAAGGGTGATCTCCACATTGCTTCAGGTTGTGGGTTAGACAGTTCTAACTTGGACGGTTTACGAATAAAATCAAATACATGCCATCCTTCCAGTCCGAATTTTTGGCCCCCTCCACTGGCTCAGGTCTTTAAAATTAATTTTGACAGGGCTTCTCGGGGCAATTCGGGAATGGCAGGTTTTGGTGGAGTCTGCAGGAATGCTGCTGGCAGTGTCCTAAAATTTTTTTTCAGTCACCTTGGTGTGGATCCCAACAACTCAGCTGAGTTGGAAGGTCTCACACAGGGCATCCACCTGGTGGTTAATGAAGCTTGGTTTTTGGTTATTTTGGAGGGGGACTCCCACATCATAATTCACATGGAAAAGAAGTTTGCCAACAACAAATCCCCCGAAAAGATCTCCTCCAGTTGGCATCTGTTACATAGATTAGATCATCTGAAAACTATGCTATTGAATCATAGTGCCATCAAGTTTAGTCATGTTCGTCGGGATGCCAATAAGGTGGTGGACCTTTTGGAAAACCAGGGTATTAATGATGGTAGGGCCCTTTCGGTGGGTAGCCTGGAAGACTTCCGACGAGACACCTAGATAGCTACTTGCCGCCACCTAGCTAGATCCGATATCGAAAAATTTCGTCAGCAGGAAGATGGAACCTCTCCGTCTCGTGATATCAACCGGGGGAATTTGGGGTGGCATAATGGTGAGTCCCATCATCGTGTGTTTCCATGCGAGGAATGAATTCCACTATCTGTTTAAATATTGAAATCGGTACTAGCGAGTACATTTCCTGGAAGGATGCGAGCGAAAGGAATGCTCCATATATCTTTCCTCTTCTAGCCACTAGTGTTTGTTTAATGATATTTTATGGCGGAGGAATTTTCATGATTGACAATCAGTACGAGATGAGGAATGACCTACGTCTTGCTTATGGGCTGCTCATGATGCCTCTAGTTATTTATAGCCACGCAGAGGAGCGCTTGAATGATAGATTTGTGCTTTGTCTCAAGCTCATTCCTCCCTCTATGAGTGGTAAGGTTTCTTGGAGGTGTGTGGGTGATAGATTCTCATTAGGTCGTCCTCCTGATTCTATTTGGTTTAGGGAGATGGCCCCTAAGCATAGTGTTAGTCTTGAGCCTCAGTTGGAGCCTGGTTCTGATAAGATGAAGAGTTCTGCTAAGCTTTCTGTCGAAAGGGGTAATCCTTGGGTCGGGTTACCAGGGTGCAATCTAGAGCCCAAGAGGCCACTCTATTTTTTCGTCAGTGTATTCCATCCCTTGTCTAGGATGAGATTGATCAGATCGAGCATCTGCTATGGGACATAGCGCAAGCCATTCCGATCAACACCCTTCGACGTGAGGTGTAGGACTGGGTGGTCGACCCGGGAACTACTTCTGGCAGAGCCTCTGCCTACAACCGTATGTTGATGGTTTACTGTGTCGTCAAGAATATCCTGGTGCATGTCACTATGACTAATATCTAAAACACCAAGGCGATCAAGAGCCGGTTCGAGCCTGGAAGGCACACAATGCCGATGCTCCTTTGATGCACCTCAAGATCGATGCAATTGCTGAGAAGATCGGTCTGATTTTTGTCTATCCTAGCATGGAGGATGTAGATTTGGCTAGGCCGAGTACTCATCGCCAGCATACTTCTGTTTAGAAGGCATAGGCAGACAAGGAAGATGGGTCAACAGATAAGGGAAAACAGAAGCTGGCTGAGAATTGCGGGCAATGACGCTGTTCCCTGATATCATTTTGTTGTTCCTGGTTACTTTGATGAATGATAACTGCTCTTTCTCTCCTTTGCGGCATTATAGTAGGTCTTGGGTTTTTATTTTAGGAAATCTATAACTAGGTGTGGGGGTTGGATCCGGGGCCGATTCTGTTAATGGCTCCCTGTTTTGTTAAGGGTATCTTGCTGGGAATAGCTGTGAATTGTAAGCCGAGGGCTACGCTTTAAGCATTTTTTGTAATCTAATCCTATAGTAATATAGTACTTTTTTATTTAAAAAAACAATTAAATTTAATGATATCAAAATAGATATGATAAGGAAATATGATGCATTAAAATGTAATCTTAAAAATTAGAGATTATATATTAATACAAATATTTAAAATTTTATTTGTGGAGCACTAATTATAATTAAAAGTAAAAAAAAAAAAATGTTAAATTGTTTTGTTATTATCATTGTTTTTGTGTTTGTGATATAGAAATATGAACATTAAATTGTTACATGGTCCAATTTTTGGTGAAAGAAATGATTATAAAATAGAAAAAATTAAAGATTAAAGATGTAAAATGAGAGTTTTTATAAAATATACTATTGACACTTATTTCAAAGCATCTTAATAGATGAGTTTTGAATAATATGAATTGCTTTTTATTATTGTAGGAGTATATCGTTAAATGAACAAAGTACTCTACATACTACTATGTTAATTTATTAAAATTTAATAAAAGTATATTACAACAACAACAACTTAAGTTAGACACCAATTTGGTGTATAATATCTCTTTGTTTTTGGGACAAAGGATCCCTCTCAACGATGTAATTGCTAAAGTCTATAGAAGCATAAATAACCTACTCCCCTCTGGATTTGAACCTATGACCTTTTAGAAAAAAACACTTGTTCTTAACCGTTATATATGCCTATCCATGCACACATAAAGGTGTATATTTCTAACTGATAAACACATATTGGTTTATAAAATATTTTTTCAAAATTCTCAAACCTAAAATGTCATGAGTATAGTATGTCCTAATAAACATAGCATATCGACAAGTTCGTTGAAGATTGGTCCTCATATTGGCGATAAAGTCGAATTGGCCCCAACCCACCCAAGAATCTTAAACCCACGAGAAAGTGAGAGAGTAAACATACGGGGAGTCAATGCAAGGGTTTTGTGACGGGTGTTCTATGCAGAAGCGCGTCCATTTCTCTCATGAAATATTTTGTTAAACCATATTAAACGAAATAATATAACTTTGTATTAAATTAAAACCGTTAATGATACAAAATTAATTTAAATATAGATAAGCTGTGAGAATTAATTTCCTTCCAAATGCATTTGTGATGGTATTGAAAACCATCATCACTTTAAAATTTTGTTAAAACCACATTAAATAAATTACTGTGACTTTTTATTAAATTAAAAACATATTAAATTAATGATACAAAATTAATTTAAACATAGATAAGCTCCCATAATTAATTTCCTGATGTTATTGAAAATCCATCCTCACTTTGGTGATAATGTTCAATCGACCTAGCTGACAAACAACCTTATAAAACTTTTAAGCTTGTAAAAAAAAAGGTGAGATAATGCATATTGAAGATCCGTCATCACTTTAATGATATATTTTAATAAAACTCGAGTAATAAGACCTTGAAGTGAAGTGTTAAAACATTTGCATTATATGGATGTAACATATAAATATTAATTAGACTTATTGAGTGTTTAGTGATTAAGATGAATATTAGCATGTAAACTATTTATGTTAAGATGAATAAAGGTAAAAATCTCATATGTATGATAGGAAGATTCTTGTAAACCTTTATATATATGATAGGAAAAATTAGATGATTTCATCTTAATAACATTTCAATGGCATTAATGGACATTAATCGATATTTGAGAAATGTATAAATTATTTACTTTTTCTTTCAAGTTATTGATTTTCATTATTATTTTTTATTTAAATTTACCTTCAAATAAATGTAGAAGCAAGTTTAAGAACATAATGTCTTGTAACGGTTGTTTTTGTGTTCTTTTGGTTGGTGGATCTATGCATCGGGGGTTGTTGAATACTTGTTAGCTATTATTTTGTATTTATACAGTGGATCTTGCTATAGCTATGTAAACATGTTATATGTTGTGGGCTGGTCATCATAGACTCCAAATCATGACTTAGAAACTTCTAATCACTTTTGAGAATATTTTGTAACTTTGATTTTTCAAAAGGAAAATAACAAGTTACAGCTTTTTTTCTACTAAAAAAAATTTAAGAACATAATGTCACTTAATTGACATTGTACCTCATATTCCTTATTATATATGAAAATGTTGATTTAATGTTTCTTATGCAACATTTAAGGTGATCGAAATGTTACTTCCCTTGAACGAAATGCAAAGGCACCTTATCTTATACATTATTTTGGACCATAAAGACGATATGAAAAGGAATCTTATCTTTTGGATAATACTAACACACATGTTAGAGGGGCTAAGTGATAGCCAAATACTTATTATGATGTGTGGGCCAGTGCAGGTGTATACAGGAAACCAGGTTACCCAAACTAGTCATTCAATGACGCAATTCTAATAACCACAATAGTAGCGCAATGTGATTAGTAATAGGTAGTTGACCTCAGTTCAATTAGGAGGGGTGTAAGTATTTCCCACTATGTATCCTATGAAACTTTGAGTTGTGGAAGGGATATTTGAGTCACACTCCCCAAGTTGTGTGACGACGAGTAGTTGTTTGCTAGGAAGTTTGGTAGATTTGGTTGTTACTTCCACTTGCGAGTTATATATCGGGTTAGGTTAATATAGTTGATGCTCCAGGATATTCCAACAGGGGAATTTATCGGAGGAGAAAGTTGGAAGTAGGTTAGGGAGGAAGGATGATTAGATTAGTAATGTTTTGGGTTGGGATTTGAGAAACCCATTTAGTTGCATTTGGTTCCATTCACTTTTAAATCCTAGGTTAATTAATTAAGGTAAATATAAATAAATAAAAAAATTAGTGTTGATGTGCTGTGACCTAGTTAAGAAATTTTTTGATGTTGTGGGTATTGGATTGTTGTCTTGCATGTGTGGTTATCTTGTCATGTATGTGTAGTAATTGTTGTCTTGTTAGTTAGGGACTATGCATTAGTGTTGATGATGGTTTCCTATAATATGTGCACAAGTTATGTGGACTTTGGTTATGATGCACACACACCTTGTCTGTGTACACTAGTATTAGTTATGATATATATATATAATGTAATTATGTACGGTTGTTGATGGGTGTAATATTAGTAAGATATAATATTATTTATAGCATTAACTTCTTATTGTATATATTTGCTTTGTATTTATGAAACTTCTTAGTATTAGGCTCATTTACATTAACTTACATTAATCACATTTCATTGTGATTCCATTAATTGTATTAATTTTCATCCCCTTTAGTTATCATTAGTAAATATGTTTAATTAAATGATCTCATTACATTTGTTAAATTTTAATTAATATGCATAAATTATTTAATTAAAATGTCATGTTATTGACAAGACAATTATTACTTACCAAACAGATGAAGATATGAAAGATAATGAACAATGAAACAATAAATACATAAAGATATTTTATTATTTAATAATGTTTAACATTTTGAAAATTGGGTTGAGTTATGTTTGAGACCTTCCTTGTAGGTGATCGTTGTAAGATATGTAAAGAGGTAGGTGATCAGGGCACTCACACAAAGATGGTACCTAAAACTGATGTAATAGGATAAGAGTGCGCGAGCACTATAAATAAACGGTGTGTATGTGACCCTATCACCGCGTACATGCTTTTGGTCCAGAAATCGCCGAACCTCCACTAAAGCATCTGCGTTGGCACAAAAGCGTGCATGTGGTAACGACATGCATGCATTACTAATGTGAACATGCTATTAACATGCATGCAATAGTCACACATGCACACTTCTTTTTATATTAAAAACTGGGTCAAGGCCCATTTCCACCCAATTCGACCATGATTTGGTTGGACAAAAATGCTTCCAAAGACTACCAGAAGGAATGCATACATTCCCATCCACTTCCCAAGCCTCCATCACATAATCTAGGTAGTATTGCATCTATAAATTTTCATCTTTTTTTGTTTTTCGATGATTTAATAAAAAATACATTGT
Source organism: Larix kaempferi (assembly GCA_027924585.1). NCBI lineage: Eukaryota > Viridiplantae > Streptophyta > Pinopsida > Pinales > Pinaceae > Larix > Larix kaempferi. The sequence goes on from BSBM01000753.1 coordinate 20,330,320, forward strand.
AAACATTGTAAAAAATAAAATTAAACTTAAACAAATTCATTTTTTTAATTACAGATTGTCTCTCCTCCATCACAATGGTCAGAAACCAGGACCCAAATCCCCAAAAAGCAAACCTAAGGATAACCCAAGCACACAACCTCGAACATAATCCCGAAGTAAACACTAACCCCAAGGAGAACCCAACCACAAAAGGATAGATTTATCAACATTTAAACCAGTTAAGAACCTTGGTTCAAGAGCTTAGAACCACTATGGAACCATCGAGACATTCCTTAGCCACATCCCTTAACAATGTTATTTCTTCAGTTAACAATGCTCATGGTCAATAGTTTAGCATAACCGAGTATAGGGACATGATGAGAGAGTACTACTCCGTTAGTCTCAGTGGCCCAACCAAATAAAAGATTTGAACATCTCAAAAATACTCTAGTTAATTTTTTCATTAACCCAGGACCAACCTACCCCCTGGTCCACACAAAAGGTGCCTTTGCATGGATTGGTGCACATGTGAGCCATGAAAAAAAGTTGGATGAGTCGATGGTTTATGGTTTTCGACAAACCTCCTTCTAATAATAGGGAGGTTCCGCTATGTTTTCTTCAGAAACTATATGTGGATTTCGTGTTGGATCTGCACGTTAACTATTATGGCGTTAGTGAGTTTCAGAGGGTTGGTATTGGACCTACCCAGGATCGCCCACCGCCAGGTATAACCCAATGAGAGGGCCACCTGCTCCTAGGCGTATGCCTAACCTGCCCCCCATAGACACCTCATTTCCATTTCCTTATCATAGATTACACATAGTGTATTGTAGCAAAATACATTTGTGGCATGATCAAGTAATGACCCATCAGAGCAGCACAGAGAAACATCAGGTGTATGTCCTTCAAGCCCCACTAGTCATGGACCATCCATGACAGCCAATGGATAAAAGGATCCTTTCGATAAACAAGCATTACACCATTGGTGCACTCATTACGACCATACTTGCCATGGCCCTTCAGAGGATCATGCACAAGATACTTTTATGTCTAAGGTTAGTACATGATTTTTAAATGGTTGTAAATGATTGATTATATTTTTAACTGTACATTTTACAATTGTGAGATAAGCATTGATTAGAGTATTTCATATGCAATTGATGTTTTTGGCATGTATAATTTTTTTTGGCATATATATATATATATAAACCCCTAACTTCCAATATATCACTCTCTCTAAACCTCTAAACCACATCCCCATTCCCCTCTCTCTCTCTCTCTCTCTAAATCCCTAACCCCTCAATATACTTCTATATCTACCGTACTCCCCCTTCCCATATAACCCCCTACCACTAACCCACCTCTTGCTTGGAATTGAAAATATTATAAATATTTTTGAGTACATGCCATATATTTAAATTGAAAAGCTTATAAGGACTTTTCACATTCCATTTTATATATTTTTATAGTTAGCGCATGTATATATTGTAATATATTGGAGTAAGTTGATATTCAAATTTTCTCAAAATATTGATTTTTTTAGAAGTAATTGCTATCTCAACACCGTATTTATCAAAAAATGTTCATACATTCATTGTTTATTCTTTTTACTAAATGGCACTTGTTAAGTGTTAAAATGTTTTTCCTATCACTATTTTAGACACATGGTCAATCAATCACACAAAGTTAATAACTATCCTAATTTATAATTTTAAATATATATCATCATACCACCTAACAAACATAAACATAAATATCATCATACCATAAGAAACATAAACATAAACATCATCATACCATCATAAACATAACCATAAACATAAATATAAACTTACCATCATCATCATTTTCACCACATAAACATAAGCATACCATCATCGTGATCATTTTCACCATATAACAAACATAAAACAAAAAAATCATTGATATGGCATCATAAACATGTACAAATAAATATAAAGATGAGCATAACATCAAAAACATTGCATTTCCATCATCTAACGCACACACACACACACACACAGCTAGTTACTGGTGGTGGGGAGAGATAGAGTGGGGAGGTATGGGTAGGAGGGAGAAAGGTAGGGGCTTGTGGGGGGAGATAGACACACATAGAGAGAGATTAGGGGTTAGGGGTTGAGAGAGAGAGATAGAGGAGGTGGTTAATGGTAGGAGTAAGTGAGAGATCAATAAAGAGAGAGTGAGTGGGTGGTACACACACACACACACACACACACACACACAGAAAGAGAGGGATTGGGGGTTAGGAGTTTAGAGAGGGAGAGAGAGTGAGTGGATGGTTAAGGGTAGGGGGGGGAGTAGGGGGAAGAGGGATATAGAGATAGATAGAGTGGGGGGTAGAGGTAAGAGAGTGAGGAGTGGGGGTTTGATGGGGGGAGGAGGAGAGATATTTGGGGTTATGGGTTTAGAGATATAAAGATAGAGAGATATCGGGGGGAGTGTCGATGGTTAGTGGCGGGGGTTATGGGTAGAGAGAGAGAGAGAGAGAGAGAGAGAGAGAGGGTTTAGGGGTTTAGATTTAGATATTGGAAGTTATGGTTTTATACATACATACATACATACATATATATATATAAAGAGAGAGAGAGGATTAGAGAAATAGAGAAAGGAAAGGGTTAGGATTTATGGTATAGAGAAAGATGGGGGTTTGAGAGAGAGGAGGGGTGGGGTTATAAAGAGGTAGGGGTGGTTATGGAATGGAGGAGAGCGAGAGAGAGGAGGGTTTGGGTTAAATAGATTGGATGCGAGATGGGGTGGGTTTATAGAGGGAGGGGGAGGGAGAAAGAAGGTGGTTGGGTGGAGAGGAAGAGAGAAGGGGATTGGGGAAACAAATATATGAGATACAAGGTGGTGGGGATTATATATAGAAAAGGATAGATAGCGAGAGGGGGGCAAGAAAGAAATGAAATACAACAATGAAAACATTATATGATGGTGTGCGTGTTTAAAAAACGTGTGTGCACAATTGAATGGATGTGTTCTATTAAAGCGCACATGTTATTAACATGCATGCACTATTAACACACACACATTATTAATGTGCACTCGCTATTAATGCACACACATTATTAACATGCACATGCTAAATTATGATGTGCACATGGTAGTTATGCAAATGCCCTCTTTAAATTAAATTTTTTTGGTGCACTTTCCTTTTTCCATTTCCATTTTTAACGAGTTAGCAAGTTTGGTTCTACTTTTGGATTGCCAAACCTTATGGCTTGAACTACATTATAGAAAAAAACATCAGTTTTTGTAACTTCATGCTTTTTTACCTTGATTCTATATATGCTCCACTTGTCCACTGCTAATGAAACTGCATGCACTTATAGAACTCCGTGTACAGATTCCAAATATATATATTTTGAATAAATTTGTTAGTGTTTTATATTTTTTATTCATTTTTATTTGCACTCATCTCAGATTTATATAAAACATAGGTCATGTATTTCAACTATAACTTGATTGGCTCACCTATTTCGAAAATGAAAAAGAACCTGCAGAAGTATATTGGAAGACCTACGCACTAAAAGAGAATAGATTGATTATGTTAATACCATGATAGAGGGGCCTAACACTCGACCTTGTCATTTCAGGGCTTCACTGACTTCCTTAATGTACAAAATATATAAAATTAACTTTGAACATTTTGGAAAAATAGCGTTGCCAAAGAAATCGCCTGTTATCTACAAATGTACATAATTGTTTTCCCAAAACTAGACAATTTACATACCAAACCTAGGTCCTAACAGAAACATGTGCATTATGTTTTAGAGAAACAGGGTAAAAACGTGAAGGTGGGTAACACTTTCGTGAGAAATCACAGCAAAAAAGTCTTGGTAGAGGTTATTCGGCCGATTAAAATTTAGTATTCGGCCGAATAAAAATTTTATTCGGCCGAATAATATACTAGTTATTCGGTCGAATACGTACTAACAGTTCTCCGTTAAGTTTAATAGGGACCCTCGAAATGTGTGCAAAGCACTGCTGGATGGAAAAAAATTTCGCGTGTTTGTTTATTCGGTCGAATAATTGTTCGACCGAATAAGTATTCGGCTGAACAATTATTCTGCCAAACAATTATTCGGCCGAATAATTAGTCGGCCGAACAATTCTTCGGCCGAACACGTTTTCTGCATAAAAGGCTGGCCTCGTCCGCAGTTTGGCTATAGCCATCTGACATTTTCTAGACCCCGTGGGCGGGCCCGCTACTGATCTTCGCCACCCTGCATGGTGGTTTTGACGATGCCTGCCTGCTGTTGATGGTCGCCCGCTGCCGATGGTAGCCCGCTGATGATGCTTGCCCGCTGTTGATGGTCGTCTGCTGTCGATGCACGCCCGCTGTCGATGTTCGTTCATGGTGTTGATAGTCATAAGTTGTTGATGAACCCCGCATACGTGGTGTTGATCATCGTAAGCTGTTGATGAACCCTGTGTTCGTTCTTTATGCTATCTTTTGCTTTTCTCTCTATCCGGTCCTTGTTACTCCATATGATCTTTCGACCGCTTTTTGAGACTGCTTGTTAAGGTAGTTGGAAGCTGCCTTCGTCGAGGAGGCTGCTTTACGGTTCTACAAAATTTGTGTTCGGAATAGGGAGATTGCTGCTCGACGGATTCGTGTGGAGGTGACGGGTGTCTGGTGAGTTTACAAATACATATATCATTTCTTTGTATGTTTGTTTTTAATTTTCCAAATTTATATCCAAATTTTATGCGTATGTTTTAGTGTTGTAATGTCTTTTGGATATGTGGAAGTTTCTGCAGGTTAGTTCGTTTGTTGGAGGGTGTCATCGGTGCTTCATTGGTTGAAAGTTTTTCATCGACAGGTATGTTTTGAAGATGAGTTGTGTTGGTTTTTTTTTTTTTTTTCATAATTTTATAGTTTTTTGTTGATAACCCTTTTTGTTGTTGGCTGTAGGGAATAATTGTCCTTCGGCGAGTTGGTGCACTTATCCGCTGTGGCATTGTGGTTCGACAATATCTACTACGAGTCTGGTTTAAAGGTACGTCACGTTTCTCGATCTTTTGCATTGTCAAAAAAAATTGTAGTCATTTGAAGAAAATTACAAAAAAAAATTGAATTAAGATTTAAAATTAGACTGTTAATGTTTTTTACATTTAATTTTATGTTAATTTGGGTTAGCAGAGTTAAGGAACTATGTTCATGAACAGAGTTTAACAACTATGTTCATGAAAATGTAAGAAATATATGTTTTATACACTAAGATATAAAAATATGAAAAGTTTTATCCTTGAACAGAGTTCTTGAACTCTGTTCTTGAGCAGAGTTCTTGAACTCTATTCTTGAGCTGAGTTTAGAGATTCACTTAATGTTTTATACAATAAGATATAAAAATATGAAAAGTTTTATCCTTGAGCAGAGTTCTTGAACTCTGTTCTTGAGCAGAGTTCTTGAACTGTTCTTGAGCTGAGTTTACAGATTCACTTAAAAAGTTATAGGGTTGTAAGGCCTTTCAGTTTGTAGAATTAACATGTATAATTAACTGCATTATATTTTCTATCTGGTTATGAGATGATTATTAATTTTGTCTTTATGTTGCAATAGTAGTGATGCTAGAGTTAGGAGATATGTCTTCAAGTGTGTAGAATTAACATGTACAACTTCAATATGGTATGAGTTGACATTTGTATTGTAAGATTACTATACTACTACAATTAACTGCATTATAATACAACTTCAATATGGTATGAGTTGACATTTATATTTGTAAGATTACTTTACTACTATAATTAACTGCATTATAAATTATATCTGATTATGAAATGATTATTAAATATGTCTTTATGTTGCAATAGTAGTGATGGTAGGAATTTTATTTAATTAATTATGCTAGAGTTAAGAGAGGGACTTACAAAAATGTTAACTTACTGTTTTAGACACCCCTACATTTGGTATGTGGTTCTTTATTAGATATATCTTTAAGTTTGTAGTATTAACATGTACAACTTCAATATGTCGTGTAAATTTAGAAATCATATCAAATGGAAAGAGTGGAGTCTTCGAAGCGAAAGCGTAGGAGGTCATCACATTCATCAGGAATTGGCGTTCCAATCGGTACTCAAGGTTGTCAAATTCACCTCGGGGTTCAAGTTTATTGTATGGGTCACAGTCATCTGATCACCATCAAGTTGATAGGGGTACAAATGATTCCCCTCTATCTTCTATGAGAGAGCGTCGATCTCAACCTTCTGTCGATATGAACATTAATGTTTCAATACATGTATAATTTGTATTTTTTTATGTTTCGAATTGTTGGACAAGGTGAACACTTAACTAAGGCTATATTTGAAGCAGAGCGAGGTTCGAAAGATGTGCCTAATTCGACAGAGCGGGAGGAAGATCAAGATAGGATTGGAGATGATGGGATAGGTGCGGGGGCAGAGCAGGGTCGCGAAGATCCTCCTAGAGCAAGGACAACATATGTTCCACTAGCTGAGGGTTGTACACCCATATCAAATTATCCGTCTGATATACCTGATGAGCTTCCATGGGAAGGTGTTGTGCAACAAACTATTCTTGAAAGTTGTAGATCCCACTATGACAGGTTGAACAATGATCTTTGTTCTTTGGATCTCCCTCCAGAGAGCAGACAAAGTCTAGAGATTGTTTTGGGGTCATTGCAAAAATTCATTGATGCATATGAGGAACTTGGACCAACTACGAATGGTTTTGTTCATTTGATGCAGAGGCGAAGGGACCAAGTTATGGGTCCAGACAAGTGGAAGGTTGTGAAGGAGAGAGTCACCAGAGAACAAGCAAGTTCAATGTTTAATTTCAAAGAAGGCCTTAAGCGAAAAATGTTGAAAGTGCAATATTTCAAGCATCCTCAAATTGCAGATTTAATATATGATCAGTTTCTTGTAGCTTATGGTCGATTGCCATGGAACAATAAGGTTCCTAATTATTTTGCTAGATTTTTCTATGCAAAGTTTTTTTTAGGTATGAAGCCAAACTATACTGATGTTCCTTTTGACTTTTATGGAGTTGGAAAAGGTCGAATATATAATCGAAAAGGTGCTCTTAGACTCTTCAACCTCCACCTGAGATACCTCGTCCACCTAGGGTTTTGGCTTTAAGATCAGAGATGGAGCCCACATCCCAACTTGGGACAACTGCAAGGGAATTAGTAGGTGATGGTTTAGCATCAGCTCTTGTTGGAGTAGAAGTGGGATTGGGTCGAGAGAGAGCTCGTGCTACTATTTGTCAGAAGTTTGTTTACAAGATGAATGATGAGCTAGATGGATTGAGCATCGATGATCTTAGGGCTTATGCTAAGTCTTGTCGTGATATAGCTTCAGATGTGTTATCCAATGACACATCGAGTATGGGAGAGGTTTGTTGATTATGCTATGACAATCTATTTGATTTTTTATTATTCATTTTGAATTGAATTTTTTGTTACATAGTAATAAATATATTAAGCAAATGTATTTTGTTTGCAGTTTTCTAGAATGTTAAATGCACATAATTTTCGAGTCTCTGGTAGTCAAAATGAAGAGCATCCTAGTCAAAATGAAGAGCATTTTGGAGAGGTATATTAATTATAATATTTATGGTTGAACTTGATATTTTTGTTGTTTTGAATTTTAATAAATATCGATGTATCTTATTGTTAATTTTACTTATCAATGCAAGTTTCTTTAGAATCGCACTTTTTAGATAATTTACCATCTCTTGTGAGCTAATGATTTTAATTTTTTTGTTTTGGTTTTAAGTTAATTGGTTAATTTATTATATGTATCTACTATGTTTTATTTATTAACAAAATTTAAATTTTAGGGGAGAGACCATTTGAAAATTGGGGGTGAAGATATAGGTTCCTTGATGAATGCGGATATTGGCACCGAGGTAATTTCGTTGAACTAGAAATGATCTTTGATATAAGTTTAATATTTAATATTTTTTGGATTTATTTGAAAATTGTTTGCATGCTTTAGGATTCATAAATTACTTTTGTACATGTTGCAGCTTGGCTCTTTGAGATCCTTTGGAGCCAAAGGGAAGGCTCTAGTGGAAAAAAATGGTGGACATGCATTCAAAGAATTTGATGTATGACTTTTTTAACAATTGAATTGTTTTTTATGTATAAGTTTAATATCTTAATATCTTGAATTTAGTTTAAAATTGTTTAAATAATTTATGATCTAGATTTATAATTTGTTTTTATGTGTATTGTAGGTCAAGTCGAGTCCCAGGGAAGGTCCAAGTGGAAAATAGTGGAAAGATATTGGTCCAGATGGATAGTGATTCAGACTTTATTTTTTTTGTTGATATATATATATTGTAGTTGTTTTGAACATGAAGGATATTTATTTTTTGATTATACATATATGTACATTGAACTCACATGTTCATGAAATTTTTTTTGGAGTATATATGAGTACATGTTAATTATTTTTCATTTGGTAAAATGTTTATAATATGTTTTGTATGAATGTTTAAAATGTTTTGATAATGTTTAGAATATGTTTTGCATGAATGTTTAAAATGTTTTGATAGGTGCAATCTAAAGTTAGGAAATGTTGAATGTTAAGAATGAATGTTATGGAAGAATGAATGTTGGGAAAGAAGAAATGGGAGGTGTTAGGAATGTTTAAAATGTTAATCTAAAGTTAGAAAATGTTCAATGTTGAGAATGAATGTTATGGTAAGAATCAATGTTGGAAAAAAATGAATGGAAGGTGTCAAAAATATTTAAAGTGTTAAGAGTGAATGGAACATTTGACAGGTGCAATTTAAAGTTAGGAAATGTTGAATATATAAAAAAATTTCAATTTTGTAAGAATAAATGTTATTAAAATGTTAAGAATGAATGTTTGAAACATTTGATAGGTGCAATTTAAAGTTTGAAAATGTTGCATTTGTAAAAAAAATTCAATTTGTTATGTTGATAATAAATGTTATTAAAATGTTATGAAAGAATGTTTGAAACATTTGATAGGTGCAATTTAAAGTTTGGAAATGTTGAATTTGTAAAAAAAATTCAATTTGTTATGTTGAGAAATGTTATGGAAAGAATGAATGTTCAGAAAGTGTTGAATCATAAGAATGAAGGTTTAAAATGTTAAGAAATGGGATGTTAAAATGTAAAGAAATGAAATGATAGAAATTTTTGATAGAAATATGAAGTTTTAATAGGTTCAATATTCTAATGTTTTGAATGAAAATTTATGAATTGTTTGATAAAAGTTTCAATCTTTTGGTTGTTTGATTCATATGTAAATTTTAAATTTTAACTTTAAAATGTTTTTCATATGTTTATTGTTTGATATGCATATGTAAATTTCAAATTTTAACTAATGTTTTTCATATGTTCATTGTTCAGGTACTTTGTAGTTCGTGAATTTCTAAATGTTGAAATGATGGCAAATGGGGATAATGATTTTTTATTTTTTAATTATAAGTGAGGATTTTCGGATTGTGAAGTTTACGCTAAGTTAGAGCAATGAATTTTAGACAACAATTCGATGAATTTTTATCGATTTGTTGTAAATAATCATTGCTCTAATTTAGCATAAGCTTCACAATCCAGGAATTATTGTTTGTGATTAAAAATCAAATGATTATTATCTTCATTTGCCATGATTTTAGTTATGTGAACTTACATGTGAGAGATATATATTATTTTTGTGCAACAATCATTTATTTAAAAACTATATAGATTAACAACTTGTTTTAAAAAACTCATTCAGATCATATTTATGGTGAAGTATATTAAAGAAACATGTTCAATGGATTAAAAGAATACAAAATTTAGTAGGTTTTTTGGTGATTTTGCATTGGCATCAATCAATCAAAAGTAAAAATTCAGGGCAGAGTGTGGGGATAGCCACATCTGTTATCTCATCCCTTAAGTGGTCTAATAGACATATGGGGACCCGAATAAAGTAATTTTGAATTCTCAAATAATATTTGAATTTATTTTTAAGCATGTTAAAGTACAACCATTTAAGCTTTTATGTAGTTGTCGTTCAAGATAATATTCATAAAAATTCAATGAAAAAATATACTATGCACAATAATTGTGACACATGGAAAAAAAATATATTGTACACAACAATTGACATGGACAAAAATATAGATCAATTTATTTTTGATATATAGTTAAAAACATCGCAATGGAATGCCATCCTCAATTATCCGTTCATGGTCACATATGGCTAGTTTCCATTTTTTGGTTTTTAACTGTTTTTTTGATGGAACTTGTACCAACCTTATTCGAGATGCACATACTAAATGACTATATTGACAACATATAACATCGGGCTCATAATCTTGAAAGTAGACATAATTTTAGTCATATGCGTCTGCTGAAAAAAATAGTCTTTTAAAATGATGGATCCTTTTTCGTATGTAAATCCGTTGTCATTGTAGTCCTCCAATAAATTCATTTTTCCTTCAGTGCATTGCATCAAATAATATTTGACATTTTCGTCGTTGTTTAAAGGTGCAATCACAGCGAAAACATCTCCTGCGCAAATTATAATTGGTGTTAGCATTTTTAAATGAATTAAATTGACTATACCTATGGCGATGGACTAGAATGAACAATTAACTTAAAAGTCAAGTACAAGTTTATTACCTTCTCTAACAAGATCTGAAATTCTATCGCCATCAGACGATATTGCTATTTCTTCTGATTCTAACTCTTCTACACTTGCTAGTGGCATTTTTCCTTTTGGATTAATCTCTGTGTGTTTCCAAGCTTTTACGTAATTGTTTGTTATGTTTTCACAAACTTCTGTAGATTCAACATTTTCAATGCAAATATAACAAAAGCATGATTGCTTTCTACTGTCAAATGCAAACACGTTTTGAAATGATTTTGTTTGAATAGAGTGAATATCTCTAGTCCCATGTATGGTGCTAGCGTCATATGGTATTGATCTATTTATATCTTGGACCCCAACAAGCCAAAAAAATCTACACAATAAATGATGAATCACTTTCAAAGAACAACTTTTAATGTTAGTGTACATGTACTTAAATGTTAGTACATACATTTTTTTTAAATTCAAGAAATAATATAAATTAAAAAAATAGTGTACATACCTGCGCACATCTTTTGATTGTTGATTATAATCATGGCTTAGATTTAATTGACACCATTGGACAACCTCTGCAGCTGAATGAAACTGTGCAGAAGAATAGTTCATTTGCCATCTTTGAAGTGCTCTTTTTATGCATGCTCCTGCACCATCATGTTCACCTTTTCCATGCCCAATTTCAAAGAAATTCCAGCGATGTTTAATGTTTAGCGCTTTATGAAGTCGACATAACCAAAAAAATGATTGTGAAGATTTAAATTGACCCGCACATCCATCAGACCGTATCCAATGTTCATTGAATTTAACTTCGCGTTTTTTCAGTGAGTCATAGAAAATATTTTCTATACAATGTTGAACAAAATGTGTATCGTGTGTACGATCATCGCTGATATAGAAGTGATATTCTTTAATCACATCTCGATTGTCACATGTGCTTTCAATGCCATCAACATCCTGTTGAGAATGTCTATATACAACATGGACAAATATCAAAACTTGGTCAGAGTGATAGTATTCACTTTGTATCTCTTTTTGTGCAGCAAATGTATAGTTTTCAGCAAAATCAACCACGGACAAAATTGTTCCGGGTGCAAAAATTTCACGAGACTGTTTGAATTGAAGATCTTTCCATCGTGCTCTATGTGAATGCTGGGTGTATTTATAAATTTCGCTTTCAAATTTTTTGAGAAAATTTGTTACGCATATCTTTTCTTCTACCAAATCAACTTTTTTGGAATGTGAATCACTAGAACTTGTACTATAGTTGATGTATTCGTATCTCCTCCAATCAACATTTATATTTGACAACGATTGATCATTATCGATAGGATATTTATTGTGGAATAGCACTAGATTTCCACAATGGTGACAATGTTTTCCATTGACACATTTCTTTGAATAAAATACTTCATCGTGATTTCTCTCACATAAAATTTGAGATATGAATTCACGTATTGTCGGCGGAGGTGGTGAATTTGTCCAAAACATTTTACCAAATTCAAGAAACGTGTGATAATATAACTGAAATTGCACATGATAACAGCAACAACATGTATCACGTATAGTGATAGGTTTAACATACCATGGTTTTTGTTGCACAAATGTAGTGATTGATATATTCATTCCACGATTATCTTCCTTGAATTTATTGAACAATTGTACTTGTGTCATGTCCATTATATGTTTTGGTTGGCTTTTATATACATTTCGTGATATTCTTTTACGTATCACATCTCTTGAATTTGGTGAAACTCGAGCACGTTCCAACCAATATTCTCATACAATATCTTTAACACCTACTCCCAAATCTATCTTTGTAAGGTTGTCTACAAATAATTTCCCAGCAAGCAAGTTCATTATTTCATCTATTTGCATTCTGAATTTGCTATGTTTGTATAATGTCTTTCTTGATGCTCCAACTGCTTTTGCTAGTTTTGTTGTCAAACGCTTTTGTTTAGTACTAGCTAAAATAATTGTTGTATGAATTGCTTTACGTGCAACACTGATATCTTTCTTCCTGGATTTTTCAATTTTTTTTATTGCATCACCTATATTTTCCATCACATTTTGTTTCAATTTCGACTCTTTTGTCGCTTTGTGAATACCCAATAATGATGTAGCACCTTCTAACTTCTTGGACACTAATAAACATCTCAAAATTTGTGCTTGTCCTGCTATTGAGTAATCCTTGAGAACTTCAACATAAAATTTTGTAGCACAATATCATGCAACATGCATTGGTAGTTTTTCTCCATATTTGTCGCAATCAATGTCTTTTAATATTTCATCATCAATGGTAAAAGTGCTTATACATCAAGTTAAATTTAATTTAACATATATCCAAAAACAAAATTCATTATAAAAAAATGAATTTGGAAAATATATGATATATACATACCAGGTCGAATTTCTGGATCTTGAACTTGATCTTCAATATTGACTTCATCGACATTAGCATGTAAATCACTATTTACATCTTCTACAATGTTCTTTTCAACTTCAATTTGTTCTTCTTGTACTCTATTTTCAATTTCCATCTCTTCAACATTATCATGTAAATCTATATTTATATCTTCAATAGTTCTCTCTTCCGTTTCGGCAACCCTTTGTTTTTTGGCAATATATCTGAGTTTTTGTTTCTCTCTATTACCATCATCATCATGTTTACGATCACCTTTTTTTTTACGTTTTCTCTTATTGCCTGGGGTTGTTTAATCTATAGATGATAAATTGAATAATCATGTTACTTTATAGTAAAAATAAATAAATTAAGATTTAAAAACATTTACGGAATTTATAAAAACATGAACTGAAATTTACTTCACCTTATAAAAATTTTGTAAAAGTCTTTCGAAGAAGATCTCTTTGGAATTAACTTTCCTATGAAAAAACTCTTTGAACAAAAATCTTCTTTGAAAAAAACCTTCTTGGAAAGAAATAAGAAACTCCTTGACAATAAATTACCTACCCATTGGAAAATAATAAGAACACCTTGTAAATAAATCTTTGTTGTAAAAATCATTGGAAAAAAAACCTCTTTGAAAAAATATCTATGAAAAAACCCACTAGGAAAAAGTACTTTGAAAAAAAACTTATTTGTAAACATATCTTGGAAAAAACCATTGTAAAGAAATAACTTATTTGCAAAAATACTTTGAGTAAATAACTCTGTGAAAAAACTCATTTCAAAGAAATAAGAAGTACAAAACTACCTTGGAAAAAAACTCTTTTCAAAATACCTTAGCAACACAACTATTTGAAAAATCCACTTTCAAATAAATAAGAAGTGCAAAACTGCTTTGGAAAAAAACCCTTTGCAAAATACCTTAGCAAAACAACTATTTGAAAAAACCTCTTTCAAATAAATAAGAAGTACAAAACTACTTTGTAAAAAAACCATTTGTTAATTATCTTACCAAAACAACTCTTTGAAAAAAACCCTTTCAAAGAAATAAAAAGGAAAAATACATTTTTTTTGCAAAAATACTTTGGAATACACACTTTTTAAATACAATCCTTGCAAAAAACTTCCTTGCAAACATGTCTAAGAAAATAAATATTTTGAAAAAACTCCTTGCAAATATGCCTTAGAAAAAAAAACACCTTCAATGTGCCTTTTGGAAAGAAAAAAAAAAGAAACATACTTTGTAAAAACCTCATTTTGCAAAAAATGTCTTCTTTGCAAATATGCCATAAGAAAAGAAATATTTTGAAAAAACTCCTTGCAAATATGCCTTAGAAAAGAAACACCTTCAATGTGCCTTTTGGAAAAAGGAAGAAGAAACATACTTTGTAAAAACTTCATTTTGCAGAAAATGTCTTCTTTGCAAATATGCAATAAGAAAAGAAATATTTTGAAAAAAGTCCTTGCAAATATGCCTTAGAAAAAAAACTCCTTCAATGTGCCTTTTGGAAAAAAAAAAAGAAGAAACATACCTTGTAAAAACCTCCTTTTGCAAAAAATGTCTCCTCCTTTCAAAATTAGTTTGACAAAAAATATACGAAGTTAAAACATGCGAAAATAATGAATCAATTTTAGGTTTTTTTATATGAGTATAGAAAACATAATTTTTTATTTTTTTTTTCGGTCGACGAGTTTTTTTTCCGTTTCATTATTCGGCCGAATAACCTTCACTGTAATTGACGGTGCTGTTACGGAAAAAGGTTATTTGGTCGAATAATTATTCCACCGAATAATTATTTCGGCCGAATAATCTCTGAAACATGAAAGATTCAGATTTCTGCAGAATTTTCAGGTTTCTCCATTTTTGGAAGGGAAAAACCACCCCTTACATAACAAAATGAATTTCAGACTTGATACCAGTAGGTTCATCATTGAATCTACTTTACGTGGGTATAAATTTTGTTGTATATAGATAAAAACTGATATTTTTAAAGTTTTATTTTTGTAACATGTGTCGAGTTAGGATTCAACTCTTTAAAAAAGCGGCGAAAAGAAAAATCTATAACTTTAAAAATACAGCACCAAAAAAATCGAAAAAAATGTGGGACTCTTAATTGGCGTGTCTACTTCAAAAGGGTGTTTGTAGATTTTTTGCTTTTATAGTGGATTGAGAGAAAAGTGGCGCAACAAAAAAATTGTTGAAAATCGATTGAGTTTCTCCATTGATCGACTTGAAAAAAATATAATAATTAGTATATAGATCTATTGGTTACAAACTTATAGACATGCACTAGTACATTGTGTGTAGATTGTCGTAGCATTTTCTATTTTTGCAAAAAACAAGTCTAACAACAATTTTAGTGGCGCAACAAATCATAACTATTTTGTAGCCTTTTCATTTTATAAGAACACACTATCAAACATTTGCGAAATTGACATATCAAATCTTAATAAAAAAAATTGAAAAAATTATGAATAGAAAGCTAACATAATTCTATAAAAGTTTTCTTTTTACTGCAAAGTGAAATTTTAAACAAAAATATCACTTTTGTTCGCCCGAAGTTGAAAAATATGAAAAAACCAGAATTATTTTCTCACGAGACCCCCCAAAATAGACACCCATCTTCATTTTTTCATCCAACAATAACATGCTAACCTTTGAAGAACACCATTTTTTGGGAGTTATACCTTATTTTCATAAGTAAAAGTTATATATTCCGGAAGGTGGTCCTATTGTCTATGTTTCTTAAACCTTTTTACAGCATACTCTAAAAGGCTATGTAGGTACCTCTAATAATTCATTTTAATGATCAAATTTCTATTTTTCCAGAATTTCATTGCAACTAACGCGTCGTAAGTGGGTATCATTACCTTGCAATAGTGCATTGGTATTATTCATGATTGGTTCTTCTTGGACACTTCAAGAGTGGGAAAGGAAGGAAATTGAGGGGGGGAGATAAAAGAAAATTTTGGACTATATGAAGGGTACTCTTATTCTTTTCAGGGATAGATGATGTGGAGTGAGAAGGAAAAATACAAAGATGTTACCTGATATGTATAGTGAACTTAGACTTAACTAGTTGTTGGATTGGTTATACTTGGCATTGACAAGGAGGTTTCTATTGTGGTTATTTAGGTTGTGGGAATAGAGGGATAGGAAACCCCAGCAATTTCGTGGAACTAGCAGCTTGGATGATAGTTGGATGGGTGGAATAATGCAAGTTTGGGAAACAGTATTGGCGGAACTATTGGGCTCAGTTGGAGCAATAGAAAGCTATCTCGATTAGACCTAAAGGTATTCTACTATTTTTAGTCATTATTTGGATTATTACTTCTTATTTAACATTATCAATATGTTTTTAGAACTGAACAACATTCTAAATTATAAAATTACACAGTGAATTTACATTATTATAATTACATTGGTTCAATGTTGTTTATTAAACTAACACATCAGTTGGATGGGTGTTACAATTTAGGAGAATGAAGGCTCACTTGATCATTAGTTAGAGATCCTTTATCAACTCATACATAATTGGAATTTAACCTTGAAATAGGCTACTCAAATTGTTGAACTAGCTGAAGTCATGGATTTAAGATGAGATTATTTCAATGTAAGGTCCCTAAGTTAAGCATGATGTTAATGGAATAGAAAGGAACTCACTCCTTTCTAACACATGCATACATATTTTTAATTTTCCACCTCAAGGTTATAGAAGCTTAAAACATTTCATCTTTCTACAAATTTTCACTGGTTGATGTTATTTAAGAACAATGGGTCCACAATGCTTCTTGGATTTTTTTTGGGCATGTGGCTTGAAGAATAATGAGTTCCTCTAAGAGTTCAAAGTGATTTTAATTTTTTTTCTTTAAATGTTTTTTTTCTTTTTTTTTAATGAAAATTCATTGAACTGCATGTCACATTAATCTATTATAGATTACATGTCCTTGAATTTATCATTTAAAATGAATCTAAGCATAGCTATCAATAAAAAAATTCAAAACTTTCACCAATTAGCTATATCTTTCCTCACATTAACAATTTTACTTTCCTTGGTATATACATCTGCACCTAATATTTAGATAGAAAATTTATACAAATATATATATGTTTTTCAATAAACACATATGGACCCATTCTTTTGGCAAGTTTACCTATATGTATAAATCTCTAACAAAGGCATGCAACATGGGAGAAGACAACATAAGTTTCATAAGGTTTAGGATGATCCTAGGTGGGTTCATTCTGTGAACATATGACATAACAGTTGTGTTCATGGCATATTAAAGAATACTCCTAGAAGGAGGAGGTTGTGCATAGGTGGATGGTCAAGCTGTTGACACATGTGGAGGAATATGAGGAAGAAGATGACTATAAGGAAGTGAATGACTAGGTGGTGAAATAGCTGGTGGACGACTAGGATCAGGTTGTGGATGACTAGGTCTAGTTCTAAATGATGGAGCATCATGCAATAAAGGACTAGGTGGTGGAGAAGGTGGAGGTGGAGGTGTAGGAGGTGAAGCATCATCAGCATAAGATGAGCTAGATGAGGACGAATGTATCAGAATTATATGGCTTTGATGCCATGCAAGAAATTCCATAGCTAAGGATCTAAGCAAAATGTAATCTTCACTAACAATTACAATAGATATTTAATAAAGAATTGAGAAGAAGAATGAGCATAAACACATAAAAGAAAGAACTCAATTTGATAAATTCTCATCATTTTATTAATGAACAATATGAGTACATTATATAATACATCTATGAGGAGAAATTCGAATTCCTTAGAGGCAATTTGAGATGATGACATGTGGCATGCTTAGAATAGAACCCCCCCCCCATCTAGGCAACATCAATCTCCAAATCATAGCAAGAGGTCACAAATTGGATAACTATGCTTAGGTAGGCCATGAGTGACCAAAAGGAAGCAAGTCAAAGGCTTTTCAAGAGGAAAAACATGAAGGGGTTGAGGCAAAAGCATGCAGACTTGCCAAAGTTGATCCTAGTGCACTTACTCATCCTTATCCATATGAAAAGAAGAACAAAGAATCTGGATTTAACTCAGACAAGATAGACAAAAGCAGGATGGGTGCTCTTAGCTAATAAAAGCTACTTTAAAAGCAGAAATAGAGTGCACTTGTGGATAAACATCAAAATATGTGGGCCAAGTATGCACTAGAGGCCAAATAACCTAGTCTAAACACCTAGGAACATAACTAACCATGGTCTAACACTTAGGAAACATAAAATACTGTTTATAATAACACATAGATGGGTCAATTATTCTAACATCACCCTTAAACCTGACTTATGAGAGTGAAATATAGCAAAATTAGAGCCCAAGCAACAAACTCTTATGGTCACCCTTTACAAATTTACTATCCATGTAAGCTAAGGAAAGAAGGAAAACCACTTGGGAAGAAAAACCCCGCTCAAAATCAACATGGAATACACCATAATAAGGCTCTCCAAAATTCAAGTAGGTGTGAACTTGGTCAAATTTTTGGAGGAATATTCTTATTGGGAGGAAGTGGAATATTCTCACTAGACTTGAACTTCCTAAGGTCAGGTCCAAATAAGACTTGATGATGTCCTCCATCTTTTGTGCAACTCTGAGAATAGGTTCCAATCATAATCATGTAGTGGATCAGAAGCATAACAAATAGAGCAAATGCGAGCACTTCATATTGTAATCCTACCTCTATAGAATATAATGACACACCAAAATTCGAACCAATGAGAGGTTTTGAGTGTGTATGAGCTGCAACAACTGATTGATGATATTCAGAATTTGAATCAGAAGACATATGAGAGACCTGAGAGGTATCTCCAACTTCTTGAGGAAATGTGTTGGCAATCATGTAGGAACTGGAAGGAGCATAGACAGTGGAAGTGAGGGCACAACTAACAAACTCACACTATATACTAAACATCCAAATAACCCTTCAATGACCTTCTTGTAGACCAATGAGTGGCAAAGGATCCTCAATATCTGAAGTATGAGAGGAGAACATTGATGATGGATGGAGAGAGAATTCTTCTTCACAATATGGTTCGAATTTATTCTCTTTGATCAGCTTCATAAGAAGTGGAGAAATCACAATTCTCATAAACTTCTGTTGCAACTAGAGAAGGAGCCGCTTGAAGCATACTTTCACCATTCGAACTGTGTGGAGATTTTTTCCACTAGTCTTCAATACCTGCAAATCAAACACTCTGAATATATGTATGGAATATTAATTAATTCTAATGATATCTTCTATGTATAGTAGGCACATTTAGGAGTTCTTCGCACCTAGATAGACCCCAATGGCAAGCCAAAGGACTCAAGGCAATTGCTCTAGGATTTATGTGGTAACTCCACTACTTCTTGTGCGCTAGTGTAAGCAGTTATGCTCCCTAGGATCCCTAAGCTCTGATACCATATCATAATTCTATGTCCTTGATTCCATGCAATGAATTCCATTCCTAAGGATCTAAGCACAATGTAATATTCACTAAGAATTACAACAAAGATTTAGAAGAGAATTGAGAAGAAGAATGAGTAGAAAGGCATAAAGAAAGAACTCAATTTGATATACTCTCATCATGTTATTAATGAACAATATGAGTAGATTATATAATACATCTTTGAGGAGAAATTCGAATTCCTTAGAGGCAATTGGATATGCTCACATGTGGTATGATTAGATAAGAAAAAATCCCCCCATTTAGGCAACATTGATATCCAAATCATAACAAGATATCACGAATTGGTTAACTAATCTTAGGTAGGTCATGAGTGCCCCAAAGGTAGTAATTTGAAGGCTTTTTAGGAGAAAAAATAGGAAGGGGTTGAGGAAAAAGCATGCAGACTTGGAAAATTTTATCCTAGTGCACTTATCCTTATCCATCTGAAAAGCAGAACAAAGTTGGATTTAACTCAAAATGTTTTGACAAAAGTAGGTTGGGCACTCTTAGCTAATAAAAATTTCTTTAGAAGCAGAAAGAGGGCACGCTTGTGGATAAACATCAAAAGATGTGGGCCAAGTATGCACTAGAGGCCAAATAACCTAGTCCAAACACTTAGGAACATAACTAACCATGTTCTAACACTTAGGAAACATAAATAATGTTTACACTAAGGCATAGATGGGTCAATTATTCTAATAGAATGATCACAATCACTCAAGCTATGGATGAGGTGAAGGGCACCAACAACATAATGCATCAGTGAGATCATGTCACAAAGAAGGGTCAACCATAAATATGAGTACTCTAAAACCCATAATATATGTGTGACATGGATAATTTCAACCCCACAAGTAGCCATCAAGGAACACATGTGATTTACCACCTCAGACTAGACTCTATGGTTCGGTCTATAGGGAATATGAGCTCTGTGTATAGATGGATCTTGTGGTTGATCCTACCTCACCTAATTCTATTCAAGAGGCACATCCCCAACATATGTACAAAAATCTACAAAATAGTAGAGAATGATAATCAAATACTGGAAACAAAATAATACAATAAATAACATGTGCAGTAAATAAAACAAAACATATATGCAATTAGATTTATCAAAACATAACTATAACATTGCATCTATCATTTGGAGGCTTGTCATAGTAAATAGGATGTTCGAACATCCTCTCCAATCCATCCCTGCATATGGGTACTCTACAAGATCGAAGATTGTGAGATTTAAACATATATAGATCCAGATACATAAACTAATGCGATATATTGTGAAAATCAAATCAGCCATCAATTAATCATGTCATAAATGAAATAACATATATCATTACATAAGAGAATATAACATAAGAAGAGAATAATGATATAATCCATGTCACTTGAATGAGTGGTGGAGTACAATATTTAAAGGGAAGCAATTCGAATTAGGGTTAGAGACAATTCGAATTGTCCATGTAGTTGATTGAGATGAGTCAGGATTAACTAGAGGCTAAGACCTCTTATTTAGCAATGCTAACTCTCCTAAACTAATTTACACTAACATAAGACTTCATAATTACCAAGTTATCTAAGTGCTTAGTTAAATTAATGAATATTCAATTAACTAACTAAAACATTGTTCCAAACCCCTAATTAGGTCAAAAGAAAGCACTAATGACTAATTTAGGAAATGAATGGTTAGTTAGGAGCTGAGTTTGCAAAATACTTTTAGTTACCAACTAAGATTGAACTCTATCATTCCTAAAATCAAGAAAACACTCCCTAAATCAAGGGAGGCACCCCCTAAAAATAGGAATTCACCTAGATTATTTGACTTTGGTCATTAGGGTTTTTATTTAAGTAGTAGATAAGGTGGTTAGAGACCCTCAGAGTTTAGAATAAGATTTATGGTGACTCAGGTGGTCAAAATGAGTGTGGTTTGGCCCTTAGGATTCATGAAGTCAAGTTCTAGGTGAATATAAAGGAGAATAATGATATGGACATGTTTTTATCTCTAACGCCCCCCATAATCCTAACTAAATGAGAAAGAAAAAAATGGGTCCCGACAATTTGTAGGCATATTAGGTACCCATGCACACAAGACAATAAACTCTTTGAAAGCCAGGAAAGAGGGAAAAAACCACCTGGGAAACCTCCCCCCCATAAAAGAGAATGTTAAAAAAGAGAAGAAGGGTTTAAGGAGCCTCCTCAGAAGGTTCCTTCACTCCCAAAGAAGCTTTCAACTGGGTAAAAAGCTTCCCAATAAAGGACTTGGTGAAGATATCTCCAATCTGCTCAAAGGAAGGATAGAACTGGAAATATATGAACCGATCATGTATCAACCCTCTTGTATATTGCATATGGATCTATGTGTGCTTAGTATATTGTCGTTGAACACGCTCTCTTGAAATATAGATTCCCCCCTGGTTATGACAAAATATTATAGTATATCTCTAAAACTCTATCCCGAACTAAATAAGGATATGTTGCAACCAAATGGCTTGTATTGTAGCATTCACTGCTCCTCTGTACTTTACTTCCACTGTCGATAATGGAATAGTGGATTGTTTTTTGCTTGACCAACAAATAGGACATGAGACAAAATTGAAAAAGTAACCTGATGTGGACTTGCGTTCAATCCCATTTCCAAACCAATGAGAATCTATGTATCCAAACATATGAAATTTGCAAGTTGTTGCATAGTGGATCCCACCGTCATATGACCCCTTTACATATCAGAGTATTCTTTTGGAATCCTTCCAATGTAACTCATGTGGTTCCTGCATGGATCTAGGGATTTCCCAACAATAAAGGATATATCTGGTCGACTGTGTAAGATAAACAATACTCCCAACTAACTATTGATACAAGGTATAATCAACCAAAGGTGTAGTGCCTCCATCTTCAAGTTGGATTCTAGAAAGAAACGAGAATGGGTATGGTTTGCAATCTTCCATTTTGAATCTGATAAGGATATTTGTGCATACTTAGAATATGCTATAGTGACTCTCAAATCTGATTGGGTGATTTGGAGTCCAAGAAAATATTGCAACAATTTGAAGTAAGTCTTGGAAAATCTATCATGCAAGGTGGATTTGAACCATGCAATGGAAATGGTAGAAATTCCTGTGATGAGGAGATCATCCATGTAGAGTATAATAAGTAATAGAGAGTTCCCTTATCGAAGCATATATACATTTGGATCTGAAATACATCTCAAAAAAAATTTTGCTAACATAAAAGAATCCATTTTGACATAGCAAGCTCGAGGAGCTTGTTTTAATCCATACAATTATTTATTTAATTTGCATGACAGAGATGATTTTTGAATGTGCCTTGGTGGTTGATCCATGTATATATCCTCTTTAAGGTCTCCATGAAGGAAATAAATCTTCACATCCATGTGATGAATCTCGCATTGTTGTGTTGTTGCTATGGAAAGAATAAGTCGAACTGAAACCATCTTTGCAACCAGTGCAAAAAGTTTTATGTAGTCAATGCCATGTATTTGTGAAAATAATTTGGCCACCAATATTTATTTGTACTTGTAGATAATTCCATTGGATATCATCTCGTTCCTATAAATCCATTTACATCGAATAAATTTCCTTCCCTTTAGAAGAGGTAGCAAATCCCAAGTTTTGTTGTTCATAAGGGATCGATATCCCTTGTCCATGGATGCTTCCCAATGAGAATTGTCGGAGGATTAGTCTTTGAGGATCATATGTCGAAATCATCTAGTAATGAGTGGGAATAAATGGATCTATTTATGCAAGAGGGTGTGTGGAAACATGAAACTCTTAATGGGTTCTTCGAGTATTGATAGGATCACCCACTAGTTCCCCAACCGGTTCAAGTGTTTTCTTTTACCAACGAGGATTAATTGTTGGGTATAAAACACTCACACTTTAAGTATCCTCATCATCATCTATATGTGAATATGAATATATATCTGAATTTGAAATTTCAGTTCAAACTGTTCGAGCATGATTGTCGTTAGACCAAAACCAGCATGCATTAATATTCGATAAAATCGCCAAATTTAGGATCCGCGAGAGGGAGTTAACCCATGCCATGAAAATCACTAGGAGTTCTGGACACAAATTCCAACAATTACCCCCCCAACATTACCCAATCGAGTTTCAAATTTGCGACCTGTCGCTCTAATACCATTTGTTGGAGCACGATCGTCGTTAGACCAAAACCCATAAGCATTAATCTCTGATACAAATGTAAAAGTTAGGATCCATGAGAGGGGTTAAAACCACTTTTTGAAACTCATGGGGAGCGCTAGATGAAAATTCCAACATAAATATTAGAAGAACGATCATACAATTCATTTTGAATAACTAGTTGTGCATTAGTAGGAGAACTAGTTTTATACATTGGAATTTCTTCAAATTTAACACTTCTTTGACTAAAGCATTTTTTAGCCTTATTATTTAGTAGCCTATAAATTTTTACCCCTTCAGTATATCCCACATAAAGGAACTCTTCACTTTGTGGTTCTAAGGCCCTTCTTTTCTTAGAAGGACTACTAGCTCATGCATGGGATCCAAACACCTTGAAGTGATTTATTGTTGGTTTTTTACCAGTCCATGTGCCTTCAAAAGGAGTAACCCATTTCAAATGTTTGTGTTACTCTATTTTTAATGTATTTTGAACAATTTATGGCCTCATCCCATAATTTTGGAGTAAGATTCTTTGATTGCAACATGCAATTTTCCATTTCTTTCAATGTTGTATTTTCACGCTCTACAACCCCATTTTGTTGAGGAGTATAAGGAACGGTCTGTTGCAGCTCTATACAAGTTGTAGAGCATAGATGATGAACATATTTATTCACATAATCCCCTACATTTTTTGTGCATATATTCTTGATCCCCTTTCTATAATGTTTCTCTGCAAGTGCTTTAAAATCTTCAAAACAAGGAAATACACCATGTTTGTGCTTTAGGAAGTAAACCCATGTGTATCTAGAAAAATCATAAATGAAGATAGTACATATATATATATATATATATATATATATATATATATATATATATATATATATATATATATATATATATATATATATATATAAACAGATGAGGAAGAGGTCTAGTAATGTCACTTTGGACTAATTCAAGAAGGTATGTGGCTCTCCTAGGCTTCCCTTTCTCAAATCTTTCTTCAGGGTGCTTACCAAGAGCATGTCCTAGACAAAATCCATCCGAAAAGGAGATGGGTGGTATTCCTACTACCATGTATTCCGTGATTAATTCCTGCAAGAAAGGATAGTTAAGGTTCCCAAGCCTCTCATGCCATAATTTACTAACATCATTGGAATGCATTAGCAAAACTGAAGTAAGATATTTTGACAAAATTTTCAAAAAAAAACATACAACTTGTTTTTGTGATCAACTTTCCCAAGTGCAATCTTTGAACCATCAACTATATCTGAAATGATTATTGATTCTTTGGTGAAGAGAAATTTCTTACCATGTCTTGAGTGTGTGATTTGGTTGATGGAAAGAATGTTTTTGGACAAGCCAGGCACATAAAATACATCTTCAAACTGCCCCTCTTCTTATATAATGTCTCCTTTTCCACATACCTCGATTGGAGTGTTGTCTCCCATGAGTACATCTTGAAAAAATGATGGCTTCACGGAGGTGAACATGTCCTCAGATGATTCCTTGTGATTTTATGCTCTATAATCTAGGATCCAAGTGGCTAATTTTGAAGATGAAATTATCACAAGTGCATGTCCTCTTTCGAGAGGAGCTCTTGGATTGCATATTTTGTATTTAGTTTTTGAAAAAAACTTTTTATATCTACAATTTTCTTCTTTGTGATCTCCCTTTATATAGTAGGGACACAAAGGAAGTTCCTTGATATTCCCTTCTTTGGAGGTGGTATTGTCATAAGAAAACTTGGTCTTTTGCTCCGTCTTGCTTTTGTATGGAGTCTTTTGCTTACTAGATTTCTTCTTGTCCTCATTTGATGCAAGTGCATGACCATTTGAGGTCCTTTGTAGGCCCATATAAGAAATCCTATCATGATTTTGAAGAAGAGAGGCAGAAACAACATCTAAATAAAGCATGATGAAAGATTCTCCAAGTGCTAATCTAGTAGAATGAAACGATGAGGCAAAAGTACTAAATTCAGGACCCAAGTTTGGAAGGATAGATAGTATCATTTGAGAATATTGTTTATAGATATTTCACATATTGTGCTGCAATAGGACATATTTGAATTTGGTGAATAATTCCTAAATGGATTTGAACTCCCTTTGCCTCAAGTTCATTAGCTCCACCTCCAGATGATGACCCCTCATCTCATCTTATGTACTGAAGAGGGAAGACAGGGTGGCCCATATTTCATCAGGGGTATTCTTCCCTTGAATGTGGTAGAGAAAATAAGAAGAAATAGAGTAATGAAGAATCCAATGTGCTTCATCCATTTGGTTTCGATACTTGGAATTTTCAATAAGATCCATCGGTTCCATCTCGGTTCCCATGGTTATCCAATACAACCCCTTCATTCTCAGGATCACTTCTACTCTTGACTTCCACTTGAAATAATTGAAGGGGTTTAGGAGCTGATTAAAAGGTAGATCCATGGCTTCTAATGCACTCTTTTATGGTTGCAAAAGCACTTTGTCAATATTCAAAAGTAATATTACTGACAATAACTTATTGGAACACTAACTAGTTTAGTACCCCCATGCTTTAATACCATATGAGATTTGAACATATATAGATCTAGGTACATAAACTAACAAGATATATTGTGAAAATAAAATCATCCATCAATTAATCATGTAATAAATTAAATAACATGGATCATTACATAAGAGTATAACATATGAAGAGAAGAATGATATATTTCATGTAACCAATTGAATGAGTGGTGGAGTACAATATTTCAAGGGAAGCAATTCGAATTAGAGTTAGAGGAAATTCAAATTGTCCATGCAGTCGATTGAGATGAGTCAGGACTAAATACCAGATAACACCTTTTAATTATCCATTCTAACTCTCCTAAACTAATTTACACTGACATAAGACTTCACAACTACTGACTTATCTAACTGAGTGCTTATTTAACTGAATGAATATTTAGTTAACTAACTAAAAGAGTGTGCAAATCCAAAAATTAGGTCAAAAGAAGGTGCTAATGGGTCATATGTATGAATGGTTAGTTAGGAGCTAAGTTAACAAAGCACTTTCAATTGCCAACTAAGAATGAACTCTAGCATTCCTAAAATAAGGGAAACACTCCCTAAATCAACGGAGGTGCCCCCAAAACTAAGAATGTGCCTAGCTAAGCTGTGTTTGGTCATTAGGGTTTTTATTTAAGTGGTAGATATGGTAGTTAGAGACCCTTGGATTTTAGAAGAAGCTCTATGGCGTTAATCAAGTGGTCAAAATGAGTGTGGTTTGGTCCTCATGAGTCATGAAGTCAACTTCTAGGTCACTAGAAAGGAGAATAATGATATGGATAGGTTTTTAGCAATAAAAAATATAGGATCATCCTCTCTTGCTAAGAAATAACATATCTCTCTACAGACTAGAGTACATGGCCACTCAAGCTAGCCCCTCTTAGGAAACATGGGGGTTTCACTTGTTGACTAGTATCCTAGAACATGAGTTCATATTGAGATTTTTAATGTTGTAAAAAATGAGGCCGGTATATTGCAGGTATTGGAGGGATGAGGGGTTTAGGATGGGAGGGTTTATAAGGATTGGAGTATAAAAAGGGTGGGGGGAGGCTTTAGGTGATGGGAGGGGGTTTCAAAAAAAGGATTTACGGTCAATATCTATAGAAAATAAGGGTATTATTTAATATCCCATGATCACACATGTTATGTGAGAGGTTCACTAAGTGAAGCCCCTGTTGGAAACAATTTCCCCCACATGTACATATGCACTTCGATCCTAGGAATATGATTTGGGAAGAGTAATGTTTCTTGAGTGGCATGAAACCTATCAAAAAATAATGTAAGTAGATTCGATGCAAATGGAAAGTATAGCTGCCCATAAAAAACAGTGCGATAATGATCCAAAGAAAAACAAAATTGTCACAAAAATGTCTATGAACACCTAGTCAATTGGGACCTTTGACCTAACTCATCTACATAATACATTAAAGGGAAAATAATGTACTTCCCATACTAGGTATAATGTTCCAGTAATGTCACAATAAAGTACATGAAACTAACCTCATGTTTACCAAATGCAAGAATATCAAACTAGCCTCCAACAACCTGGAATTTGTGGTCTAAAGAATCTCTAGACTAACATATATTTGCACATATGTTAGATGGGTCCCTCCTAAATTGTTAGGTAGTATATCAATGAACTTGTTCCAAACCTCCCCTCTCCTCGACAACCCAATGATAAAATATACATCATCCTCTGTGGGTTGATAACACAAATCAGGATTGACCTTGAGTGCCTGTCTACCATGATCCTATCGGTGGATCAAATGCTGTAGAAATGTAGGGTTCCCCTAACAAATGTACCATCTTGATAAAAATTGAAGAGGTCGAAATTCCTCATAACGACATGAGTTTGAGATGCAGTAGGGTGAGGAAGAATCTTCCTCTCCCTCTCCCTAACCTCCCACTCATGTAAAAAGTTCTATGTGTTAATGTGATGCTACTACACTTGTCATCTTTGTCTGTAATTAACATATAGTTAATTTTAAGAACATATATATAAATAAAACAAATTCAATTATAAAACACACACATATATAAACGTTATGTAATAATAAAAAACTTAAATTAATTTATGAGTGCAAAAATAAATTGATTAATCAACCAATGTAGCTATAATTAGAAATATGCACTGAAAATGGTGTTCAATATCAAACAAAATCCACCAAAACAACTATGGTGTTTTTTTACTAGCTGGGCACATATACCAATGCATGATATACAATGCACAATATTGGAAAAAGAGCAACAAATGTATGGACAAATGCACCAGTTTGCAAACTCTTTATTATTTTAACATTGTGGTGTTTTTGATGTAGCACATTGTTAATAATGCTTTACATTTTTTGTACCGCACCAGTAAGGTCCCATCATAAAAAGACGCACCGTCATTGGTGATCTAAATTGGTGAGAATTCTTCAAAATGATGCACCCATTTGTTTTTTTCAATTTCTAAACCGTTTGGTGTGTTTTTTGTGCGCACCATAGCACTGCAAATCTAGCTGGTGCTAATGTGTCGATCACATGCACTAGATTTCTAGAATTTTATATTTTTTAAACACTAAGGTGTGTTTTTTGTGTGTGCACCATGCACGGTGCATTATAGTTTAAGATGCACCCCAGGAATGGAGTTTTGTTTGTGCATCTAACAACTAAAAAAATATTCGGTGCTAATGTGTCAATCGCACGCACCAAAGTGCTAGTTTAAAAACAAAACTAGCGTTGTGGTGTGTCATTTGTGTGTGCATCGTTCACGGTGCATTATAGTTTCGATGGCACACTGAGAATGGAGCATCATAAATGGTGCATCGTGATTTGTTCATACTATACAAATAGAGAATGCACCAGTGCCAATATTGTGAGAAAACACATTGGTGGGGGAAATTTTGTTTGTTAAATTTTAATGGGAAGTGTGTTTAATTATACACACTGTTTACAATGCACATGTGTGTGATCACACTAGATTCAACACATTATGGTATACACCCCACACATGATGCATTCTCTTTGCAAAAAAAGTGCGTCATCAGTGAGGTCTGGTGCAAGATGAACTAGTCGAGCATATTGCACGGTTTTTTTTTTAAATTGTGAAACATTTAGAAAATCTAAGGTGAATTTTTAAAACAAGGAGGTAACAAATAATTTACCTAGTCTCTTACTAATCGAGGAGGCATGGTTTCCCTATAGAGGAAAAATGACCCTTTTTCCAAAATTTCAAATTGAATGGAAATGACTGGCAACACTGTCAAACAAGAGTAATGGGCACTAATGAGAACTAAAATCAGAGCGGTCATATAGGGTCTATGAGAAGTAGTGCTTGGGTGAGTGGTTGGATTCATGGAGGAAAAATAAAAAAGAAATTTCATTTTGGTATTTTTATTTTATTTTACTCCACCATGGTGCACCCCGTGATAGGTAAATGAACTAGGGTGTGTCAAAATTGAAGCATCGATAAGCGTTTTATTTTTAAAATAAAATTCATATTCACTTGTTTTTTTTAACAATAGCAGTTTTTTGTGTTCCTTAACAATTAGACACCGGCGCAGTTATATGATTGGTGCACATTAGTGGGTTTAATGCATAAATATTGTATTATTATTTTTTTATTGAATGAACTTGATTTGGTGCGTTACTATAAGGCACACCAATGCGTCGTGGGTCTCATGGAGCACCGATGTGATGATATGCATTTATTTTTTAAAATAAAACTATATTTTCTTATTTTAGAACAATAGTAGGTAGCGATGCATTATTTAGAGGTGCAATGATGCATCTTAGCTCTTATGGAGCACCATTATGCAGTTAACTTTTTTTAAATAAACACTATATTTTATTATTTTATAATAATAATGTTTAGCGATGCTTGTTTATCTTTTGCACTGGTGTTATGATTTATATCACATCAATGTAGTTCTTTTTTCTTCTTAAAATTTAAATATTTTATTAAACGGTTTCTTTAACCCGACATATGTGTATTAACAATGCACACCACTGATACATATTTGTTGGAGAAAACCAGAAGACATTTTGTTTTTTTAAATTATAAACAATAATTTAGTATTTTAGAAGCATAAATGAGTTTGGTGTGTTTCATGTGTTACGCACCAATGTTTTTTCTCTAAATGCGCTCATGTGCTTTATATTATTTTTTAGTGCAACATTGTAAAAATCCTAGCAAAAACTTCCTACCTCCCTCCTCCACTACCAACCTCCTCCATAAATAGAGAAGGGAAAACTTATTTGGGGAAGTTTTGCAAAAACCTCCAGTACAAGGTGGTCTTATTGTAGTTTCATAACCTTGTTAGGACACTTCCTTGGTTCTTGTTGATGTGGAGACCCTTCTAACAAAGCACAAAATGTGAACAAGTCATGTATAGGCCATTCCGTTATATTTCTGCACTTATGTGATTGGCCTCTTTCATTTTAGTTGATGGTGACCTTTTATGTTGATGCTCTGAATACTAGTCAAAATTTGTGTTGGATTTGTGTAAATTTCAATGAATCTTAATTAGAGATTTTAGATTAGATTAAATTTGAACCCCTTCGGTATTGATGTGATGAAGCGTTTTTAATGTCTTAGTATCTACTCCATTATAATATGCCTCAAATGGTCTATTATTTGGTCAAGGCCAAGGGAATAATAGATATATGTTTTCCTCAAGTGTCTTGTGACTTTGGTATTGATGTGATGACACCTATTTAAAGTCTTAGAAGACTCCTCTTGTAAAATGCCTCAAGTGGTCTATTCTTTTGCCAGGGCCAAGGTAATAATAGGTCTCAGGTGGCTTGTTCTTTGGTTAGCTTGGCTAATGTAATAATAGGTATTTATTTGGTGTTGGTTTTCATAGCAAAAGGTTTCCAAAGTAAATCTCTTTTGCATGATTGTTGAGATTTATGTGTTTTTTATGTTTATTTTTCTTCTGTCGTTATGCTTGGTTTTTTAATAATCAAAACTCTAAATGCCTTCTCTATTTATTTCATTGTCCTAAGTTTGAATATACTTTGAACCAAAAACATATCCCTTTCTCGAGCCTCCTCCAACAATTTCTCTTCCCACATTGCATGCCAATGACTCCATTGAAGAGTCGATTAAATCACATTCTTTTGTGCCTTTGGAATTATCCATTTGAACATCTCTACATTTATTTCTTTACCATATCCAAATAACATTACATGCACCTTCTATTTATGCACTAAGCCATGGAAACCACCATAAGGAGAAATTCTTATAGAAAAAGACAATACACCCTATCTTGAGAACCCTTCCACAATATATAAGCACACACCCCTTTCCCAATAGCACATGCCCCTTTGGTTGAAATGTAGGGATAGAATCCAAGAGGGAGAAGAGAAATAAGACCAAGAACCACCAAACCATACTAATTAAACCACACATTGAAAAGGGATAGGATGCAAAGCACCTTAAAATCCAAAACATTGCAATCCTATTGCCTTGAGATGGGGGAAGAGTGGATGCCATAATTTCTCAGCCTTTCAACCTTGCACGTTTATACATTTGTTCAATGTTTCCCTCACAAACTTAATGAGTAATAATATCATGGGAGGATTGTAGGACACAACTTGGCCCCACTTTTGTCCTAATGAACTCTTCATTCATTTGTGCACCGACTTTGGAAAGTAATTCAACCTCAACATCATGGCTTACAGAACTTGAAATAAAGAAATAGATTCTAATTATCTTTATAAGTATAAATTTTTTTTAGCCAATCAATTAAAGTTGTTTTTAAGAGTAGAATGTTGAAGGATGAAAAAAATGATGATAGAGAAATATGCAACAATTAGTTCTTTCTTTAAATACCCTTTTGTTTTTACTACATGCAATCTTTGAAACATGGTCAATGTCCTTTCCTCATTATTAGTGGTGACACCTAATCCCAAAGAAATATCTACCTCCCCTTCCCCTCTTGATCAAGAAGACCCCCCTTGAATTTACAACCATTCTTTGTTATTATTATGATTGAAAAAGTTCTAAATTCATAAACTTTTTGTTGTTTATGATGATGATGACAACTTTTACCATCTACTAAGACCAATTTTTTGCTTATCGAATTTTAAGAAAATGATAGGAAATTATTTTTTTCCTTTTAGTTTGATTTCCTAAATTTTAAATTTCCATAGTTTAATGAATTAACAAGTTAAAGGAAGGTCAATAATGTTAGAAATATGTTGAAATTGATATATAATATGGGCATATATATGACATTTTAAGAGAGCTTTTCATCCTCCACGTTCTTAGTATGAAAAAAAATGAGAAATTATATCTTCGCATAAGTGTTTTTCACTTAATGAAATCAAGTATGCTCTCTGTTACTAATTGTTGGGGCATTTAACAAGAGACGATGGAGATGGAGATTTGATATATTGGTAGGTGGAGTGATGGATGACTCTAACTAGTTTGATACGCACAAAAGGACAAAAGGCCAACTATAATCAATATGATCTACCTTGATGTTCTGAAAGAATTGACAGTGAAGCATTGACAAATACGTCTCGTATGGAGACTTGGCACTGGATATGCTGCATCCTTTGACATGTCGGTAGCCCAGCCACAAGATTTATCTTTTGTCAACTGTTCCTGATAAACCTAACCATCATAGTGAAATTCTTCAGTGGCTTCGACGAGATTGACGAAGCCTGTAAACGATGTGGATTACGTTCACACCATCGAAAAACGTGGTGCTTGTGCAACTATTGCTTGGACTAGTTATCATATCAAACAGGAGTTTGTGACACAGACCATGGTATGTATCAGTCTGAAGACACCTTCGAAACCCCAAGCTACATGTAGATGGAGAGTTGACTTAGAAATAGGTTAACCTTAGCCATTGAAAGGAAAAAACAGGTTAGTGTATGCTGTAGGAAAACACGTTCGGAACCCAAAGACGCATGTAGATGTAGATTGAAAAGGAAAACACAGATGGCGGCACAGCAACTAGACACGATAGCCATGCGTGTTGGTTGAGGAAAAATAATTTACGTGCAGGGAAGACCATACTTACAATATCCCACATAATTTTTTTATGGGTGGCAGTTTAAATTTTACAGCATCTCTGAACTTCTTATAAGAGAACCTAGAAGTCGAAGGTATTACTATCATTATGCAGTTACAGGGTTTCCAATTCGGTGTTTATGGAGGATTTTAATGGACACCTCTGCATTATGCATTATTTATTCCATGGTTGCTACTTTTCAGCATGCTTTGGGTTGTCGTCCTCTTTCTTTCGCCTCAGCCACCGACATGATTCGATCAACTTAACAGGTCTTCTTCGGAAGCAATGTGTTTAGTCATAATAGTGTTAACACACACCCAAATATAATTACCGAAGAGTAAGAGAATAAGAAAGAGATTCATGTTCATGTTCATATGAAATGGCATTGCAATTGCATGACTTGAGCATGGCCCATGGCATTGTCTTTGCATACCGTGAGCAGAAAAAAACACAACTCTTATTTTCTCCATACTTATTTCTCATTTTTCTCCATGATTTTTTTCTAGTTTATTTGTGACAATTGTCATAAACATTACAACTAGTTGTTTGATTGGCTAATAGAAAATAATAACATGACCCCAAAAATAAAAATTGTACCCCATTAAGTGGACTTACCCATAGATATTCTATTCAATCTTCTACATCAAGGCTCTCACTTGTTTGATGTCGGTAAGGCCTCAGGGTCGTGCATGTCTACAACGTTATTATAATGACGTCATCATCTCAAGTTCTCATGATCGACGACACATTTTTCATACACATCATTGCTATGTCCACTGAATTGAAATAACCTTAATTTAAATGTTTTCCATGAGGAAGCTCTAACATAAAATTGTAATTGCTGATGCATGTTTTTAAATTTGTGTCCTTAATTTAAATGTTTTCCATGAGGAAGCTCTAATATAAAATTGTAATTGCTAATGCATGTTTTTAAATTTTGTACCCACAATGGCTAAGGCTTATCGGCACCATACATACATGTTCTAAATGCACATCCAACCTATTTTTTATTAGCACTTTATGGAACATAACATCAAGGTTGTACCTTCAATGCATTTTGCTTTTTTTATTAGAACTTGGCACAATCAAATCAATTAAAGAATTTAACTTTATATATATCAAACATTAGGTTATAAAGAATTTAACTTTATATATATCAAACATTAGGTTATAGGTTATATGTACATTGATGTTTTTTAAAATATTTTTACACTACCCTACTATTCCCCTTCGGAATCAAGAGTAGCCCATCCCCCTACAGGAGTGGACCTCAAGACCTATACCCCCTCACCATAGGTGTCGTTGGGCCATTTCATCTCGCCTTATGTTTAACATTGGTTTAATTTAAAATCAACATTTCTTTATTATCTTTGAAATTAATATAATTTTAAAATTAATATTTTCTTTTATTATCATGACAAAGTCTTAAATCAAATCAAAATTATTATTAAATATTATAAATTTTAATTTAATTTACTATTTTTTAAATAAAATTATTTCTAAATAAATATATTTATATAAACTATAATAAATCTTTAATAACTCATATGTAATTAAAATTATATAAATATATAATTAATTAATTAATTACTTATAGAATATATCTTAATATAAAATTAAAATCCATTATATTTTCTAAATGTTTTAATCAATCTTATTAAAGTGTAAATCAAAAGTCATAAAATTTCTAATAATAACCATTTTCAAACATTATAATATTTTTAAATGATTTATTTAAATAATTTTATTTTGTTAATAATTAATGTTTTTACCATTTTACATAGATAGTTTATCTAAATGATGGAGTTGATTTTATAATAGGATGATATGAGAAATGGTCTCTATGTCTTATAAAGGAGATAGATGGAAATAATTATAATGTAAGATAATGAAGAATATTAAAGAAAAATGGTAATATCTATTGTTAGGTGGAGCATATTTACCAAAAATAGATCATAAGATTATGAAGGGTTATGTAAGTCTTAAATCAATGATGAAGGAACTATAAATGACTATATATGCTTATGAAGGGTTACCCATGCCTTATTGCACTCTAAGGACCATACGTATCTCTATTCCTTCATAGTTTTATGAGTGATTTTTGGTAAAGATTATGCGCACAACTATGATCAATTTAATGATTTAAAACTTTCATGTTTAAAAAAATCAAAATCAAATTAATAGAATTTACAATATTTTCCTTCCAACCATCCTAGTACACTGACCCCCTAAATCTAATTCAAACATGAACCACAAACCTATTACCATGAACCTCCTAACACCTAACCCATTATCCCTTAAAACCATTAACTCACAATCCACCCACCAACCAGCACACTAATGTGCCTTAGCTACTAAGTCATTAACTCCCCAACTATTATAATTATATGTAGTTGAACATGGAGGACTGTGCTCCAATATAGTTATCCACTAATACCTAACCCGCTAACACATATATCCTTTAAGAATTATTCAACTAACCCCTTATAGTACAAAATAATCTAGATCTTAATAAACATATTTAGGGTTGTATTGGATATATCAAGCCTATTGTAAGAAACATTATAAGTATATCTACTTCGACAACTATCTAAACTAAAACATGTTAGCTTATTCATCTTATCAATAATTTAGTGCAAGATATTCACATGCTATGAGCTATTATTTTCACTATTTTTAAGAGGTGGCTACTAAGCATAGCTTTGATGACTTTTTAAATTAAATAATTTGGGAGACCAAATGAGGTTGGAATAAAGATGTCATGCCTTGGTTAAAGATGGGGGGATTAGCCAAAATGCCACTTTGCAAAATATAGATTCAATATAAAAAAAACATTATTAGTTCAAAATTCAAAGAGAAGGAGATAAAATAAAATTAAGATATTACAAGGAGGTGATTAACCCTAAATCTTGAAGATCAAAATTAACTAGAGTAGAAAAGAAGATCGACATAGCTAAATAAGAATGAGCTCTCATGAGCTGCATAGTGAAACAAACATTGGACCTTTCCTAAAACTCAGTGGGTTTCCCTTCTCATATTTCTAAGACTATGTGTGTTGAGGATGAAAATCACTTCCTCTTAGATTTTCATGTGCTACCAACCTACCCAACTTTCTATCTCATCAAAATTATATTAATTTAGGAACAATCATCTCCAAGCTTTTCCCTTCTCATATTTCTAAGACTATGTGTGTTGAGGATGAAAAACACGTCCTCTTAGATTGTCATGTGCTACCAACCTACCCAACTTTCTATCTCATCAAAAGTATATTAATTTAGGAACACTCATCTCCAAATTTTGTGAGCACATAAATAAAACATTAAAGCAAACCAAGTAGTTCCTCACTTTTCTTTCTTAAGGTCCTATAAATAAAAAAATTGATCTAAATAGACTTTAAGTATTATCATCTTCATCATCATATACTAGAAAAAAAAATAAAAAATATTACATCCTAATATATGTTATTAATAGAATTTTAAACTATGATCTCTCATACACATATGGTTTGAAACCAACCTTTGGTAATAGAAAAGGTTATTTACCCACATTATTTGTCGGATAGCTCTACCATTATTAGAAGAAAAAAATGATTTCTTGTTCAACCCATCCATTGCAAAAGGTTATTTATACAGATACTATATAATTTAAGATTCGACCTATTTGAACGACTCTACTCCCGTAACGGTCTGGAAGAGAAATGTCGAGAGTTCTAACAATTTTAATTTTGGATATATATAATTTAAGATTCGACCTATTTGAACGAGTCTACTCCTGGTTCAGAAATGTTGTGAGTTTTAACAATTTTGGATTGATAAATAAAATAAATATATTATGCAGAAAAGTTGGATTCATAAATAAAAGAAATATAGTCTGCAGAAAAGTTGATAACAGCGCACTATCTTCTTGATATATAACAGCTAAGTAGCTGTTATCTTTTTGATGATAACAGCTAAGTAGCAAAATTATTATGCACTGTGCAAGCAGTGTTAATTGATATATCTACTATCAGCTCCAAAATATAAAAATATAGACGGTGTACGTTTCATTTTGAAATGTTTGATATGTGGTTGTGTATATTATATTATTATATAATATGAATTAAATTATTTTATAATTATTATGTTTAATTAATTATTATAAAATAGTAATATTGTTTAATTAAACAATGTTATTAGTTAAACAATTATATTATGTATTTCATTAATATTATTAAATAATATTATTTTATTAATATTTTGGAAATATATGTATGGACACACCCTGTACCAGCAAGCAACAGTTACACTAATAATATTATTAATGTGTTCAAACACATTAATAATATTATTAATATAACTATTGCTAATAATATTGTGACATGATAATGTATGTCACGATATTCCATGATATACGTTTCTCAGCCTAATAAAGACCGGAATTACATATCAATTAACATAAGTAAACATCGATTCACTTAATTGCCATGAATACTCCCCTGAGTCGTCTCTGTTATCCTCGATTTTGCTCCAACAAAATTTCAGCATATTTATTGAAGTATCTCCAGAGAGTACAACAAAATTTCAGCATGTTTGTTGAAGTATCTTCAGAGAGTTGCAATATGAATGAGGAGATTGCAGAGCTGATGAGGCTGTGAGAAGAAGGGAGAATGGTCGCTGGCTTGCATTTTGAATACCTTCTCCGGAGGATTTGATGCTATGGAGTATTCCTGGTACTCTGGAGGGAACAATCTGTCCTTCATTAACATGATGTAAAATCTTCTGATACTCCCATACTTCTCCTCCGATAGCTTCAGTACCTCCATCGAAACTGGAAATGGCGTTGGACTTAGAAGAGATTGTGCCAGGTTTGCGTCTTGTGTGAGCAAGTAATACAGGGAAGAAACAAACTATTTCTTAGTAAAAACGGAAGAGAAAACTATTCTTAACAAAAACGGAAGAGAAAAGGGGAAAATATATTTTGTGGTAAAAAAGTAGACATATCCCACGTCTTATTTACACACATTACACAGCGGTTACTTGGAATCCAATATATAGAAATTCAAGACTTAAATACCTCATCAGGGCTCTCGTTGTAAAGATAGGACTTGACATGGTCAAGAACCAGTGAAGCAGATGTGGGTAGCTCTGAATCTGCTTCCGTATCTAGTAGTACTACTCCATTTTCCACCAGTCTCGTGAAAGTCTGCACACATCATAAAAGTCATGCGCTAATAATATTTCAATTCATAATTCAAAAGGCTCTAAGCACGCCATGTAATCTGCATCGTGTAAATATAAGTATCAGGTTTAAAAGAAAGTAACGTCTCCTTCACACGTTAGGGTTGGAAGAGCTAAGGTAGGTCTGATTGTTTCGAGGAGTAAATGCAGCTATGAAGATTGCCTTGGAGATCTTGATTGGATACATCTCCATCGCATATGATAATGGGCATCCACCCAAGCTGTGACCTAATAAATATGGAATTGTATTTAAGATCGGATCGTCACCATTTCTAAATGGACAAGGCAAAATTCTGAAAAGAGCATCAAATGCTTGGCCTTTTGTTGCCTACTCTTCAACAGCCATAGCTCTTTATGGTAACGACTCCAACAGAACAATAAAGAGAACCATCATGTAAACTTCTAATATTCAACTTTTACAGTAAGAACTCCAAAATAATAAAGAGAACCATCATGTAAACTTCCCAAACCTACGAATGACAAGTTATATTTCAGATAATCCAAGTACCTTCTCATCATTGTCGAGGTTGGTGATATATTGTAGCAGTGGCTCTGCATAGTGTGAGATTGAATTGACTTGATCTGTAGAGGCTGCCCTGTTTATTCCATTGGAGGTGAGATCCAGGGCAGCCACTCTGTGCCCCTTTTGTTTAAGCAGAGTGACAATTTTATACCAGGACCATGCTCCATGCCCAAGTCCATGTATCAACACAAAATGCTGCTGCATTCCTTCTTCCTGATCAATTTTAGAAGAAATAAAAAGCTCCGATCACCTAATCATGGGACTCCATCATTGCTTTCTTGCTATTCAGAAATCCAAAGCAAAATACAGAACAGAACAGCGGAGGCTGCTGAAGTTTTGGGATTTCTTACAAGCACCACCATAACGCAGAGGATAACAACAGTCCTACTCCATTGCAGCACCATCTTAACAGTTGACTAGAACACTGCTGTGGCCAACTTTTCCCAACTTTTCTGTGAGAATTGATTGAGTGTTCTCTATTCATATATAGCTGGCGGAGGAGATGAGGGCCAAGAACACTGTACCAAAAATATTTTAAACTTAGTGGGGTCACGAAAGCAAAAGTTAAGAGTGGAATTGCCGACAGTAGCTTGTACATGTGCTAAATCCGCTAAATCTGGTTGGAAAAGATCCGAAGGCAGGGCTTTAGTTTTAAATTTCTGGAATTCACGAATAAAAAACAAAATTTCCCTCATATCAAAGACATATTGGCGTATACTACCTATTACATTAATTTTTCAAAACTCTATTTAACATATTTTTAATTAAAAATTAACATCGATAAAAGCTATCTAGAAGGAATTAAATCATAATATAGGCGTATACTACCTATTACATTAACTTTTCAAAAGGTTATTTAACATATTTTTATTTAAAATTTAAAATAGATAAAAGCTATCTAGAAGGAACGAAATCATAATATGCTTATGTATATGAACATAAAGACACTATCATCATTTTTTCTTCTTAGACACATTTGTCATATTTTTAATATGATTGTGGAATTAAACAATGACATCCATATAAGCCCTCGAGAAGGAATTGAATGGTGACAATATAATGGAATGATAACAATACGCTTTGTATATTTAAAATGAAACATAATATGTCATATTTTTAAAACAACCTTTAACATGTTATTATTATATTTTTCGATTAAATATTAATATTTGTATATAATTTTGATAAAATTCATATAAATTTATTTTAAATTATAAATATTTTTGAGGTATAATTATTTATTTTTTAATATCATGTATTAATTTTTTAATGTTGAATGAAAAAAATATATAGACTTTAGAAATTCATCTCTGTAAATTAAAGATTAATCTATGTTAATTTTAATTTCTGAAAATTTTGCAAAAAAATTAAAATCGAACATTTCCATATATTAGGTTGTTTTTCTATATAAATATAATAATTAATATACTTCCAAATTTGAAGTGAGCATGGGTGGATATGTTATTTGAATATTTAAGATAAAAAATTAATATTTAAAAAGCTATTGATGTAGTTGTTAATTAGTAAAATGTAATGGATCAATGTACATATCAAATGCCATAACAATGTTTAGTGGAAATTTTTAAGGCATCATCCATTTGTGTATTAATTGCAAGACAACACAATTCATTTATCAATACAAAATTATATCTTGTCTTGAGTTCATGTAGTCCTATGGATTAAATGAAGTTTCATGCAATGATCATACGTAATGATTTAAGCATGTTCATGTTGTGATTTGTAACAAGTATGTTTATTGAGAATAGGTGGATAGATGCATCAAATATTTCTCACTATTCCATGGAGACTAGTTTGTTAGTCATAAACCTCATGATCTCCAAATAACAAAGTTACCTTATTAATCGAGCCTATTTGGACCTAGTAATTGCAAGACAACACAATTCATTTATCAATACAAAATAATATCTCGTTTTGAGTTCATGTAGTCCTATGGATTAAATGAAGTTTCATGCAATGATCATATGTAATGATTTGAGCATGTTCATGTTGTGATGTGTAACAAGTATGTTTTTTTTGAATAGGTGGATAGATGCATTAAATATTTTTCATTCTTCCATGGAGACTAGTTTGTTAGTCATAAACCTCATGAGCTCCAAATCATCTATTGTTGGTGTTGCATCTCAAACATTTCTTAGCATCTGGTGGAAGTAGACACTAGTGGCATCGTCTCCCTTTTGGAATAATATTGTTTGAAATTGATTACAATTGTAAATGTTTCCGAGA
Source organism: Larix kaempferi (assembly GCA_027924585.1). Taxonomy (NCBI): domain Eukaryota; kingdom Viridiplantae; phylum Streptophyta; class Pinopsida; order Pinales; family Pinaceae; genus Larix; species Larix kaempferi. The sequence goes on from BSBM01000753.1 coordinate 20,371,437, forward strand.
ATCACACTTGCATACAAGAGTTTGTCCATCATTGGGGTAAATACCCCAGGTGCCCCACAAGAATTATTGAGTAATGACCAAATCGGGAGTTTACATGTTCTAGAAATACCTCATGTGTAATTGACTCTCAATTTGTAACAAGATCTTAGCTCCTATGAAGCTCATAGATATATTCAATGAGAATGTATTGAATATGTGTCATCTACTTTTGGAAAATTGTTAATGCTTTTCCATTTAAAGGCTTCATGTTCTTTATAGGGATTGTAAATATTACATGTATATTAAAAGTTGTAATGTAAGTTAGAGAGAGGAGTATTAAATGCTTCAAATGTAGTGGGAGAGAGGAGTAATATTGAACCAATACATGAACTCTAACGAAGTGTCTAACTCATGGATGATTTTAACCTTTGACTCACACTACTTTTAAATGAAATTCAACATGAGTTTGTGTATTAGTTGAAACATCCAACAATTTTATGATATGTGGTTGAAGCATCAATATTCAATAGTTATTCAATAGCTAACTGCACATGAAAATCATAAATGTGACTTTGATCTTTCTAATCACATGTGTAATGCATAGATTTTTTTTTTTATCAAAATGATAATACAAAACTATATATACAACATATCTATACATGTCTCAACATTCTCAACCTTTAACCAATCCTCAATAAAACTTCCAATGAAATGTGTTTGACCAATCAAGAATATTAGACAAGTATAGTGCTCATAGAAATGAGATGAGAGGAATATCATTTTTTCTTAACACTGAGGTTGCCATAGGTGATCAAGTTTCACTACCCAACTAATTAGTGGGTGTTGCGAACTCTTAGGTTACCTCAATACGTGGTTTGGAAGGTGGAGGGTTGGTTTTTACCTCTTTGTTTTGGTCATTCAATCTACTATCTAGATTTCATCTTGTTGTATTTAATTCCATGGAAAGCGATTTCCTTGGCAACTAAGGGATCATGCATACATGTCGAGTACCATCCTAGAAAAAGAGTTGAATTGGAAATGATCTCACCTTCTTTTCTCTTCGTATTGATATTGTTGCATGCAATCAAGTTTCATCACACTGTTGATTAGTGGGTGTTGCAAACTCTTAGGCTACCTCAATGCATGGTTTGGAAGGAAGAGGGCTACTTGTTCCATCTTTGTTTCAATTCTTTTCATCAACCAACAAACATTGAAAATATCAAAGCTTAGATACATGTTAGAATGACTGTCATGAGAAGAATATTAGAATGACTGTCATGAGAAGAATATTTTTGACAATCTTTGTGGCATGTACTATGCTCTATGTAGTTATATTGAACATTGGATGCAAAACAATGATTAAATGAGAGGGTGGTGATTACATACAGCACTACTATGGCTCATGTGGTGGAAAGTTGGAATTATAATTGATATTACTAGTTTTTTTCAAATTGCAATTGGTAAATGAGGATTTAGGCTATGCGCACATCATAACTTTGCTTATGCTTAGTGATTTCAATCAAAAGACTTTCATTTAAGGGAACAAACATCAATGTAATAATTTAGTTGGTTATGGGAAGAAGATTCAATGCTAATATGCATGATCATTTCGGGGCTATTTTAATTTGGTTATGTGAAGAAGAGAAATTGGTACTAAAAATGGTTCATTAAGGGCACAATGCCGTATAAAATTTTGAAGTAACATATGATCTTCATGGCTAAGCATGCTAACAGTGACCCAAATAGCATCAAAGAAACCATCAAACAATGGAGGAATATTGCCTTCAAAAATTCCATCCTTAATTGTGCCAGGAAACCTTTTTTCGGTTTCTTCATCTAGGAAACTTGGAAAGAAAGAAATCAATGAATATTCAAATAAATGGAGAGGAATAATGACTAGATATGGGGGGGAATCAAATAGAATATCGATGAAATGATCCAAACATCCTAATGGATCAATGGATATCGGAAATGCAAGCCTTCAGAATCAACAATCATGCAAGCTTGGTGTGTCAAACCTGAGCATCCATCCACCGAGGCTCCAAGTAACAAAAATCCCACTTCAATTGAAAATAAATGGCCTCCTCCCCTTAAAGGTTTCAAAAAACTCAATTTTAACGGTGCTTCTCAAGGAAAACTAGGTCTAGTTGGCTTTTGAGGGGTCATCTAAAATTATTAGGGAAAGATTGAATAGATGCATGAAGGTTCCCTTGGAGTAAATACCAATAATATAATTAAACTTTTCTCTAGACTAGGCCCTTGAGATAACGTTGCTCAACAAGGTCTCTCCAAAATTATTATTTAGGGGGGTTCCCTTCTACTTATCCAAATACTGATTAGAATCCAAAATGTCTCACCAATTCACAAAATATCCAAATATTGCTGGTTAGAGGTAAGAATAGAATAGATTGATGGTATCCTAACTTGAATTAAGAAAGCCCCTATTTTCACCATATAATGTATGTATCCATTTTTATCAACCCATTTTTAATACCCCCTTTATATCATATTATCAAGTTGTAACAAACAAGAGCCCTAACACATCTTACTATAAGCAAACATTATGCTAAATAAAATAATAGTATAATGCTAGTAATGATCCCACCAAGATTGCAGGGGTGATTGATCAATTTGTAGCATTGGATAGTGGAATACCCAACAAAATAGCACCGGGAAGGAAAAATGCATTAAAGGAAACCCATTCAAGAGATCCACATAACAAAGAATGTAAAAGGTTGATAGTCCAATAGTTAGTGCAATGCTTAGAAAATATGAGAATTCCAGATGTTTCACACCACAACCTGCCAATCTACCAAATTTATATCATGTAAATATAAGTATAGCCATAGAGAGCTCATGTTTTCTATATATTAATAAATTAAACTCCATAAAAATGCAAAATTGAAACCCTTTCGTGGATGGACTCCCCTACATTCCTATCAAAACAAACATCATCGATGTTTTAACCCAAATGAACATAGAAAAATTCCTCTTACTTTCCAATAACACCATATGATCATGTGCATAGCTTGGATTTGGGCCATTCACAAGATGCAATAATGAATTTCCTACACTTCCTCTACATTCATTCTTGCAATCAAGAGAATTAACAAAATTTAGTTACATTTTCTTAGTTTATATCTAGTTTTTATTTAATCTTTCTAGGAGAGGGAAAAATATCCATTATTAGGTTTCAAGCAAGCAATAGTTATAAAGATATATAGATGGTGAAACTTATATGATACCATTTCTTGGTAACAATAACACATAGGGTATGTAAATAAGGATTTAGATGTTCACCTATGTTCATGTCAGTTCCAATACAATATTAAGATGGATGCCTTGCATATAAGAATTGAAATTACAATTATGAATGTGCCAAATATAACTCAATCTAACAACTATTCCTAACTCGCAATGTGAAAATGTTAAAGAAGAATACAAAAAGTTGAAAGAAATAATTAGTCAAGAAAGATTGATCTAACTTTTCTTTGTTCCAGTGAGCCAAGAGAGAATGATCTCACTTTTCGTGGTTTTCATGGAGCAAAGTTTGATTGAATCTCAATACCCACCTGAAACCCAACCTAAAAAATGAAGAGTTAGATATTTTACTTAAATGCCCACAAAAAATAAAATACAATAGTTCAACTCCGAAACTCCCAATTAGCTGCATCTCTTAACTTAAAGATGAAAAAAATATAGCATCAATTCAAACCAAGCCTAAATAAGCTATTAAATGAGTATTTCTCAAGGCCGGTTATCCAAAGAGACTTCCATAGATATTATCATTGGTACACTATTATCATATTTATGCAAAACTTAGGATCATAAGCAATATCAAATAAAAATGGAGGGTCCTTAAGTTTTAGGTGGGTATGAATTGATCCCATGACTTGAAGGTATGAATCCATCCCATGATTTGGAGGTTATTCCTCAACCCACTCAAATAGAATAACCCTCAATATTTATATTACTATCTCAAATTAAAAACCCCCTTTACCCCTTAATACGGGGCAATATATTTTTGAGGTTTTTCAGAGTATTCAAACCCCCAATATGAATGGACATGATATGATATTGCCTTTCTTAGTGAACCCCCCGTGGGTGATTAGGATGAGATGTGCCGACTAGTAGCCATACTAACACATGACTACTTTGAAAACACATGATGACTATGTTTCCACAACATGTATGATGTATAATACATGTGATTTGAGGGGATCCATGATGAAGGGTGAGATGAGGATGGACGGAGTTAATTGGCAATGATACAATTATAGTTGGTGGTGATATGGGACTACTCACACTTATTTCTATGATGCCATGACCATTGATGTCAATCCAAGTGTAGTTAGTACAATCTGTGGTTAATAATGGTGACATACATGGTGGTATTCAAAGGACACTTCAAATCAAGAATTGGTACTTTCTATGCTTCGTTGTTTTACACTCTAATATCCCTCCTTCTTAACCCCTATTATAGTGGTTAAAATTATAATTGATGTAAATATATTTATGTATTGGTTCATGGCGAGGAGCTTAAGGCCTCACTAATGAACCTTGTAGAGTTTAGTAGCATTTTGATTTGGGTACTAGATTGTTCACTAGCTAAAGCATGGCAATGTCATGTAAACTGTACATGTTGAAATAATGAAATAAAAACCTAGGTTTGAATGTGCAAGGCAACGAAATCGAAAGGGAAATGATGTCGAATAGAGGACAGAATTAAAGGCCAAGGAATCCTTGAGAATCCCATAGGTAGAAATATGATCCTATCACTAGCTTTCGAGCATTTCAAAATATCACATTTCTCGCAAAAGGTGAATATTAACATGTTATTGGCTAATAAGCTTAAAGTGATCGATTATTAATAGTATTATTTCAAATTTATTATTACAAAGTATTATTATTATAAACTATCAAAAAGAGATTATTATTATTAGTAGTAGTAGTATTAGTATTAGTATTAGTATCAATTCTTGATAGCATTTTTGGAGGAGAGGGAAAATGCCACTTGTTTCTTATTGTGGTTCTATTTATTTTCTACTATTTATATTTTTTAGAGTAACTTTTATCTTTGTTTTATTTATATTTTCTGGGGTAACTTTTATCTTTGTTTTCTGTTGTTGGGAAGAGGAGGGATTTCCCAAGGGAGCCAACTCCTTGTGTATGTGTTTAAATGGAATTAAGGGGCGCTCTACACTAAGCCCATTATTTATTGCTTACCAATAAAATTCAAAGAATGCCATATACAAAGAGAGCCCACTCCCATTATTCAATTGCGGTTAGTTATTATGTTGCATGATTATGATTTTACGAGGAAGGGACAACCTCCCTTAGGAGAGCCGATTCCCATTCCTCTAAGTGTTTATTTCTTTTTGTTAAAGATGGATGGCCTCTAGAAGGAGGGACGATCCCCTTTGTCCATTAATCCCTTCGTGTTATAGTTAATATGTGTTGCATGGGAGAGTAAGAGGGGCGGCCTCCCTCAAGAGAGCCAATGCCCCTTTTTAATGTATTTGCTTATACATCTTTGCATTTGTATTTTTATTTAATATTCTGTTGCTTCTTTCTTGAAGAAGAAGAGGGTGTTTCCTTTTTAGTTTTATTTAATATTTAATTGTACATCCTTATAGTTTTATTTAATATTTAATTGCTTATGTGAAGAGGGATGATTTCCGTGAGTAGAGATACGTCCCTTTGAACCTATTTAAATTATTGCTTGTACTGAGAGAAGAGGGAATTGCCCCTTTTTGCTTATGTTCAGTGTATGTTAATGCTTCTCTGGTGAAAAGAGGGTGTTTTCCTTGTGATTCTGTTACTTTTAAGTTGAGAAGAAAGGGCGTAGTTCCCTTGTGATGTAATTGTTTTTGAATTTATGCTTGTGATTTTGTGTGTGGGGGATTGTATTTGTTTATATACTTAATGCATCCTTACATTTTGTTTACATTAATATATGAGGGCATTACCCCTTGTGGTTAATTTTGGGTCCTCGCACAAATATGGGGGACCTTTTAGATGAAAATGATGTTTTGCAAAAAACGTTCTTGTTGTAGAATTTAACAATGCGTATGCGTTTATTAAACCTAGAAATGTGAAAGCCGGAGGTAGACAAGTGGGATTCTACGAAGGCTAGGAGAACACAACATGTGAGTGTTTTTTTTCTCTAAAAAGCGTTTGCATTTTAGAGAAGCAAAATGTGTATGTGTTTTAGAGAACAAAAATGCGTAAGCGTTTTGTAAAGAATATTTTATTCCATAAATCAATCCCCTAACACACCTCCCCAACCCCCTAACACCCCCTCTAAAATTCCCTAACACCCCCTACCCATAATCACCCACACCCCCTGTCCAACCCCCTAACAACCCCTCTCCAACTGCGTAACACCGCCCTACCCCTAATAACCCACACCCTCATCCTACCCCTATCTCTCCTATCAGGCCGCTAACATCCAACCTCCATACTCTCTCTTTCTCTATAATCCATTTCCTCCTCTCCCTAACCCTTACTAACCCCTTCTCTCACTCTCTTTCTCCATTAATCCACTTATCCCTAATATCCTAAAAACCCCCTATATATCTACTTCTAACCCCTTAACTACCCCCTCTCTCTCAACCTATAACCCCTTACCAACCCCAATGTCTCTCTCTCTCTCTCTCTAACCCCAACACCCACACTCCTAACCTATACCCCCACTTCTCTCTAATCGCCCTATGCCTCCCCAAACCCTCTCTCTCTCTCTCTCTCAACTTTTACTAAACCCCTCTCTCATTCTCTATCACTCCCCTACTACTACACCTACACCTAACCCCCACCTCCATCTCTCTCCCCCAACTCGATAACACATCATCGCCCCATTGTTTCTCTCTCTCTCTCTCTCTCTCACACACACACACACACACACATCCCTATGTCTCCTCTAACACTAAACTCTCTCTCTCTCTCTCTATCTATCTATATATATATATATACATATACATATATATCTAACCCTTACTAACCCCTTCTCTCACTTTCTTTATCCCCTATTCAACTTAAACCCAATATCCTAACACCCTCCTCTACCTATACCTCTAATCCGTTAAAAATGCCCTCGAACTCTACCTCTACCTCTAATCCATTATCCCCCACCTCATCCTCTACCTATAACCCCTTACCACCCTCCAATCTCTCTCTCTCTCTCTCTCTCTTTGTCTCTCTCTCTAACCCCAAAACCCACACTCCTCACCTATAGCAACTTTTCTCTCTAATTACCCTACTCCTCCCCAAACCCCTAACCCCCCCTGTCTCTCTCTCTAACCCCACCACCTACACTCCTCACATATACCCCCATTTCTCTCAATTCTCCCTACTCCTTCCCAAGCCGCTAAACCCCCCCACCCTCTCTCTCTCTCTCTCTCTCTCTCATCCTAACACTTACTAATATTTAGTTTCATTCTATATACCTAGCCATCCAAATATTTTTAATGTTCTCATTTGTTATCATCACAAATCCAAGTCCGACCCCTCTCCTCCTCAATCACTCTCTCTCTCATATAATCCCCCACCTATCCATAACTCCTAACCCTCTCTAGATCACCCCCAATACCCTAACACCTCCCCTTATCTCTCCCTCTCTCACCCCCCTACTCCTCTCCCTACCTCTAACCCCCTCCTCCTCCTCCTCCTCCTCTCTCTCTCTCTCTCTCTCTCTCTCTCTCTCTCTCTCACACACACACACACACACACACACACACTACTCCTCCTCCTACCACTAACCCCCTTCCCCCCCCTCCCTTCCTCACCCTAACCCTTAATAACCCCCTCCCTCATTCTCTCGCCCCTTACTCCTTCCCTTACCTCTAATACCCCCTCCTCCTACTCTTCTCACTCTCTCTCTCTCTCTCTCTCTCTCTATCGCATATTCCCCTTAACCCTTACTAACCCCTTCTATCACTCTCTCTTTACCCTACCTCTATACCTACACCAAATCCCCACCCCTCTCTTTCTCTCCCAACCCCCTAACACCCACCTCTCTCAAACCCATCTCACTATCCCTAACCCCACTCATACTCTCCCTACCAATAAACACCCCCTAATCCCCTCTCTCTTTCTCTCGTACTCCCCCTCATGTATCTCTCTCTCTAATAATCACTAAGATGCTACCCCCTCCCCCCATATTGATCGATCTCTCTCTCTCTCTCTCTCTCTCTCTCTCTCTCTCTCTCCCAAATCCCCTCCTCACCCCTACCCCTTATCAACCAAACCCTCCCTACCCATCCCCCCCTCTCTCTCTGCTACTCCGCCACTTACCCCTAACCTCGCCCCCTCTCTCTCTGCCCCAACACCCTAACACTCCCTCACACCCCCCCTCACACACACCCCTACTCCTCCCCCTACCACTAACCCTCTCTCTCTCTCTCTCTCTCTCTCTCACTCACAAACAGACACACACACACACACACACACAATTACTAACGCCCTCTCTCACTATCTCTCCTTCCTAATCCTCCTCTTAGCTTTAATCCCCCCCTCTTTCACTCTCTCTCCATCCTAATCCTCCTCTTACCTTGAATCCCTCCCCTCTCTCTCTCTCTCTCTTTCCACTAACCCTCACTAACCCCTTCTCTTTCTCTTTCTCTCCCCTACTCCTCTACCTGCACCTAAACCCCACCTCTCCCTCTCCCCCCAACCCCCTAACAACATCCCCACCTCTCTCTCTCTCAAACACTCTCAAAACCCCTCATATCTAGCCTACTCTCCCTACCCATAACCACCCCCTCATCGCTCTTTCTCTTTCCTACTCCCCCTACTCATAATCCCCTCTCTCTTTGTCTCATGTAATCCCAGTCCCCATAAAACTTACCACACCCTGTCTCTGAATCTCTCTCTCTATCTCTCTCTTCTCCCATCCTATACCCCCCTTCTCTCTAACTTCCCTAATACTCCCTAAATGCCTACCCCTCCCCCACATTTATCTCTATCTATTTCTCTTCCCCAACCCTCCTCCTCCCCTCTACACCTCCCCCACATTGATCTCTATCTCTTTCTCTCCCCCAAACCCCCTCCTCCCCCTACCCCTAATCAACGACACCCTCCACCCCTTTGCCCCCGACCTCTCTCTCTCACTCACTCAATCACTTACTCACCCCTCTATACATCCACCTACTTGTATCCCCCAACCATCTCTCTCACCCCCAACCCCCTAACATCCCCCCCCATTCTCTCTCTCTCTCTTTCTCTCTCTCTCACACACACACACTCTCATACAAATAACCCCCCTCCTCTCTCTCTCTCTCACCCTCATACAAATAACACCCCTCCTCTCTCTCTGTCTTCTCACCCTCATACAAATAACCACCATCTCTCTCTCTCTCTCTCTCTCTCTCTCTCTCTCTCTCATTTCCATAACCCTTACTAACCCCCTCTCTCAGCCCCTTACTCCTCCCCCTACCTTAAACCCCCTCCTCATCTCTGTCACTCTCCCCCCTCTTCCCCCTAACCCTTAATAACCCCATCTCTCAGTCTTTCTCTCCCTTACTCCTCCACCTCCAACTTACCCCCACCCCTTTCTCTCTCCCCTAACACCCTCGCCTCTCTCTCTCTCACTCTCATTACCCTTACTTTCCCTCTCTCTCCCTAACCCCCCTCGTACTCTCCCTACCCATAACCACACCCTCCACCCCTCTCTTTCTCTCTACTACTTCCCCTAACCCTACCCCCCCCTCTCCCTCTATCTCTCATACTCCCCCTACCCCTATCCCTCTCACTCTTTGGATCTTGTAATTTCCCTCCCCTTACAACTTACCACCCCCCTTCTCTCTCTCTACCCCAACCCCATACACCTTCTTCCATCTAACTACCTTAATCCTCTCTAAATCCCCACCCCCACCCAATCTTTATCTCTATCTATTTCTCTCCCCCAATCCCCTCTAACCCCCTTACCCCTAAGGTAAATTTGATTTTTACCTAAACATGCCAAGTTTTAGCTCTATAAAACATGTACGCATTTTAGATCTACAATACATGTGCGCGTTTTAGCTCTACAAAATGTGTACGCATTTTACCTCTACAAAATAGGTATGCGTTTTGTAGAACTAAAACATGTACACATTTTGTAGACCTAAAATGCGCATGTGTTTTGGTTTTCATGGCACTTGGATAGGAAAGAAAAGAAAATTTGAATTTAAAAGAAACGCGCTCGCATTTCTTAGCACTAAGACCGAGCCTTGTCACCTGCTCGGTTTTATTCACTCTTCTTATGTGTCTGCTTCAGATGTAGCTTTGGGTTAACCAAACTTGTGGTATGGAATATGGTAAACCATAGCTAATTAGGCATCTCGCAATTTTTCTTAATATGATTTTGTTTCACCCCTCGTTACAATATGTTAACACGATCTTGTTTTATGAAATTTTATACCCATATAGCATTTTTTTAATAGATTCCAAATATGTAATATTTTTAAAAAATATTATTATTTTTTTTTTCTATTTTTTCTTGTCATTACTCCTTAACTCAAAAAACACAATGTTATGTTTTTTCCATAGCTTTTTTGTTTGTCAATAATTTAAAAAAAAATGCATGTTGCACTACTAGACACCAACGTCTATATGCTATAAAAAAATCGCGTCATGATCATTGCATTAAGACCTTTGAAATTTGCACCCACTCTTGGCATATTGTTTTTGAGGTTTGATCACTTAGATAATTCAAAAAAGTTACAAGTTATTAAATTTATTTTGGAAAAATAGTGTTTCACTAATACTATTTGTTCTCTATATATCTATCAGTTTTTGTGTGTCGACTCCATCACTTAAAAACTCAAAGAAAAGAAATATACCTTAAATTTACTAAAAAACTAAAAAGTACCTGTTATAAAAGATCAAAATTGAGATAGTTATGAACATTTTCAATCGATAAAATTTATATATTTGGAAACATGATTCAATTCCCTATATTTCATCTTTTTTACATAAAGAAAGATTCATTGTGTAAGTATTTCAAAATATCCATGTAAGTTTATGAATGCTTGTTTTTTCAGTTTTCTATTGCATCTATCATGTCAAAAGAGACCCTCATTAGCTTGCACCAACCCTTATATATATTCTTCTAAGCTTAAGCAGGAGAGGACATTTCCGTTTGTGATTGTAGTTAATAATTATTACTTATGTGCTAAATAAAAGAAGGTGTTTCACCTTGATGAATCTATGTATAATATCTTATGGCTTTTGTGTTGAAAAAGAAAGGGCATTTCCCCTTTGTGATCCTATCTTACTTCTTTTGTGTTAAAAGGAGAGGGCATGCCCTTGGTGATTTTATTTACAATATCTCATTGCTTCTGAGTTGCCGAGAAGAGGGACGGCTTCCTTGAGGAGAGACAAGTCCCCTCATATATTTTAGTATTTTATAGTTTCTATCTTGAATGAATAAGTCCGATAAGGAGAGGGCGTTTCCCTTGTGGTTCTATTTTATAAATATTTAATTTATTCGGTGATAAAGGAGAGAGGGAGTTTCCCCTTGTGATCCTTTATTTGCTTCAGTGGTAAAGGAGAGAGGGTATTTCCCCTTCGTGATCCTATTTAAAATAACTTAATGTTTATGCAATTGTGAAGAGAGGGACGTTCTCCCTTAGGAAAGTGGAATTCCACTTAATCTAATTCTATTATTGCTTCTATTGAGTAGAGAGGGCATTTCCTTTTTGGGTCTAGTTAAATATATCAATGCTTTTGAAAATTGTTTTATTATTGCTCCTGTGTTGATCAGGAGGGTAGTTCCCACTCATTCTACAGAGAAAGAGGGGCAACCTCCCTGAGTATGCCCGAGCCCCTTGTTATTTTATTTGTTTAGATTCAACCTTTAGTATATGAGGGAGTTGTCCCTTGTGAATGCAATTAATTAATTAATGTGTCTGTATTTGTGAAGAATACGGATTCCCCTTTAACCTAAATTTTATTATTGTTGGTATATATTAATGATTCTGCATTTGTGAAGGAGAGGTATGCCCCTCTGAGGAGAGTCGAGTCCCCTCTAATTTAATTAATTATATGTTATTGTAGAAAGAAGAGACAACTTCCCTTGAATTAGTTACATATATTAATTTTATTGTTGTAGAATAGGGTGACTCCTTGGGAGATTTGTCCCTTGAAAATATTAATCTTATTGCTATTAAATAGGGAAACTTTCGAGGGAGGTTTGACCCTTGATAATATTGATCTTTGTTTTGTTTGATGCATGCTATTACAAAGGGCGATCTCAGGTTGAGGTTCGACCCATTTGGTTAATGTATAAAAGAAAGGGTGATTTGGTTGTAACAATCGGCCCATTTTTTCTTTTATATTGCTCCATGTTGTGTGTAATTTTTAAATTGAAATTATAAATGTAGAAACCTTGAATAACGTAAGAGTTGAGCATTATGTTATTTGGAATCCAAGCTTGTTGTTTAAAAGTTGAACTTCTGGTTTGAAAGCCAAGCCTCAATGTTTGAGAGCCAAGTTCCATAGTTTGTTATTGAAAGATTGGTAGTCGAGATCTCTTACTTTAACTGTTAAGAACCAAACTCTATTGAATTAGAGTCAAGGGCTTATTTTGGGTAGTTTCTAAGTGTCAAGGGATCTGTTGTTCTAAGTGCTCATAATGGAGTTATAATGTCTAAGAGAGATCTCTTTTATTTCAGAGTCAAGTTTTTTGATTGAATATTAAATAATTGTATATTAATTGTTTAAAACTATGCTTTAGTGTTTAAAAACAAGCTTTATTATTCTACCTTAATTGAAAATCAACTCCAAGCAGATCTTTGAGGATAAGTCATATGTTCAAGTTATGATGAGAAATATTTGTGAAAGATTTATATTGTTCCTTCTCCCTAGTGGACATGTTATCCAACTCAGGGTGTGGCCCCTCGGTAGAAATAATACATGTTGTACATAACGCCTATGGTTGGGAAGGAATGTTGCTATTCAATTGCGTGGGACAACTTGTTCAAGATAAATGTTTATTTTATGCCATGTTATTGTTGTTGTTCAATTAATTTTGATTTATTTGAATTGTAAAAATGTTCTCTATTCATTATGATATTATTGTGTACTCATGTTGGTTAGCTACTCGTGGACATATGATGGAATTGTTGCCAAGAGTATATATGTACATGCTATTGCTATAATATAGTCACTGAAAAGAATGTGATTGTTTTGCATAGTGAATGGTGGATGTTTATATAATTTAAGCATGATAATGACTTGTTGGTGATATTAATTCATTGCTATCTAGTTTTTAATGTTGTAAGAAATGTGTCATTATGAGAAAGATCTAAGATTGATTACATTTCAAGAGATTAGATGTGATCTTGCTTGTTTGTAGTATTGGTTGGGTACTAGTATTAATAATATATGATAAATTTATGATGAGGTAACATTTCAGGGAGGTAATGAATTATGCTGCTAAGTTTCCCTAGCATGTGCATGCATATCATTGATCATATGATCAATTAAACTTTGTTTCATATACATACATTGAGTAATGATGCTTGGTTGTCCAGGACCTTGACTTGACATCACTTTGATGTGTGAAAGTAGATCAGTGTGATTGATTTGAATAGACTCTTATATAATTCTTTATACCTTAGAATATTTGAGGATTAGGGTGAAGAGTTATTGGTTTAATCTTAAACCTGGGTTAATACCCTTAGCCTCTATAACTTTTAATATGAATGGTAAGCTCATAAACATTGTGTCGAAATGTGAACACTATGTGTTAAGTAAAGTTCATTACACGCGGTGCACATACTTGTGGTTGATAACATGGTATGTGATGATGTTGTTATTTAGCTAACTATATGGCATGTTTAGAAAAAGAGTAAGTTTTACCATCTTACTTGATTGTATATGACTTATTAAGAAATGTTGTTGAAATATTGTAACTTCTAAGAATATTATATTTGTACTTTATTATTTCAGAGATGTTTCATTCCTCCATGAACACCTTATTGTATATCCAGAGATGTTTTATTCCTCCATGGAGAATGTGGTAACTTGGGTTATTAGACTTCCCTAGTGGGGGTCGGCCCTGTATGAGTCATATGGGTTAAAGGGTTATTAAACCACCCTAGTGGGGTCGGCCCTACCACATTATGTTAATTAGTTAAGTTGGGGCCGACCTAGTTAATGTAAAAGACAAGTCGGAGTAGCGTATAAATAGAGGAGGTGTGTTCCTCATTTATCACACTAGCATTCATTCAACTCAATTGTGATTGGCGCATAGGTGAGGGAGAGATATGCTATGGAGGAGAAGGAGATCATGTCTAGGGTTTACATCTTTGTATTTGCTAGTCGTCTATATTGAGGAAGCTTTACTGGGTTTTCTACCCGATGAGGGTTTCCCAGGATAAATCTGTGTCTCTTGTGTTTATGCTGTGCTCATTGTTCTTTTAGTGATCATGTATATGCTGTTATTGTCAAATGGAATGTAATGCTGATATTTTCTGTCTTAGGATATTGAATCTTAACATGGTATTAGAGCTAACCTGAAGGAAAGCAATGTATGGCACTTACGACACTTGCTTCACTTGCAACAATTTGAAGGTTAGGGTTTTATATAGCAAAAACCAGTCATCATGGAAATTTCTCTATAAATCCATTTTGGCGAAGGCTCAGGACCTGAAACCTTTACAAGTCATAGATAACATCCCCAGGTACCTTGTGTCTGAAGCACAACTTCTAATTCGTTATAATTTGTGATTTATGATCAGTACAAGTTAGGGTTTCTCCCTCTTCCAGAGCGCAGTCATAAACAGGTGACCTAGAAAAAACAAAGGTCACAACTTGGGCTAGGAAGCTCCAAATGAAATTTTGTAAAAAGTGATAGGTAGGGAATGGACTTTAGTTTCTTAGGTAACTTTTTCATATGCTGAAATTGAACGTGTGACACGTGGCACGTCGTACAAGTTCGCTCTCCCGTTTTATCCAATAAATATGTCACGTTGCGACACATAGAATAACTCTCTCTCAGAAAATCCAATTGATGTCAGACCTATGGGGTTGGAAAGCTCACAGGTCATTCTACCACAAGTAGAATTTTCAGACCCTCTGGGTTCGTATTTTTGGAGTTACACCAGAAACCATGAGGTGCATATTTCTATCCAAACAAAATTGGATTTTGAGCATCTTCATTTTTGGATCGTCACTACTATGGGAAATTAGGGTTTCGGAGAAAGTTGAAATTCTTGGAGTCGGAGACCACGGTTGGATTCTCCTCATCAAAATCGAAATTTAGAGACCAAGATCGAATTTTTTTGTTGGGTAGAAGGCTGGGTTTGATCAAACCCTAGTTCGGGATTTTGATAAAAAAGGTGGAAAATTAGGGCTTCTGCAAAAGTTGGAATTTTTGAAATCTGTGACCATGGCTGGAAGCTCCTCAGAAAAATCGAAGTTTAGAGCAAAAGATAAAACCTTTTGGATGGGAAGAAGATTGGGCTTTATCAAACCCTAGTTCAGGGTCCTGTCAAGTGAATCCAGAAGTTTCAAAGCCAATTTTGAGGGGTCAAATTTTGCAGTTTTCAAAATCTAAGTATACCAACTTGACCAGCTCAGCAAGGCACATGTTTCCATCCTTATAGAGGTTTGAAATTCAAAGTTTGAATTTTTAGGGTTTCTCTGACAAAACCTAATACAGCTTCAGATCCAGTTTCAGCATGTCAAAGTGGATTAGGTTAATCCTAGAAGAAAATGAATTCGACTCCTGTATAAGTGAAGAAGTTCTAGTTCCAGAGGGAGATGAGGCTAAGGACTTACATAAGAAGACTACTCGTCAGGTATGACTTGAGAAGTCACAGGTATGCTCTTGAAATATGATTCTTGATTAAGTTCATAAATATGATTGTCTTCATGCTATTGAGGTTAGTACAATTACGATTGTTTGATAATGAATTCATGTGAATGATAGAAGACATTCATTGATTAGGATTATGACAATTATGATTGTACTAATGCATTGTGGTGTTGTATGAGGTTGATGTTGTCCACTAACATGAAAGGTACATCAAGAAATTTCTAGACCAAGAACATATGACCATGTTGACATGAAGACAAAGACTCATGGATCACATAGAAGCTCTACTTACGAGGTATGTATGACTATATTCTACTATGATTAACCTATGAAATATGCAGGTTTTATCACAAGGTCTCTAAGTCATTGAAGATAACAAGAAGACATTATGCAGGTATGTTAGACATAACTAGCTGACATGATAACTAGGTATGTTTTCCTATATCAGTTAGAATTCTACTTTGCATTAGGATCTTAGGTAAGTATACCTATGTATGAAATGATCATGACCATACATACTTACGATTATTTAGAATCATAATGTTTTGATAGTATTGAGACTATACTAATGAATGTATATTATGTATAAGATCATGAGGATGACACTAGTGCACACTTGAGCATGCATAGTTGTCCAAGATGGATAGAATCTCAAAGACATATAATCATGAAGGGAAAATAGAGATCAAGCGGGAGGCAACCACACAAATATAAAAGATAAGTATTTAATTTGTCATTTGAATTACTTATTGAATCTCTGAATAGTAAATGATATTGCTCATAATAGTTATATGCATTCCTATAATATATCATGCTGAGTGTAAACATTCATATAGCATTGAACAAGTATACTACTAATGTGCATATGATTGTTAAGTTGGACAAACATTCCATTGTTGCTTATCTAGAATGAAACCGCTTTGCTAAAATGCTAAGAGTTGTGCATGTTCTCGATAGTATGTTATGGTAAAGAGGGAAGGCATCTAGATAACCACTGTATGCATACAGGATATGGAAAAGAGGGAAGGCATCATGTAATTAACTTTGATTTGTAGGAAAGATCATGTGAAGGATGATGAACACCTATTCCAAAGAACGAGTGATGGATGTTCAACAAGAAGACTTACAAATCAAACGTAATATAGAAGGCTCGTGGCTAGAAGATTTTCTTAGAAATAGGAAGAGGATCATCACGAGATGTTTTCTCCAAGTAGCTAGATAAAGACCATTCTCTTAAATGGTGAAATAGAAGAAAACTCTATACGGGCACCCAAGATCGATAGTCATTTGATGAGCTTAATGATCACCATGGGTGATGCAGATTTCAACATTTGCTACAAGGTTGAAGATGGTGTCTCTATACAGATGACATTCTTCTCTTAGATGGATGCAAAAAGGAACTCACCACAGAGTTCAAATGATCTTGAGGCTCATATCAATAGACCCGTCTGATGAGAGATGGCACGGATAGATATGCAGAAGATCATTCAGAGTAGGAATGATGTTCAGTCATAGAGGGAGAATTGATAGCTTCTTGACAATCTTGGGCTTTACCAAAAGTAAAGTTGATCCTAACCTTTACCTTAAGGTTATGGATGATACTATTATTATATGTGGATGATCGCTTTCTGATAGGAAATGAGAAACAGATCATGGAAAGCAAGAAGAATCTAGCTACAGAACTTGAGATGAAAAATCTCGGATTGATGAATTAGTTCCTAGGTCTGGAAGTATGGCAAGGCCCATAACGAATCTTTCTCAACCAGGGAAAGTATGCTATGGAAATATTGAGAAGATTTGATATGTTGGAATGTAAATCCATGGCCACTCTCATGGGTTCCAACCTAAAGTTGTTAGCTGATCACTCATTAGAGTTAGTGAATGTGACTCTGTACAGACAGATTATTGTGTCATTGATGTATCTGACGAATATCAGGCTAGATATATGCTTTGCTGTGAAAACCTTGAGTCAGTATCTAGTGGCACCTAGACATGTTCACCTGATAGTTGCAAAGCATGTCATGAGGTACCTAAAGGGTACGATAGACTTTGGTCTATGTTATCTTGGAGATCATGACTTCAGATTATATGGCTTCACAGATGCTGATTGGGAAGGAAGTATCAGACATGAAGAGCACATCGGGCGGATGTTATTGTCTGTGATCTACCATGATATCGTGGTTTAGTAGGAAGAAATATAGTGTGGCTCTCAGTACAGCTGAACCAAAATATATAGCTACTTGCTCTACTAGTTGTATGGCTTCAGAAATTGTTATCAGGATTGTTTGAATTAAAGATGGACCCCACTGTGATCTTGTGTGATAACCAGAGTTGTATCAAGATGAATAAGAAGCCAGTGTTCCATGATAAGTCAAAACACATAGAGATCCAATATTTCTATATACGGTATATGGTGTAGGAAGGAGCTATAAAGCTCGAGTATGTGAGCATTGATGAACAAGTTGCTGATATATTGACTAAACCTCTATCTGGAGTAAAGTTTGAGTTTTTCCGAGACAAGCTTGGTGTAGTTCAAAAGGACCCTCCTTGAAAGGGGGAGTGATATGGTCGATGATGATGAGATTGCCTGTATCGATGGTAAGGTTGATCATGAGGACACTTGTGTCGATGATGAGGTTACATGTTCCAACGATGAGGTCAATGATGAGGTTATCGGTTCCAATGATGAGGTAAATATATGGTCCTTAGACTTTGTCTAAGTGGACGAGGAGGGATTGTATCATGCCTGGACTTCGGTCCCTAAATTGATCTGTAGACAGATGTCTCCCAAAAATGGTCCATAGTGGATGAGAGGGATTGTATCATCCTTGGACACATGTCCTAAAAGAGATCCGTCGACATATGTCTCCGAAAAGTGGTCCCTAGTGGATGTGATAGGACTGCATCGTCCCTGAATGTTTAGTTCAAAATGTACGTGATAGGACTACATCGTCCCTAAACGTTTAGTTCAAAATGTACGTGATAGGACTGCATCGTCCCTGAACGTTTAGTTGAAAATGTACGTGATAGGACTGCTTTGTCCCTGAACGTTTAGTTCAAAATGTACGTGATAGGACTGCATCGTCCCTGAATGTTTAGTTCAAAATGTACATGATAGGACTACATCGTCCCTGAACGTTTAGTTCAAAATGTACATGATAGGACTGCATTGTCCCTGGAGCCTTGGTTCAAAATGTACATGATAGGACTGCATCATCCCTGGAGTCTTGGTTCAAAAGGTACGTGATAGGAATGCATCGTCCTTGAACATTTGGTTCAAATGGTACGTGAGAGGACTGCATCGTCCCTAAACATTTGGTTCAAAAGGTACATGATAGGACTGCATCGTCCTTGAACATTTGGTTCAAAAGGTACGTGAGAGGACTGCATCATCCTTGAACATTTGGTTCAAAAGGTACATGATAGGACTGCATCGTCCCTGAACATTTGGTTCAAAAGGTACGTGATAGGACTGCATGGTCCTTGAACATTTGGTTCAAAAGGTACATGAGAGGACTACATCGTCCTTGAACATTTGGTTCAAAAGGTACATGATAGGACTGCATCGTCCCTGAACCTTTGGTTCAAAATGTACGTGACTGGATTGCATCGTCCATAGACATGAGACTTGTCTAAAATTGATAAGGATTGATCATCCTGGAAGTAGATCTGGATTGCATCGTCCATAAGCATGGGACTTGTATAAAATTGATAAGGATTGATCATCCTGGAAGTAGATCTGGATTGCATCGTCCATAGAGATGAGACTTGTCTAAAATTGATAAGGATTGATCATCCTGGAATTTGATCTGGATTGTATCATCCATGGACCTATGTCCTAAAGTGAGAGGGATTGATCATCCCATAATAGGATTTTGTGTATTGCAGAGTATGTTGCGATGATCCAGATGCTATAGATCAAGATGATCGAGATGCTGTAGATCGAGATGATGATGATGCTATAGCTGATCGAGTGCTACAGAAGATGAAGACTCAGTACTGAAGATGATGATGTGCCAGTATTGATTATGTTCCAGTAATTGTTGAGTTACTAATGATGATGTATGAAGAAAGCTTCCAATGATTTATAGATGTATCATGTGTGATATTGATGACTCCTTGCTCCTGCAGATATTGTTATAATATCCTTCTCGTTAAGGGGGAGTGTTGAAATATTGTAACTCCTAAGAATATTATATTTGTACTTTATTATTCTAGAGATGTTTCATTCCTCCGTGAAGACCTTATTGTATATCCAGAGATGTTTTATTCCTCCGTGGTGAATGTGGTAACTTGGGTTATTAGACTTCTGTAGTGGGGGCCGGCCCTGTATGATTCATGTGGGTTAAAGGGTTATTAAACCACCCTAGTGGGGTCGACCCTGCAACATTATGTTAACTAGTTAAGTTGGGGCAGACCTAGTTAATGTAAAAGACAAGTCAGAGTAGTGTATAAATAGAGGAGGTGTGTTCCTCATTTATCACTCACATTCATTACACTCACTTGTGATTGGCACATAGGTGAGGGAGAGATCTGCTATGGAGGAGAAGGAGATCATGTCTAGGGTTTAGATCTTTGTATTTGCTGGTCATCTATATTGAGGAAGCTTTATTGGGTTTTCTACCCCATGAGGGTTTTCCAGGATAAATCTATGTCTCTTGTCTTTATGTTGTGCTTCTTGTTCTTTTAGTGATCATGTATATTCTATTGTTGTGAAATGGAATGTAATGCTGATATTTTATGTCTTAACATATTGAGTGTAAAAAACGCTTGGTTATGAAAGTACATCTTTAAATGCAGATAGGTGTTGAGAACCTTATTGAAATTCTTATATGGCTTTCATTTTGTGAATGGCCATTAGTAATCATAGTCTAATAAGTTGTCATTAATGAGACTAAGTGATCCAGGTGGATATTGGTGGCCACCCACCTTTCCAACTAGCTCAAAACAGTTTTATGGTAACTTTGGTATTGTACTATTTTTAGCAGTTTTTCGGGTCCTGAACTTCCGGGGCCATTTTGAGGCCCTAAACGACCTTTTTTGGCAATTTGGGGGGCCAAATGGGTGCCTTCGGCATGCATTTGGCCCTAATCAAAAGTTGTAAATCTCAGATAGACCTTTCCAACGGGCTACCGAGCGCCCCAAACGGATATCGTATGCAAAAGTTACGACCCTGGGAAGTTGATGTACTAACTTACCCAAACGGGGCCCACATGACTTTTGGCGCTTCATCTCCTAGGGTTAGGTTTTTGGATGTCGAGGGTTTTTGACATTCCTGTTTATTGTAAAAGGCCTTTAGAGCCTCATTGTAACCATCTTCTTGCGAAATGAGCGCAGCCGTCACATCTCTTCTCAGAGATAAGCCGCCACCATTCCAGCAAGCTTGTTTTCCGCTGCATTTTACAGTTCTAGCTTATTTCCTTATTGAATAGAAAACCAGTTTTACTATATCTCTATTATTTTGTGTTAAGCATCTGATAATAATCTGTATTCATTTCGTTCTGCTCATAAAATCCGGATCACTAAGTCTTTATGTTGATTTGTGGGAAATGCATGGTACAGTTATGGATTTGTAGACTTATCTATAGCTGGGAACGATGCTCTTACAACAATGAGAAAAGAAAAGAAAAATAAATAAATTCTTCCCCCTTTCCCCAAATAATCACAGAGGGTAAACATATATGTTACAAACACTCTAGTTTTTCCTTTGAACTTCACAAGGTTTCTTCTCTGAGATTCCACACTTGCGCGACCTCCCTCTTCCTATGCACTTTCTTTTGGTAAGGGTTCGTATCTCTCATGTTGTTTCTCTTTCAGTCTCTGTTTGCAAGTTATAAAGGGTTATGCTAGTGATTTATGTTTTGTTTCTCCCTTGTGGGTTCACTCTGGTCGCTCCTCTTTGTGGGTTATGTTCGCCTCCAATTAAGACTCCAATGGAAAGCAAAGGCCATGGTCACTGGGTTAGAAAGGGACGAAGAAAAAAATTGCAATCCCACATCCAGCAAGACGCACTTACCTTAACAAGTTCCCTCCGAAATTCGTCGAACAATCTCAAAATATTATAAGTAATAATTAATTTTATTAAATGTACACTTTATATTAAAAAATTATTATTATTATTTAACTAGCACAACCACTTAACTTGTGGCTCGTGAACACCGATAGGTTACAAGTTAAGTGCCATGAACAAGTTATATGTTACTTGTTCTCCATGCTTAGTTGTATTCCCTTGTTGTCTATGCCTTAGCTGCCTGTTACATTCTTTAGTTAAATGATATGTTGTCTATCACTAACTGTTATCCATCCATGAGCTATGAGTTATCCCTACATCAACTACCAATCATTTTTTATATTTCTTTTTTTTATAATTTTTTATTTTGAATTTTGGACAATGACCATAAAATCAATCTGGATAGTAGACTTGTCCCATCCTCCTTCAATCTAGAAAAAACATAAATAATAATCCACCGCAAATTCTAAGATATAAACATCTATCAATGTAATTACAATAAATTCAAACTATAACCATAATTATTCGATTTATAAAAGAAATTGTTTCAATTCTTCCATCACTATTCTATAACGATAATCACACGATTGTAAGAAAAATCATTGAATTATCATACTCACCCATTTATACTCACCAACATCACCACTCAATAACAACAATCTTCTTGAACATAAAAGATTTGCATAACTTTACACCTCCGAATAGACTAATGCTATGAAAAATAGATATTCAATATACCGTACACTTTCCGTTTCAAAAATTCATTTTTGACAGAATATTTCTATAAGTTCAAAAAAATCATTATAGGGTGACATCTTTCAAAAGTTTGACAACGTGGATTGAAAAGGAACCTAAGTCATTAGTTTATGGAATATTATATTAACACGGCAATAATTTTAGGAGGATATCCTTTATATTGTTTGAGAGTAGATTTTTCTCAAACATCTAGAAAGTGAAGACCAATGCTTTTGATAACGAGATAAATTGTCAATTATGTCAAAATCAATGAGTATTATGTCCCATCGAACAATTTTTTCCTCAAATTTTATTTGTTTCCATGTAATAAACCACCCGCACTTAAAAATATAAATATGTCAAATTCATGAGATAATTGGATATTTTTTCCTTGGACAAGCCCATTACACATATATTACCCATAAAATGTTATTCTTTTTCATGGGGAAAAGCGACTTGCATTCAAATTAATCAGAAAATAAAAAAAATTACAATATGATAATAACTTGTATATTTGACATGGTGGAGGATCAACTTGTTTATTCTAGTTCTTATTGCACCGAGTGAAATAAGGTGTTCTATAGTCCAGTATGAGTGCATGTTGTAACATGTGTGAGTTTGTCGAGTGTTGTATGAGGGATATGTTGTAACATGTGTGTTTGTCGAGTAACATAACAAAATAATAACAAAATATAATTTAAAATATTGTTTGGTCGACCATTAATAAAAAAATACGTCTATTTTCTAAATATTTCCGAAATGAAATCATTAACTATATAAATATGCAAGCTATAAACAGGCAAGCTATTAACTCTATAAACGTTACATCATGATGTAACATTTGTTACTAACAAAATAATTAAAAAATTTCATGTCGGCTCATAAAATAAAAAATTAAATTATGGAAAGTATTTAAATAAAATCCATGTTGGTTCATAAAATAAAATATTATGAAAAGTAATTAAAAAATAGATGTTCGTTTATGAAATAAAAACTTAAAACTTAAACACGGATCTATCAATCAAGAGAGATCAAATTTCTTGAGTTTAAATTTTAAAAAAAAATACACCTCAAGAAATTGGATCCCTCTCGGTGCTTGATAGATACAAGCTTAAGATGGATCTATGCTGGTGGTTACTTTTTTTTCGGAATTATACTAGTCTTATACAGGAAGTCTATAAGATGAAGTTTTGTATCTGTTTGATGTCATGTCTCAAATTTGGAATTGGGTCACAATGTCCTAATCACATTAGGCATATTCATTAGAGTTTGTAAAATTGATGTTAAGGGTCAAATAATTGTCAAGAAGGAAAATTACTAGTTTCCTAGGTTTGGGGTGGAAGCTTTGGGATTTGGAATAACTGGGATAATAAATGATGTTTAGACATTAGAAGGGTTCAAGTATTTAATAAATAGAGTGAATAAAGAAATTCAAGAGAAATCCTAGGTGACAAATGGTTTTGGAGACATATGGAGGATGTGGGACCCACACTAGCTTGATTTTTCATAATACATGGTATCTCTCTTTTGCAAATTTGAATTAATGGAAATGTGAACACTCTTGGGTGAGTTGGTAAGTCATAAAACATGTAATTGATCATCTTAGGTCGAATTGGGAAGTATTGGTAACCTCCATGGAAGATAAAGAGTCAAAGTGGAAGTTTGTGGACACTTGGGCTAGATTCCCTAGCCCCTATGACACCAATGATGGAGCATCTATGACAACTATGACAAATTGCAGACCTAACCTCTGACATCTGACCACTATGACATGTCATCCCCAAAAATAGGCTCAAGGAAGGTGAATTTGGGAGTTGGAGAAGCCAAAGAGACTCAAATCGAATTTGGGAGAAGATGGAAGGTTGGAACTAGGAGACAAGTGGCAAATGTGGAATATTTCCTAAATAGAAATCTATTGAATATATTGAGAGGATTTCGACCATTAGAAGGCTAATGTTGGTTATAAAATGTATAAATTAAGTATGAGAATAGATTTTGATCATTTGTATAATTTGCAAATGCATTTGTGAAGAGGGAGAGCTAGTGGATGACTAGTTTCTTGCCTTAGCCAATTTCGAGGGTGAAAGGTTCCCATCCAAGTTGGTAATTGGAAAGGACATTCAGAATTTTCATTTGGAGCTTTAATGGAGTCTTTATTTGCAGGTGTAAGATACAGGCAAGCTCATGGTTTCTTCTATTGCAGCTCACTCCTTCAACCATTTCCATTTTTGATGGCATATTCTTGATCCTTGAGGGAGGGCGTTTTTGGTGAGCTATTGTACTCTTTGGGGAAGCTTTTAATGCCCCATTTATTTTGTAATATGAAGAAAATACTCTGTTCTTCATCTCAAAAAAGTTTCAGGTCGAAATTCCAAGTAGAAATGTATAAATCTCATTTTTAATGGAAGAACAATGCCATTTCCCCACTACCTTGTTGTGAGCCAATGTATTGATGACGATTTCAAATGAATGGATGATTCTTTGATATATTTGTGATAAATATACTTCCATGGATGTATTCTAAAATTTTGATGTACTGTACTTGAGCATTTGAAGCATTTTTACTCAGTTTAGTTGTATTGGGAGGTGAAATAGTGCCATTCCCCCAAGGGTCGAATTGGGGATTTTTGCAGTTGAATGGGAGAGTGTGAGAACAGTTGTAATAATCCATTAATGGTGCATATGAGACTTTAATAAATGACTTAACACATTACATACCTATGTTCATAAATTTGAGTGGGTTTGGAGGCATTTGGGAAGCCATTTTCAGTACTTACCCCAGGGGGATTTGAACCCCAAATTACTAGTAAAATTGCATAATTGGTCCAGAATCTTAAGAGAGTTTGCAGAGGTATTTTGGTGGACATATTTCATCCATAAAAATCATATTCAATTTCTAATATCATTCATACACCTTCCTTGAAGATTTGAAGGCATTTGGAGTCAATTTGAGACCTAGAGAACAATACTAGTCAAAGGAAAATCACTAGTAAAGTGACCTACATTGATCAGAATTGAAATAGGATTTGTAGAAGTATTTTAAAGGTCCAAAGGAATCCATGAAAAACATATTTATGTTCTAATATCATTCATATACCTTCTCAGAAGATTTGGGATCATTTGGGGCAAATTTGGGACCTAGAGATCAAAACTAGTCAAAGGTCGAACTAGATAAAAAAAGTGGAAAATTGCAATTTTAATAAAATTCCTAATAAGGGACATTACATTTGACTAGGCTTATGGTAAAGCATATAATACATGAGGTTTATATTAGTTATATTTTTTTATAGCTGGTCATGTATTGAATATTATGACAAGAATAGTTTTGTGGAAAGTTATATATATGTCTATGAATTGGAAAAGATGCTATGTACTTTTTTATTTCAAGGAAGTTACAAAAGTACGTTTTTTTTTTTCTCTAAAAAAAAAACTTCTATATTTGACATATATAAATATTATAAAAATATAGGAAAAAATTAACAATTTATTTTTTTAGATGTTAAATGTAAATGATTGATTAAATCATTGAAATTGGAGCATTGCTATTATTCTACCAAAGTGTATGTGCCTTAATGATTCTCATGTGTAAAAACATTGTATAATAAATACCCTCATATATGAATATTTAAGTAAATAAGTATTTTGTAGCATGGCAAGGTGTTTTTTTCCTAATAAGTTGTTTCTTCTTTCTTGTATCATGTGTGAGTGTGTGTGTTATTCTACCAAAGTTTATGTGCCTTAATGATTTTCATGTGTAAAAACATTGTATAATAAATACCCTCATATATGAATATTTAAGTAAATAAGTATTTTGTAGCATGGCAAGGTGTTTTTTTCCTAATAAGTTCTTTCTTCTTTCTTGTATCGTTTGTGTGTGTGTGTGTCTATATATATATATACACACACACATTCATTCATTGGTTAAATGATCAAATAGGTCTGCTTGATTTTTCCTACATTCATTGGGTAAATGACCAAATATTTTAGGTGGCAAAGGAATGGTCCATTCTTTTAGGTGCAATTCAAAAAATCCTTCTTTTAGGTGCAGTTCACAACTAGTTTGATAACAAGTGAACTCTTAGGAGTGTATAATGCCAAGTTTGGGACTAGAGGTTCGATTAGGACTCATATCCTTTTCACTATCAAAGGTCCCTTGACCCTTTGATTTTAACTTCAAGGTAAGGTAACTTGTAACATGTACTTGAGAAAAGGTATCCTATTGAATATCTATTTAGGTACCTACCTAGGTGGATCCTAGTGTCCTTCTTTATAACTGTCTTATTCACACCTTCGCTCACTTGCTTGGTGGAGTTTAAATGCCACCAAGTGTTTGGAAAGCCCTTGTTCAAATGTCTACTTATTTGTTAACGATGGAGGTCATTACCACTTGTTGGCGAATATTTGAGAAAGTTTTTATTTTCACATTCTTCGTTTTTGATAACTCACCTTCTAGGACTAGTGAGTCTTTTTCTTTGTAGGGTGTGCATTTCATAAATTAATTATTTTCTTAGTTAGGCCCACTTTCCACCTGTTTATTTAATTAATCATTTAGAATTAGTGTGGTTTGTTTGAGCTCCATTTCATTTGTCTTGCATAGAGTTGTTGACATAATGATTACTCCTATGTATCAATATTTCCCCTCCAAGGTACCCTAGAGGACTTTGATGATTATTCCCCCTTTATTGGATTCCTATCAATTATGTTAGTCCACGTCAATGTGCGCTCTAAAAACAAACTTCCACCTCCTTTAATTTCCTTTCAGGATTATTGAATTTAGGATCCTCATGGCTTGAATCTCCACCTTTGCTAGTGCCACTTACCCTTTTGGGAACCCAATAGAAAACATGTTTGGTTCTATCCTAGTCATGTCATCTAGTGGAAATCATATCGGTGGTGGAAAAAAAACAAGAGAAAACAATTTTGCTGAAAATGATAGTGGGAATGTGACATCTTCCACATTGCCCATACTAAGTCTTTTGTTAATGTCTAATATAAACCTTCCCAACTTGGATAAACTAACCAATGAACCCTTTTGACATGATCCTATTTGATTCCCACTAAATTACCTTCGCAAATCCCTAATTTTTAAGGTAAAGTGGGAGACGACCCCTCTATCCACATCATGTCCTTCCATCTATGGTGATCCTCTAATAACATCATGGATGATTCCATATATTTGTGTTTATTCCAAAGGACCCTTGCTAGAGTAGCAACAAAGTAGTACATTCAACAACCCTCTATAATAGATCCTAACATTTCTTCCTTATTCTCCACTTTCTTCAACTTTTTCCAATTACCAATTCATTATGAAGAGAGTGTAGATATCCTTTGTCGTGTTGTCAGGAATTGACTACCCATATCATGGGCCATACCCATGAATGGTGAAGATGAAGGAGTACTTTGCAACATCTAACTCCATAAACATATCTTCCTAGATTGGTTCTTAAAGTCCTAACTACTTTCCAAAGAAAAGGATGTCACTTATAAGCAATCATAACTGGGAGATGAAGCCATTTTCAAGGCTTAGAAATAAAATATGATCTCTTCTTAGTTCAATTACTTATACTCTAGCATCTTGATGTGCCTCACAATGACTCCTCACTTAGAGATAAAAAAAAAGAACCCCATTCCAAAGATAGAGTTATAGGTGCATTGGTATCCATCCTAGACCCATACATTCAATTGTCCACCTCTATGAGAAATTATTCATGCGGTAACCTTCCTAGTGTTGATTTCTTGAATTTAGGGAAACCTTATATTCGACCCTATTACCCTCTCGATACTTACTTCTCATACTTGTTGGCTATAACTGACCTAGAGGTTTTCTATAAGACCGAGGTTCTTCGTGGTTTCCCTTTGACCAACAAAACCCCTTTGCATCGGCCCTTTCGGCAACAACCTTCGAGCAGGTTGAGGTCTCACCCAAGGTGTATCTATGGGGTACTGCAGAATTAGGTTTCCACAGTAAGTGACGAGTTGCGTGGACGAACGTACTCCACAGCGCAACAAGGGGTATGCGCTGCGAGGTGAGACTGTGCAGCGATGGACAATGCTATTGTCCGCACCACTCTGTTCTTCTACTGTGGGACTTCTACTGGGACTTCAAACCATACCATTCAGCTTATAATTGAAGTGTTCGGAAATGCCTAAGGCACTGACATGAGTATCACTCATCCACTCATTCAACTACTCAGCCGATTATCCATCTACTATTTGTTCATCCACTTGGTATGGCTATGATTTGAGCATATTCTACTGATACCATCGAATTGTTATGCATTTGTTCTATTGCACATAAAGAAGTACTTAAGTGATCTCCTAACACTTAACCAATTAATTGATTCACTGTTCTCAAACATAAGATAAATGTTCACCATTCATCTATTCATTCAGAACTTAACATATCATCTCCATACCTCTTCTGATGGAAAATGCATACAACAGTCCTCTCATAACAGCATGCAAGGTAACATCTAGACATTCATTTACAGAAAACACAGATAAGCATTCATCCATAAAACACATTTGCATAACACAATATTTAACATGGTTCACTCCCCCGGATTGGAAGCTACATCCACAAGAATGGTTGGTAATATATATCTTTAAAAGGTATGGGGACAACCATTCTTAGTCTACGCACTCAGCTGCAGACTCTCCTTCCTCTCAAATAGGTCTCTACGTACACAGCTGCAGAGCCTTTACAATCTTCTCAACTCAAAAGAGATTTTACAATACAATCACTCGACTATTCAACAACACTGAGAGAACCTCAGAACTCAAAAATGTAACAACAAAAAGTAATCCCATTCCATACAAAATTGTCTTCTTAAATAGACCATGCCCGAAGGTCATGTCTTTACAATGCCGAAGACCTAAACCCAAAAACCCTTAGGGTTTACAAAACTGTGCCGGTTTCCCTAAACTAGATTGCTGGCATCTGGTAGCATCTGCTTCATCGTGGCGGTTCTCCACATCTTCATTCTATCGCTATCAGCCTTCCTGTCGCATGCATGCCAACAGGTCACTTTTATTGAGCCGTTCATCTCTAACGGTCTCGCCCACTAGGAATGCCAAGCCATCGCTTTACCTGAGCTATCCTTTTCTTAACAAACTTATGCATTGGACACCTTCCTGATTTGCTTGTGCCCACCGCTTAGCACTCCTGGAGCATCTTTCCAAAATTAGACCACTGCTGGTCCATCTGGTACCTGTACCAGATCCTTGTCCAACACTCCACTTTGCTAGCTCCACGTGTCCTGACTGCTTCGCAGCACTGCTTCCTCGCAGCGCTGGTCTTCGCGGTTGATGAGTCAAGTTTTCAGGTATTTGATAACCTTTTTTCTAGCAGCCAAACTCAAGCAATGGTGATGAAACATATTCATTTGTGGGGGAAAATGTTTTACTTTAATTACTTAATGTAATTTTTTATGATTATTCTTGGATGTTAGAATGCGTATCAAATAAACTAATTATATGGAAACCAAGCGTGATTGAGCAGGTTCAGGGTCAATCAAGGATGGACGTGTAGAAGACTAAAGGATCACCAAGCTCGGTGCCCTGTTTCCTGATTTATATAGGACGCACTCCAACTTTCAAGAAGAATCTTCATTTTGACAATCAGTTAGGATCAACATTGAATCGTATAAATATGGACCTCTTGGGTAGCGAGAGGCCCCTACTGTTATTTTGAGGAAAACATTGTTTTAACGTTTTCTGCCCTATCGATACTGCGAAGTATAGACCTTTGTTTTGACATGGATTCTATATTTTAATTAAGAGATTGATGATTAATTCCAGCCAACATTTCTAAGTTTTTATTCTCTCCTGAGTACAGGTTGGGGAGGGCCCTTCCAACATGTAGGTCAGGAGATTCCTATTTGTAGGTATTTTTCCAAGTATGTGTTTTACATTGATGAACAATTCTATTACATATGGGAGCGTTTGAATGATTCATTATTTATGTAGTAGTTTATAATACATTCTGTAGTATAGCAGAACAATTTCAGTAGTCCTGTAGGTTCTTTCTTTCAATGCATATTTGAATCAATGATTGCATGTGTATCAACTTTGCTTTCAATACCATGGTTTATATCTGAGGTCTTTGACTGTTTCTCATTGTGATCAATTTGTTTAGTAGTAGATGGATAGCTTGAAATGATTGCACTTCAATTTTAGTCTTGGGATTTAAAATGGTTTAGATCAGAATTATGGTTTTAGGCATAAAATAACTACAGACCTTGTTTTCCCCAACCTTAGAATAGATCTGTTATGGCATGTTCATTTTAGATTTATTATTCTGCATTAAGTAATTTTATAAGATCGTTCCCTTTACTCTCAGCATTTTGATTATTTAAGATAGATTTATTGCTTTATTTCTTAGAATAGATTTAATGCTTTCAACACTTTAATTCTTTTAATTAGATTTATTGCTTTCCAGTATTTAATTCCATAGCATAATCAGTTTTCATATTTAGTAGACAATATTTAGAACATCGATACCGACATCCAACTGTGACAAGAGATTATCCTATAAGAGCACAGATAGTGCATGCATCTCTAAAGTTTGTACGTTCCCCGGGTTGACATTTAAAGTAGGCTCTTGGTATAGCTTCCCTCATTAGGCATCCACATTAGGAGCTCACCAACGGTACTTCCAAAATTCGGATGTTGCGCACAACTTCGCAGCATGGTCAAAACTTGGATGCTGTGCACAACTCACGGGGGGTTCACTAATGAGGCAATATCATATCACGTCCATTCATATTGGGGGTTTGAATACTCTTAAAAACCTAAAAAATATATTGCACCATATTAAGGGGTGAAGGGGGATTTTTAATTTGACATAGTAATATAAATATTGAGGTTTTTTTATTTGGGTGGGATAAGGAATAACCTCCAAATCGTGGGATGGATTCATACCTCCAACTCATGGGCTCAATTCATACCCACCTTTAACTTAAGGACCCTCCATTTTTATGATCCTAAGTTTTGAATAAATATGATAAAAGTGTACCAATGATAATTTCGATGAAAGTCTCTTTGGATTACTAGCCTTGAACAATCCCCATTTAATAGCTTATTTAGGCTTGGTTTGAATTGATGTTATATTGTTTTTCATCTTTAAGTTAACAAATGTAGCTAGTTGGGAGTTCCATAGTTGAACAATTGTAATGTATTTTTTGTAGGCATTGAAGTAAAATATCTAACTCTTCATTTTTTAGGTTGTGGTTTAGGTGGGTATTGAGATTCAATCAAACCTTGCTCCATGACAACCAAGAAAAGTGAGATCAATATTTCTTGGAAAACTAGAACCAAACAAAGTTAGATCAATCTTCTTGGCTAATTATTTCTTTCAACTTTTTGTATTCTTCTTTAACATTTTCACATTGCCACTTATGAATAATTGTTAGATTGAGTTATATTTGTCACATTCATAATTGTAATTTCAATTCTTATATGCAAGGCATTGTCTTAATATTGTATTGGAATTGACATGAACATAGGTGAAAATCTAAATCCGTATTTATATACCCTATGTGTTATCGTTACCATGAAATGGTATCATATAAGTTTCACCATTGATGTATCTTTATAACTATTGCATGCTTGAAACCTAACAATGGAGATTTTTCCCTCTCTTGTAAAGAAAAAAAAACTAGATATAACCCAAGAAAAAGTAACTAAATGTTGTTAATTCCCTTGATTGCAAGAATAAATGTAGAGGAAGTGGAGGAAATTCATTGCATATTGTGAATGACCCAAATCCAAGCTATGCACATGATCATATGGTGTTATTGGAAAGTAAGATGATTTTTTCTATGTTCATTTGGGTTCAAACATCATGATGTTTGTTTTGATAGGAAGGTAGGGGATTCCATCCATGAAAGGGTTTCAATTTTGAATTTCTATGGAGTTTAATTTATTAAGCTTATAGAAAACATGAGATCTCTATGGCTATACTTATATTTACATGATATAAAATTGGTAGTTTGGAAGGCTATGGGGTGAAACATCTGCAATTCTCATCTTTTCTAAGCATTGCACTAACTATTGGATTATCATACTTTTACATTATTTGTTATGTTAATCTCTTGACTGGGTTTCCTTTTATGCATTTTTCCTTCCCTAGTACTATTTCATTGGGTCTTCCACTATCCAACGCTACAAATTGATTAGTCACCCCTGCACTCTTGGTGGGATCATTATTAGCATTATACTATTATTGTATTTAGTATCATGTTTGCTTATACTAAGATGTGTTCGGGTTCCTATTTGCTACAACTTGGTAATATGATATAAAGGGGGTATTAAAAATGGGTTGATAAAAATGAATACATACAATATCTGGTGAAACTAGGGGTTTTCTTAATTGGAAAGGAATATTGGGAGGGGGGTTCAACAATAAAATTTTAGGAGGAATTTTCCAATATTTAGTGAAATTAGGGATATTCTTTAATATCATGCGAATGATCGTGCTATGTAACAAGTTCATTGAGTGAACCCCCCGTGGCACAACTCTGCAGCACCCTCAACACTTATACAAAACTTTATCTTTTTCTGAGCTGCGCTCAGCTCAGCTTTTCCTGCTTATCAAAAGTGTTATCAAAACTTTGCCCCAACTTGGGCCCAAAATGCCCCTAACACTTACATGTGGCTCGTCCCCAAGCCACTTCATGCTTCGGCCATCTCGCTCTGCTCCATGACTGGTGGAGCTAATTTGGCTGGAAACTCATTATAGGTGCCGAAAAACTGTTCCACTACTTCTCTGGTATCTTGTTCAACTTGTTTTACTATCTCAAGCAGTGTTGGAGTTATCTCTTCTCCAATATCTGCTCGTACCTGCTCCTGGTTGTCGCGCAATTCGTTCAGCTTGTCTTCTATCTGCTGTGACACCCCCATTTCATCCCATGGCATCCTCTAGGAGTTGCTGCGACTGATTATCCATCTTAGTCTCTTTTTCTCTTAATGCCTGGACTTCCTTCTTCAAGCCTGATATCTCCTTATACCTCGGCAGCCTATCCCTAGGTGGTAGAGCCTTGACCTCTGCATCCAACTTTTCTAGTGCAGTCTGCTTTTCTTTTACCACGGTCTTCACCTGTAGTATCCCTTGATCCTCTTCAAGGCCAGTGAATGCCTTTAAAACCTTTTCCAAGAGATCTTGGCACTTAGCCATCTCACTTGTTATGCTCTGTGCGACGACACTCACTACTTGCTCTCTTAACTGTTGCTCAGTTAATGGAGTCTACGTACTCAGTTTTTCCTTCAAGGCTTCAAGCTCGGCCTCGTAGAGGATGTCCTTATCCTACATATTAGACTTCAAAGATCTCACCTTTTCTCCTATCCTCAGAACTGTGTCTGCAGGATCATCCTGGAGTTCTAGATCTTCAATATCTTGCGCAATAGTAGATATGGTAGTCTCCAATTGTTTGTGGCGGTCCTATTCATCACGTAGTTGCATTTTTGTGTGCAACTCAAGCTGCTAGTTTGCTACATGCAACTCCGCTTGTGACTTCATGGACTCTACTGTTCATTCATGCATATCCTCCACTATCTGCATGTGCAAAAAGTGTAATCCTGGCAAAGGGATTTTGGCCAAGTCGAGCTCTACCCGCTCGACGCCCTTTGTGTCCAGGACGATCTGTTTTGTCATTTGTAATGAAATAGCCAATGGGTACAAATGGACAACCCTGGTCTTAGAAGGAAACGTGATTGATAGATGCAGCGGTGTTTGCTGCGAGGTTCCTATCGACCTCCCTTCAGCTCCTGTGTCGCGCGGCAAGGTTAGGCTCTTCTGGGCATCATCCATTTTCTTCATGAGACCTTGCAGTGTGAGCCTAGTCTTTTGCAGGTCATCCTAGATGACCTTGTCCTTTTTGTATTTGTCAGCCATGAGATCCTGCATTTGTTCTCAGACCTTTTCTACTATCATCTCAACGTCATCTTCGTTCAGCACTGTCTCAAATTGAGTTTTTGTGGCCTTCATCTTCTTTTGCGCCTTTGGCTTTTGCGAGGTCTCAGGATCTTTCTGCTTTCCTATTTCTTCAACAATCGGGCATGAAAGCGGGATTGGCTCGTCTTCTTCAGAGTCTATCTCAAAATCCATGACTTCGACATGGAACTCAGCTGGCTAGTCATTCATGAGGATTTCAATGTCCTCCTCATACATATGGTAGTTACCCGCATACAATTCTGGCTTCTTCATTTTTGCTTTGGGTGAAATGAAGATACACCGCATATCCCCCATAAAATCAATAACGTGAATATACTTCGACATTACATGCTTTGTGATGCGAGATGCATGGGTGATCGCATCACGTAGCTAAGTGTAATACTGATAGAAAACTTCAGCTGTCGCTCTACATTGATATTTTCCGAGAGGTTGGCATAACGGAACCCTCTAGGATCGTTGCTTTCTATAATGACACCCACATAGTCCTTTGGCTCCTTCCATCTGGAAAAGGCGATGAGGATGATCAGCCATGTAAAGTGGAACGGTATGCCATTCTCCTGGGTATCATTGAGTTCATCCAAGAACTCATTAAGAAGATACTGACGCCAAATGAATTGGGTGCCTTCAGTCGCTGTGGCATCGAGTAGAATTATGCCGACAGGCACCTCCGAAGGCCTAGCTGTTCTGAGGATTTTTCCTGCGAGCAACTGCATGACAAATCTTGTCGCTCTATCTTCAGTTTCTTCTGTGGGAAACCCTCTTTTTCCCTTCACCAATGCATGGCTTTTCTTCATCTTCTCAACAGCTTCTTTTTCCTTACTCTTCCCTTGGAAGAATTGCTTAGGATCCTTGCCGTGCTTGCTTAGCCCTATGATGCGGTGGATTAAATCAATGTTGACATCAATATTTATGTCGAGCCACAAATATCCCTGATGGATTTGCACCATAAACGTGCGAACGACCGCATTCACTTCTAGTGAATGATCAAAATGTGGCAACCTTAACAAGTTCAGCAATCCTGACTGAATGACCAATGTCAGCCAGCTTTCGGCAACAAAGTTAAATGTGCCCTTGGCATCTTTCTTCCAGCACATGTACTGGTCAGGCTGTAACTGTGGGTACTTAGGCACGCGGGGCTCTTCCTTCTGCATGCCTAGGAGGTCATAGTCCTCCCATTTACAGTCTGGGATCTTCCCGAGCAGGTTCTTGGCAACTTCTACATGTTTTGAAATTGGCGACAATGGGATTTCATATCTAGCATTCTTGGTCAATTTAAAGACTGGGGCATCCAATGCCCGTGGTGACATATACTCCGGTGTCAAATTCAAGGGTTCCTTCTGAAAGACCGGGGATCTTGGCGTCGTCTGGCTTGTCTTGGGAGTCTTGCTTCGTGGTGCAACTATTTCTTTTCCTTTGCACTGCATGGCTGGATTATGTTGAGGTGACCTTCTAGATGCTTGACCGTGTTCAATTATAGTCTTCTTGGCAGGTGTTTTCATTAACTCTGTAATTCCCTCGTGCTGAAAAATTTGGATTGCTTCTTGAAGTGTAAGCTCCTCTTCTCTATCTGGTGATTTGGACATTCACTGGCGAGAGTAAGCAACTGTTTTTGAGATATGACTAAGGATTGCTAACACAGAAGCGAACGCATGAAAATTCTAAGTGTTTGGTAATTCCCACGAGTGCTTATGCGACATTATTTATAGGCGCAATTGGGTCCTCCCACGCCTTCCAATGGATAGATGGGCATTTAATGTAGTGTCCATTGGCGAATTTGAGCGAATCCTTCAGTCCCTTCCGTCCTCAGTGTGTTCAGAACGACTATCTTTTCGTTAAATGCTGAAGCGGTTCATTGCAATGGTCATATAATGGCTATTTTTCTCAAAAAATTTTGTAACGACTATTTTTCTGAGTCTTGCGCTTAGCTGCGTGGCAAGCCATCTGCGATCCTGCGCAGTTACTTCGCAGTGCCAAAAATTTTCATCTACGAGATTCCAAATTTTTTAATTTTTTTTTCTTGCGCAACTTCAGTAGTGTTGCGTGGTACATACATCATCCTTCTTATCATACCTTGTTCCTCTTATCATACATGTACAGATTCCTTTACATTGCTAGTGTCCAATTTCAACTGTACTTGACACTTAGAATTCTCTTCCTTATCCAAGTTTCTGCGAAGCAGGACTATCATGGTACAACTTTATCCTACTTCCATTTATCAAACTTGGTAGGGTATCCCCAGCTAAATTGGCTAACTGGACTGCACCAGTGTTAGTAAGATGTATCACATTATATGGGCCAAGCCAATCCATCTTAAATTTACCAGGAAACTTCATGAATTTTCTACCATACAGGAGGACTACGTCACCTACATGAAAGCACTTGTTCTTTATATGGCGATCATGCCAAGCTTTCTCATGGTCTTTCTAAACTTGCTGGTGGAATTTGGCAATGAAGCGATCTTCCTCCAACCCAACGAGGTGTAGAAATCTTTCTCATAGTGCTGTGGGGTCTACCATCCCTGTGAACGCAGTGATCCTTAATCTAGGGACAATGTACTCCATTGGAATTATAGCTTCCTTCCCATAAGCCAATCGAAAAGGTGTATGTCCTGTCAATTTCTTGCATGTAGTCCTGTATGCCCATAACACAGGGGAGACGCGCAGATCCCAATCATCTCTATTCACATTGCAAACTTTAGTGAGTGCGTTCTCCAGTATTTTATTGAAAGCCTCCATAGTGCCATTCGCCTGTGGATGATATGGAGTACTACGCTAATGACGAATGTGGAATTCCTCTGTAAGTGCGTCAATGGTCTTGTTCAAAAAGTGCGTACCTTGGTCACTCATCAAAATTTTCGGATAGCCAAATCTTGACAATATTTCTTCAAAAATGAACTACACAGCAGTACTGGCATTGCAGTCCTTTACTGGATTTTCTTCCTCCCATTTGATGAGGTAATCCGTAGTAGTAATAATATACCTCGCACCAGTTCTTTTTTTTGGTGGGTTTATAGGACCCACAAAATCAATTTCCCATTTTTCAAACGCCTGCAAGGTAAACTATGGGTTCAATGGCATCTCATCTCTTCGCGAAGGTTTCCTTGTCCTCTGACAGACATCAAAGTTCCTACAGTGTTCTTTGGAATCTTTGTGGATCGTGGGCCACCAAATCCCTACATGCAATATCTTCTGCATGGTATCCCTTCTTGCATAGTGACCTCCCACGATCCCTGAATGCACGTCTGCTAGAATAAATGGTTTCTCATGATCGAGTACGCATCTACGCAGGACTTCATCTAGTCCGAGTTTGTATAACTGACCTACAATTATAATGAAGTCTGCGACAAGCACCACTAGCTACTTCTTCTGCTGGACAGATAATTCCTACGGTGCCATCCCTGTTGTCAGAAAATTAATGATATCCTTAGAATAATCATCGACGATCTATATAGCGAATAACTGTGCATCAGGCAGACTGTCTTCAATGTTCATCGGCTCTTCTCCTGACTCAATCCTTGACAGATGATCAAGTCCTAAGTTCAGTCTACCTAGCTTAACAATAATCTCAAAGTCATATTCTTGGAATAATAGTAGCCATCTGCATATGCGTCTCCCTAACACTAGCTTATTGACTAAGTATTTCAACGCAGAATGGCCAGTGAACATAAGGAAGTGCGTACCAAGCAAGTAATGTCTGAATTTTTGTAGGGAATATACCATCGCAAGGCCTTCCCTATTGGTAGTAGTATAGTTCTTTTCTGTTGTTGAGAGCTTCCTACTCGAGAATGCAATAGGGTGGTCAATACCTCCTTCTCCTGGCTAAGCTAATACGATTCCCAGGGAAATGCATGATGCGTCAACATGGACATGGAATGGTTTCATCTAGTCTGGAAACACTAGAATCAGTGCAGTCACCATCTTTTCTTTTTGTGTATCAAAACCATGTTCGCATTCCGTGTTCCAAATGAATGGTGCGTCTTTTTTTAGCAGTGTTTCCATTGTTGCAGTTATCTGCGCGTAACCCTTTATAAATTTCCTATAGTATCTAGTATGGCCTAAGGTAGAGTGCAACATCTTGACTGAATTTGGTGTTGGCAAGTTCACAATTATTGCGATCTTCGCAGGATACACCATCAATCCTTGCTTACAAACAATGTGCCCAAGTAGAATCCCATAAGGAACACAAAAAATACACTTCTTTAGATTTAAAGAGATCT
Source organism: Larix kaempferi (assembly GCA_027924585.1). Classification (NCBI taxonomy): domain Eukaryota; kingdom Viridiplantae; phylum Streptophyta; class Pinopsida; order Pinales; family Pinaceae; genus Larix; species Larix kaempferi. Next base: position 20,410,132 of record BSBM01000753.1, read on the forward strand.
AATGCTGTCGACACTTCTCAAGCATCATTCTGAGGTTCGCACAATGGTTCTTCAACAGACCAAACATAGTCCAATCATCAAAATAGGCTTCGAGAAACTTATGCATAAACTCTCTGAATGCTACGACAACCACTCTCGAAAATATGACAAGCACATTCTTTAGGCCAAAGGGAATTACTGTGTACTAGAATGATCCCCATTCGGTAGAAAAAGTCGTCTTATTCCTGTCTGTGGGATCAATCCTTATCTGATGATACCCCAAAAAACCATCAGTAAAAGAATAGGCCTCATTCCCTCCAACATTGTCAAGCACTTCATCTGTGAAAGGAGTAGGGAATGGGTCGTGCATGGAAGCATCTTTCAGTTTTCTAAGATCAACACAAATCCTCATCTCACCCTTCGCTTTCTTGTCTTGAATGAAGATGGGACTAATCCACTCTAATTCCTTGACAGGTTCAATGATTCCTGCTTCAAGCATCTTATCCAGCTCCGCACGTACTCTTTCTTTGTAGCGTGGATTTAGTCTGTACGGTCTCTGCTTCACGAGCTTTGTGCCTGGCTTGAAAGGTATTTTCATGACCCCTAGGTCTCCCAAAATGCCTTTCATTTCTGTGAATTTAGTTGGAAACAGTTCCTGATATTCATGCAAGGTGTCTGCGATCTATGCAACAGTTTGATCGTCCCTTTAGTCTCCTATTTCTACAAATTTCGGTTCTTTGCTTGTCACAATATTCACCTTCTATGTCTTTACTGGCCCACTCATATTTGGGATTTCTAGCGGAGGTCCTTCTACGTCGCGTGCGCCCTCCGATTCTGGTATGGGTATGTTTCATGGGTCATCCTCATAGTCTTCATTTCTATCATCGATGTCTTCAGCTAGGTTGTAACACTCGAGGGGGTGTTCTTTGTGTTCCTTCCATTCTGTCTGTAGGTGCGCAGGAATGCGATCTTCCATGAATAATTCCTCCAACGTCATATTTCTGTGAGGATAGTCTTCCCTGAATATGCATTCCTTAATTATCTGCAACGCGTCATGGATCAACGGGTTCTCATCATCAAAGCTGAATTCCCTTTGGAAGTTCACAGTCAGCCTGTCCCAATCAGTGGTTTCTCTGCGCAACTTTAGGTCTAGGTACCATTTCTTTGGAATGTCATCATCCAGTGTATGTACAAATAGATGCACCCATTCTCCGTGTGGCCTTTTCGCCCATGCCTATGAACAAAATTCAATGTGTTGACTAGGATCTGTCTGTCCATTAAATGTTTCAAAGGGTAAGGTAACCCTTCCAACAAATCGTATTTGCATCTTAATTCTGCATTGATCCCAAGTGGTCAATGTCTTCTTATTCGCATTCCACCATCTGGCGGGTGTGTCGCGCAGTGCCATATCCAATGCTGGTAATTTGTGCTCATCTGTAATGGCTGCAGTATATTCCTGGATGAAATTGTAAACAATAGCAGAACATCATATGTGGGAATAGGACTTACCTCCTTCCCGATCCAGTGCAGTGATTTCGTAACCTATGTGCACCTTCTTGTTGATACTTCATGCATCCAGCTTTGCCAATTTTCCAATCCCGCCTTCGAATCAGAGACACAGAACCTGTCACATCTCAAGCTGAGTGTACCATCTGCAGTAGGATTAATGTAATCTTCCTGGTTCACTGTGAGCTTGTATAGTCTGTCCAAGTCTTGAGCCTTAGATTCCTCCTAAATCAGCTCACTGTATCTATCACCATCTGCAAGATCCAATAGTGCGATGACCCTAAAATGCTTCCCTTCAAATATCATTTTCTTTTTTTTTAAGTTGATAATAGCCAAGTTATCAATAGACCAGTCAATTCCTAGCAGTGCAGGAAAATGCTAATTATCATCCACAATCTCGCTAACTTCATAGTCTGCATGACTTTGGACTCCATCGATGGCGACTATCACGTCAGCTAACCGACTAAAAGGTATGACTTTCTCTTGGTTATCCATTATCAACTTGATAGGTGACCATGACGACTTTGGTCAACCCATCTGCTGCCATGTCTGCTTAGTCAAGACATTTACTTCGGATCCCATATCAAGGATGACTTCATCCATTTCAAAATATCCAATCTGCGCGGTAAGCCTCATTTCTCGGCCTATTCTTTTATGCTTCTTTATGTGATGTATTGCACTATCTAAAGTTGTTGTTCCTGTCTGTGGTTCATATTGGTTTATGAGCTTCTATAGCTCTACTATGGCATTTTCACTTTTGAGTAGCTTCATGCAGCTTCGCAGGAACTGCGCAACGGAAGTGATGACATCCGTTGCGATTCTTATTTTGTCATAGGCCGCTGGCATGTCTTCAGCATGCGGCGCTTCACTGCGTAATGGGATCCTCTGTGATTCTATTGCTGGCTCTCTGAAGGTATACCCCGCGTCGATAAAGACTTCCTTGTTCTTTCGTAGATTGAGAGAAGGTATTTTTCCCTGAGATTTCCTTATCCATACTGTCTCAAGAAGGATCTTCTTTGTGTGAGCCTCCCCTAACATGGAAGCTTCTGCTCCCATATCGCGGCCTGTCTCAGCGCCACTACGCGTGAACACATTGATGCTCGGGTCTACTAGTCTTCTCTCCACTGCGATCCACTGGACGTTCGTGTTTGGTGCGTCTGTCCATATTCTTTTTTGCATTTCCACCTCTATCACTTGGAAATATTCAATAACATGGTTGAATGATTTACAGTAATTGCATGTAGTGCATGGGTTAACACAATCCCTAGATACGTGACCTGGATGGCCACAATTATAGAAAATATCCTGGTCGCGGCCTCTTCCCTGCACCGGGCCAGCATTTCTTCCTCTGTCGTGGTATCCAACACCATGACCTCTGTATCCTCCTTTTCCATATTGTGCATTCTCTTGTTTCGGCTAGTTATCTTCTTATACGCGGTACAAGCCAGCACCTCTCATTGAGTCCATATCTCGTTTTCTCTCATTCATTAGCTCATATGCGCGGCAGTCGGATTCATCATGTCCAACTGATTTACAGAAAGTGTAGGATGAATTTTTAGGTGTTTTCACATGCTTCTATATGAGATAGCAGTCTTCAGGTCTGTGTCATGTGGTTCTACAAATTTCACACCATGGGGCCTGATTCTGATTTATTGGATTGGGCGCACCACTATTAAGATAGTCGTGAAACACAGGGCAATGCTCTCGGTCATGGCCTTCTCCTTTACAACTTGTTCAGCATACCTCATATCTAGGTTCATACCTTTGTTCTTTGCCATTCGTCATGCTTTGCAGCTCTAATGTTAGGGTGGTCATCTGGTTCTGGATCTGAGACATTCCAGAGCTAGTCTCACCAATCGGTGAAGCCTCTAGCTTCATTGCGATTTCCAAGGCTTCTGCCTGCGACGTAACCTTCTGGTGCATCAATGGTAATCTAATATGGGGCAATAGCGTAGCAATAAACCATTCCTTGTGCTGTTCCAGAGCTGTAAAAAAGCTTACTTGGTCGAACAGGGTCTTAAACTTCTGTTCAAACTCCCCAACCATTTCAGTTGGTTTTTGCTTTATTTCTTTCAACTCAGTTATAGATTGAGATTTATATTTGGGTTTCTTAAACTCTGCCACAAGCATAGCTTTAATTTCTATGAGGGTTCTGGGTTGTGTGTTAGAGTACTTCATGAACCAATGTAAAGCTCTGTCCTTGAAAGTGGTGATGAGCTGTGCTCTCTTCATGGCATCATCCTAGATTTGTCTTACACTCCATACGACTTCGCAGAGGAACCAATGTTGGTCAGGGTCTTCTAGGCCAGTTCCTTTGAATATCGGTAGCTTCATGTCTATGTTTTCTATTGTCCTATTAGGTGGTGGAGCACCCGGATTGGTGCACGGCTGCTGTAAAGGGCTCTGTGCAGTGAAAACAAGAGGGCTTATCGGGATAGACATATTGCGCTGAGTATTCTACGTGGTGGGCTGCATAGTGGGTGGGTTCTGAGATAAGGGTGGATCTGTCTCTGTAGTCGGTGGGTTCTCAGGGGTAAATGGTGGTGCGGCCTCATTGTAAAGGTCACAAGGAATCTCAGTATCTATGTGGAGTCCAGGGCCTCCAAGATTCTTATTAAATTTATATCTCTTGCCACTTCTAAGATTATGGGTATCTTCGTTAGAATCATTATATATACTATTTACCATGACAGACTTGATAATATTATTGCATTCTTAAAACACCTTTCTCAGCTAACATCATCTTAATGTATAGACTGAGATTGTCCAACAACTTACCTTGGAATCCTTTGAAAAAGTATGCTTCTGCTTCGCTGTAGGATTTGAGTGTGTCTACAACAAATTTTGTTACGAATCCTTCTAGCATATGATCGAACCAGAAGTCAATTGCGGGCGACAATGGGCTGTCGATCACTTTGAACTGTGATATGAGCTTAGGAGTCGACTCTGTAGGAAATCCTCCTTGAAAACAAGTTTTTTTTTGTACGAGCCGCGAGATCCACGCGTGCAGCTCGTTTGGAAATGATTCCCAAAAAATCTTGTGAATATCTTTCCACAGATATCTATCTGACCACTATGTGTCACATAGACGCGGATGTCTATTCTCTTGCCTTACAAAGTCTCTTATGGTCTTGTCCCACCCAGCTTGGATTTCTTTCTTTTCAGGATGCCAGTTGTCAGAGCCTTCCGGGAACTGCTATTCTTCGTCACACATCATGATTGCAACTCATCATGGATTCTAGCGCAGAAACGGAACCATTTGTTGGCTATAACTGACCCAAAGGTTTTCTATAAGACCCAGGTTCTTCACGGTTTCCCTTTGAACAACAAAACCCCTTCGCACTGGCCTTTTCGGCAACAACCTACGAGCAGGTTAAGGTCTCACCCGAGGTGTATCTATGGGGTACTGCGGAATCAGGTTTCCACAGTAAGTGACGAGTTGCGTGGATGGACATACTGTGCAGTGTAACAGGGGGTATGCGCTGCGAGGTGAGACTGCGCAGCAATGGATAACGCTGCGGTCCGCACCACTCTGTTCTTCTACTGCGGGACTTCTACTGGGACTACAAACCATACCATTCAGCTTATAATTGAAGTGTTCGAAAATGCTTAAGGAACTGACATGAGTATCACTCATCCACTCATTCAACTACTCAACTGATTATCCATCTACTATTCGTTCATCCACTTGGTATGGCTACAATTTGAGCATATTCTACTGATACCATGGAATTGTTATGCATTTGTTCTATTGCGCATAAAGAAGTACTTAAGTGATCTCCTAACACTTAACCAATTAATTGATTCACTGTTCTCAAACATAAGCTAAATGTTCACCATTCATCTATTCATGCAGAACTTAACATATCATCTCCATACGTCTTCTAATGGCAAATGCATACAACAGTCCTCTCATAACAGCATGCAAGGAAACATCTAGACATTCATTTACAGAAAACACGGATAAGCATTCATCCATAAAACACATTCGCACAACACAATATTTAACGTGGTTCACTCCCCCGGATGGGAAGCTATGTCCACAAGAACGGTTGGTAATATATATCTTTAAAAGGGACTAGGACAACTGTTATTAGTCTGCGCACTTAGCTGCAGACTCTCCTTCCTCTCAGATAGGTCTCTGCATAGATAGATGCAGAGCCTTTACAATCTTCTCAACTCAAAAGAGATTTTACAATACAATCACTTGACTATTCAACAACACTAAGAGAACCTCAGAACCCAAAAATGTAACAACGAAAAGTAACCCCATTCCATACAAAATTGTCTTCTTAAATAGACCATGCCCGAAGGTCATGTCTTTACAATGTCGAAGACCTAAGCCCAAAAACCCTTAGGGTTTACAAAACTATTCCGGATTCCCTAAACCAGCTTGCTGGCATATGGTAGCGTCTGCTTCATCGTGGTAGTTCTCCACGTCTTCATTCTGTCACTATCAGACTTCCTGTTGCACACATGCCAATAGGTCACTTTCACTAAACCGTTCATCTCTAACTATCTCTCCCACTAGGAATGGCAAGCCATCGCTTTCCCTGAGATGTCATTTTCTTAACAAACTTGTGCATTGGTCGCCTTCCTAATTTGCTTGTGCCCGCCGCTCGGCACTCCTGGAGAATCTTTCCAAAATTAGACCACTATTGGTCCATCTGGTACATGTACTTGATCCTTGTCTAGCACTCTGCTTTGCTGGCTCCACGTGTCCTGACTTCTTCGCAGCACTGCTTCCTCACGGCGCTGGTATTTACAGTACTTCCAAAATTTGGATGTTGCGCACAACTTCACAGCATGGTCAAAACTTGGATGCTATGCACAACTCCGCAGTACCCTCAACACTTATACAAAACTTTATCTTTTTCTGAGCTGTGCTCAGCTCAGCTTTTCTTGCTTATCAAAAGTGTTATCAAAACTTTTCCCTAACTTGGGCCCAACAATACTATCACATAGGAATGAGTACCTCCTACTCAAATTATCTTCATTCTCCTCATGTTCATGACCCATGTGTGCCAGTGATTCTATGACATAAATGGAACCAAAAATCATCAACCCTTATTACCCTTCACCCAGCTTGCAATCAAGACCTCTATTCCAACAACATCCTGAAGATATCCCTTTTCAATAAGTGAAGGTTTATGCTTATAAGAACATGGCCACCCAATCTACACACCATAAGAGAAATGTGTAGTCCAACAAAAATAAGGGAAATAATAAGGGGAAGAACAAAGGAAATAACCAACACCAGGAAGGTGGAGGTCAGTGTAAAAATCCCTCTTGTAATACTGGAGGAAACCCTAATCCTAGGAAAAAGATTCAATTTAACAAACCTACCAAGCAGGGAAAGACCCTCTATTATGGATGAACCATGTACGTTCTTTTTGCAGGGTCTATGGATATATTATATCCATTATTGTCTGCACCTCACATAAGCTTTTCAATTGTGGGATGATACTAATAAACATGAGGTTCCTAATGGCCCTTAAGGCAAGAATGGTACTCCACTTCGTCATGCTCCCCTATAGTAATAAATAGTGTTGTAGAACCTCTTTTCCCCACAAGGGATATTGACAGCACTACCAACAACGTCTCATTCTACCACACCATCTATGTTATCCAATTTGAGTGACCAATAATTCTAAACATCTTCACGACCTCCACTAATGTCAATCTTCATACTCAATGCAATCAATACATTGATATTCTATCTCAACATTGATATTCTAGATCAAACAACTAATTCTGAAAGGGATAATGATTCTCCTTTACTAGAAGGACCCTTAAGTCTAGCTCATTAGTAATGAACCTCCATTGAATATCCTTAACATCCCTATGTGTCACATATCCCATAACCCCAATGCTAGAGCTACTCATAATTGTAGCATTATGTATTAATTGGTTTTGTCTCCTTGAACCATATCTATCTTGGTAAGTGTTAATTCTTGAGCAAATATGATGAGATTTGAACTTTAACACTTTAAGTGTGGAAATACTAAATACTTGAATCAATGAACCATTCAATCACATGAAACATTCAACCATAAAAGAAGATATACCCTGGGGAAAACCCTCAAAACAATGAGGATGAAAAACCCCAGCAAATCTTTAGAGTATCATTATGATAGATAACAAAGAATGTCTTTTACAAAATATAAGATTTCTTTCGGCACCCTAGGTTCTAGATAAGAGAGAATAATGAGCAATATATAATATAGATCAATTGTATCAACTTACCATGTTCCTAGTAGATTAATAACAAGCAAGAATCACTGCCATGCAAGTTGTAGCGAATGGTTGCATGGATAATGGTGCATCACAGAAGAAAAAAAATGTAAATTTCCTTCTCAAAGAATTATCCTGTATAAAGAGAAGTGCCTTTCCTTCAAGGGAGAAGAGAATTTGCTTCACATTGAATTCATCAATCCTGTATAACATATTTATAAATTCTTCACATGCATCGACTTCTATTTTTATCTTATGACTTCATGATGAACTCACCCTCCATATGGATGTATAAAGCTTGCATGAGCAAGAGTGCCCACTTTTCATGAAGTGCATTAACTCACTGAATTGAGTCTTAGGATGAACTCATCCCTTAACTAAAAGCTTTCCCACTTATTTAGGTGGCTAACTTAAGTGTCTTCATGCAAGTGTCACAACTCAAGTTTCATCTTTTAGTTTAACATAAGTGCCAACTTTTAGTTTAACATAAGTGTCGTCATGCAATAAAAATTAGGTAACTATATATTCTTTGTTATCACTTAGTTAAGAACTTAACTCTCTTTAATTGAAATAATGTTGATTAATTTACTTGTAGTGACCACTGTGAGTTCTTTAATTGACTGAGGCATACATTGTGGCTTTAACAAAAGCTTAACAATTCGAGTTCACTTAGTCATCTCATGAGCAATTCGAATTCTATTTTTATCTATGCATTTACCTTTATCTCTTATCTTTACTACATGGTCAATATATGTTAAATTTAATTATTTACCATATCAGATTATAATCGGAATAATTTTCAGATGCTATGATCATATTATATTAATCTCGGACCAAATGATCATATGCTAAAGTAATTCACTTTAGAGGTGGCCAGTCTCTAAAGGATATTTAATAACAATCGGTGGCCTTGGTTAGTAATACATCACAGAACCTTAATGCTTCAACATGCAAATAATCTACCTCTATAATTGAAGGTCCACCCCATGGGTACCTACTATGGAGGTCCACATGAGAATATTACTTGATGCACATGTCCTTATCCTTGTCGAACAAGAATTTACAACATCATCACTTTGATACATGAAATCATTTGCCTAGACACATGAGGCATAACCTTTTACAAATGAAGGATTATTCATTCTTGAGTCCAACTCAATAATCTACTCCAAGTTTTCGAGTCCATCTCAGGCTCCCTACCTCAACACATGAGGCCCAATTCTGTATGCACAAGATTGTCTTGGAGAATGACTCGTGATGCTATACATCTAACATTCCCTCTTAGCGAGGAATGAATTCTATGTCATACCAAGCTTGTCTCAGAAGTACCTAAACTTTTCCATTGAAAGAGGATTTGTTAACACATCGGCAATTTTCTCATCAATAGCAATGTACTAAAGTTTAATTGTACCTTTCTGGACCATGTCTCTGATGAAGTGATACTTCATTTCAATTTTCTCTGACTTATCATGAAACATAGGTTTTTCAAAAATATTGATACAACTTTGATTGTCACACCAAATGAATGTAGACTCAAACTTCTCACCGAAAAACCTCGAAAGTAGATTCCTAAGCCACACTGCTTCTCGAACGACAGTAGTAGCAGCAATATACTCTGCTTTTGTAGTACTCTGGGCTACATATTTCTGCTTCCTACTGAACCAAGACATCATAGAAAAACCCAAGCTAAAACAATAGCTAGATGTACTCTTTTGGTCCACAATGCTCACCCCAATCAGAGTCAGTATATCCAAGTAACAACATTCCTCCACTAGACACATCTCTTATTCCATAAGCAATTGTACCTTGAAGGTACCTAATCACATGATTAGCAACAAACTAATGTATGTGTCTCGGATCAGACATAAACTGACTCAGAATACTCATAGCATAACATATATCTAGTCTGGAGTGTATCAAGTACATCAATGAACCAATAAATTGTCTATACAAAGTGGAGTCCACTGGATCCAATCTTGAATCTGACTCATGTAGTTTCCTCAAATTGGAAACCATCGGAGTACTCATGTATTTTCAATCCATCATGCCAAAACTGTGTGATATATCAACAATGTACTTCCTTTGAGAAACAAATATCTCATATTTTCTTTTCCAAATCTCATGTTCAAGAAAGTAGTGCATAAGACCTAAGTATTTCATCTAGAACTCAGAAGTGAGCTCCCTATTGCACCAAGCAATCAATTCTTCCTCTCTAGTAAGGAACAAATCATCAACATATAGAACCAATATGAATGGTTGGTTCTTCACTACTTTGAAGTACACATTTGAATCAGCTTCGCTCTTAGAGAAGACCAGTCTTTGAAGATAACTGTCAATTCTTGAATACCAAGCTCTGGGAGATTGCTTAATCCCATACAAGAATTTCTTCAATTTGCACACATCATATTCCTTCCCATGAACCACAAACCCCTCAGGAAGTTGAATATAAACATGTTCCTCAGCCTCACCATTTAGGAAGGTTGTCTTCACATCCATTTGGTGACACTAGTAAAAAATGAGAGATAAATGACCAAACAAACGACCAAAATCCACATATAAATGACCACTTTTGAGTTGGTGACCACTAGTACCAAATTAACGGTCATTTATCATGCGACCAAAAATGTGGTCATATTTAGCTTGGTCATTTATAGCTTATCTTGTGGTCATATATTTGGTCATTAATTTGGTCATTAATTGTCACAATTTATGACCACATTTTTTTCCATGTGATAAATGACTGCTAATTTGCCACTAGCGATTGCCAACTCAAAAGTGGTCATTTATATGCATATTTTGGCCATTTGTTTGGTCACTTATCTCTCATGTTGTACTGGTGGTCGTTTATATGCAAATTTTGGTCATTTTTTAGTCATTTATTTATTTTTAGTGGTTTCAGAATATATATAGGGCATGGAGGAATCGAACCACCAACCTCCTTCCTATAAGGCAGGTTCTCTACCATTGAGCTAGCAACCTTAAATATAATTCCTTATGGATTGATATGAGAATAAAATTTCCAACAATTAACACCATCTTGCCAAATTCTGGAAAAGGGTCACATACCTAGGTAAGGGTCACTAGCTTTTATGGAACTGAAATGGTCAGCATAATGAACAAATCCAAAATCATGCTTTGGCTGCAGGCCTTGCCTCATGAGAACACCTCTCATCTTGACGAGCAATTTGCTTGTCAGCAGACCTTGCCTCATGAAAAGATGTAGGGTTTTCCATAGTTTGGGGCTTCTTATCACTGAAAGGTATTTCTAAAGAAACTGACATCTCCTGACCTAGAAATAAAGAAAACTTACAGATCTGAACATATTTTACCAATCAAAAGTATGAATATAAGAGTTTCAAGAAACAATTGTCAACATTGCTTCTTTTTCTTTTTACCTTCAATAACATATTTCTCTATTTTTTCAATAGATTTTATGGAACTGGAATGGTCAGCATAATGAACAAATCCAAAATCATGCTTTGGCTACAGACCTTGCCTCCTGAGAAGCCCTCTCATTTTGAGGAGAAATTTACTTGTCAGCATACCAACACGCCCATCTGGAAGTATCATGGGTACCATTGTAAAGATAATAAACTAATCTTTTGATAAGTTCTAGACACTGAATTATATGATGATCATGATAGGACAACCACCTTGACTGCTGGATGAGCAAGATTCTAAAGGTAGGGGAACTTCCCAGCATTGAAGACAACATAATTGTTGCAAATATGAACCCATCAGGAATATCTCATTCTTTTGGGCTTCAAGTAGGTGTCCACCGAACCTTCAAAGGACTATAGCTCCCAACAATGCAATCTTATCATCTGAATCAATAGATGTGGCAACACCCTTGAACTGATTAAGTAAATCCTTACTCTCTAAAGGATCTCTATAGTTCTCTATCTAGGTGGAGAGGATAATGACTATCCCTATATCTAAGAAGCATGTTGCAGCATCAAATGGATAAACTGGACCAAAGCCTAGAGTGTCAGCAAGGGTATTAGCAAACAACCTAGCCAGGATTGATACAAGACAATTTCGCAGGAAATTTTCCTTTGAAAAGGTCAACAATAACCATTGTGCATCAAAACCCTCTTCAAATTCTCAGTAACAAGTCATGATTCAAAAGTTGAAATAGAATAGATGTGGGAATTCGTCCAAGAATATGGCCAAACATCAATACTTTCTACTAGGGAGAATGCTTGGTAATACAACTCAATATATACATTATGCAAGCCCTCTTGTGAACCTGTTTGTCAGCTAATGGCTTCACAATCATGCCAAACTACATAGATGATCCAAAGCCTGCAATGAAGAGTCTTCCAATACCTCCCATGTTGAAATCATACTTGCTGTAAAGATTCAAGAAAGTAAACTTTGGGTCCTTGTAACTAATCACTAGCCATCATCAGACTGTAAACACAAGATAATTGTTCTCGAATGAACTGAAAAATGAAGAAGTCAAAATTTGATCTTCTTGTTCTTGCTGAGTTCAGATAAACCTACAATGGCCATCAGTACTCCAAAATCAATATAGTAAAAGAGCTACATTCTAGGGATGGCCTTTCCAGATCTTCAATTCCTTTGAAGCCTCAAAAGCCTAGATTCTTAGATATTTGCACAAACGTGACCTCTGTGGCCAAAATATTAAATAATCAATTAGGAAAATGCATAGAATTTGAATCCAAGGAGAACACAGGTTGATCTGTGCAAAAAATTGTGACAATGGCAGGAAGACAAAGTGAAGAATGAACATGCAGAATTTCTACCAAACCATGCCATCTTATCCAGACAAAAGCATTGGAAACAAGAGGGATAAGAGTTAGGTCTCTTCACTCAAATTCAAATCAAAGCTTATCTCACCCCATTGAACTCATAAACTTTAGGATTGAAAAAACAATCAATGCCATATCTCCCTCAATCAAGCCCTTGAAATCTCAAACATAAAACTTCCCTCAAAATCCCTTGAGATGATTAATACTTACAGGGTAAACCCTAAATTTCAACAAGATAGTGTTTCAGTTTTACCTTGTGTCTTTGTGCAATGTTAGCTACAATAATTGCAAAAATCATTTATTTCATGAACAAGTTTGTCTCAAAGAATCGCTAGATTTTGTGCCTAGGATGATTCTACATGTTTCACAATTGAGGATTGTGCCCTTCATTGAACAGGAAAATAATACCCCATCTATGTTTCTTAAATTGGACATGAATACAACATGTGATAGGCATATTGAATGGTATTTTTGTGCACCACTCATCTAGTTGTATTGAGAAATTGAGTTCGAGAAAAAAAAATTGCGACTTCAAGGGGTGTATGCCATATTTTGCAACTCCTTTTAGAAAAGTTCAAATTTATTCATTCTAAGAAGTTGAAGGTGGAAGGTAATCATTGTTTAAAGTTAAGATAGATTTTTGCACGCTCTATCATTTGAAAGAAAACTGCAATTTGTATGTCCAGTTTTGGTAGTTCAAATTTCTGAGTCCAGAGAGACTATAAACTTTCTTTGCATTTCTAGAAAAATAGTGTACCAACTTTATCACCTCTTCCTCCTCAGTTTGTGATGTGGTTATGGTCAACACATATGATCCTCCATAACTTGCCTTTAGCTGCAGTCCTAAATCTTACTAGCATTAATGAGTCATGAATAAAAAAGATCGAACAACCATTTCAAGAGCCATTATGTCCTGCACTTTCACAATGTTGGCTACTAAATTCTGAAGCATACACAACATAGTAACTAACCTATTTGGAGTTTCCAATGCACTGCAGTTGGACATGCACAAAAATTCCCATACGATCACAGAGCACCTCTGCCTCTTCCATAGAATGTGCTGGAATCACAAAAAAGATTTTAAAGTCAAAGTTAATTTACTAAATTATTTGTTGAAAGAAAAATAACAATAGCCACATTTCAAGTTATTTGGAGAGAGTAAAAGTCTCTTCTATACAATTTTTCATCAGTCTTGGCAACAATGTCCTTATAGCAACAAAATATACAAACATAGATTTAAGGTCAATACTTGTCAAAATTATTGCTCGGTTTTCCTTTGCCTACTTCACAACATTCCATAGTTTGTTTCTTGAAGCTGGATCCAACCCTGTACTAGGCTCATCCATATACACAACCTATTTCAAACAAGCAGGAAAAATAACCTTAGTCCTAATTTGCATATTTTTCCCATCCCCCAACAAAAAGAAAATTGATTCACTAAAAATTTTAAAGGTTTTACTGAATATCTTTCACTAGAATGCTACATCAATATTAATGGCATTTGTGAAGTTTGAAACTTTCACCCACCTGAGGATCTCCTATGAGAGAAATGGAAACTCTAAGTCTTCCCTTCATGCCACCACAGTATTTTCCCAATGGATTATCACCCACAACTCCATTGAAAATATCCACACTTTTTAGGGATTCGTCTACCTCCTATAACATCAAGGCCAAAATAGAAAACCATTTACTGATAATTCAAACCCAAGTATTGTAAAATCATGCATTTACTTGGGAACAACTGAAGTGAATGCTTAATTGATGATCTTACATTTTCAAGAGAGACGCCTTTTAGGCTCTTTATCCTACCATAAAATAATAGGTGTTCCCTTCCTGTTAGAGTTTCCTAGGTCAAGCTGTGAAAATTTAAATAACACATTTTATCAGAAATTTTCACCACAAGAAAATGAGCAAAATTAATTATACCTAGTAAAGAACAATAGTTTTCATCCAAATCTAGTTGCATATTTTCACATTCAAAATAATGCCACAAAATGCACATTGTCAAGGGAGTTCCTGAGGGCATTAGTAATTACTCATGATGCTATGGACAAATCCCCATGCTTATGTATTTTTTTTATCCATATATATCCATATATACAGGCCCCCTATGTAAGCCATCCCTGGCATGGGAGCCAAAAGGCCAATCATCTGCAAGATACAACACTTCTCCTCTTTATTTTGCACATGAAGTATGGAAAATTGTGTCATTTCTATGCATTTGGATTTGAAACTATACAAAGAACAGATGCTCACCAATGCTCTAGAATACGCTTAAAGTGAAATTACAGGAGGTTGAATTGCTAGTTTCCTGAATCCTATTTACCAAGTTTGTGGTTGTTTAGAAATTGCAATTTGAGGCAATCTTCAGATATTACAAAACAAATTTAGTTTCCAATAGATAGTGTAAGACATAAGGAAGCTTGTTCACATATTTAAGGAAGAAAATAAACCATGTCGACAGTGTTTATCTTGGAAGAGTCATTAAACTAAGAGCATTGATTGAGGTATTCCACTCGACAACAATAATTCACTGCAGATTTTAAAGGTTGCATCTCTTTGTTGAGATCCTTCTTTTCCAAAAAAAATTGAAAAGTAATCAAGGCCGAAATTCAAGTCTATAGATTCTGCAATAGAATTTGAAGCATGAGGCGATGCATAATATCTCAAGATTTTTTAAATTTTGAGCATGAGGTGATGCAATTGAAAAAGCATATTTCTACTCAAGTAAATCTTATCCAAGAGCTCAAAGTTGGAGTTTGTCTTAAGGATTTATTAAATGAGACATGTGTTGTTGTTTATCCGGAACCTGGAAACTTTGAAGCGGGTTCTTTGATTGGTTATTCAAACTCCAGTGAAGATCCTTCACTTAGTGAGCTAGAAAATCATGCAAATAATCTTTGTGAGGTTTTAGATGTTCTTTTGGTAGAGCATAAAGTGGATGAAGCTTTGTCTATTTTAGATGCAGAGGAGTGTGTTTTCATTAGATATCAGAAAGGAGAGTATTCATCATCATAATTCTTGTTATATGAATCTTCCATATTGGAGCGTAAAGCCAGACTTGCTGAACAATTTTCTCATATTGTTGAACAACTTGGAGTGCATGGCTCTGAGCTGCGGAAATCATTGTTTGGTCTACTCAAACTAGGAGATGGTCCTGGGGAACTTACCTTATTGTTACGCTCTCATCATTCACGCCTTGAGAGAAATATACAATTTTTTTTGCTTTACATTACATTATACCCTGAAACTTATAGTACAAACCTAGCACAATTGGTTTTTTTAGTCATTTCACAAGCAACAAAATATTTTGCATCAATATTTGGAGATGCACCGGAATATGCTGGAAATTTTTTAAAATGGGCTCAAAAGGAAATGAAGCATTTTGTGAAGCAGGTTAAGAAATATGCATCCTTCTAAAAGGAAGAAGTAGGTTTTTGAGCTTCCATTATGTGTGTGGAGGCTTCTTTGTCACTTTGTTCATTGCTGGAGAAGGAAGGCTTGGCATTATCTCCATATCTCTAGAGCTCATTCAAATGTATTGGGAAGGGGCTTTAGAGGAAAACTTAAAGCAGGTTGTGGATGATATCTGTGTTATTTCAGGAAATGATGATTGGGTCCTCACTTCACCAGTTACTGATATCCTTATCAACCACACATCACAAATACAAAATGCCGTTGGCTTGGTTTGTCAACTTAAGCTGACTAATAGTGCATTCAAGTTTATTTAGTGGTACAGGTATTGTGATTTTCTGGTGATGTTATGATTCTTGAATTTAGATGGTGACTTAGCAATGGAAAGAGTGCTAACCTTACTGGTATTACAATACATTTTTCTTCTAATTACAAACAAGTTAGCACCAGTCTTTTGTTTCCAATTTTCTAGATCCTTATTTCATTTAAAGATCCTTTACTTTCACCATGATGTTAATACTTGTAAATTTATGTGGTCCATTGCAATCTTTGTTCTTTTTCAGCTGTGAATTGATTGCATCAAAATATACTTGTTTACTATTTCTTAGTTTTGTGACTTGTCTTCATATGTGAAAGGTCAAATACTTGTAGATATTTGTTTTCAAAAATTCACCATATACTACATTATACATCATGTTAGATGTGCATCAATATTGTTACATCCTTTAGCCAAAGAGAAACTAGAAATAAATAAATTATTTTAATGGCCAAAAATGGCTAAAATTGGTTAGTGGAACGAGAAAGTACCACATGTCAGAGTGGCAATGAGCGAGTCTTAAAGAGTCCCCTTCCTACATAAGCAATGAGAGAAATCATATATGCTTTGGCACTGACCCTTATACTATCTGCTTCTTTCCTAAAAATGGTAATCTTGGCCAATAACTAGATGGTCAAGTTTGATTTAAAAACTCTCACATTTTCCAAGTTGAACAAATTATGCGAACCTGTGAAAAGTTGCTCAGCAATATCATTCTTATAAAAAAGAGATGCTTGTTAGGAAAATCACATTACACATTGTCCTACCTGCCTGCTAAATCATCCATTTATCCTCAAATACTTGTAGAATATTCTAAAGAAAGTATTTCCAAGATCTCATCATGGGGATATCTTGCCGATCCATAATTGGAGTGAATGGATAGCTCACTCTAATTCAACAGGATTTTAACATTACTGTGTTTCCATGCTTAAATTTCAATGCAGTTGTGTATTGTATTAGAATATGCTTCAATATTTAACCATAGACAATTAACCCATAAGCTACAACATACAATGGTCATCACAAAGAATTACACGCAATCTCCTTTTTCTTAACTCGAGAAAACCCTTTAGGAAAAAAACTCAAGAATATTTTATGCTTATAAAATACATGTGATTGCATACAACAATGGCTACTTGCTCTAGCTTTTAAAGTGTAGAATGGATGATTCACTTCTAGCTATTACTCTGTCATGGCTCAAGTATATATATTATACTCTTCACACCATGTCAACCTTGGTTCTTATGTTTGCTCTGCTAGCTTTTCTAGATCTCCCAATTGAACCAGTGCAGTGTTCTTGTAAATCGACTCAGATCCATGTGTTTTATTGTGGTTTCATTTCTAGCTTGACTCTTCTAAACAATGCTCTTTTTTGAGCTCAACATGTGTAACTAACATGCTGCTGCCATGTTTTGCATCATGCTTTGTGTACTGCTTGTCTAGTCATATTCCACATCATCATCTTCTCACTGATAAACTTTAGATTGGTCCTTGCTGTCAACTCTGTATTCTCCATTTATGTTGAAGGATGGTGTCATCATTTAGGTTGCAGTCGGTTGGATGGAGGAGCAAGTACAAAATTCAAGTACATTATTCTTGTAGGTGTGAACATTTATTTGTAGGGCTATGTTGCAAAGTAGTTTGACATCAAGTACAAAAATATTCAACTACAGGATGGATTGATCTTGAGTCTTGTTCCTCATTAAGCATTGATGGCTCAAACAACTTCAAGTTCTCAACATTCACTATGTCATAGATGTTCACCGTATTATCCTCCACACCCAGGTTTTATTGACATAAGTGAAATAATGAGCTCATAATGAGAATATTGTTGTAATGGCTTTGAGCACTGTTCTTGACTTGGCCTTGTGACCTTGGGTTTA
The DNA here is from genome assembly GCA_027924585.1 of Larix kaempferi. NCBI lineage: Eukaryota > Viridiplantae > Streptophyta > Pinopsida > Pinales > Pinaceae > Larix > Larix kaempferi. The sequence continues at coordinate 20,428,239 of BSBM01000753.1, forward strand.
CCCTGGGTGCTATCCTAAAAAAAGAGAGAAAGTGCCCAAGAGGTTTTCCCTGGGAAATTTATTTGGAAAGAAAAGGTAACCAAGTAAAAATCATCAATAACAGAATCAAACTAAGTAGCTCACTGCATTTTGCTCGTATAATGTGTGCGATCCTTATTTGATCATATTTTTTTCACATTGAAACTTATATATGCGTCTATCCCAATTGGTTGTGGGATGGTATTATCCTCCACACCCACATTCTATTGACATAATTGAGTTGATGATATCAAAATGAGAACATTATTGTAATGTCTTTGAGCAGTGTTAGTTACTTGGCCTTGTGACCTGGGGTTTACCCTGGGTGCTATGCTCAAAAAGAGAGAAAGTGCCCAAGAGGTTTTCCCTGGGAAATTTACTTGGAAAGAAAACGTAACCAAGGAAAAATCATCAACGACAGAATCTGACTAAGCAACTCACTGCATTTTTCTTTTATAATGTCTGAGATCCTTATTTGATCATTTTTTCACATTGAAACTTATATCTTTGCACTATATAATTTCCATGCAAGAAAATCCTCACAAATTTGAATTGTGGGTTGGTAGGAATGTAACAGTGCATTAGAATTTGGTTATTCTTACACTAAAAAGGTACCATGTTCTTTGGTATGCAAATCAACAACTATATAAAATCAAGTATATCAAAAAAAGGAAGTCTATAACTCTCCAAAAGAGGCCACCAGACAACATAATGTATCCGTAATATTTACAATGAAAAACAATAACCCAATCTACCTCAAATCACCTAAATTCCTATGAAAGAGGATGCCAAACATATAGGTATGTAGTTTTCACATGTTGGGCATCCAATAGAGTTTACACTAATCCAACTTCATTATCAAGTTGAGAACTCTAATCCTGGAGGTAGCTGATTAGATCCAAAGGAATTAATGAAACCCTATAAATGTAATAGTAAAAGTCAGTAATCAACATGAAAGATGCAATGTAAAATATAAAATAACTTCATCCATGATCTTTCACTTGATTTATCCATAATTTGGCAAAAATAACACACAATATGCCCATTTCCTTACATCCCGTTTGACAAGTTTGTATTACAAAACATTGCTCGTGAACTGTTCCAAATCCTTCTCCAGAAACCAACTGTTTCAATTCAATTTAAATAGGCTAGGTTGTGTGATAGGACATCCAACAAATAAGTCAGCATCCACTTGGCTAACCTAACACATAAAATCCAAAAATAGTCTCAAAGCCGCCCATTTTTCTTGCATACTGTTTGAGAAGTTTGTAATAGCAAACATTGCCCGAGCACTGTTCCAGATACTTGTACATAAGACAACTGTTTCAACTCAATTTAAATACGCTAAGTTGTACAATATAGGAAAACCACCACATAAATATTCCATCCATTTGGCTATCCTTGCACATAGAAAATCCAAAAATAGTCTCAAAGCCTCCAAACTGTTAATCAATCATTCATGACAACATGACACTTAGGCATACCACATAAGTCTTCCTACAAGTTGTCTTGAATGTTGAAAACCTTTTGTAAAGAAGTGGAAGATGAAAAATTAGATGGACCATGAGCAATTGAGGGAACAAAAATCTTATATCATTCTATGATAAAACTTCAGAAAATATGAACAGTACACTTTCTATCAAAAATGAAGGAAACAACCATATTAAAACAGGAAATTGAGAAAGTGCCCATATAAACAGGATTTTGGAAAAGGAAAACTAGAAAGGCTGACAACAATCAGGTTGCTCTCCACTCACGAATGTAATTTTTTTCTAAAATCTTCTTACAATTAGGTTGCTCTCCCATGAATTTTTTTTCATGTTAGTCCCTAATATGTCATTGTATCTGAAGCTAAGATTAAAGAGAACAGACAAGAGCACCCCCATACAGCTGGAAATGCACCAGTTGTGAATCAAGAGAAGCCTTGCTTGTGACAGTGGGTTTGCTTCTAAGTTGCCTTGGGTTTTCCTTGCAGAAGATTTGAATCTCCCAAGAAATTTCCAAGAATCAGACCAAAAACAATTCCTAAAAGAGAAACATTTTCAACTATTTTCCTTGTGTTTCCAAGGTCTTTCATGCTTCAAATATGTGGTTGACAAAATATTTCAAAGTGTGGGTTGTGTTAATGCAGCAACAATGCAATAAGGTGGGCCCATATGCTAATGCATTATTTTTTGTGGATGAGTCCAGGTGAATGTCTTGGGTGATTTTGATGAAATAGATAGCCCCCAATCAACGATTTGTAGCCAAAGATCTTCCATTTGAATTGATGATATCTTTTCATGAGTTGTGTACACTATCCGTGTCAAAAGGGGTTTATTACAACCAAAATATTAATCTAGCTAGAAATTGCATTCAATAACCATTGCTTGTCCCTTCGTTCAAATTTTAAATCTAAATGTTGATGAAATCCTGAACAGTTCCTTATTTTGCAATAGAAAAAAGGCCTTGTTAGACGCATAATTGCTTAAAGTTTTAACATATAGGGTTTGATTTATGTATTGATACATAGTGCATGTGCATTTATGAAAATTACAGACATCTAAGTTTTGAAGTAATGGAAACAAAATAAATTCATTCATTTATTTCAATGGTATGTACCTTCGGGTTATATTCTGCATTGTGAGCATGAAGAGAAATTTGTTTCAAATCTAGGCGACAACCCAAATCTACTATTGAAACTACATTTCTAAAACAACAATGTGAAATGTGAGAAGTACAGTCTAGTGAAATTAATGATACCTTTACAAAGTAAAGCAAACAAACCAGAGGATATTCAAAAAAAGAATACACTCTCCCAATCATAACTGTAATGAGAGAAACCAGAACCTCTTAATTAGCTTACTAAAGAAATCCTCAAAACCTCAATTTCATTAAATTTGGACAAATTAAGCAGTTTTTGGACTAAGAAAGTTTGAATTTAGACTTTGAAAGTGTCATTATCAACCTTTCTAAAGTGCCAAAACAGGTTTTGAAAGTGGCAATATTGGATTTGAAAAGTGTGTTTTTCTATTCGAATAGTGTGTTTTTTGAATACTTATGAACCTTAAAATCGTAGTTTTATGTTATAAAACTATAAATTTCAATTCAAAAAGTGTGAATTTCAAATCGGAAAATGCAAATTTTGATTTGAAAAGTGCGAATTTTAAATAAGAAAATGCAAATTTTTATTTGAAATGTGTGAATTTTAAATCATAAAATGCAAATTTTTATTTCAAAAGTGTGAATTTTAAATAAAAAAATGCAATTTATGATTTGAAAAGTGTGAATTTCAAATTAAAAAATGCAATTTTTTATTTGAAAATTGCAATTTGCATTTGTAAATGTTCAAAATTTTAAGGCAAAAATTTCAATGTCTAAAATATACAGTCATTGTTTCAATAACAAGTCTATCAGCTAAGTTATAACATAAACAATTTGTCCCGACTTCTGTTTTCCTGCAGGAAGGATCGGCCGCCCCTTCTTTTTGTAGTTATTTGTGAACACCTTTATCCAACAATTTAGCTATATCCATAATGGAGAACACAAGAAGGATCGACCGACCCTTCGTGCAGTGTCAAAGTATTATGAAAAGAATGTTGGGAATAAGAAGGGTCAACCGATTCTTCTTGCAGGGTCAAACTATTATGAAAATAATATTGTAAAGAAGAAGGGTCGACCGACCCTTCATTTAGGAGGGAATTGTAAAAATAGAACACCTTGGAAGTTATATGATATAAAAATGGTTTTTCCCGACTTCCATTATAAGACAAGAAGGATCAGCGGCCCCTTCTTTTCGTAGTTAATTGTCAAAACCTTTATCCATCAATTCAGCTATAACTATAATGGAGAACACAAGAAGGATTGGCCGACCCTTATTGCAGTGTCGAACTATTGTGAAAAGAATATTTGGAATAAGAAGGGTCGGTCGACCCTTCATTCAGGAGGGACTTGTAACAAAAGAACACCTTTGAGAAAGAACAACCTCTCTTTCTCTAAGAATATTTCAACTTCCCAACAAAGTCTTTAAAGCAAAACGTCTATAAATTTTGTTGTTAAAATGTTGATATCTAGTATCCTAGGGTGACACGTGGAATGATCATATTGTGACACATGCATATATGATTTGGCACATTGCGTATAGTGAGGTTACTAATTTTTATTTGATTTGGCACATTGAGTATAGCGAGTTTACTAATTTTTATTTGATTTGGCACATTGAGTATAGCGAGGTTACTAATTTTTATTTGATTTGGCACATTGAGTATAGTGAGGTTACTAATTTTTATTTGATTTGGCACATTGGTATAGCGAGGTTACTAATGTGGTTTTAACTACAACACAATCAGCAAATGAAAATTCACTGATAGTAGTTTTAAGGATTAGGCACATGTAAGATTACCCTATAGCTGGAATGCTAATTGAAAAATTAACATGAATTTATTAATTTATGTTAGTCATTTGCATAAATAGTATGTATGAATTTATGAATTTATTGAATTCTTTCTGCATCTTGTTCACAGTATGTAATTGTTAGGAGGAAATCTCTAGAAATTGAATAACAAGACTTTTTATATGGAATATGACGACTAACAAATTGCACATATTGGTCTTTGTGTTTAAGAAAAGCAACAAAGATCCCATAATGATAAACTGTAATGAATTGCCATGATTAAAACCTTTGGGTTTGAGAGATGCCATTATCACATTTGTAATGAAATAACATATAGCATGCACCAACAAAATTTGGATTAAGATGGAGTACAATTTTAATTATATCAAATCTAAACAACTTTTCATTATGGATTGGTCGCCAGTTGGATCAATGACTATGACTTCAAATTTGGCCGAAGGTGAAAATCACAGTTAGGAGCCTAATTGCAATTTTTAAAACTGGTAGAGGGGAAAATGGACAAGCTAAACTTAATTTAAATCACCCAGTGTAATCTCATCCATGGGATCAAGAAAAATCGATGGTTAAAACTTAAACATGCGGGAAGGAAAAGAAGGGTTGCGGTGTTTTATTTCATAAAGATATACATTCTTTCTGCAAGCCATAGTCCGAATTGCGGGTTGTGGAAATGAAAAGTGCAAAAATATTTTAAGACTCTTCCCACAATCTACTATTGCGGGTTGCGGGTGTAAAATTATTGAAGAATATTTCTGCATCCACAATCTGCATTGAGGATTGCGGGTTGAGGAAAGAAAATGTTTCATAACCGAAAACCAAGATTCTAGAATCCGCATTGCGTATTGCAGATTGTGGGTTGCAGAAAGAACCTAACTTTGTAAAAACTTAGTGCTTTCCGCAACTCACAAAAACACTTAAAAATTCAAGAAAATTTCAAAGGAAAGTGTGAATTTCAAATCAACCTTAAATGTGTGAATTATGCGAGCGGAGGATCGAGAAGGAGCCATAAATCCGCACATGTGAGGGAAGGCAGGTGGAAGCAATGGAGGTGGTATATTGCATGGGGCACACGTGTCATGTTATGGGCACCTTGGTCGAGGCTCCTCCCCCACGTCCCCTCCTCGTGTTTGGCATGTGGTCCCTTGTATAATGGTGACGCCCACATATGGGGTTAATATATCGTATACTTGATTCACATAAACAATTTTGTTTCTTAAAAAAAATCATGGGAAGTAATTGCACAATTTAATATATGGTATACTTTATTCACATAGGATGAAACTTACGGCGAATATTATTATGCCTGCTGTAGGCCATTTAAAGCACTGGCAGCAGGCATGTTGGCCGTTGGATTTTAAAGGAATCGATTGGAGTGATACATGTACGATTACTCCAGCAAAATCTGTAGTCGCTACAGATGATATCTATGACCACCATGATCTCGCCATACTATGATAATTACCATTCCCCATCCATCCCAGACTCCCATCCTATTCAATCCATCAACACAGTCGCCACTCACTTAAATTACATTCCCCATCCATCCTAGACTCGGTCGACCCTTCAATTTCGAGGGAATTGTTAAAATAGAACACCTTGGAACTTATAACATATAAAAATAGTTTGTCCCGATTTCCATTTTTCGACAAGAAGGATCAGCTGCCCCTTCTTTTCGTAGTTAATTGTGAAAACCTTTATCCAACAATTCAACTATATCCATAATGGAGAACACAAGAAGGATCGAGCGACCCTTCTTGCAGTGTCGAAATATTAAGAAAAGAATATTGGTAATAAGAAGGGTCGACCGACCTTTCTTGCAGTGTCAATTACGAGGGAATTGTAAAAATAGAACACCTTGGAAGTTATATCATAAAAAAAAGGTTTGTCCAGACTTCCGTTTTACGACAAAACCGGCCGCCCCTTCTTTTTGTATTTAATTGTCAAAACCTTTATCCATCAATAAAGCTATAGCTATAATGGATAATAAAAGAAGGATCGACTGACGCTTCTTGCAGTGTCGAACTCTTATGAAAATAATATTAGGATTAAGAAGGGTCGCCCGACCTTTCATCTATGAGGGATTTGTAAAAATAGAACACCTTAGAGAAAGAGAAACCGCTCTTTCTCTGAGAATATTTCTACTTGCCAGCAAAGTTTTTGAAGCAAAACTTCTATAAATTTTGCAGCACGTGGAATGCTTATATTGTGACATGTGTCATATTTGATTTTTAAAATTAGCTTAGAGATTGTTTAAATGAATATTAAGGATATTAATGTTAGCCTTTAAAGTTTGGGGACTGTTTTAAGTTCATGCTTTTTCTGAACCTACAGCGTGGATATTATATCAGCGGGGGTCCAAATGAGAAGTATATCTTGCAGTTTGTGGAGAAATGAGAAGTAGTTGGATATGAAGATGGTGTAAGGAATTTATGGTTGAGTTGCTGATTAGAATTTCCTTAACGAAGTTTAGAGCTGATAGACTATAGATCAGGTACATAGAAACTTCGTTATAATTTTCTGTAAAAACCATTTTCAGAAATAGCTAAAAGTTTTAATTGAATTAATTCTTTTCAAAAATTAAGTATACACATATCATAAGTAGAGAAAAATCAAAATTGCAGATCAATGTAATTATAGATTGCAAAAGATTAAACAGTATTGATAAACAACCTGAAAGTGAAAATCAATATTGATCAAATAAATTTGATTAATAGACAAAAGAGTATGCAAGAGAATAACATAACTATGTTACTGAAAGTTTGCAAGAAATTACAAGCACTGCATGAACCAGATTATTCCCAGTCTCTTCTACTGATTTTCTCCTCCAAATTCTACCATCCCTAGCCTACGAGAGAACTTCCCTTTAAATAATAATTACAATTTTGTTACAAAGGATAAATTCCCCCAAAAAACAGGGATTTCAAAAATTGAACTATGCTAATGGCCAAGAAAATCTTGCAACATGGCTACAATTTCTAACAATTCATCTATATTTGGATAATTGACCGACTCAAGCTTTAGCTAGGCATCACACGCAAAAGTTTCTAGCTCATTTTCAGCCAAATTATGCCAAATACCAATAAAAATGTGGATCATTGCCTCAATGGCAATGGGCTTCCTGATTAACTGATCCACGCCATCAATCTTGATATGCTCGAGGTGTTGGATCTTCTCTTTAGCTTCCTCGCATCGACATTCAACCTGTTCTAGCATCAAATTCAGTGGACAAGAGATTTCAATGAGGTTCATGGTAGGGAACTGCAACTTCTCCATGAGGATATCCACAACGTACCATCTCCTTCCGCAAACACCTTGTGCTTTCTGGATAGTATCTCCAACCATATCATTTAGATCATCCCAAGTGCGCAACGTAGTTCTTATTTTCTTCAGTTGGAAACTAGTGAGAGTAGGAATATTCTCAGGTCTCTCCTCAATGTACCTCTGCTATTGCACAATATCTTCATTGGCCTTAAAGGCTTGTTGTCTTTTACCTACCTGGTGATCAAGAGTAACAGACATCTTCCCAAAAACAATGTGAGTCTCCTGGATATAATTCAAGGTGTGAAACAATTCAGCTAGCAGCTTACAGTGTTCATCATTTACCTGAATGGAGAAATCCTTAAAGTCCAGCTGGGAAAACCTAGAGAATTCAGAGGAGGTTGCACTTGCAGTTGCATCCTCAGATTGTTTTTCTAGCACATCTATCCTTTGTGTATTGGCAGCATTTACAACTTCTGCATCATGTAATTTAACCTGGAGAGAGGTATTTTTCAACTGCAGATCTTCAAACATATTTTCAAATACCTTCCCGAGATCAGTAACATAAGATTCATGTTCCTCATTGGTTTTTTCCAATTTCTCTTCAAGCTTCTTTAGCTCTTCTTTCTTTAAATGAATCTCCATATTCAGTGTTCTCACTAAATCATAGTTTGCACCTACAAATGCACCCATGGCTGCAACAGCATCCAACGCTTCTTGCTGTATGTCATCAGAATGCTTGGTCCAAATTATTTAATTAGGAGTAGGTGCCTCCAATCCACCTTGATCCCTGCTTCTCTTCTTACCTTTTCTTACCACTGCCTTGGAAGCTCTGCTGTAGAAGTAATTCCCAAGAGAGACTACAATGTCTTCTTCAAACTCAGCGACCATTTTAGTAAATGATGAAGTCACATTTACTGTTGAAACCAATGAAGATGTCTGAATAGTAGTAGGAGAAGATATAGACATAGTTATTTGGAAAGTAGTTGGGGTGGAAAGGATATTTTGAATAACTGCTGGTACAGAAGTTGGGGAAGGAATTGAAGTGAAGGCTTTAGAAAGTGGAACTTGGATATCATCAGTTGGTAATGAAGAAGGAGGAACTGGAGTCTTCTCATCAGTAGTTGGTGGTGATAAAACGAATGGAGATGATTGCAGAGGGACAGTCAAAGATTGGATCTCTGCAATAGTAGACGGAAAAATAGGAAGTGGAACCGAGTTGGATGGTAATGGAGAAATGATGGCAGTTAGAGTATGGAAAAGTTGGGATATGGGGAATGAAGGTGTTACCCCAGATGACAAAATTGAAAGAATTTGAATAGATGAAAGTAGAATTGCTGAGGTTGTGGTGTTAGCAGCAGGGGTAGCTTCAAGAAGCTGATGGTCTGGGACAGAATCATCCACTTCAATAGCATTCAATAAATATGTAATTGGTTGTGAAGTTTCAATTACTTCCTCAATTACAGGCACATAAGAATATACCTCATATTCAACATCACTGTCAATAATATTTAAGATAGGGATTTGAGATGCAGAAGTATGAGTTTTATGCCTTTTCGCTGGCTTGGTATCAGCCATCACTTGATCATCACAAGTCTAAGTAACTACAACAGTAACTTGAATATCAATAGTAAGCTTAGCAACTGCAACTGCTTGAGTGTGTAGCATCGAAGTCATCTAAGCTAACTTCCTCTTTGATCGCTGTGATGCTTGCATCAATACCTTCATTTGTTCAATAGTCTTTACCTCTGGAGCATCTTCCATGAGACCTTTTCCTTTATCCCCTTCACTGCAGGTCATCATTAGTGGAGAAACTGCTTTATGAGCTTCTTTCTCCTCTCTATTCTTTCTTGCTTGCTCAATGAGCTTTAGTTCCATTGCTCTGTAGCTCAAAAACTTAGTCTTAAGCTTATGTTGATAATGAATGATATGGTTCTGTTCATATTTACTCTTAGCCCTTGTCAAGACTTCAGAAAAGGTATTTACTCCCCGATAGATGGAGTCATCGGGAACTTCTTCATGAACATATCCACCCTTCACATGGTTTTGCTTGAAATGGGCATCCAGAAAACCTTTAGGATCATGTCTTCTTTTCGCAGCATAACCCAATTTTAAAGCAGCAATTTTGTCACCCAATACTATAGCCCAAGTTGAAGTTGGGATGGCCAATGGCCCAAGGTTCAAGGGGAACTTAGGCCACACCTTCCTCTTAGGACAAGATAGCTTTAAATACACACCATTGGTAATAGTTTGATAGGAGACCTCTTCAATGACCAATCTTTCAAGAACTATCCTGGGTAGCAGATGTACAATACTGCTTCCCCAAACTCTGACATATGAGAAGGATTCACACACATACTAGTCACCAATTGTGTCAATGAAGGTTCTGGCATCAATTGAGAAAGCAGGAGCCTTCTCTCTAAAGATTTTTAAGTAAATACTTCCAAGGAAGTGATAAAAAATGTCATATATCAAAGGCATATAATTGTTCTCCCATAATGTTGAATGATAAATATGGACAGGAGGAGCTGATGGATTCCAATTCCATCCCATGTTGGGATATTGGAATATTGCACAAAATATATCAATGACAAAAGTTGAAAAGAAGAAATGTGGCTTCCTCACAGTCGGTGCCTTCTGATATGATTGAATGGTTCTTTCGAGTTCAAAAGACAAGATATATGCCCAAGGGAATGACTCACCAATCGTTAGAACATGATGGGATACAGGATCCCACTCAGCTTTAAATACAGAATAGTTTGGGAGATCATACAGTCTACATAGCATGGCAGCCAATAGGGAATAAGGTTATCTAAAACAGGAAACTGGGTACAAGTTATCAGCCCCAGGGATGAAACTGTTAAGTTTATTCATCCATGAATTCAACATTTCATTAAAATTGTACCTGGTGTTAAAGGATTCTATGAACTTAGTGTCAAGGGGTTGCATAGACGGTTTAAGAGCATAAGCTCTGATGAAAACCTTAGGGCGGAAGGTAGCCAATTGTGACCCTGCACTGTCATTAAATGAACAGTCTTTAGGGTTAGCGTGGTCCACAATCCATTTAGCCGCATCAGTATAAGGCAAGATTGCAGGTCTGGAATCAATGGCATGAAGCTGGGAATCCCTAATTTTCTCATACGCCAGCTAGTCATTCTGAATGTCTGATAGGTCATCATTATAAAAAATTGAGTAGATTTTGGACCAGTTTATCTGACAGGTTTTAGAGATTTTATCACTAGTGTCCAAGAAAATACCAAAACCGGGGTCTTTGTTCAGTAAATCCATCTAAGGTGTTTTACAATGTGTATTGCACGACATGTTTGAAACTAGATTTTTGTTGATAAATGAATGAACAAAAATAAAAAACAATTCAAAATCTCAAAACAATAAATAACTGAATAAGATGAATGACTAAAACCAACCTGTTTCAGCTAAAAGTAACGGGCAACAGACATCTGGTACAAACTTTGCAGTAAAATTCAAGTAGCAAGGTAATCCCCAAAATTAAAAATGATAAGGAAAAATCGGGAAATTCACATATTTATGGATTTTCGACGAGCCAAATCTAGACCGTAGGATGAAAACGAATCAATGGATGAGATTAAACCTTGCGGGATGTGGGGTCAAGTTGTGGGAGTTTTATTTTGGAACTATGTACATTGTTCCCGCAATCCGCAATCCGCAATTGCGGGTTGTGGGATCGTAACTTAGAAAACAAACAATCAAAAGGATCTCGCAATCTGTAGTCCACAAATGCGGGTTGCAGGTTACGAGAACAAAAAGTTCAAAATCTATTAACAAAGCATTCCCGCAATAAGTAATTTACGGGTTGTGGGATGACAACACTTCCAGAAAGAAATGACAAGCTTGCGGGATGAAAACGACTTGGTGGAAAAACTCAAAGCTTCCCACAACTTCATTAAAACAGTAAAAAAAACTAGAAATTTTCAAAAGGGAAAATTCTAATGAAATCCAAACAACGCAAAGGCATAAAATCATAATAAGCATAAGGATGAAACCCCCCATAATGATAAAGTAATTTAAACCATTACCTTTGCATTAAAAATATTGGGGCTCCCGTGTTCCATTAGAACATGGGATATGTTGTTCCTACAACATGGCCTAATTGCAATTTTAAAAAATGGTAGAGGGGAAAATGGACAAGCTAAACTTCATTTAAATCACCCTATGTAATCTCATCCGCGAGATCAAGACAAATCGACAGTTAAAACTTAAACATGCAAGAAGGAAAAGAAGGGTTGCGGGGTTTTATTTCATAATATATACATTCTTTCCAGAATCCGCAATTGCGGGTTGCGTGTTGTGGAAACGCAAAGTGCAAAACTATTTTGAGACTCTTCCCGCAATCCACAATTGCGTGTTGCAAGTTACAGAAATGCCTACCGCAAAAATATTTTTAGACTCTTCCGCAATCCGTAATTGTGGGTTGCGGGTTGCGGATGTAAAAGACAACAATTATTGAAGAAGGATCGGCCGCCCCTTCTTTTCATAGTTAATTGTGAAAAAATTTATCCAACAATTCAGCTATATCCATAATGGGAAACACAAGAAGGATCAACTGACCCTTTTTAAATTGTCGAACTATTATGAAAATATTGTGGGAAATAAGAAGGGTCAGCCGACACTTCAATTATGAGGGAATTGTACAAATAGAAAACCATTTGTCCTGACTTCCGTTTTTCGAGAAGAAGTATCGATCACCCCTTCTTTTCGTAGTTAATTGTCAAAACCTTTATACAACAATACAACTATATCCATAATAGAGAACACAAGAAGGATTGGCCGACCCTTATTGCAGTGTCGAACTAGTCTGAAAAGAATATTGGGAATAAGAAGGGTCAGCGGACCCTTCATTTAGGAGGGGATTGTAAAAATATAACACCTTGGAGAAAGAACGACCACTCTTTCTCTAAGAATTTTTCTACTTGCCAACAAAGTCTTTAAAACAAAACGTCTATAAATTTTTTAGTTATAATGTTAATATCTAGTATCCTAGGGTGACATGTGGAATGATCATATTGTGACACGTGGCATATTTTATTTGGAACATTGAGTATAGTGAGGTTACTAATTTTTATTTGATTTTTCACATTGAGTATAGCGAGGTTACTAATGCAGGTTTAACCACAACACAATCAGGAAATGAAAATTCACTGATAGTAGTTTTAAGGATCATTAGGCACATGTAAGATTACCCTGTTACTAGCTGGAATGCTAATTGAAAAATTAACATGAATTTATTAATTTAATATGTTAATCATTTGCAGAAATAAATAAATGTTTTAATTAATTAAATTCACTTAAAACATAAAAGACACACGGATCATGAGCAAAGAAAAATCAAAACTACAGTAGATCAATGTATGGATTATTGATCGCAAAAATTAAATAGTGTTCATAAATAATCTTAAGTGAAAATCAACATTCATCAAATAAATTTGATCAATTAACAAAATAGGAATGAAGAGAGGGACTAACTATATTACTTCAAAGTTGCAAAAAATTACAATCTCTAAATCAATCAGAGTTTCTCCAGTCTTCTTTTGTTGATTTTCTCCCCCCTACCCTTTAAATAATAATTATAAAAATAGTTACAAAAGATAGACTTCCCATAAAACAAGGATTACAAATCGAAACTAAAAGGCATCCTCAGGAGCGACTAATACCGACAATATTTTCACACAATTCCCAAAATATTTTCATCACATGGTTTCCGAGAAGTAACCCGTAATAAACTGTGGAAGATATTGACAATCCACGAGCTATCTATGACATAAGTTGAAAGATGCTTCTTAGAAGATTCATGATGATCGACAACATTGTCCTCAAAAACCGAAAAATCGGCCACTTGTCCTTCCTTCAGGGGAATTGGTGGAGTCACAAGCACTTGATTAATTATAAAATCTTGGATGACTGTATTATCTCGATCAACATGTTTCTCAGTGATCTTCCTTCTCTTACTCTGAGGGAGTTGTATATACATGGATTGAATCTCAGAGTCTTCTTTTTCACTACCAGTGCTGTCATCCAAAACTATTGATGTAATTGTAACTTCAGAATGTATTTCACATATATGTATATTATACACCTATAGAGATGGTATTATTCCTCTATACAGAAGTGTCGTCATTTATATTGTAAGTGTAGTAACTTATACTTGATGGGTTATTAGACCACCTTGTTGGGGTTGGCCCTGTATAAGTCATGTGGGTTAAAGGGTTATTAGACCACCCTATTGGGGGTCATCCCTATCAGCATTATGTTATGTGGTTAAGTTAAGGCCGACCTAGTAAAGGTTATTAGGAAAGACAAGTCAAGTATATATAGAGTGCGGGAGGAACTCTATTTGATCATTCTATTCTTCACTCACACAATCATTGGAGAGTGGCGCACTAGTGGAGGAGGAGAAGCTGCTGCTAGGAGGACTATCTCTTGTACTTGGGTTGTATAATTGCTCTATCTATCTCTAAGGAAGTTGCGGGGTTTTTCACCTTCCTGGTTTTCCCCGGTGAAACTCTGTGTCTCTTGTGTGCTTGCATTATTGTGTCCATGATTGATATGCTTTACATGTTATTCTCTCAGTTAATATCATAGATAAGAATGAATTAAATTATGAAAAACTAACATGGTATCAGAGATAGCCTAAAAGAAGGCATGGTATGGCATTGATGACACTTGTTGCACTTGCGAACCAGGGTTTGATATAGCAAAAACCATTCATCGTAGCACTTTCGCTATAAATAAATTTTGGCAAGGTTTCAGGATCTGAAAATATTACAGGTCGATGATAATATTCCCATGTACCTTGTGGCCAAAGGACAACCTCTAATTCGTTGTACTTTGTGATTTATGATTAGTACAAGTTAGGGTTTCTGCCTCTTTCAGATCTCAGTCATAAACAGGTGACCTAGGAAAAAAGGTCACAACTTGGGCTAGGAAGCTCCAAATGCAATTTCGTAAAAATTGACAGGTAGGGAACTGACTTTAATCTCACAGGTATGATTTTCAGAGGCCAAAATTGAACTAGTGACACGTGGCACTCTGTACAAGTTCGCTCTCCTGTTTTATCCCATAAACAGGACACATTGCGACAATTGGAATAACTCTTTATCAGAGAATCCATTTGAGGTCAGACCTATGGGGTTGGAAAGACAATAGGTCCGGATACCACAGGAAGAATTTTCAGACCTTGTAGATTTTAAATTTCGGAGTTACACTAGAAACAATCAGGTGCATATTTATGTCAAAACAGAATTGGATTTTGAGCACCTTCATTCATGGCTCCGGGAATTTAGGGTTTCAGAGAATGTTGGAAATTTTGTATAGGAGACCATAGCATAATTCTCCTCATCAAAATTGAAATTCAGAGATCAAGAGAAAAAATTTTGGTTGAGCAGAAGGCCAGGCTTGATCAAACTCTAGTTCGGGACTTTGATCGGAAAGGTGAAAAATTAGGGCTTCTGCAAAAATGGGAATTTTTGAAATATGTGACCATAGCTGGAAGCTCCTTGGAAAAATTGAAGTTTAGATATTTGGATCAAACTATTTGGTTGGGTGAAGCTCCGGGAAACTCAAATGCTAATTCCGGGTTCTCCCTAGTGAATCCAGAATATTGAAAAGCAAATTTGAGGGGTGAAACTTTGAAGTTTTCAAATTTTGAGTATACTAGGTTGATCAACTCATCAAGGCACATATTTGTATTCTTTCAAAAGTTTGAAATTCAAACTTTGGATTTTTAGGGTTTCCCTGAAAAACCCTAATCCAGCTCCAAATCCAGTTTCTTGAAATCAAGTGGATTGGGTTAATCCTAGAAGAGAATGGATTGGTCACCCGCATAAGTAAAGAAGTTCCAGTTTCAGAGGGAGATGAAGCTAAGGCCTTACATAAGAATATTACAAGAAAACTCGACAGGTATGACTTACGGGTATGTTGCGAAATCTGTTCATGATTAAGTTTATGTTTGTCTTCATTAAGATTAGTACAATCTTGCTTACTTTTAGACTCGTCGTATCACCTTAATAAAAATATGAATGCATGATAGAAGATAATCATTGATTATGGTTTTGACACTTATGATTGTACTAATGCATTGTGGTGTTGTATGAGGTTGATGTTGTCCACTAGCATGAAAGGTACATCAAGAAAGACAAATCATGTTCTAGAACATATGACCATGGTGACATGAAGACAAAGATTCATCCATTGTCATGGATCACATAGAAGATCTACTTACGAGGTATGTATAGCCTGGTTCTATAATGGTTAACCTATGAGATATGCAGGTTACTAGCACAAGTCATTGAAGATAACATGAAGACATTATGCGGGTATGTTAGACATAACTAGCTAGCATGCCAATCCATGTATGTTTTTCCTACATCAAGTTAGAATCCTACCTTGTGTTAGGATCTCTTATATAAGTATACATGGCATGATTGATAATGATTATTCATTGAAGTTAGTAATCATGGGTTTAGGCATATTATTCTTCTTACTTTGATTGATGATATGACTAACCAAAAAAATCCTATGGTCAAATAGGAATATGCATAAGTAAAAGAATTGTGATAAAGTATATATGCATGATTATGTATGAGATCTTGAGGATAACACAATGATGATACTAGTAAGTATGCATAGTGATCGAGGATGGATATAAGTTCAAAGACAGGTAATCTAGGAAGCAAAGATCAAGAGGGAGCACACTCCAGTAATTCCTCCAAGGAAGCAAATATTGAGAGGGAGTCCACCCTACAACCAAATAAAGATAAGTATTTGAATTGTCATTTCTTGCATATGTGTTTGTTTAAATAATATTGCTCAATGATGTATATGCTTATGTTCCTAGACTTAGGGTGTGTATTATGCATATTAGAATAATTGCATTAAGGAACAATATACTACTAATATGCATGTGATGGGTAAGTGGCCTATGGCACTGTAAAATATTCCATTGCTACTTATCTAGAATGAAACCTCTTTGCTGAAATGTTGGGAGTTGTGCACACTCTTAACAATGTTCTGGTAGAGATTGGAAGGCATCTAGAAAGTTATGGGGTATGGATAAATGTTGTATTGAAGCATTGGCTAGGATAATTGCATGACTGTATGACATATGCCTTTATGTATAAGACTTTGTTCTGTAAAGTATGAGAAGTTTCTAATCATGCAATTGAACTTGTCTTGTAGGAAAGATCGTATACAATCACCTACAAAAGAAGGACTACAACATTTGTTCAGCAACAAATCTATCTATTGAAGAATCTGAAGTTCCCAAGATCCGGGATGAAGTAATAATACCATGATCCATCGATCATGAAGAAAGATGTTTGGGATGTGGTCCCATGACCATATAGGAAGTATGTTGTGACTTCCAAGTGGATCTATAAGATCAAGCATGCCGCAATTGGTAGCATATAGAAATACAAAGCGAGATTTGTAGTTCGTGGCTTCTCCCAAAAAGAAGGGATTGATTATGAAGAGACTTTTGCTCCTGTGGCCAGATACACTTCCATTAGATCAGTACTTTCTTTGGCTACAAGTGATGAAATGGAAGGTACACCAGATGGATGTCAAGACAAATTTCTTGATTGGTGTAGTTGAAGAGGAAGTGTATGTGGAGCAGCCACTCGGGTTTGAGACACATGACAGAGATACTCATGTGTGCAAACTGAACAAAGCCTTGTATGGTTTGAAACTGGAACACAGGACCTAGTACGGCAGGATAGAAAGCTTCCTATCCAGTTTGGGCTTTACTAAGAGTAAAGCGGATTCCAACCTTTACCACATATTTGAGGAAGGAAATCCAGTGATACTACTATTGTATGTGGATGACCTATTTGTAATAGGTGAGGATAGATTGATTGCCGACACGAAGAGGAAGCTTGTTGCCGAGTTTGAGATGAAGGAATTGGGTATGATGCACTCCTTTCTTGGTATGGAGGTGTGGCAGAGTGCAAATGGAATCTTCCTTGGACAAGGGAAGTATGCAGTAGAGATCCTGAAGAGGATCAAGATGATGGACTGCAAGGCCATGGCCACACCTATGGAATCGAACTTGAAGCTTCTATGTGATGCTTCATCTGAGCCGGTTGATGCCACGATGTATCATTAGATGATTGGGTCCTTGATGTACCTTACAAACATGAGACCAGATATTTTCTTTGCAGTGAACACATTGAGCCAGTTGCTGACGGATCCTAGAGGTGTTCACCTGGTTGCTGTAAAGCATATTCTGAGGTAGTTGAAGGGTACGATTGATTATGGGCTCAAGTATGATGCGAATCAAAAGTTTAACATGGAGGGTTATGTTGATTCGGATTGGGCAGGCAGTGCCATTGATCAGAAGAGTAGTTCAGGGTGCTTCTTCATTATGGGATCATGTGTGATCTCTTGGTTTAGCAAGAAGCAGTCCTACGTAGCACTGAGTATAGCCAAAGAAGAGTATGTTGCATCTTGTTTGGCTAGCTGTGAGGCAGTATGGCTTCGGAAGCTACTATCTAAGCTATTTGATCTCCCGTTGGAGGCTACTGGTATCTTTTGTGACAACCAGAGTTGTGTGAATCTATCTGAGAACCCTGTGTTCCACAACAGGTTGAAGCACATTGAGATAAAATATCACTACATCAGGGATATGGTGCAGAGAGGAGCAATGAAGCTCCTATATGTTGTGACGGATGAGTAGGTTGCGGATGTGTTGACGAAACCACTAGCCAGAGTGAACTTCGAGTACTTCAAAGAGATGCTTGGTGTTCTTCATATTGATGACACTTCGGGTAAGAAGTGATGGACACATTTGCAGGATCCATTCCAAGCATGGTGAGAGGAGAATCCTTCCCATGGCTATGGATATAAGCGTTGTGTGATGAGCATCAGAACGATGCTCTAGTTACTGCTCTATATGCATCAGTTGGATGCTTGATATGATTAGTTGGATCATGCATTTGTATATGCATCATGTTGGATGCTTGATATGCTCAGTTGGATCATGCATTTGTATATGTATCATGTTGGATGCTTGATATGATCAGGTGGATCATGTATTTGTATATGTATCAGGTGGATACATTTTATGATCAGGATGCTCATAGATGATGAGCTTCAGGATGTTGCTCCAGATGATATGTATCAGGTAGATACATTGTATGATTAGGATGATCATGGATGACGAGCTTCGGGATGTTGCTCCAGATGATCTGCATTAGGATGATGCTATGATGATGATCAGGATGATCATGTGATGATGTACATCAGGATGATGCATGACGAGTATCAAGTTGATGCTCTGTGGTTGTGGACAGGTTGTGCAGATGAGCATGTAAGTTGACCTGGGAGATCCGATAGGCTGGGATATGTGCCGGTAATAAGTCTTGGGATGCTCTTTCGAGGTTTTGTCCTATGGCATGTAATGTAGTCCTGGGATATCCGATAGGTTAGGCTGTGTGCCCATAATAAGTTATGGGATGCTCTTTCGAGGTTTTTCCATGACCACATGTAATGTATCCCTGGGAGAGCCGATAGGTTGGGCTGTGTGCCCGTAATAAGTTCCGGGATTCTCTTTCGAGGTTGTGTGGCGAAAATCCTAGATTTGTTCTAGGTCCCATCCAGTATGAAAAAGGACTGGTTCTGTGGTGGAAATCCCAGATTTGTTCTAGGTCCCATCCAGTATGAAAAAGGACTAGCTCTATGGCGGAAATCCTAGATTTGTTCTAGGTGCCATCTAGTATGAAAAAGGACTGGCTCTGTGGTGGAAATCCTATATTTGTTCTAGTCCCCATCCAGTATGAAAAAGGACTGGCTCTGTGGCAAAAATCCTAGATTTTTTCTAGGTCCCATCTAGTATGAAAAAGGACTAGCTCTGTGGCAGAAATCCTAGATTTGTTCTACGTCCCATCCAGTATGAAAAAGGACTGGCTTTGTGGTGGAAATCCTGGATTTGTTCTAGGTCACATCTAGCATGAAAAAGGGCTAACTCTGTGATACATCCAGCATGAAAAAGGGTTGGCTCTGTAGATGATGAATACATGCAGGCGGTAGGCCTACATCTAGTATGAAAAAGGATTGGCTTTATAGAAGTTCCTATGATGAGTAGATTGGAGATTGATAGAGATAGCAGCAGCAGTGACGATGACAATGATTCGATGACGATGATCTAGTGATGATGATCCAGAGAAGAAGACTTGTGCTAGCAGATCTATGTCGAGAAATACCTTCCTAGTTAAGAGGGAGTATTGATGTAACTGTAACTTCGGAATGTATTTCACATATATGTATATTGTACTCCTATAGAGATGGTATTATTCCTCTATATGGAAGTGTCGTCATTTATATTGTAAGTGTCGTAACTTATACTTGATGGGTTATTAGACCACCTTGTTGGGGTCGTCCCTCCATAAGTCATGTGGGTTAAAGGGTTATTAGACCACCCTATTGGGGGTCGGCCCTGTCAGCATTATGTTATGTGGTTAAGTTAAGGCCGTCCTAGTAACGGTTATTAGGCAAGACAAGTCAAGTATAAATAGAGTGTGGGAGGCACTCTATTTGATCATTCTATTCTTCACTCACACACTCATTGGAGAGTGGCGCACTAGTGGAGGAGGAGAAGATGCTGCTAGGAGGACTATCTCTTGTACTTGGGTTGTATCATTGCTCTATCTATATTTGAGGAAGTTGCGTGGTTTCTCACCTCCTTGGTTTTCCCCGCTGAAACTCTGTGTCTCTTATGTACTTGCATTATTGTGTCCATGATTGATATGCTGTAGATATGATGTACATGTTATTCTCTCAATTAAGATCCTAGATCAAATTGAAATCTCTGAAAAAATAACGAAAACATTGGCTTTAAAAGGTGGCGACAGAGGTTCATGATATTGCAGAGGTTGAAGTTCTTTGTTGCCACAAAATTTGACTGAAGAAATTTTGTGACTTTTCTGCATATTGTTCACAAGAAATCTCTGGAAATTGAATAAGAAGACCTTTTTTATGGAATATGAAGACTAACAAATTTACCATATTGGTCTTAAATTTGTTTAAGAAGAGCAATAAAGATCCCATAATGATTAACTGTAATGAATTGCCATGATTAAAACCTTTCGGTCTGAGAAATGCAATTATCACCTCGATAATGAAATAACATATATCATGCGACAACCAAATTTGGATTAAGATGGAGTACAATTTTAATTATATCACATTACTATGATTTGATGTCAAATCTAAACAACTTATCATTATTGATTAGTCGGATCAATGACTATGACTTCAAATTTGGCCGAACAAGGTGAAAATCGCTGCTAGGAGCCTAATTACAATTTTTAAAAATGGTAGAGGAGAAAACGAACAAGCTAAACGTCATTTAATTCACCTAGTGTAATCTCATCTGCAGGATCAAGGCAAATCGATGGTTAAAACTTAAACATGTGGGAAGGAAAAGAAGGGTTGCGGGGTTTTATTTCATAAATATATAAATACCTGGCAATTGAAAAACTAGATTTATTGTTACAGATTTATGGTTTGAATAATATACATACCTGGGAATTGAAATGTTCTATTACAAATTAAATTAGATAAAAATATAAATACCTGGCAATTCAAATGTTCTGTTAGAGATTTATTATTAAGACATAAAAATTAGTAGAATTTATATTCCTGGCAATTGAATTTACTTCGATCTTTCAACTTTTACAGAGCTTGGGCTCTTAATACATTTCATGACTACGAGCTTGAGCTCACAAACACAGACTCTTCTACTACAGGATTTCTATTAAAAAAATTCTTACTAAGTAGACTACATAAAAATCAGTAGAAGTTATTCCAGGTTAAAACAATGTAGCTTCGCCACATTACACATAGATGAAATTTACTTCAATCTTTCACCTTTTACAGAGCTTGGGATCTTAATGCATTTCAGTACTACAAGCTTGAGCTCACAAACACAGACTCTTATACTATAGAGAATTTACAGACTTTATTTTCGCTTCAACTAGAAGCTATACTTTATTTTTTGCTTCCACTAGAAGCTATGAGTCACATTAGTGACAAATCCTGGTCTTGGGGCTTCGACAGTGCTCGAAATGACCATATATGATGGTGTGGTGAGGATTTGTCAAGGAACTACTATCGAAATGCTCATATATCACGAAGAGAGCAACCATATGACTGAAGTATTTATGATAAAACAACAAAGGAAACAAAACATATGTAGTAAAGAAGAGTGCCATGACTTCCTGAAGATTTCATTTTGCTACGATACTAGGTATAATGCTTTAGTATTTATCACAGTGTTGGTGAATTGACTTGGATGTTACAGATGGGGAAGGATAATTATCACAGTACGGAGGGATAGTGATCGTAGATATCATTTGTACCGACTGTAGATTTCGCATAACGGGAGATGAGCTAGCTAACAAAGGTGTTGAAGCACATGTAGCCTTCAAAGAAGGCAGGCTAGAAGGTGCATGCGATCACATGGATAGAAGAATGAATGAAGGAATGAAATATTTTAATAACATCCATGAGGCTGATCAGCGTAAGGGACCAAAAGAATCACAACCCTAAATCCTCTCCATATTCTTTTCCAAGTCGGATCTTCTACTGTAAATCTTAACTAGAAAACTTGCAATCTAGTTGATCTTATCTTCTTCAAAAATATGGTGCACACTGTCAGCCTTTAAGCTGTCATCCTTTATGTTGTCATCCTTTTCCAAGACGATGCCTTGAGATGGAACTTGGATGGGTTCGAACCCAAAGCCTCGATGGCGGTGGTAGGTGCTGCAGCCTGCATTATATTTTTTGCATTATATTTTAGGAGGCCATGTTGCCACCTTTACACACATTTAATTAAATTTTATATAACAATTGAATGATGCAGGCAACGTACATTGTAATTGCACAGTAGAGTGACAGAGTAGTAGGAGGGAAGGGTGAATAGTAGCTGGTATTCATTAGTGGAGCATTGTTAATGGTGAAGGTCAATTAATTGATCATTGAAGCAGAATAACTAATGCCCGAGGCAATTGTATTTTTGAACTTGTACTCTCGAAAAGATAATACAAGTCTATAAAGCATGAATTTTGTGGATCTTAGGTTGATTTTAAACTAAAATGGTAAAACAAATTGCAAATATATAAGTAATATTTGAATATAACATTAAAAAAAATTGACACTTTATAAAGTTTAATCAAACGTAAAATGAGAGGCAATGAAAATTAGTAACAGTCATTAAATTTTGAATTGACAGGCAGTGAAAATTCGAAATTCCAGGCCTGGACTCGAAGGGTTACCAAGCATGCGAGGCCTCGGGAAAGGATGGAACGGTTATCATTTTCATTAATGGAAAATCAAGGCCTAGTAGGATGACCATATCTATTGGCAGGCTTATGGATTATAAATCCAAAACAGCGGACCGATACAGGCAGGTCCAAATTGAGAAAGCAGCTTGCCCTACCTTGAGAAAAGGCATGCTGTGTCTGTTCCATTTCTAGATTAAACAGTTTTAGATAGCTGGAGGTTTTTATTTTCCATCTTGAACCATATTATTAAGAATTATAGCCCCTCGCATGCATCTTTGTAGTTGTCGTGGCTCTAAATGGACCTCCGGGGCAAGTGGCAGGAAAAGGGGTGAAGGCTCATCCAACCAGGCGAACGTCCCAGTGGATGACCACCATCTGGATTTCCACTGGGCACATCTTTACTTGGAGGAAAATCCAATGGCTACTGAGGCCCATATCGCTCATTTGGAAATCTCACTGTAGCAGGAGGTTGAGGAGCAGCAGGGCTGTCAGATTGCAGCCAACCCACTTTGAGCGGGCATAATTCTTCTGGCCCACGAAATCCAGGCACGAGAGAAAATTGTTAAAGACATTAAAGATATCATCGAGGGAATGAAAGTGACCTAGCAGAATGAAATGGAGAGTACATGCACTCTGGAGACCTTAGTAGAAGCACTCAGCATCCATGACCCGTAGGAGGCCCGGAGCCGGGCGCCGAGAACCACGCGTTGATCAGGATGGATTTTTCTCTCTTTTCCTTGTGTCTATGGTTATATTTTTATGGCAGTACTAGTTGTTGGTTTTCTTCCTGTTTGACTTGTTTTTCTCAATTAAGCCGACAGTTTTTTCCCTTGCTTTGCTACTAGGCTATTTTTTTGGCCCTTGGAAGGTGGTTTCTTGTCCGAGAGGTTTTTTGTTCTCAGTTTTCCTTTATGAAGCAGTCATGC
Source organism: Larix kaempferi (assembly GCA_027924585.1). Taxonomy (NCBI): domain Eukaryota; kingdom Viridiplantae; phylum Streptophyta; class Pinopsida; order Pinales; family Pinaceae; genus Larix; species Larix kaempferi. The sequence continues at coordinate 20,452,145 of BSBM01000753.1, forward strand.
TATCTGGTGTAGTTGTTAAGATGATCTGTGTCATGCTATCTGGTTAAGTTGTTAAGTTGATATGTGGGCAGCCGGTTTTCCCAACTCGGGAAGGGCCTGAGTGAGATTTTAGCTCAATCTGTTTGACACTCTGTACCATTTTTGTACCTTTTTATACCATATTTATAGAATTTCCGGCTTTGCTTACTTACAAAAAAAAGAATCGTCAGTCAACCCTTCAATTTTGAGGGAATTATACAAATAGAACAATTTGGAATTTATAACATATAAAAATAGTTTGTCCCGACTTCTGTTTTCTGACAAGAAGGATCAACCGCGCCTTCTTTTCATAGTTAATTGTGAAAATATTTATCCAACAATTTAGCTATATCCATATTGGAGAACACAAGAAGAATCAACCGCGCCTTCTTTTCATAGTTAACTGTGAAAATCTCTATCCAACAATTCAACTATATCCATAATGGAGAACACAAGAAGGATCGATCGACCCTTCTTGCAATGTCAAAATATTATGAAAAGAATATTTGTAATAAGAAGGGTCAACTGACCCTTGTTGTAGTGTCGAACTATTATAAAAATAATATGGAGAATATGAAGGGTCGGCCGACCCTTCAATTACGAGGGAATTGTAAAAATAGAACACCTTGGAAGTTAAATCATAAAAAATGGTTTGTCCCTAATTCTATTTTACGATAAGAAGGATCTGCTGCCCCTTAATTTCGTAGTTATTTGTCAAACATTTATCCATCAATTTAGCTATATCCTTAATGGATAATACAAGAAGGACCGACTGACCCTTCTTGCAATGTCTAAATATTATGAAAAGAATATTGGGAATAAGAAGGGTTAGCAAAACCTTCATTTAGGAGGGAATTGTAACAATAGAACACCTTGGAGAAAGAGCGACTGCTCTTTCTCTAAGAATATTTCCACTTTCCAGCAAAGTCTTTAAAGAAAAATGTCTATAAATTTTGTTGTTTAAATGTTGATATCTAATATCCTTGAGTGACATTTGGAACGATCATTTTGTGACACATGGCATATTTGATTTGGCACATTGAGTATTAATAGGGAGGCTACTCTTTTTTATTTGATCAATTAACAAAAGAGGAGGACAATCTCTACATCAATCTGAGTGTCTCCAGTCTTCTTCTGCACAACTTTCTCTTCTCACCTTCTGATGCAAAATAGGATAGATGGAATCCAGCTCTACATGCAGGCAAGTTTTTTATCTTATTTATCCTTTTCTATCACTGCTACATCTTCTGCGGCGTGGAAGCCTCCCTAGGAATCTATTTTCCTGATCCGTTCTGGGACATGGAACCTCGATGATTTCTAACTCTATGATCCCCAGTGGCCTCGAATCCCACCACATGTCGCCTTATCTACCAGTTAAAACCACGAGAAGTCGCCCACCATTGATCTGGATCTTTTATGAATCCTGGCCATCAAACGATGCGACTTTTACCAACTTCACGGATTTGGCTTGCATTGATGTTTCATGCTAGTTAGATCCACGAACAAAACCTCGGCCATAGATCTCGGCCTCATCAGATCTACGCCGTCCAAACTTGCGGCCCTCTACCAAAAGTTCATGGATCCGAAAATTTGATTCCTCCGCGCATGTCGTATCGGAGAAGTAACTCCCAACCGTCGATCTGCAACATTGGCCATTGATCTACTCCTGAAGATGCTTGTGGGTTAAATCTCACGCCTCCGTATAAAACAACTCACCCAGATGATTCTATTTTGATTAAGCCATCGAGGCTTTCTCCATTCTTTTTTAAAAATTGAACCTCCATTCTATTTTGCTCATACCACAAAGCTAGTACTAACACCGACAAACTAAACGAGCAAGCTAATCACCTAGTGTAATCTCATTTGCATGATCAATACAAATCGACGGTTAAAACGTAAACATGCGGGAAGGAAAAGAAGGGTTGCCGATGCAGAATACCACAATTATTGAAGAATATTTCTGCATCAACAATCCTTTCTAAACTACAAAATCAAGTTCTGAAAGTGGCAATATTGGCTTTGACAAGTGTGTTTTTCTATTCGAATAATGTGTTTCTTGACTACTTATGAACCTTAAAAGCATGAATTTGAAATCAAAAAATGCAAATTTTGATTTCAAAAGTGTGAATTTCAAATCAAAAAATGCAAATTGTGATTTGAAAAGTGTGAATTTCAAATGAAAAAATGCAAATTTTGATTTGAAATGTGTGATTTTCAAATCAATAAAAGCAATTTTTTATTTGAAAAGTGAAATTTTCATTTTTAAATGTTCAAAATTTTAAAGTGAAAAGTCCAATGTTTAAAATATTCACGCATCCTACGAATAGCCAGTCAATCGGCTAAGTTATAACATATAAAAATCGTTTTCCCGGATTTCTGATTTCCAACAAGAAGGATCAGCCACCCCTTCTTTTCGTAGTTAATTGTGAAAACATTTATCCAACAATTCATCTATATCCATATTGGAGAACACAAGAAGGATCGACCGACCCTTCTTGCAATGTCGAACTATTATTAAAATAATTTTCAGAATAAGAAGGGTCGATCGACCCTTCAATTTCAAGGGAATTGTAAAAATAGAACACCTTGGAAGTTATAACATATAAAAATAGCTTGTCCCAGCTTCCATTTTCCGACAAGAAGAATCGATCGCCCCTTCTTTTCATAGTTAATTGTGAAAACCTTTATCCAACAATTTAGCTATATCCATAATGGAGAACACAAGAAGGATCGACCGACCCTTCTTGGAGTGTCGAAATATTATGAAAAGAATATTGGCAATAAGAAGGGTCAATCGATCCTTCTTGCATGGTCGAACTATTATGAAAATAATATTGGAAATAAGAAGGGGCGGCCGACCCTTCAATTAGAAGGGAATTGTAAAAATAGAACACCTGGGAAGGTATAGCATATAAAAATGGAGAACACAAGAAGGATCGGTCGTCCCTTCTTTTCGTAGTTAATTGTCAAAACCTTTATTGAGCAATTAATCCATAGCCATAACGGAGAACACAAGAAGGATCGACCAACCCTTCTTGCAGTGTTGAAATATTATGAAAAGAATATTGGGAATAAGAAGGGTTGGCCGACCCTTTATTTAGGAGGGAATTGTAACACTAGAACACCTTGGAGAAAGAGTGGAGAAAGAGCGACCGCTCTTTCTCTGATAATATTTCCACTTGCCAGCAAAGTCTTTAAAAATAACATCTATAAATTTTGTTGTTAAAATGTTGATATCTAGTATCCTAGGGTGACACGTGGAACAATCATATTATGACATGTGGTATATTTGATTTGGAACATTGAGTATGGGTAGGTTACTATTTTTTATTTAATTTGACACATTGAGTATACCGAGGTTACTAATGCGGGTTTAACCACAACACAATCAGGAAATGAAAATTCACTCATACTTGTTTTAAGGATTAGGCACATGCAAGATTACCGTGTAACTGGAATGCAAATTGAAAAATTAACATGAATTTATTAATTTATGTTGATAATTTGCAGAAATAGATAAATGTTTTAATTAAATAAATTCACTTAAAACATAAAAGACACGCAGATCATGAGTAAAGACTAATCCAAATTGTTACTAGATCAATGTATGGATTATTGATTGCAAAAATTAAACAGTGTTCATAAATAATCTGATGTGAAAATCAACATTCATCAAAGAAATTTGATCAATTAACAAAAGAGGAATCAAGAGAAGGACTAATTGTATTACTTCAAAGTTGCAAAAAAATACAATCTTTGTGTCTCTAGTCTTCTTTGGAATCAATTAGAGTGTCTCTAGTCTTCTTTGGAATCAATTAGAGTGTCTCTAGTCTTATTTTGCTGATTTTCTCCCCCTACCCCATGAGACCTCTACCCTTTAAATAATGATTACAAAAGATATACTTCCCCTAAAACAGGGATTAGAAATCGAAACTAAAGGGAATCGTCAGGAGCGACTAATACCGACAATATTTTCACATAATTCCCAAAATATTTTTATCACGTGAATTTCGGGAAGTATCCCATAACAAACTATGGAAGATACCAACAATACACTAGCTATCTGTGAAAAAAGTTGAAATATGATTCTTAGAAGATTCACGATGATCGACAATCTCCTCAAAAACCAAAAAATCAGCCACTTTTCCTTGATTAATGTGGAGTCACAGGCACCTGATTAATTATAAAATCCCGGATGATTGTATCATCTCGATCCACATGTTTCTCAGTGATCTTCCTTCTATTCCTTCGAGGGAGTCGTATATACATGGATTAAGATGAAGTACAATTTTAATTATATCACGTATGATTTGATGTCAAATATAAACAACTTATCAGTATGGATTAGTCGGATCAATGACAATGACTTCAAATTTGGACGAAGGTGAAAATCGCAATTACGAGCCTAAATGCAATTTTTAAAAATGGTAGAGGGAAAAATGGACAAGCTAAACTTTATTTAAATCAAACAGTGTAATCTTATCCGCAAGATCAAGACAAATCGGCGGTTAAAATTAAAATGATTGTGGGGCTTTATTTCATAAATATATTCATTATTTCCGCAATCCGCAATTACGGGTTGCAGGAACGCAAAGTGAAAAACTATTTTAAGACTCTTCCCGCAATTCGCAATTACGGGTTGCGGATGTAAAAGAACACAATTATTGAACAATACTTCTGCATCCACAATTCGCATTGATGATTGCGGGTTGCGGAAAGAAAATGTTTAAAAATCGAAAGGAAAGCTTCCGCAATCCGCATTGCGGATTGCAGATTGCGGGTTGCGGAAAGAACCTGACTTTTGGAATAACTCAGTTCTTTCCGCAACTCACAAAAAAACTCAAAAAATGCAACTCAGTGTAGAAAGTGTCAATATCAACCTTTCTAAAGTGCAAAATCAAGTTCTGAAAGTGGCAATATTGGCTTTGAAAAGTGTGTTTTTCTATTCGAATAGTGTGAATTCAAATCAAAAAATGCAAATTGTGCTTCGAAAAGTGTGAATTTCAAATAAAAAAATGCAAATTTTCAGTTGAAAAGTGTGAATTTCAAATTAAAAAATGCAATTTTTTATTTAAAAAGTGCAATTTACATTTTTAAATGTTCAAAATTTTAAGGTGAAAAGTCCAATGTCTAAAATATTCACTCATTATTTGAATAGCCAATCAATCGGCTAAGTTATAACATATAAAAATGGTTTGTCCCGACTTCTGTTTTCCGACGAGAAGGAACGATCGCCCCTTCTTTTTGTAGTTAATTATGAAAGCATTTATGTAGCAATTCAGATATATACACAATGGCGAACAGAGAAGGGTCGACCGACCCTTCTCGCGGTGTCGAACTATTAAGAAAATAATTTTGTGAATACAAAGGGTCGACCGACCTTTCAATTATGATGCAATTTTAAAAATAGAACATTTTGGAAGTTTTAACATATAAAAATGGTTTCTCTCGACTGTTGTTTTCCGACAAGAAGGATTAGCCGCCCCTTCTTTTCATAGTTAGTTGTGAAAACCTTTATCCAACAATTCATCTATATCCATAATAGAGAACATAAGAAGGATCGACCGACACTTCTTGCAGTGTCAAACTATTATGAAAAGAATATTGGGAATACAAAGGGTTGACCGACCCTTCATTTACGAGGGAGTTGTAACAATAGAACACTTTGGAGAAAGAGGTTGCTCTTTCTCTGAGAATATTTCTACTTCCCAGCAAAGTCTTTGAAGCAAAACTTCTATAAATTTTGCGACAGGTGGAATGCTTATATTGTGACACATGGCATATTTGATTTTTAAAATTGGTTTAAAGATTGTTTAAATGAATATTGAGGATATAAGTGTCACCATTTAACGTTTGGGGACTTTTTAAAGTTCCTGCGTTTTCTGAACCAGCAACGTGGATGTTATATCAACAAGGTCCAAATGAGATCTAGCATGAAATCTAGCATGGAAACTTTTATTTGAGCTCTCCTCTAGGCTCGGTAGATATGAGAAGTATAGCTTACAGTTTGTGGAGAAATGAGAAGTTATAGTTGGAGATGAAGATGGTGTAAGTAATTTATCGTTGAATTGTTGAGGAAAAGTGTAAGGAATTTATGGTTGAGATGAAGATGGTTGAAGGAATTTATGACCACCATACTGTGATAACTACCATTCTCCATCCAAGGCTTTGTTGGTGACAAGACATAAAGATAATGTGGACTGAACCATGATGATTTTATTCACACAAGTGATACAATCCATCATTTACGACGAATATTATCCAGTCTGCTCTAGTCCATTTAATGCACTGGCAGCAGGCATGTTGGTCATTGGATTGGAGTGATACATGTACGATTACTTGAGAAAAATAAGTACTCGCTACAGATGATATCTACGACCACCATGATTCCTCCATACTGTGATAATTACAATTCCCCATCCGTCCTAGACTCCCATCCCATTCAATCCATCAACACAGTGGCCACTCACTATATATAGGCTAACCATGCCCCATATCACAACAAACTGATATGGGGACATATTAGGGAGATTAGCATTGTCTTAGTCCCAATACATGGATTTGTCATTATGTTCTTGGGTATGCAACGAGGAGGGGACATAGGGAGATTAGCAGTCTTGGAGGATTTCTTCTCAAAGACAACATGCGGTGTTGCATTCATCAACACATGCAGCAGTCATGGAATGTTGTTTTAGTACCAGACTATGCTATCAGCTTCTTCTTACTCTTGTTTCAATTCATGAATAGTTTCTCTGTTTTTATTTTGCATGATGATATGTGCACTCACGCGCTACCTTGGCTGCAATAAAATGGTTATTTTTTCATTTATTGGAAATGGTTTCTTTTTACGGCAGCGTGATAAACAATTATTTGTTTGCTATGCAGGTACTCGAGAGATATGCAATACCGCTGTGTCCAGGCAGTATATTCGAATCTCTGTGCTTCCAAATCATGTTGTCAGCTTCTTCTTACTCTTGTTTCAATTCATGAAAATGGTGTAAGAGTCAACCGGGTACTATTTCATGACTTCAAAATGAAGTGTGGAAGTAATTTAATTGGATTGCGGACCTCAAAATGGAATGTCAAAATGGAATGTGGAAGTAATTTAAGTGGACTGGTAGTTCGTTCGAATTGGAATTCGACCATAATGCACCATTTTCTCAGTCAAAGATTTGTGGAGATAATAGGTAGCTTGAAATGATTGAACAATCTTGATATCCATATTTCGAAGCCTCTTCCTCTTCTCAACTTATTGGAGCAAGTTCCTAACCTTGAAGGACTAAATATCCACCAAAGGTTTTTCTTAGTAAGAAAGAATTTTTGTAGTCATTATTATACACACGTCTAATTTAAGTATTTTCTTATCATTTGCAAAGTATGTTTCATTGGTTTAATTCCTTTGCTTCCACTAACTACGGTGTTAGCAGCTAACCCGTCTAAGTGAGCATGATGATATGTGTGCTCACGCGCTACCCTGGATACAATAAAATGATTATTTTTGCATTTGTTGGAAATGGTTTCTTTTTACAGAAGCGTGATAAAGAATTATCTGTTTTCAATGCAGGTATTTGAGAGAGATGCAATACCGTCGTGTCTAGGATATCCGCTTGCTAATCTTCAACTGTTAAAAGTAGACATGAAGGGATATGATGGGAGGGAAATCCCATCAGCAGTCTTCGAATGTTGTTTTAGTACCAGACCATGCTGTCAGCTTCTTCTAACTATGCCATGTAGAAGGCTTCGAGCACTCTCGAAGTCCCAATACACCATGATATATGGGCATTTCGAGCACTCTCGAAGTCCCAATCCATGGATTTCTCATTATGTTACTTGGCACCAATCACATTTTCATCCATATTCTTTCCGTCACTCTTCTTTCAATAACTGATTGCTATGCAATGAGGAGGGGACATAGGGAGAAGAAGCAACAGAAGTAGAAGGCAGGACTGTTCTTTCTCTAAGACAACATGCACTGTTGCGGTCGTCAACATTAGGCTTGCAGGAGTTGTCAAAGGTTGTTTTAGTACCAGAAGGCTTTGGTCCTCAGGAAGGTGAGAAACCTTTATCCAACAATTCAGCTATAGCCATAATAGGGAATACAAGAAGGATCGAACCACCCTTCTTGCAGTGTCGAACTATTATGAAACGAATATTGCGAATAAGAAGGGTCGACCGACCCTTCATTTAGGAGGGAATTGTAACCATAGAAAATCTTGGAGAAAGAGCGGTCGCTCTTTCTTTGAGAATATTTCTACTTTCCACAAAGTCTTTAAAGCAAAAATTGTATAAATTTTGTTGTTAAAATGTTGATATCTGCTATCCTAGGGTGACATGTGAAATCATATTGTGACATGTGGCATATTTTATTTGGCACATTGAGTATAGCGAGGTTACTAGTGTTGGTTTAACCACAACACAATCACGAAATGAAAATTCACTGATAGTAGTTTTAAGGATTAGGCACATGCAAGATTACCCTGTAGTTGGAAATGCTAATTGAAAAATTAACATGAATTTATTAATGTATGTTAATCATTTGCAGAAATGATAAACGTTTTAATTAAATAAATTCACTTAAAACATTTAAGACAGACAGATCATTAGTAAAGACAAATCCAAACTGTAGATCAATGTATGGATTATTGATTGCAAAAATTAAGTAGTGTTCATAAATAATCTGAAGTGAAAATCAACATTCATGAACACTGTAAAGGATATTAATTACTTATATGCTCAAATTACTATCAACAAATTAAAATTAACTGATGGAAAATTAAGGGTTTAAGCGCATTCAAGATTGACCTGTAACTGATATGTCAATTGAAAAATTAACATCAATTATAATTTTAAGTAAAAACCATTTACAAAAATAGCTAAAAATTTTAATTGAATAAAGTCTCTTAAAAAATTAAGGATACACAGATCATAAACAGAGAAAAATCAAAACTGTAGATCAATGTAATTATAGATTGCAAAAGATAAAATAGTATTGATAAACAACCTGAAAGTGAAAATCAATATTGATCAAAGAAATTTGATTAATAGACAAAAGAGTATGCAAGAGAATAACATAATTGTATTACTGAAAGTTTGCAAGAAATTACAAGCCCTGCATTAACCAAAGTATGCCCAGTGCTGATTTTCGCCTCCAAATTCCATCATCCCTAGCCTATGAGAGATCTACTCTTTAAATAATAATTAAAATTTTGTTACAAACGATAAATTCCAAAAAAAATAGGGATTCCAAAAATCAAACTAGGCTAATGGCCAAGAAAATCTTGCCACATGGCTACAATTTCTAACAATTCATCTATATTTGGATAATTGACTGACTCAAGCCCTAGCTAGTATCCTAGGGTGACACGTGGAATGATCATATGATGACAGGTGGCATATTTGATTTGGCACATTGAGTATAGGAAGGTTACTATTAATTATTTAATTTGACACATTGAGTATACCGAGGTTACTAATGCGGGTTTAACCACAACACAATCAGGAAATGAAAATTCACTCATACTTGTTTTAAGGATTAGGCACATGCAAGATTACCGTGTAGCTGGAATGCTAATTGAAAAATTAACATGGATTTATTAATTTATTTTAATCATTTGCAGAAATAGATAAATGTTTTAATTAAATAAATTCACTTAAAAGATAAAAGACACACAGATCATGAGTAAAGACAAATCCAAACTGTAGATGAATGTATGGATTATTGATTGCAAAAATTAAATAGTGTTCATAAATAATCTGAAGTGAAAATAAACATTCATCAAAGAAATTTGATCAATCAACAAAAGAGGAATGAAGAGAAGGACTAACTGTATTACTTCAAAGTTGCAAAAAATTACAATCTCTGCATCAATCCTGTTCGGATATCCACATCATCTTTTTCAGGATCTTGCATGCAATTAGGGTTTGCATGCAAATTCTAGGGTTTGCATGCACTTTGCATGCATCCCAGTCACCAGGTTGATGCCTCCAACACCTTAGCCACCTTATTCTAGCACCCGAGAGCTTCTTACACCAGTTCATTAGCCCTCCTAGTCAGGAAGGTGCCGACTTCTCACCTACTGCCAGAGAAGGGCGCACTTCTTTACCTACCACTGTAGTTCCACTTCAGTTACACTCAGTTAGCTCCGATTCTCCGTGATTTGAGGCTAGTTTCACTCCCGACTGATTGTTTCACTTCCGTTGGACCTCCAGATTGACTAGATGACTTCTTCTTACTTCAATTAGCCTCCCATGCACCCTCCACTGAGCCCACTTCCCTATATCAGTGCTACACACTTTAGTTACACATGTTACACTCAGTTAGACTCATATTGACACCTGGATGACTGGTTCTTGTGCATTGATGACCACCACTGATTGATGATGACGACTCCTAGTTGGAGTCAAGCTACTCCATTCAGTGATTCAAATTACCTCCTTAGGAAAATTGATTTGCTCAGTCATTGTTACTGTATTCTATTGTAAGCATTCACCCTTATTGGGATATTGAGCACTATTGCATGTTTTGCACAGTTTTAGACCATATTTTCTATGTTCATTTGTTGTGATTGATTTACTTGTTCATTAGATCTGTTGTGACTAATTTTACATGGTATCAGATCCATGGCAGGGACAAGACTTCTTTTCCACAGGTGTTCTACATGAAGATTGAGTGAATTGCTCACCAATATATTTCAGCAGCGGCATGCAAAATCTCATGTGCATTCGCTCATGTGCATGCAAGGCTAAAAACATAGTGTTTGTTTGTGTGTGATTTGGAAGTTTCTTACTTCCTCCATGTGCATTCGCTAATGCAAAGATGGAGACTTCTTCGTCACAAAATATTCTTACTCCATTCAACTATGATGAATGGAAACCAAAGATGATTGCATTCTTGAAGAGACAATGTCTTTTTGATATGTGCATTGGTAATACAAGAGATTTTGATTCCGATGAAGAGGAGAATGATTGGCTCAATGATTGTGACAGAGCTTTTGGAGCAATGTGTCTTGCTATGTCTCCTTGTATGCGCTACCTCAGTAAGACTGCTGAAAATCCAAGTGATGTATGGGTCCAACTTGACAGAGAATTTGAAAAGCAGGAAGAAGAGGATCATGCTAGCCGTTTGGAGAACAAGCCCAGTGGGATCTCCTTATGTGTTCTTTCCGATCATGTCTTGGCCTCAAAAATTGTTCAAGATGAAGAAGAAACTGTAGATTCAAAACTCACTCTCTCAATGACTTCTATTTCAAATTCTGAGCAAGATAAACCAGCTCATACTCTTGATTCCGAAGAGGTTCTTGAATCCTCTCATTCACATGAGTTTACCAGCATGCAAAATAATGATCTACTTGAAGTTTTGGAGGTAAAATCTGATTTTGGAGGTAAAATCTGATTTTGGAGGTGAAGCATTCGCCCTCCTTGATTGCATGCCTCCTATAGACTTATGTTCTATCATTTACAAAGTTTCTCAGATTTTTAATGAAGATGAAGAGCACTACCATTCGATTGAGTTCAATTCTCATGCACTTTTTGCTGATTTTGGTTTTGATCTCACTCTTGTTGGTTCAAAGGAGATCTCAAGAAACCATTCATCTATTTTTGGAGCTGATTTAACTTCTATTGATAAGAAGTTCAAGTTTCAATATCTATTTTATCCGATTGGAGCTATTCCTACCTCACTTGGTTCGAATCACTGGTTCCAGGATCATCCTTATATTTTCAGATTTGTTCTCACCATTTTCGATATGAAGAGCAAGTTCTTAAAGTCTCCACATTCACTTGCATCCATTGATGGAGAATTCAAGCACATGTTTTTGGAGCATGATCCATTTACTCCCAAGAGTAAGATACCTCCAGACATATCTACCTGATTTTGGAACAGTTAAATCTTGTGGCGTGCTACAGTTTATTTTGAGGGGGGGTATTTTTCCCATGAGGTTTTCCCCATTTCCTCAGTTTATTGACTGTTATTAGTTTGGATTAGTATTGTATTGGGGTGACCTTTGGTCTTAGTTACCAGGGCCCTAATTTATTTTTTTTGCACATCATAGTCTAGCTTGAGGGGGGGTGTTCGGATATCCACATCATCATTTTCAGGATTTTGCATGCAAATTCTAGGGTTTGCATGCACTTTGCATGCATCCCAGTCACCAGGTTGATGCCTCCAGCACCTTAGCCACCTTATTCTAGAACCCAGGAGCTTCTTACATCAGTTCATTAGCCCTCCTAGTCAGGAAGGTGCTCACTTCTCACCTACTTCCAGAGAAGGTAGCAGTTCTTCACCTACCACTGCAGTTCCACTTCAGTTACACTCAGTTAGCTCCAATTCTCCCTGATTTGAGGCTAGTTTCACTCCTGACTGATTGTTTCACTTCCGTTGGACCTCCAGATTGACTAGATGACTTGTTCTGACTTCAGTTAGCCTCCCATGTGCCCTCCACTAATCCCACTTCCCTATATCAATGCTACACACTTCAGTTACACATATTACAATAAGTTAGACTCAGATTGACACCTGGATGACTGGTTCTTGTGCATTGATGACCACCATTGATTGATGATGAGGAATCCTAGTTGGAGTCAAGCTACTCCATTCACTGATTCGAATGACCTCCTTAGGCAATTCAAATTGCTCAGTCATTTTTACTGTATTCTATTGTAATCATTCACCCTTATTGGGATATTGAGCACTGCTGCATGTTTTGCACAATTTTACACCATATTTTCTATGTTCATCTGTTGTGATTGATTTACTTGTTCATTAGATCTGTTGTGACTAATTTTACAAATTGGAGTGTCTCCAGTTTTCTTTTGCTGATTTTATCCCCCCCCTACCCCATGAGACCTCTATCGATCCTTCTTGCATTCTAGAATTAATATGAATACAATAATGGGAAGAAGAAGGATCAGTCTCCCCTTCATTTATGAGGTAATTGTAAAAATATTCAACCTGTGAAAAATAAAATCTGATTAAGTAGAACGTCTATAAATTTTGTTTTTAAAACGCCGATATCTAGTTTTCCAGGGGGACACGTGGAACGCTAAGATTGTGAACGTGGAACGCTCAAATTGTGAAACGTGGAATGCTTAGATTGTGAAACATGGAACGTGAGCGACATCTGTATCATGGTGTATATTTTGTTCATGACAAGACATAATGTCGACTAAAGCATGATGAGATTATTTTCTTCACACGAGTAATATCTACGATTACTCCAAAAAAATATCTTGTCGTTGCAAATGATATCTATGACCACCATACCGCCATATTGTGATACTTACATTACCCATCCGTCCCATCCTGGTCAATCCATCAACGCACTGGCCATTCACTATATATAATCTAACCATGCCCCATATCACAACAAACTGAAATCTTCAGGAATCAAATCCATGGCATTTTTCTTTACTGCCTCTTTTCTTTGTCCCTTTTTATGAGAAATGCTTGAGTCTTATGATCTCTCCCCAGTTCTCCTCATGATGTAGAAGAATATTGAAATCGGCTCCCTTGAAAATCCTCACTAGACCATGATATATGGGCATTTCGAGCACTGTCGAAGTCCCAATACATGGATTTGTCATTATGTTTTTTGGCACCAATCACATTTTTGTCAATCTTCTTTCCGTCACTCTTCTTTCAATAACCGATTGGTATGCAAGCCATTTTCTTGGAATATTTCTTCTCTAAGACAACATGTACTACTGCGGTCCTCAATGTCAGGCTTGCAGTAGTTGTCGAATGGTTTTTTAGTACCAGACCATGCTGGAAGCTTCTTATTCGTGCATGGAGATGTTTCTAGACATGACGACCCATTTCCATCCAAGGGAGCATCGGGTATCATCTCATAGTTCACCATGTATGTGCCTCCGAACACGTTTCTAGACATGACAACCCATTTCCATCCAAGGGAGTTTCTGTGACTTTGGCCTTTCTTCTTGGTTGGGGAATGCGACCTTCTCATTTCCTTAGAAAGTTGTGTATTAGCACATAAAATAGCTACAAATTTCACACTCGGTATCTAGAGTTTCTTCCATTCCTAGTTATTATTGTGGCCAGTTTCCAGAGATTACTTTTCTATAATGGAAAAGATGAAAATTACATATGCAATCCTGTGACCAAAACCTGGATAGAACTTCCTAAGCGTCCCGAACAATATAAATATAGTAGCCTTGATTTCATTTCTTTGGATTTCGATACGTGCACTACATGCTACAGTCTGATCATGGGAAGGAATTTGAGTGGAGACAATGATACAGTAGTTGAAATGTACGATTCTAAGTCTCATAAGTTTGAGCAATTAGTTACTTTGGATAGGGAGCATATATATATTATTATAGCTCTGTTTTTCCCTGCAAACGTTTTCTCTGTGAGAAACTCCTTCCTGATATTTTGTAATGTTCGAGATTTGTCAGAATTCCTAAATATGTTGTAGTTTTTGTTAGAATTTTGAACTGAATCATGAGCTATAACATGAGAATACTTGGTTTAATATCTGGAAACTATCTTGTATCGAATCTGTTGTGCTGAATTATTTCAGCCAATTATTTTTGTAAAAGATTAGAAACGCCATTTTGTTCAATTCCTTTTTATCATGGCATTATGTGAAATCATCATGTGATAGAAAATATATTGAATGGCCTAATCAGTTATATATATATATATATATGTATGAGGTTTTGATGCCCATGAATGGTCAATCATAAGGTGTTTTTGTTTACTCTAAATATGTAAGTGTATGGAATCATTTTCAAGGTTTTATATGGTTAATTTATTTTGATTGTTGAATATCATGTTTAGTAGAAAGTAATTTGATGTATATCAGCTCATAGTTCATCATCTCTATGCCTCCAGACACATTTCTAGACATGACAACCCATTTCCATCCAAGGGAGTATCGAGTATCAACTCATAGTCATCAATGCGTTGTTCATCCAACTCCAGTTATTTTCTAATTTCTTCGAGACAGACAAAGGCATTGTTCATGGGGGAGATGTTGGAGGAGGTTAGGTCAGCCGCCCAACTAGGTCCTCCATTTGACCAATTCATAGAACATGTCAAACCATCGTGGGCCGACACTTCTTCTACCCACTAATATTTTCATAATAGCTCTATACTACAAGAAGGGTGGTTTGATCCTTCTTGTGTTCACCATTGTGGATACTGGTGAATTGTCGTATATTGGTGTTCACAATTAACTACTAAAAGAAGGTGCGGTTGATCCTTCTTGTCGGCAGTCGGAATTTGGGATAAATATTGTTTACATGTTATAACATAGGTAATGTCCCGATCCCTGCCACATACTACTAAGTCAGTAGTGGGGAAATGTTGTCCCAACCTTCGTAGAGTAATTTTTTTTCATTTCCCTTTTAAATGAAGGGTCGACCGACCCTTCTTGTACTTAGTATTTGACAGCCTATAATTCAAACGTTGAATATTTGCACAGTTCCCTCATAAATGAAGGGGTGGCCGACCCTTCTTCTGCCCAATATTGTTTTCATACTAGTTGTAGAAGTCGGTAATGGGGAAATGTTGTCCCAACCTTCCTAGATTAATTGTTTTTCATTTCTCTTTTAAATGAAGGTTCGACTGATCTTTCTTGTGATTTATATTTTTCCAGTCTTGACCATTCTGGTTATAAATGAATTTATCTCTATTTTGGAAGGCCAAAATCTGACACGTGTGAGCCTCAAAGAAAGAACTAACGCCATAGGAAGTGATGACATGGAATCTGTGATGAGGCTGGAAAAACACATGATGGTGTTCTTGTGCTATCATTAGTCAGTGTTGCAATCTGACATCATTCTCAAAAAGTATGGCAAGTTTGTGAAACTTTGGAAATTGACAAAGTATGGAAAAAGTAGTCAAAATTGCCTTGAGAGAATGCCAACCATAATTCATGGTTTCATAAAAATGCACACACTATCATATCATGCTATAGCTTGTTGAAGTGGCTATATAGTTATACATGATTTCGGATTGTAGGAATTGTTTGAGTAATGGATTTGCGACATGCGTTTCCACAACCCGCAATTCGGATTGCATATTGCGGAAACTTTGGTTTGTTTTTTATTTCGAGTTGTAGTCCCGCAACCTACAATTGCAGATTGTGGGAACGTTGTATATATTTCCAAACAATTAAACCCCCACAACTCTTCTTCTGCATTCCCGAGATTCGATCTCAGCCGTCAACTTGTCTTAATCTTACGGTCCAGACTTAAGCCGATAGAATTAATAAATATGTTTATTGTTTATGTTTCCCTCTATTACTTTTCATATTCGAAAATTACCTAATGTGTGGATTTTACTGCGAGTTTTTACTAGGGGTTGTTTTCTCCATTTTTTCTAGCTTTAAATGAAGGGTCGGGCGACCCTTCTTGTGCTTAGTATTTCTACAGTCTTCACCATTCAGGATATACATGAATTGATAGCCTATACTTCGTCAATTGAATATTTGCACAATTCCCTCATAAATGAAGGGGCGGTTGACCCTTCTTCTACCCACTATTATTTTCATACTAGTTCTAGACTACCAGAAGCTTGACAGGCAGAAGGATAGATCTACGGATGATAGGTACTTCAGTTATTTGAGATGCGCAGAGAAATGGACTTTTCATATTTGTGAAGTTTTGGTAGGGACCGCATGTTTCGACGGTGCAGATCTGGGAAAGCCATCAACGATGGAGGTTTAGTTCGTAGATTGAACATGCACGGAGTATCGACACATTCCAAATTCGCGAACCTCGGTAAAGGCCTCATAGTTGGACGGTCAGGATGCAGATAGGGGCCAGATCGATAGTTGATAATAACTACTCAGATCTAAGGTGTGAGGAAGGCGACGTTTGAGTGAATAAAGACTGCGGAAGGCCGTGGGGTTAAGCATGGAAAGAGATCAATGGTACCAGATTGATCATGCAAGATGAACGGCTCAGAGAAATTCCTTTATCGCTAGAGGTGAAAGAATGATAGGAAAGGATAGAAAATTTGGAAATGGGATATTCCCTTAAACTTAAAATGTTTTTTCTGGTTCGCCCTCAATGGAAGACTAAAGACATGATGGAGCAACATCAGATGGACGATTTGCAGTAGGAGGCATATTAATGCTAAATTCTGATCACCATTTCAAATGTATGCTAAACTGTGGATCAGCCACAAACATGAAAGATGAACTTCTTGGCCTATGCTATATGCTAAAAGTTTCCAATCTTTTTGGTTTAAATGATTTGAAAGTATTCAGTGATTCGAGGGTAACAATTAAATGGGCTCAAGCAGACTAGAAGCTTAAAATCCTTGAACTGGAGCATTGGTGTCAAATGATTCGCTCAGAAATCCAGTTTTTCAAAACCATCTCCTTTGAGCATATATATAGGCAACACAACAACGATGTAGATAAGATTTCAAAAGATGTAATGAAAAAATAAGTTGGTTATTTGTTTTGGGAGGAAATTATTGATCACTTATGTTTTGATAAGGGATCAGTAAAGTTCTTTGACTAAGCCATATTTTGGACTGCTTTTTTACCTTAGTAGAAGGGATAAATTTCTAAATAGCTGAAAGTTTTTTATTTTTCTGGAAGAAGGATGAAATTCTCAGACTTTTTTGAGAAAATATTGTAATTTTCCAGGAAGTCTTTTTGACAATATATCGTTTACTTCGGCTCTCTAGTGAGTCAAGGAACCTCATGGAACTTCATGTACTATTTGATTCAGTTTTCAATAACAATAGTATGCTTTTTTTCTTTTGAAAAAACATGGATTATAATGTTCATGTATTTAATTATGCTTGATATGTTCAATCTGTGGAATGAATGTGTAAATAAATGTAAGCCATGAATATTCTATGTTAAACCTATTAGCAGTGGCTTCCCCTCATTGACACTACATTTAGATGACCAAATCCCAACATTGAATTTGGAAAGAAGTAAATCCAAAAATTGAATGGCATCTGTTCGTGACTCATATGAAGTTTTTCTATGTTTAAATTCAAATTCACCATTAGTTATCTCTTCCCGCTTTTTTACTCTTTCCCCTCCAACAGTATTTTTTTGATTTCCTTTTTATTTTTATTTTTTGGAGTCATTTTCTGTTACTTTCTTGCGAAATAGAAAACCTTCCATTTCTAATATCAATAAGATTTTTGTATGGGGAGTTGCACATAAATATTGCTTGTCATTATATATACTTCGGAATAAATTGTTTTTATTCCGAAGTAGAAAATATTCTTTGCCTTTTACCTGTCAATGGCAGGCCAACATTTGAATGGTGAGTAACATCACTGGAGACACCGCATTTTGACACCAAGGCACCCTCTCCAAGTTCAATATTATCGAAGCCCTCTTCTTGTGTTGTATTGTCCAAGCTCTCGCCTTGTCCAAGCTCTCGCATGGTCCATTATTCTCCAATGTGGTTTGCTGTCCAATCTCCAGGGACATCGTCGATCTGTGAAAAATCAATTTTTACCTTCTTGTGTTGTTTGGTAGTTCTTTGTGGATTATCTATCACATCCACTTTTGTCATCAGATAGTATAATTTTATTGGAGGATACCTGGGTATGCTTTTTATTCGAAGCTGTAGTAGAATAGGAATTTAAAGAAGTTATTGAACATTATTCACCAAGAAAAGTAAAATAAAAACAAAGACATCTGAAAATGTTAATAGAAATACCTTGTTTTAGAAAAGTAAAATAAAATCAAAGACTGTCATCTAAAAATGTTAATAGAAATACCTTGTTTTGGAAAAGTAAAATAAAATCAAAGACTACCATCACAGATTGAGATGTGATCCAAAACCAACTGGAAGGTGAGCCGTGATCCGAAGCTGGATATGTAGGATTTGGGTGGAGAAACTGAAGCTGGAGATGTAGGTTTTGGATGGAGAAACTGAAGGTAGTGATAAGGTGGTGAAGGTGGGGAAGAATGGATAGTTGATGAAGAAGGCGATGTTGAGAAGAGTATTGAAAGCATGACAAATGCAATAGGATGTGGGTGCAATGGTGGTGATGGCATTTACAATGGCGGTGTATCATTGACAAAGGCAGTGAGTCCAGTAAAATTTAATTATTTTAATCAAGATAGATGAGCCAGCTATTTTAATGTGTTCAATGTTGGGCTCGGGAACCCACCATCCCGCCTCCAACTTAGCAATAACACCTCCAAGATTTAAGCCAATATCATGTAAGCTAAACTTTTCCAAACTTGGGTTAAATGAATTACATAAAATCATGCATATGAAAAGTTTCGTTAAAATACAAAATAAAATGTACAACTAATACACAGTCAACCTAACTAATAACTAGTCAAAACATCTCGATCACAATGATACACTGCCTCTCGACAGGTATAATACCTATTCTTTCTGGAGACCTTGTCAATGAACGAAGAATCCTACCTCCTACGTACAACGAAAGAACTGTGCTTTGAGAACAGACCTGTCTGGAAACTATGTGATCCCAGAAGTCCTGTGTCCTTTCTTTTGCAAACACATGGCTTCTCGCACTATCATTGTTAACCTTGGGCCGAGGTAAATCAATCATCGGTAGGCCCTCATCCTTCCAATCCATATCAATTTTAGAAGTATATAAAATATGCTTATCCCTTCCAATGCTCCAACAATGTATAATAGAGAATCCTATAAATAAGTCCCTGAAGAATTCTCTATAAACTCCCTTTGTAGGATTAGGTGTAACATGTTTTTCTGATTTCTTGCTGAAAATTGTGAAATCTTTAGAAATCATACAAGAGTTTTCCATATCAGCTAAAAAAATACAAGTACATGCCTCTTGATTTGTTTCTAAGTAGTACAAAAACGCAAGCATGTCTTGATCTGTTCATGGACTATCACAATTACACATATCCACAATGAAAAATTCACAACTGACTATCGCACCAAAAAATGGAAGTGATCTGACTGTGGTGACCAAAGAATCAGGATAACAACATTCACAAGAAAACTGTGAACTATTTTCGACGTTGTCAATGGACATCCTCTCTTTATTGATATATAGATTCAATATTTTTTAAGCATCAATTGGTATTTTGGTACCATTATCCACTTTAGATTCGTTCTTTCTCTTTTTACTCGGAGAATTTGCTTCCTTTCCGGAGCATAAAATACTGCACAGTTGCTGGAGATGGTTTGGTGCAATTTTATATATTTTAATGATGTTATGGTCAGTGACATTCTGTGATCAATCAAATTGAACATCATTAACTTTGAAATATTCAACGATCGAATGCCTGGTTGACCTCTAATCCTTGATTCATTTGCAATATTGAGTTAAAGTTTATACGCAAACATTTTTATCGACTGATGTGCTCATCCAAACCGATCCGTTGATTAGATTGTCCACCACAGATGTCAATTCATCTTCATCAAGATCATGCAATGGTCTAAAAACATTAGACCCATAACTCTTTATTTTATTTTGAACAAAATCATCCTGAGTGATGCTCTTCGGCAAGCATGGCAAGGAGCCACTTTTGTAAAGCTCGAATACAGACTGCCACTTGGTCCACAGTCGATCCGATGTCAAAACAAGAGTTAGCTTGTCTTTAAGGCTCTCCCTTGTTTGAACAAGAAAGATAACCATACATTCAGTTTGGAAAGACTACAAACATATAAAAATGAATATTCCTATCAATTTGCTAATTTCATAACATAGGCAACAATCTAAAGACTTCAATTGATAAGATGAAAAATTCTATACCTTACAAGCATCATTGGAAACGTTTCCCTTTCCCGGGAGGGATGGAGTACCGCAGGACATCCATTTCTCCCTTTCTTTTTCAACACTAGAAATGAATGGAGTGTCTGCAAATTCCTTGTTTGACAAATTTTGTTGTTTGCATAATTTGCTGATGATGTGCTGAATAAAATATATGTAGAAGACGAGTTGTTCGATACCGATACCTTGAATGGAGCTGTTTATATTGATCATCTGCAACAATTATTTTCTGCGCAGAATAGTATGCTGCCCATCCAATAAATAAAAATTTACTAATGGAGAATTAATTTCTTCTTCATTTCCAGGAAGAAAGGCCAATGCGGTCTCCTTATCGGAAGGAAATAGAATAGCATATCTCAACATTGTTGTAAATGTATGGAGAAGAGATACAACCATCTTTTGCACGACCTCCTCATCAACCTTTCGATATTGTTAGTGTGGAGGCGCAACAACACATCTTGTTACATCAATGAAAAAACTTGCTCATTGAACAAAAAAAATTTGATCTGCTCTTGTTGAACTTCTTTTGAACTTTCGAAGCTCTTAGTCGCTTTCTGCAACATCGCTTTAGAAGGACTTTGTTTGAGTTGTTTGAAGGAAGATTTGTCCACATCTTTTACAATAAATTGGAGAAATGCTCTTCTATTGTACAGAAGAATCCTTTCATGGATTTCCTTTATCGACCTAAACTTATTAATATTCATGTAATGCAATACAGAGGAAGTTTTCGCAGCCAGCATTCTTTTCCTCCATACCGACAAAATTCCTTTGTTCAGGGATGTCGTGGTATCAATTATGGAACGATTAGAAACATCATACGAGGGAAAAACCCACCCTTGCTTCACATAGGAAATCGGATCTGGATCAGGACCACTTTTCATTAGATTTGGTCGATAATTACAAACCATAAGATCAAGCTATAGAAGGAAACACTTTTCACCATCGACCGCTCCAACTTGAACTCGCAATTTTTCATCAGATTCAACGGGATCCACATATGTCAATATTCTAGCTCTAGTTTGAGCTCCATTGTAATCCAAGTAGAATAGATATAAATCTGGGTACAAATTATCTGGTTCTTCCATTTATCTCAACATACCATCCATTTGTGAATATTAACTGAATGTAGTGATCTTTTGACAATTCAAAGTAAGGCATTTCCTGGTAGTTACTAAGGCTCAACAACGCAGCCATGCTTTATCTTCAAAACAATAAATATTAAGTAGTCAATATAAGAAGGCATACAATGTCTATAATTATAAATTAGTGTTTTAATATTAGATGTATACTTGCAAATGTTCATGCTAATGATCAATGGTTAAGGAACGACCCGTCATATTCAAAATCAATTGATTGATTAAGAACAAATATGATAGCATTATCCATGAGAGATCGAATGCACATTTTATAGAGTCGTTTGAGATAAGGACCATTTATAGAATGAGCGATCATCATAGAAGGGGCAACCGATCCTTCTTGTTTATGTGTATGAGTTTATCACATGTTTTGTATTTGAGTTTATGTGAGTTTTTGTACTTAATTTTTATGTATGTGAATGGTAATTGCACATTGATTAATTGGAATACAAGTGCGTGATTGTGAAGAAGAAACACATAGTTTGACGAATTCGTAGCTAACTGGTGAATACATTAGAGATTCAATGTAGTTCTATATACTGCGATAGCTTCCAAGTGCGAAGTCATCTGGTGTTCTAGTTGATGTTAAATAGAACGTTATGCGAAGATCGTAACCACATATGTGCATCACCATGGTTAAGAGAATCTTGATTATGGAACCCCGATATTCACTTTGGGTTAGACTTCAACCTATTTACAAGGTGATGCCGAAGGCGCCAGTGAAAAGGGTTTTGTTGTGTATACATTTATCTCGTGAATGAAGGGTTGACCGATAGTTATTGTGCTCAGTCTTCTTCCAGTGTTCACCATTCTTCATATACATGAATTGACACCCTCGCCTTTGGAGGTTGAATATTTTTACAATTCCCTCATAAATGAAGGGTAGGCCGACACTTCTTGTGTCGAGGATTGGTTTAGTAATGGTTCTATACAACAAGAAGGGTCGGTCAATCCTTCTTTTTTTCCCCATTCTGGATATGGATGAATTCACAACTCTCTACTAAAGGAAGGGGTGACCGATCCTTCTTGCCAGATGTCGGGAGTCAGGATATTTTTTTTATATGTTGTAACTTAGCTAATGTCCCGAGCACCACGGTTATAAAAGCTTGACGGAGATCGAAGGCCACAAGCGATGTTCACAAAAGTAAGATAGGATGGTTTAAGCGTGGGCGGAGTGTTGTTAGCCCGTGAGAAAGTTGGAAATTATATCAACGAGTGGAAGGACAAATCTAGGGATGACATGTACTTTGGTGATTCAAGATGCGTGGGGAAATGGAATTTTTGGATTTGCAAAGTTTTGGTAGGAACCGCATGTTTCGACGATGTTGATCTGTCGAAGAAAGGCATCAGTGGCAGAGGCTTAGTTTGTAGATTGAACATGCACGAAGTATTGGCACGTTCCAAATTTGTGAACCTCAGTAAAGGCCGCATGTTTGGACGGTCAAGATGCAGACAGGGGCCAGATTGACAGTTGATAATAACTACGCAGATCTAAGGTGCGAGGAAGGCGACGTTTGAGATATTAAAGACTGTGGAACTTGGAAGTTCGTGGGGCTAAGAATGGAAGGATATCAACGGTACCAGATCGATCATTCATGATGGACGACTCAGAGAAACTCCTTTATCGCTAGAGGTTGACCCCTTTCCCCCTTGGTTGAGGTCAAGGGGGCAAGTTAATTTAGATAGACTCAAACAGACTCTAGCACCTTGGTGAATGCACATTCTATCCGGGACCAAGTCCAACAAAACTGATGCAATAACTAAACAACTAGCTTAAAGAAAACTTCAAAGAATCGGGTAAGAGAGCTACAATGGAATGTCAGATAATCATGGAACATAGTTATAATCATTTTGAATATTTGATATATAAGCAAATCTAGGGGTTTAAGCTTGCTCCCATGCATGCAAGAAAAATTCCCACTTCCAAAGCTATATTCTTCATCCATGAGATGAAATGAGCTAAGACTTAAAATTGGACAAAAGTAGATGTAGGCCACCCGATAATTTGAAAATATTTCTCGTATTAAAAATTGAATTTACATGCATTGAATAGATGGAAACCCTAAATAAGCTTGAACAATTATTGGACAACAAGCTCGACAACTCATACAGAGATAACAAATAAAACTTATTAGGGAGTATTGATTGGATTGTTTCTTATCTCTTCTTTTCCACGAGACCAAAGCATTTTGACCGTAACTAAATGGATACATTTCCTTTGTTAAAAATGGCCATGGAATGAAGGGGTGGCCAACCCTTCTTGTACCAAGTATTCTTTTCATAATAGTTCTACACTGAAAAAAGGGTCGACCAATAATAGTTCTAGGTGAACGCCTAGATATAGGTGTTGACAATTTTATACTAAACAAAGGGGCGACCGATCCTTCTTGTCGGATGTTGGAAGTCAGGATAAATATTGTTTATATGTTATAACTGAGCCAATATCCATTACCCACTATTTACTATGGAAGTCGGGAGTCGGGAATTGTCATCCCATCCTGCAATCTACATTGCGGGTTGCGGGATAGTAAAATTGATGGAACGTTTTAAGAAAATTAGGTAGCCGAAATCCGCAATATATTTGCGTCTTCGAAAAAGGCGATGAATCCCCATGCGGGGTGCAAGAAGGTTCAACCGACCTTTCTTGTGCCGAGTATTCTGTTCAAAATAGTTCTAGGCTCCAAGAAGGGTCGGTCGATCCTTCTTGTGTTCACCATTCTGGATACAGGTGAATTGTAACATATAGATGTCTACAGTTCTCTACTAAACGAAGGGGTGGATAATTCTTCTTGTCGCCAGTCGGGATAAATATTGTTGATATGTTATAACTTAGCCAATATACCGATCCCAACTATTCATCGCGAAAGTCAGAAGTCTGGAATTGTTGTCGCAACCTAGGCGGGTTTAATAGTTTTACAATTCACCCATAAATGAAGTGTCGGTCGACCTTTCTTCTGCCCAGTTTTCTGTTCAAAATAGTTCTAGAATGCAAGAAGGGTCGGTCGATCCTTCTTGTGTTCACCATTCTAGATACAATACTCATGAATGTTTGGATATAGTTGTTCACAATTTTATAATAAAGGAAAGGGCGGCCGATCCTTCTTGTTGGAGTTCGGAAGTTGGGATACATATTGTTTATATGTTATAACTTAGACAATCTCTGTTCTATGATGAATTCTGCATTAATTATGAAGAAAGAACAATGACAATATTTAAAATTGTGGATCAGATCATATAAAATGAATTCTAACTTAGATATTACAGTCAACTATGAGGCAAAGCGACAAGATGGTGTAACACAAAATACATTCACAAAATAGAAATTAATAGACTGAAGAAAATAAAAACATATGAGTCTCTATTTCAGATGTACTTGTACTTTTGTTCTTCTTTAAAGTCTTCAAAAAATATTACATCACTGTATTTTTTGCTCTCGAATCCAACCCCTATTACTTTGTAAAATAAAAATTTATACAAAACGTTCTTTGAATTCTTCGCCAAAAAAGGAAATTTCAAAGAAATCTGTCTGATGTAACACTTGGGCAGTTAACAAAGGAACTGCAACGTCATTTAAAATTACCACACTTGAATATTTATTCCCGACATAACTTGTGTTTTGGTTTCCCAAATATTTCAAAATTTTCCATTGCTCTTGAGTTGGGATCTCATAATCCATAATTTCTTTCACCATCACCTCCAATTCTATTCATTCTTTGTAACATACATCTGGAAAAGCCTTCTTAATCATTACAAATTGTTTAAGTATTTCAAAATCGTTGGTCAATTTATTAATTATTGTCTTTCCAGTTAATCCTTTGACCAAACCTTCAAATTTGGAGTGATCCATACGAGCCTGTACTATCAAACTGTGATGATTTTCTTGAGCCATTAATTTTCCATCGGCACTCCAAAAAGAAGGTAGACTACATTCAAAAGGCCCCATAAATAATTCCTTAAAATGTTGCACTTCAAGGACCATCCATTGTTACATGTCTTCTACTTCTTTAACACGAGCATGCTTGCCAATAACTCTTCTTGCCGAAATGATGATTGATGGTATATCTTTGATTCCAAAACTTTGCATATCTAATTGGGTTAGAGTTTTTAACAAATTGACTGTATTCTGAGTTGTTTCTGAAAGCCTTTTGCATAATGTCTCTCTTTCCACTTTACAACTCTGGAGAGCTATGCTTTCTATAGCATCTTTATCTGCTATAAAATTCAAATAAGACCAGAATTTGGTGACTTCGACTGATATCACATCCCATATAAGGTGTTTAGCTCCGTGTAATGGAAGCCGACCTGTCAATTTATCTTTTAATTCATGAACTTTCTTTTGCAGTTGATTTCTATCACTCAAAGCCTTTATCTTTGCTCCTGAATTTCGAATTACTTCCTCTTTCAACTTCTGTTTTTCTGCTTTCAACTCTTATATATCTACATCTTTTAGACTAATTTGTGACATAGCACTGGTTAGTTCCTCTGTGGAGCAATTTTGCATTTGTCCTTCACCCGTACATAGAGATTGATCCCCTCGCTTCTCTAGCATTTACACAATTTCAATATGATTGGTATTCAACAATGAAATTTGTGACAACAATTCAATCCTTTGTTTTTCCCAAGCATTCTTTTCATCTTGTAACTTTAACATTTTACCTCTGTGATCCATAATTTCTTGATATATGGATTCCTTTTCTTGTTGCAATGCTATCAACTCTGGAGACTACACATGTTGATTATTTGGCACCTTTAATTTTTTCTTGAGAATTTGAATGGCATTTTCTTTTTCATCAATAAGCCTTTTGGTACACTAGTTGTTCCTTGGCTTGGCTCCCGCGGTCACAAGGTCCACTTGTAGTCTTTTGATCTAGATCGAATTTGCTTTGTTTTCTGCCTTCTCTTGCCTCAATTGACTCTCCGGCTTTTCTATCACAGACTGCAATCTCGAAATTTTTAAAGTGAATTGCAATAAATCAGAATATAGGACATCTCCTGTCTGCTTATGCAATTGAATCTTATCTGGTATAGTAATCACATCAAGCTTAACTTCCATTTCAGAAACATTCTCATCGTTCACCACTGCAAACCTTATAGATTTTCTTCTTGGATCCATAGCTGTAAGGAGGGAAACTTTTTGTTCTTCCAATGTTCTTACTTGAGGGTACAATTTTTGAGTTTCTTCGGAAGAATGCTTCCTCTTTGATGTATATTGTGAAAGCACACCAAATATGAACTTATACTGAGAGTTACTTCCAGATTCCTTTATTTCTAAAAAATAATATTGCTGCATAATATTTGCAGGTGGCTTCGAAATCAAACTAGTTTTTTCTGGAACAATTGAATCTCGTTCCTCCATACTAATAATTTCCTTCTGTCATTCCACTTTTGATTTATTCCTTGAAACTTCTTGATCGACTTCCATACTATCAACTTCTGAAATACTTCTCTTACTGGTGATATCAGATTTAGCTAGTGTCTGAACCAGCATTGCCAAATTGCATGTTTGTTCCATATTCGCCTCTTTATTATCTTGTTCAAATTTGAATAAATTTGCCATTTATTTCAATCCTTCTATTGTTTGATGATCAAAACCCTTGTTTCCATTTTGATGTCTCCTTTGCGATATAATTTGATGAGGATCATAATTAATCCTTTCAGCCTCTTGGAAATCCATAATCTTCAGTAATTTTTCTACTACACAGAGGGTTGTCTTATTCTTAATGATGAATGGACCAACTTTAAGAGGGAATTTCACATCCGATGCTTTTTTGAAAGTACCAAAATATTCTTCTTCTGACTGCAACCTTTGTGTAATAAATTCCAAGGCAAAGACCCTCAGTGTTAAAAACGTTGGCAACAGATATGTTGCTCCAGTAAAACCATACACCTTAATTATAGTATGTTCTCTATACAAGAACCAATCACCTGTTTGGCCTTCTGGTGTAGGATGCAAAGTTTCTTTCATTCCTTCTAACACTTGGGGAATTTTAGCATTAAAAATGATTATGTAAACTTCTGCAATGATTTTATGGGTGAACACAAACATATTGACCTGTTTAGGAAGGTCATGAGAAAAGATGGTACCAAGAAACTTGGATTCCGAAATCTTTGAACACACGAACAGCCTTAGGAGATATGACTGATATCATAAATGCTTCAACTGGTTGAAATTCACCAACTGCATATGAATTGCTTCAGCTAGGAATTCATCAAAATTAAAACAACACACTGGACTCGACTGTGACTCTGGTGAAATTACTTGGAGAAGGAAACCTAACATAACTTCCGTGATTGACTTATCACTATCTAGACCTAAAATTTGACTCAACAAGGAGAAAAATAACTGGGTATCTCACTGAAAGACATCAATACTCAAAGGGAACGATAGGTTTCCATGCGACTGACCATCTTTCAAGACTTGTAATAAAAATTTGTCTTTTTATGTAGGCCTGCAGTTTCTATAAAACTTTGCCAAATTTTCTTCGTTAAATGACTCAGGGCTTTTGGGAAATGCTTCATGTAAACCTAGAACCTCATAGACAGTTTGCGCATTTACTGGGCATAGAATTTTGGTAATTTTTACATTAATGATTACCCTTTGGTTCTGCGAATAATTCGTCGCACACCAACAAACAAATTCGGGGAAGTGTGGGGTTTGTTCGACAAAAAAATAGTACACAAAAGAACAAAAAACATTAAATACATCCTTTCCCTGTGACTTTAACTCCATTAATTTATCCTTAGACTGGGAAATACTACACACAGACAAAACAGGGTCGAAAATATCCCTTTCCCTGTCAAATACAAGCTTCTCGTTTACATCTGAACTTTCATTTAAGGGAAGAAGGTCTTGGGTTTTCTCCATTTGGGACATAAAATCTAAACACTGATGGTTTTGAGATACCTATGAATGTAGCTTCTTGGGTGTTGTTCCAGTTGACGAAGACAACGACGTTCCCATGGGTTCTTTTCCTCTAGTCAATAAGTGACAATTTTTTTTTTTAAACTTCGAACAAACCTTTTATAGAACATATGCTTAGGTGGTTCTAGAACTTGCGATGAGTGGTTTAAATTTAACGGCTTATCATAGCAGACTCCGCCAATGCTTGAAACATGGTAAGCGGCTTAATTTCCGCTCCACCTTATCCAGGTTTAACCACCGTGCAGTTTCTAGCGTGGGAACCCATTTCCACCATCGATTTTCTTCTGGGTGAATCTGGATCATTATTTCGCCACGTTGCTACACGTTTGCAACTTTTGCTGTGCGTCATCCAATTTTTTAGCGCCTTTTCCACCTCCTCCCTTGGAGTGAGAGACCTTATGTAGAGACCTTAGAATAGTAAAAATATTTGCATTGTTCCTCTCTATAAACATTGATAAGTTGAATGTTATATTAATGTTAAATAACTCAAGAATCCATATAGAATAAATTTAAAAAACATAAAGACAAAAATGCTAACAAGTAACCATTATTATGAAGAAATCACTTGTTGATGAATTATACCAATTCTAGACATAATTTGTTTGTAGATGGGTTTGTAGAAGATCTAATGTAACATGGGAAGAAGTCGATGAACAAGAGGGAGAGATGACCTTAAGAGATAAGAGAAGTCTAAGCAACAAGAACAATCTTCCAAGATGGCAATGAGATGAAACATTAAATTAGGAAAAGAAGGAGTCATAGATCACATGTCGTAGAAATAAAATCTAAGGTTGGCATTGTTTTTGTACACAACCCATTTCATATTAGCTAGATAATTGTTCATGTAGTGTCCCTTTTTAATAAATTTGTTAAGTTACTTCGAAATTTACAATTTTTGGCCAATTTAACCCTTAGACTATTAATGACTTGAATGCTTCCAAATGCTTCAAATGCTTCTAATTTGGGTCTGAATGTGTTTAAAAGGTATTAGGACATAAAAAGCAACAAAATTTGCATCATTCTCTCTACAGCTTTTAATAAGCAATGTCTAACCGAGATAAACCAAGAACCCATATAGAGGAAATTTTAGAAGCCCCCAAGGATAGATGGCTCCAAAAGACTCTTTAAAGGATTTCGAATTGGGTTTGAAGGTATATGAAGGGTATTAAGACATAAAAAGGAACTTCATCGGTGATTGTAGACTAATATCTTCTAGAATATCTTCAACTGTCAGCAACCTCGTGAGTTGGAACACCGTCTACTAGAACATCCTCATCAGCAACACCATCAGCTGGAACAACTTCTGTTGTCAGCAACCTTGTCAGCTGGAACACCATCTACTGGAACATCCTCATCAGTAGCACCATCAGCTGGAATATCTTATGCTTTCAACAACCTCGTCAGCAACCCAATCTGAGTCTGTGTAACCATACAGTCTAAACTCACTATCTGAGGCATATCTGAGTCCATCATCCAATGTACCCTTCAGATATCTCATCATATGTTTTTCCATAATTAGGTGACTCAGTGTGTTTACGGCAAAGGAAATATATGGTCTCGTATTTTCCAGGTACACCAAAGACCCAGTCATCTGATAATACATCATAGCATCAACCGAATCTAGTGAAGCATCACTCAATAGCTTCAGGTTCGATGCCATAGGTGTGGGCATGGCCTTGCAGTCCATCATCCCGAACCACTTCAGGATATCTAATGCATACTTTTTTTTCCAGGGAATATTCTATCTATACTCTGCCACACCTCCATGCGTAGAAAATAGTGCATCATACCCAAGTCCCTTATCTCGAACTCGGCAGCAAGCTTCCTTTTCATATCAGCAATCAACCCATCCTCACCTATCACAACTAGGTCATCCACATACTGTAGGAGTATCACTGGATTTCCTTCCTCAACTTCTAGTGAAGGTTGGAATCCTCTTTAATCTTGGTAAATCCCAAACTAGTCAAGAAGCTATCAATTTTGTCGTACCATGTCCTTGGTGCCTATTTCGAATCGTACAAGGCTCTCTTCAATTTGCACACATATACTTCATTTTCCACTACACCATTCAAGAATGTTCATCCACATATCCCATAACTTTCTAGATGCCTTCCATCTCTACCAGAACATTGTTAAGAGTGTGCACTTATCTCCAACATGTCAGCAAGGAGGTTTCATTCTAGATAACTAGCAATCGAATGTTGTACTACTACCATAGACCACTTCGTACATTACTTGCATATAAGTAGTTGGGTGGACTCCCTCTCAATCTTGGCTTCCTTGTAGGAACTACTTGAGTTTCTAAAAGAGTTTTCTTATTCTTGTCGGAGCTACTTTTGTGTCTGGGACAATCTCCTTATGATGAGGATACTCCCTATTGTTGTAATTATTCTTGGTGTGTGCTGTGAGAGCCTTCTCTTCACTGCCCATGTTTTCTTTTCGAGCTACAATTCGAGCTTCTTCCTATGAGCATTCCTCCTACCCTACTGAATGTGATGAGCTTCTTCCTAGCACAAATTCGTTGGATGAAGGAATCCCATGACCTAGGAGGACCATTCAAGGTGGTCATCACTATTTCTCCATTCTCTATATCTTCTTCAATGGCTTCAAGTTGTTCTTTTATCCAAGAGACCCTCGTAAAGTGTGACTACATGGTCTCTGCATTTTGTATCTTGCTATTCTTTAATTAACTCCTCAAAGTCATCTTTCGATTTATGTTATTTCCTTCAAACAGCTTGGTCAAGGAGTAAAACATATATTTATGGGTGACACATGTGGTATGAGATGGTCCTTGATAGAATATGCAATGATCCAAGTTCTTTGCCTTGACCAAGTTCTTCTTATGTAAGGCCTTAAGGCCTCATCTCTGTCTGGGACTGGAACCTCTTCACTTATGTAGGTATCCAATTCATTCTCTTCTAGGATTTAAACCCAATCCTTACTTTCACGTTCGGAAGTTATCAGATCCTTCAAGCTTGGTGTGGTGAGACATCTTAATGAGAAACTCAAATGGAAATAAAAGATTTAGATCTTAGTACTAGATTTGGAGCTTGCTAGCGTTTGACAAAGAAACCGTAAAAATACAAACATGGAATTTCAAACTTTTGACTGGACAGGGAGATGCAATTGACTGAGGCGAGCAAGCTAGTGTGCTCAGATTTTGAAAACTCCAAAAATTTAATCCTCAAAAGTGACCTGCGAATTTCGGATGTCGGATCTGCAATTTCTGTCAAATTCGGGTTTTCAGGTTATCTGTCCAATGCACAATGGCCTCTCCAATTTCTGTCCAATGCACAATGGCCTCTCGAATTCCCAATTAGGATGGGAATATTTCACCCTCGAAATTGGTACTAAAGCAAGTAGAGTAAACACTCCGCTAGCATGGGCAAGGTACAAGCTCTCCAAATTGCAAATATGCAAATAAAAATGATCAA
Organism: Larix kaempferi; assembly: GCA_027924585.1. Lineage (NCBI taxonomy): Eukaryota > Viridiplantae > Streptophyta > Pinopsida > Pinales > Pinaceae > Larix > Larix kaempferi. Next base: position 20,484,374 of record BSBM01000753.1, read on the forward strand.
AATCTACTCTCCTTGCTTGTTCTTGTGACTTTTATAAACTTCTCAAGTCCTCCATGGGTCGAATTCCTTCCAAAGGATTCATTTCAACTCAATTTGGGAAGAGTTTCCAATGTGTGCAACTTGTCCAACAATTCCTAGTATCCTTATTCCCTCATTTCGAATGGGTGTCTCTTTGGCTGCCCTAACTCCCTTGTGCACCTTCTTGGATGTTAGTTTTATCCCTAACATGTCATATATTTCAAATGTCAGCATTCATGTCTGATTTGTGTCATAGGTGTCATCGCATCTTCATCATCGTTGTCATACTAGAGGCTACGGAATTTAGCCCAAGTGTCACAATTCTTCTAAGATGCCTCTTCCTAGTCCATGGGACTTATTCTTCCACTCCAATTCGACCTTACATGACTCATGCCATGAATAATGCCTCTTAAACTACCCCAAGCATGCTACCCTTCATCTTGAACTTGAATCCATGAGAGAATCATGCCAAGTGTAGTGGGGAAGCTTGCCACAACTGGGTCCCACAACCTCTTAATATGTGTCCTCATGGTCCAATGCACAATGGCCTCTCCAATTCCCAATTAGGAAATATTTCTCCCTCGAAATTGGTACTAGGGAAAGTAGAGTAAACACTCCATAAGAATGGACAAGCTATGCTCTCCAATATGCAAAATGAGAAATTATCAAAAAACACTCTCCCATGGCATATATATTATTGGTGATTGTATTGGAATATTCCATGGTAATGATATTGGCATGAGATCCCTCTAAGATTTTTGAATGTACTACGAGGTCTATTGGTGATTATTTCTGGGAGTTGATTACACTATTTGGAGGCATCTTTATGGTCTTGCTACACATCTAAAGTATATCTTGGAAGAAGTTGTTGCCATTCTTGGACGACAAATTTAGGGCATGTACAAGTTGGCATTGTGACATCGATATTTTTTGTGGCCTTGTGACAGAGACAATGATTGTGTCCTTGTGATGAACATGGATTGCGATAGTGACATCAATACAATGATACAGGTACAATGACATATATACATGTATAGGTTGATGGAAACTGTGATACAATGGAAGTGGAATATTATTCTTCTTATTCATATTAGGGCAGTAGGATCATGTGAAAGATGAATTTGAAAGGTGTTCATGAGGTGGGACAAGGTACAAAATCTTTGCACAAAGGGACCCCATTCTTAGCATTATTTTTGTCCCAAGTACCTAAAAAGGTCGGGTAAATTTCATGAGCTTTGGAGTCCAAAGAAGGCTTAAAAAGTATAAGGGAAGTAAGCTTAACTTAGCGGACCTACAAACTTATGCCAATAGGCCCAAGCGCTTAAAATATTAAGCAGAGGCACTAGAGCATCAACTACACAAGACGTTAGGAGACGATGAGGGTTATGTGGCAAGTGTTGGTTCATCCAACAATATTAAGAGGTGGGCAGGGGGGGGGAATCCATATTGCCTTTTTCTACCTTTTTATATAAAATTAGTACTAAGCACATGTTAAATAATCATTCCCAATGTAAATAGGAGAATTAAAAATTTGAACACACCGATAGAAATCGTATACAAAATTGTTCTACAAGCACCCACTTGATGGAGAACTTAATCCCATGGATTCTTCTACCACTATAGAAAGGATTCTTATACACCCTTGGTTTTCTACCTGCTAAACAAACAAGGATGCCCCAACACCCTAAATCTCTACCCACGACTAGAAGGAGGAAACAATTCATTTAGAAGGCCTCAACATGCCCGAAGAACCACCCAATAACCCTCTAATTTATAATAGTTTTAACCTCGGATTTTCGGATTCTGATTCTCATATGCAATTACCAAATTACCAAAACTTCATAGACACCTATTGTCCTCTTCATACATTTGACTTGTATGGTTATATATATTTTCAAAGAACTTTATTATTTGAGAACTTTATCAAGGAAAAGCATGCCTCTTCATAAAAAAAATATTGGATCCTTATAATGGCATCCATTCAGAATTGATCTTCATAGTCTTTCAATCTTGTTTTAACATGCACCTAGCTAAATTTCATAGACAATTTGCATCGTATCTTGTGCTATAAATGCCGCACAACTTAACCCAACATAACTATCCTGTAGTGTTGGATCGCTCCATCCAAGATCGACAGTGGAATTCAAAAGTTTATGAACCCAATTATGAAGGAGCAGTATAAGGCCTAACTAAAATGCCCCCAACTCGCTGGAATCTGGCAGTGTGGAAATAGCGGAAATGGCAATTTCGACTGCTCAAATCACAATTTCGGCAATCTGGGTAGTTTTAAAATAGGGCATTTAGTCTAGGAATGGCAATTACATTGCTGAAATTGCAGTATTGCGGAAATAACAATTTCCAAGAAGAAATTTGACCTGTTTCCATCCAAATTTCGTCGGAAAAGAGGGTCATTTTAATGTCCCATCAGTTAAATCAAAGGGTAAAGGGTAAGGTCCCATCATTTTTAATTTCCAGGAATTTATCTTTTATCCTACGCGAGTTATGAACCCTTGCAGTCAAGATATCCCATCAGTTAAATCAAAGGGTAAAGTCTGCCAGATCTCGAGTAATGTCTCTGACCCTTAATGTCCTATAACCTACTGTAGTAGTCTTTCAATCACTTTGATCTTTAATTCCGACGGCTCTGGAGATTTCCTGCGATCCGAGTTCTGGTTTCGGATCGTGTTTTGTTTTTTTTATCATTTCTACTTGTTTAAATAAGATCTCCTCCTATTCAAACTAGCTTGCCAAAAATGTTTTCAAAATTAGCTCTGTGTTCGACTCTTTCTCCATCCACTGGCCCTCCTCAATGGCTGGTTGTTAAAGTTGGAGAAAAGGAAAGTCTCCAGATTCAAACAACTACTCTGCATAGCGGATGCTCTGCAGGAAAGCTTTCTTACAACAGTTATTCAGGAAATATTTCTTACAGTAGTTCTTCAGGAAAGTCTCCTTGTTGTATAATGGCGGATAATAGCACACACGGAAGGACTAGATTCACCGATGAAGCCACCCACATCACAGTGCAGAATCTGGAAAGGCGGATCGACAAGATTCAATAGACCATGGAAACAAGGCTAAACTCGATGATGCAAAGAATGGAAAGCAACTAGCAAAGAATGGAAAGAAACCAGACTGAAATGATGGAGACAATCCGAGTCCTACTCCATGAGCGCGATGAAATCATTCAAAATCAACCCGCCGGACCTCAAGGTAATGCCGAGGGGAGCCTAGTTACTTCGGTAGGTTGTGGACAGTCCCGTCCAACTGCCAGAACTCCCTCATCAACTCTCACAGCTTCCGAAACTCTGTCAACTACCGGAACTCCCTCATCAACTCCCTCAAGATCATCCGGCGGGGTGAAACCAATGGCGACTGGCTCATCCAAAGATAACCACGCAGCCCACCCACCATGGTCTCACGTTATTTTACTGAAAACTTTAATATTTTAGGTTTACTTTTCTTTTAGTTTAGTTGAGGGCTTTTTTCCAAGGCCCTTCTGTTCATTTTGTATCGGTAGTTATTTTAGGTTTACTTTTGTGTTGGTCCAGGGGAGGGCTTTTGTCCTCAACCCTACATTTTAAAAAATTTAAACTCTGTGATTTGTATGGATCCTCCTTGAATGAAATATATGCAGTTTTTTGAATATTAATTTTAATTAATTTTATAATTTTCTGGTCTTCTCTAAATTCTTAACCTCTCTTATTTATCGATTATGTTTGGATTTATCTATTCTTTTTCAATTTAGATAAAGTTTTGAATTTCTTTTGAATGATAGGTTAAATAACGGAAAACAAAAAATCCAGGCCATCAATTTGACATAGTGATTATTTACTAGAGAAAAACTCTTTGAATATAGAAATCCAGGAGACACATTAACAAACGATATTTTATTTTGTTTTTCAGATTGAGCGATGAATCATATTTATCTTGGAAGTGCATTTTAGCTATTTTCAAAGTACTAATGTTTGTAAATTACCTTACCTTAATTTGCATAATGTTTGTTGGTTAATATCTAAATATGGCTTAAGTTTCATGTTTGAAAATAATAATTTTTAATAAAACATTATCAATAGGATTATTATAAAAGAGTATTATCGAAGGTCATGTATCTCTTGATTTTTCCCTCGATGTTTCTGCTCTTGCATTGGAATTACTATAACTTAAATCGTAATATTCTAAGGTTTACATTGAAATTGTACCTTTAAGATCCGTAATATTCTTTTAAACAATAGCAAAAGTACTGTAAAAATAAAAATATGCCACGTGTCACAACTTGAGCATTCCACGTGTCACAAAATTTATAGAAAGATTCCTCAAAAGAGTTTGATGGCAAGCTCAAACTTGTGTTTAGTGAAAGGGTGTTGGAATTAGATGCTGAGGAGAAAGAGCGACCGCTCCTTCCTCCAGAGATGTTTTGTAGCAGTCGCGAAAGTAGAGATCAACACTCTAAATAGAAATTTCAATTCTTAAAGAAAGAGCGGCAGCTCTTTCTCCAAGTTGTCTATTTTTACAAATCCCTCATAAAGGAAGGGGCTGACGACCCTTCTTCTGCGCATAAATCTATTCATAATATTTTTAAGAATGGAAGAAAGGTCGCTCGATCCTTCTGGTGTTCGCCATTCTAGATATAGGTGACTTGATGGATATGGGTGTTCACAATTATCTACTAATTGAAGTGGCAGATCCCTACTATTTATATTGGAAGTTGAAAGTCAAGAATTCTGGTAAGCATTCTGCCAGTGTTCACCGTTACGGATATAAATGAATTAACGGTCTAGCCTTCATAGGTTGAATAATTTTACATTTTTTAGTGGAAGTATTCTCAGAGAAAGAGCGACCGCTCTTTCTCTTTCTCAAAGTTGTCTATTTTTACAAATCCCTCATAAAGGAAGGGGCTACTGAACATTCTTTTGCCCATAACCATTCATAAAATTTCTAGGATGCAAGAAGGCTCGATCGATCCTTCTTGTGGTAAGTATTCTTCCAGTGCTCACTGTTTTGTATATAAATGAATGGGCGGTCTAGCCTTCGTAGGTTGAATAAGTTTACATTGATTTGCACAATTTGCTTGCAAATGGAAATATTCTCAAAAAAAGAGTGGTAGCTCTTTATCCAAGTTGTCTATTTTTACAAATCCTTTATAACAGAAGGAGCAACCAACCCTTCTTTTTCCCGTAACTCTATTCATAATAGTTCTAGGATGCAAGAAGGGTGGGTTGATCCTTCCCATGTTGGCCAATGTGGATATAGGTAAATTGCTGAGCTCACCGTTTTGGATATAGATGAATTGACAGTCTAGCCTTCGTAGGTTGAATAAGTTTACATTGCTTTGCACAATTTGCTTGCAAATGGAAATATTCTCAAAGAAAGAGCAGCCGGTCTTTCTCCAAGTTGTCTATTTTTACAAATCCTTCAAAACGGAAGGGGAAGCCAACCCTTCTTTTTCCTGTAACTCTATTCATAATAGTTCTAGGATGCAAGAAGGGTGGGTTGATCCTTCCTATGTTGGCCAATCTAGATATAGGTGAATTGCTGAGCTCACCATTTTGGATATAAATGAATTGACGGTCTAGCCTTTGTAGGTTGAATAAGTTTACATTACTTTCCACAATTTGCTTTCAAATGGAAATATTCTCAAAGAAAGAGCGGCGCTCTTTCTCCAAGTTGTCTAATTTTACAAATCCCTCATAATGGAAGGGGAAGCCAACCCTTCTTCTCTATTCATAATAGTTCTAGGATGCAAGAAGGGTTGGTTGATCCTTGCTGTGTTGGCCAATCTGGATATAGGTGAATTGTTGAATAAGGCTGTTAAAAATTATCCACTAAACAAATGGGTGGATCACAAATATTTACAGCGGGAGCTGGAAGTCCATAATTCTCAACCTAGCCTTCGTAGATTAAATATCTTTACACTTCCTTTGTAGTGCTCATCGTTTTGGATATAAATGAATTGACGGTCTAGCCTACGTAGGTTGAATAACTTTACATTGCTTCGAACAATTTTCTAGTAAGTGGAAATATTCTCAGAGAAAGAGCGCCTTTGTCTTCTTTCTCCAAGTTATCTTTTATCCTGACTGCGGATGGTGGAAACATTAAACCACTCAAGTTTAAATTCTCACATCCCCAATTCCACAACCAAGTTAATAATTTCCCTTTCAAAATTAATAGATTTTTGTGTGTTGCGGAAAACATATATTTTCTCCCCGCAATCGTCTCGCAATGAGGGTTGTGGATTTCTTGGTCATTTGGATTTGATATTTTTTATTCTGCAACCTGCAATTGCGATTGATCTCTTTTCCATGCTGTGTCTATAACACAAGAGGTCACTGAAGTCTCTCAGGAAATTGCTGATTTGCTTAATAGCATTGTGATTGATGATCCCACTCCAGAGGTCCATTGATGATCTCTTTGTTATGTCTAGTTAATAATTTTCCCTTTAGAAAATTCATTGATTTTTTTGTGCTTTTGTGATTTGCGGAAAGCCAAAATTTTCTCCAAATTTTGTGCTTTCCGCAACCCGCAATCCGCAATGCAGAAGCTTGGTTAGTTGGATTTGAAAGTTTTTTCTTTCCACAACCCATCATCCTGATGTGGATGAGTTGTTGGAAAGTTTACCCTTTGTAGCTACAATCACACTGTTTGCACCAGTTTTTCCCTAGACGTTTTGAGGGGTTCAGGTTCATATAATGAGGGGTAAGGCCTCAGTTGTCAAATCAGAAGACCCAAGGGATGTCTAATGTGATGTCTGGATATGAATTTGCAGCACGCGAATAAAATAATCAAAGATCCTAAGCTTTAACATTGCTGATGGGGGAGAACTTTTTTTTTTGTAAAGATGCGGATTTATATTAAGCTAATAAAAATACAATAGAGATTACAAACATTGCTGATGGGGGAGATTTTTTTTTTTTGTAAAGATGCGGATTTATATTAAGCTAATAAAAATACAGTAGAGATTACAAACATTGCTGATGGGGGATTTTTTTTTTTTTTTTGTAAAGATGCGGATTTATATTAAGCTAATAAAAATATAGTAGAGATTACTATCAGCGGTGGTCTTATCCAAAGGTGCCAGCCATAGATATCAACAGAGTTGTGGCGATTCAAAATCAAACTATACAAAAAAACCCTGCCATGGGTGAAAATCAGTAGTAATCATGGCCATAGAGGCAAACAAAAAACTGGCAGTCATAGGAAGAACCAAAACAGACAAAAAGTAAGAGAGAGACATTAGAAGAACCTCCTCAACTAGTTGCATAGGGTCCTTCTACATACGAAGGTGTCTCCTCCAGATTTGGGCAGCTTTAGTAATTTGTGTGCTTCCAATCGCTTGCAGGTGTTGAAGCAACATTCCTAGGTGTCGAAGCAACAATCCCAGGTGTTGATGTAGCTCTCATGGGAGGCAGAGTAGTTTTCGCAGAAGGACAAGTGCCCTAAGCAGGGAGCTTGATCGGAAAGGGCGTCATCTTCCAAGGCATGAAAGGAACGAAACCATTCGGCTCACTACGTGTACACTTGGCCAGGATTGGCCCCAAGGTGGAGGGGATGGGGTCCCTGCTGCGTCTCAAAACCGACATTCTACCCCCTCGGCTGGACTTATCCATGCCAAGAGGAGTGGCCAGAGTTCCAAGGGTGGCTTCAGGTCTGGAAACAAACGTGGTGGCACTAGGTATATTGTTCCCAGGACGACTGTCGCGGGCGAAGGAACAAGTGGCGACATAGGAGTCCCAACTGAGCGTGTGTTCCAGGGTGGCGAGGGTGGCTGTCATGTTTGGCAGAGTAGCCTACAGATTTTGGATGGCATGGTGAGCAGAGGTCCAATTAGTATGCATGTCCTCCATAAGATGGCCTAACATGTTCTTTACAATCCAATAGTGGTCCCAGGACTGCTCTTGATTCCTGTTAGCCATAATGTCCGTAATTATCCTAGCCTCCCAGTTATCAATCAGTAAATGGACTGGAATTTAGACTTCATCACCATAGCCCTTCCTCGTGTGACCCTTTATACTACCCATGGGAGCCAATGAGAATATGTTACAGGTGCAGGTAACCGAGAGCATGAGGAGAACTAGAGCACGAGGAGCCTGGAGGAGAACCAGGTGAGTGCAAATGCGTAGCGTAGAGGACCATGACAGAACATAATAGCATGAACCTGGCAGCCTGATATTCGCACGTCGGAGATCCATGTGAATTGTTTCCAGGCAGGATGAGGTGATGTCGGGGGTAGGGGAATTAAATATCCCAACTACTTGACGTTGCATGCCTGACCTTATAATTGAAACATTAATACCGAATTTTCAGCCGGTGAATGAAATAATAAAAGATCCTAAGCTTTAACATTGGTGATGAGGGAGAAATTATAAAGGCCCACTCAATGTTATATAGGGGCACAGATGAAGGGTGTAGATATTTGGTGACAAAAATCGATGGCCATAGGCGCCTTACTATGAATATTGGTATAAATGAGTATCTTCTTCACTAACATATAACATTTATCGAAAAATAAAGTTAAGGATTGTGAATACCTTGTGTAATAGAATATATTCTTGAGTAAATATAAAGATGGTTCTTATTGAGTAAATGAATTTAACATGTGGATGAAGTTAGTATTTGGATATCACATAGAGTGAAATAGGTGGAGATAGATCTACTTTTTATTAACTGAAAGTTATAATTAATTTGTTAAACAAATTAACGGAAAGTTAGAGTTAATTTGTTGTATGTTTAGAATTTATGTACATATAAAATTAGGTGATCTCATTTAGTTCTCAAGTTTAACATCCTTGGGAAAACATTAATTGGTTATGGAATGACTTTTGAAAATGATGACCCTAGAAATAAAGTTTTAATTAAGAAATAATTGTTCAAATATGAAGCGAGAAGGGTGAAACACATTTGGAATATTTTGGTGAGTGTTATATATATCAAATTTGGAATCAGATCAATGGTCATAAAGACAGATCTACGGTGGTCAATTTGTTCACGATTTCGAAGTGCGCAAAAAAACTATCTTTCCAAATCTGCAAACTTTTGGTAGGCCCCGTGAATTGCAATGGTGTAGATTTAGCAGAGTTGAGATCTACGGTTGAAGATTTGTTCCCAGATTGAACATGCAGGGAGCATCGGCGTTGTCCTAATCTGCGAAAATGGTAGGTGCTGCACCTTTTGACGGTCAATATGTGGGCGAGAGAGAGATCGACGGTGGAAAATGGTTTCATGGATCTAAGGTACATGGAAGGCAGCACTTGAAGGATGAAGTCTACTAAAGGTCCTGGAAGTTAAACAGGGATAGAGATCCACGGCCCAGAGTAGATCTTACAGTTGGATGGCTTGAAAAAATTATTTGCTCTAGAACATACAAGGATGATATGTTCCTCTTAGAACATAGCAGAACAATCAGAGTTTATAGGTTTTCCCATGCACCTTATGCACTTCCAACTTTTCTAACCCCTAGACTATTTACACTGGAATTCATCAGGAAGAAGCTTTTCCAACCATTGAAGGTATGATGCCAGACATAGGGCTTCAAACCAAGGCTTCTCTACACTATGACCCCAATCATATCATCTCAGTCAGAAGGAAAGAAAGAAATAGAAAGGGTTTTGAACATTTTTAGCTTGTAGGTATTGCTGAGGCTGTAAATTGGTTAGAATATTGTGGAAAAGAGAAGGTGGAGGTAGATGTACAGGATGACTCCACCTCCATGGTACCAAAATCCAATTCTCCACTACCTACCTCCTTCATCGTGGTCCCAGTGGTTGAAGAAACTATACCCCTTTCCAATGGCTCTGGGGAAACTAGCAAGTTGGAAAATATTGATGCCATGGATATAGATGATGACACAGAAAGAGCTCCCAAAAGGCAGATAGTGCAAAACCCTGAGCAGTAGATTGTATAGGTTTCAATGGGTCAAGGCAAAAATAAACAAGTTAAGATTGAAGCTAAGAAGTAGATTGTACATGTGTCAATGCGTCAAGGAAAAAATAAATAGGTTTAGATTAAGCTGCCTGCTTTCGAGGTCAAAGAATATGTATTCAGCCAAACATCCACTAAACCTGCTACACCCAGCAAGAGTAAAGCAGAGCTATTGGGTGAGTACAAAGAGAGCCCAAAAGAAGCCTCAGAGGATTCTAAGCTATATGAAGAGGTGAGGCAGATTTCAAATAAAGATGTGTCTTTGGTAGCTAGAAGAAGCTATGCACAGAACACCTTGAACTTGGCCTTGGCTACCAAAACCAAAGCAACTGAACTGAAAGTGAACTTGGAAGATATTATTGTTCCTGATATGATCAAATTGCACAAGGAGACTAGGGAGGTTATATATGCCAAACTGCTAGAGGATTCCCTTGAACTGCCAAAATTGCAAGTTAGAACAAAGCCCACAAGACACAAATAAAAAAGCTGCCAAATGCATTGTTGGCTACTGAAAGCCAAGAAGACAAGAAGGGTAGTATAAAAATATGTTGGATGAAAAAGACAACATCATTTAGTCATTAAAAAAGAAGCTAAAGATCCCCTCCATCCAGCTGGTAGAAGCTTCTGAATTGGCAGAGATGGAGGAGAAGAGAGAAAAGCTACAAGAGGAACCAACAAACTGTAAAGATAGGCTGTTGAAGTTTAAAGAGAAGGAGAAGTTGTGGCTGACTGATATAGCTCTCATTGTGGAAAGTGAAAAGAAGTGGAGAGCTAAGTCTAAAGACCTTGAAAGGAAAACATAGGAGAAGAGCAAAGAGTTGGAGAACATGGCAAGCATAAAAGACTGAGAAGTGGAAAGGTTGCAAAGCAAAACACAGAGCTGAGTCTCAGAAGAAGAGCATGAGGGAAAGGCTTGGGAGGTAAATACCTAGGGCTACAAGTGAAATATGATGAATTAATAAAGCAGCTTATAGGTGAGACCTCCCTGCAGGAAGCAAAGCAAGTCATTTGGGATGACAATATTGTAGAGGGTCGCGGACTTATCCATGCCAAGAGGAGTGGCCAGAGTTCCAAGGGTGGCTTCAGGTCTGGAAACAAACGTGGTGACACTAGGTATATTGTTCCCAGGACGACTGTCGCGGGCGAAGGAACGAGTGGCGACATAGGAGTCCCAACTGAGCGTGTGTTCCAGGGTGGCGAGGGTGGCTGTCATGTTTGGCAGAGTAGCCCACAGAGTTTGGATGGCATGGTGAGCAGAGGTCCAATTAGTATGCATGTCCTCCATAAGATGGCCTAACATGTTCTTTACAATCCAATAGTGGTCCCAGGACTGCTCTTGATTCCTGTTAGCCATAATGTCCGTAATTATCCTAGCCTCCCAGTTATCAATCAGTAAATGGACTGGAATTTAGACTTCATCACCATAGCCCTTCCTCGTGTGACCCTTTGTACTACCCATGGGAGCCAATGAGAATATGTTACAGGTGCAGGTAACCGAGAGCATGAGGAGAACTAGAGCACGAGGAGCCTGGAGGAGAACCAGGTGAGTGCAAATGCGTAGCGTAGAGGACCATGACAGAACATAATAGCATGAACCTGGCAGCCTGATATTCGCACGTCGGAGATCCATGTGAATTGTTTCCAGGCAGGATGAGGTGACGTCGGGGGTAGGGGAATTAAATATCCCAACTACTTGACGTTGCATGCCTGACCTTATAATTGAAACATTAATACCGAATTTTCAGCCGGTGAATGAAATAATAAAAGATCCTAAGCTTTAACATTGGTGATGAGGGAGAAATTATAAAGGCCCACTCAATGTTATATAGGGGCACAGATGAAGGGTGTAGATATTTGGTGACAAAAATTGATGGCCATAGGCGCCTTACTATAAATATTGGTATAAATGAGTATCTTCTTCACTAACATATGACATTTATCGAAAAATAAAGTTAAGGATTGTGAATACCTTGTGTAATAGAATATATTCTTGAGTAAATATAAACATGGTTCTTATTGAGTAAATGAATTTAACATGTGGATGAAGTTAGTATTTGGATATCACATAGAGTGAAATAGGTGGAGATAGATCTACTTTTTATTAACTGAAAGTTATAATTAATTTGTTAAACAAATTAACGGAAAGTTAGAGTTAATTTGTTGTATGTTTAGAATTTATGTACATATAAAATTAGGTGATCTCATTTAGTTCTCAAGTTTAACATCCTTGGGAAAACATTAATTGGTTATGGAATGACTTTTGAAAATGATGACCCTAGAAATAAAGTTTTAATTAAGAAATAATTGTTCAAATATGAAGCGAGAAGGGTGAAACACATTTGGAATATTTTGGTGAGTGTTATATATATCAAATTTGGAATCAGATCAATGGTCATAAAGACAGATCTACGGTGGTCAATTTGTTCACGATTTCGAAGTGCGCAAAAAAACTATCTTTCCAAATCTGCAAACTTTTGGTAGGCCCCGTGAATTGCAATGGTGTAGATTTAGCAGAGTTGAGATCTACGGTTGAAGATTTGTTCCCAGATTGAACATGCAGGGAGCATCGGCGTTGTCCTAATCTGCGAAAATGGTAGGTGCTGCACCTTTTGACAGTCAATATGTGGGCGAGAGAGAGATCGACGGTGGAAAATGGTTTCATGGATCTAAGGTACATGGAAGGCAGCACTTGAAGGATGAAGTCTACTAAAGGTCCTGGAAGTTAAACAGGGATAGAGATCCACGGCCCAGAGTAGATCTTACAGTTGGATGGCTTGAAAAAATTATTTTCTCTAGAACATACAAGGATGATATGTTCCTCTTAGAACATAGCAGAACAATTAGAGTTTATAGGTTTTCCCATGCACCTTATGCACTTCCAACTTTTCTAACCCCTAGACTATTTACACTGGAATTCATCAGGCAGAAGCTTTTCCAACCATTGAAGGTATGATGCCAGACATAGGGCTTCAAACCAAGGCTTCTCTACACTATGACCCCAATCATATCATCTCAGTCAGAAGGAAAGAAAGAAATAGAAAGGGTTTTGAACATTTTTAGCTTGTAGGTATTGCTGAGGCTGTAAATTGGTTAGAATATTGTGGAAAAGAGAAGGTGGAGGTAGATGTACAGGATGACTCCACCTCCATGGTACCAAAATCCAATTCTCCACTACCTACCTCCTTCATCGTGGTCCCAGTGGTTGAAGAAACTATACCCCTTTCCAATGGCTCTGGGGAAACTAGCAAGTTGGAAAATATTGATGCCATGGATATAGATGATGACACAGAAAGAGCTCCCAAAAGGCAGATAGTGCAAAACCCTGAGCAGTAGATTGTATAGGTTTCAATGGGTCAAGGCAAAAATAAACAAGTTAAGATTGAAGCTAAGAAGCAGATTGTACATGTGTCAATGGGTCAAGGAAAAAATAAATAGGTTTAGATTAAGCTGCCTGCTTTCGAGGTCAAAGAATATGTATTCAGCCAAACATCCACTAAACCTGCTACACCCAACAAGAGTAAAGCAGAGCTATTGGGTGAGTACAAAGAGAGCCCAAAAGAAGCCTCAGAGGATTCTAAGCTATATGAAGAGGTGAGGCAGATTTCAAATAAAGATGTGTCTTTGGTAGCTAGAAGAAGCTATGCACAGAACACCTTGAACTTGGCCTTGGCTACCAAAACCAAAGCAACTGAACTGAAAGTGAACTTGGAAGATATTATTGTTCCTGATATGATCAAATTGCACAAGGAGACTAGGGAGGTTATATATGCCAAACTGCTAGAGGATTCCCTTGAACTGTCAAAATTGCAAGTTAGAACAAAGCCCACAAGACACAAATAAAAAAGCTGCCAAATGCATTGTTGGCTACTGAAAGCCAAGAAGACAAGAAGGGTAGTATAAAAATATGTTGGATGAAAAAGACAGCATCATTTAGTCATTAAAAAAGAAGCCAAAGATCCCCTCCATCCAGCTGGTAGAAGCTTCTGAATTGGCAGAGATGGAGGAGAAGAGAGAAAAGCTACAAGAGGAACCAACAAACTGTAAAGATAGGCTGTTGAAGTTTGAAGAGAAGGAGAAGTTGTGGCTGACTGATATAGCTCTCATTGTGGAAAGTGAAAAGAAGTGGAGAGCTAAGTCTAAAGACCTTGAAAGGAAAACATAGGAGAAGAGCAAAGAGTTGGAGAACATGGCAAGCATAAAAGACTGAGAAGTGGAAAGGTTGCAAAGCAAAACACAGAGCTGAGTCTCAGAAGAAGAGCAGGAGGGAAAGGCTTGGGAGGTAAATACCTAGGGCTACAAGTGAAATATGATGAATTAATAAAGCAGCTTATAGGTGAGACCTCCCTGCAGGAAGCAAAGCAAGTCATTTGGGATGACAATATTGTAGAGGGTCGCGGACTTATCCATGCCAAGAGGAGTGGCCAGAGTTCCAAGGGTGGCTTCAGGTCTGGAAACAAACGTGGTGGCACTAGGTATATTGTTCCCAGGACGACTGTCGCGGCCGAAGGGATGAGTGGCGAGATAGGAGTCCCAACTGAGCGTGTGTTCTAGGGTGGCGAGGGTGGCTGTCATGTTTGGCAGAGTAGCCCACAGAGTTTGGATGGCATGGTGAGCAGAGTTCCAATTAGTATGCATGTCCTCCATAAGATGGCCTAACATGTTCTTTACAATCCAATAGTGGTCCCAGGACTGCTCTTGATTCCTGTTAGCCATAATGTCCGTAATTATCCTAGCCTCCCAGTTATCAATCAGTAAATGGACTGGAATTTAGACTTCATCACCATAGCCCTTCCTCGTGTGACCCTTTATACTACCCATGGGAGCCAATGAGAATATGTTACAGGTGCAGGTAACCGAGAGCATGAGGAGAACTAGAGCACGAGGAGCCTGGAGGAGAACCAGGTGAGTGCAAATGCGTAGCGTAGAGGACCATGACAGAACATAATAGCATGAACCTGGCAGCCTGATATTCGCACGTCGGAGATCCATGTGAATTGTTTCCAGGAAGGATGAGGTGACGTCGGGGGTAGGGGAATTAAATATCCCAACTACTTGACGTTGCATGCCTGACCTTATAATTGAAACATTAATACCGAATTTTCAGCCAGTGAATGAAATAATAAAAGATCCTAAGCTTTAACATTGGTGATGAGGGAGAAATTATAAAGGCCCACTCAATGTTATATAGGGGCACAGATGAAGGGTGTAGATATTTGGTGACAAAAATCGATGGCCATAGGCGCCTTACTATGAATATTGGTATAAATGAGTATCTTCTTCACTAACATATAACATTTATCGAAAAATAAAGTTAAGGATTGTGAATACCTTGTGTAATAGAATATATTCTTGAGTAAATATAAACATGGTTCTTATTGAGTAAATGAATTTAACATGTGGATGAAGTTAGTATTTGGATATCACATAGAGTGAAATAGGTGGAGATAGATCTACTTTTTATTAACTGAAAGTTATAATTAATTTGTTAAACAAATTAACGGAAAGTTAGAGTTAATTTGTTGTATGTTTAGAATTTATGTACATATAAAATTAGGTGATCTCATTTAGTTCTCAAGTTTAACATCCTTGGGAAAACATTAATTGGTTATGGAATGACTTTTGAAAATGATGACCCTAGAAATAAAGTTTTAATTAAGAAATAATTGTTCAAATATGAAGCGAGAAGGGTGAAACACATTTGGAATATTTTGGTGAGTGTTATATATATCAAATTTGGAATCAGATCAATGGTCATAAAGACAGATCTACGGTGGTCAATTTGTTCACGATTTCGAAGTGCGCAAAAAAACTATCTTTCCAAATCTGCAAACTTTTGGTAGGCCCCGTGAATTGCAATGGTGTAGATTTAGCAGAGTTGAGATCTACGGTTGAAGATTTGTTCCCAGATTGAACATGCAGGGAGCATCGGCGTTGTCCTAATCTGCGAAAATGGTAGGTGCTGCACCTTTTGACGGTCAATATGTGGGCGAGAGAGAGATCGACGGTGGAAAATGGTTTCATGGATCTAAGGTACATGGAAGGCAGCACTTGAAGGATGAAGTCTACTAAAGGTCCTGGAAGTTAAACAGGGATAGAGATCCACGGCCCAGAGTAGATCTTACAGTTGGATGGCTTGAAAAAATTATTTTCTCTAGAACATACAAGGATGATATGTTCCTCTTAGAACATAGCAGAACAATCAGAGTTTATAGGTTTTCCCATGCACCTTATGCACTTCCAACTTTTCTAACCCCTAGACTATTTACACTGGAATTCATCAGGCAGAAGCTTTTCCAACCATTGAAGGTATGATGCCAGACATAGGGCTTCAAACCAAGGCTTCTCTACACTATGACCCCAATCATATCATCTCAGTCAGAAGGAAAGAATGAAATAGAAAGGGTTTTGAACATTTTTAGCTTGTAGGTATTGCTGAGGCTGTAAATTGGTTAGAATATTGTGGAAAAGAGAAGGTGGAGGTAGATGTACAGGATGACTCCACCTCCATGGTACCAAAATCCAATTCTCCACTACCTACCTCCTTCATCGTGGTCCCAGTGGTTGAAGAAACTATACCCCTTTCCAATGGCTCTGGGGAAACTAGCAAGTTGGAAAATATTGATGCCATGGATATAGATGATGACATAGAAAGAGCTCCCAAAAGGCAGATAGTGCAAAACCCTGAGCAGTAGATTGTATAGGTTTCAATGGGTCAAGGCAAAAATAAACAAGTTAAGATTGAAGCTAAGAAGCAGATTGTACATGTGTCAATGGGTCAAGGAAAAAATAAATAGGTTTAGATTAAGCTGCCTGCTTTCGAGGTCAAAGAATATGTATTCAGCCAAACATCCACTAAACCTGCTACACCCAGCAAGAGTAAAGTAGAGCTATTGGGTGAGTACAAAGAGAGCCCAAAAGAAGCCTCATAGGATTCTAAGCTATATGAAGAGGTGAGGCAGATTTCAAATAAAGATGTGTCTTTGGTAGCTAGAAGAAGCTATGCACAGAACACCTTGAACTTGGCCTTGGCTACCAAAACCAAAGCAACTGAACTGAAAGTGAACTTGGAAGATATTATTGTTCCTGATATGATCAAATTGCACAAGGAGACTAGGGAGGTTATATATGCCAAACTGCTAGAGGATTTCCTTTGAACTGTCAAAATTGCAAGTTAGAACAAAGCCCACAAGACACAAATAAAAAAGCTGCCAAATGCATTGTTGGCTACTGAAAGCCAAGAAGACAAGAAGGGTAGTATAAAAATATGTTGGATGAAAAAGACAACATCATTTAGTCATTAAAAAAGAAGCTAAAGATCCCCTCCATCCAGCTGGTAGAAGCTTCTGAATTGGCAGAGATGGAGGAGAAGAGAGAAAAGCTACAAGAGGAACCAACAAACTGTAAAGATAGGCTGTTGAAGTTTGAAGAGAAAGAGAAGTTGTGGCTGACTGATATAGCTCTCATGGTGGAAAGTGAAAAGAAGTGGAGAGCTAAGTCTAAAGACCTTGAAAGGAAAACATAGGAGAAGAGCAAAGAGTTGGAGAACATGGCAAGCATAAAAGACTGAGAAGTGGAAAGGTTGCAAAGCAAAACACAGAGCTGAGTCTCAGAAGAAGAGCAGGAGGGAAAGGCTTGGGAGGTAAATACCTAGGGCTACAAGTGAAATATGATGAATTAATAAAGCAGATTATAGGTGAGACCTCCCTGCAGGAAGCAAAGCAAGTCATTTGGGATGACAATATTGTAGAGGGTTGCGGAGAAATTGAGGCCATATCTCGATTTCATTATGGACAAAGAGGTTGTAATAAAGTTAGCCAGGCTAAGCATAACAACAGTCAAGGAAAAGTTGAACAAGAAGCCCATGGAGTGTGCAAAAAAGGCCATAGATTTTTTGAATAGGCTGAAAGAGGATCAGGTGAAAAGAACTAGCATAGCGGATAGGGTGTCTACTATTATTTGGGAAAGGTGGTGAATAAGTATCACCAGATGAACACAATTTAGGAAAGGATAGACATTTTAGCACATCAAGTAAAACTGTACAAAGAAATGTTTGATCCATTATTCAAGAAGGGACTTCCTCTCTTTTGGGAGGAGGATGGCACCATGAGTCATTGTCATTTTTTGCATAATTAATGAAATTCAGTTGGTTTCTCTTGGCAATCTTTTTTGGATTTCTTAATTAATTAATTAATTAATGCATTGATCTGTAGGTTAGATTTCTATTAATATACGATTCATGTGTTGTTATGTCTTAAATGAATTTCTTTGTTTAGCTCATTTTATCTATTAATTTTCTGCAACTGATAGACAACCACACATTTATATTGATGCTAAGTGGAAAAGTGCTCTTACAAAGCTAGTTGCTTGGATATGTGTTGGATAAAGATAAGCTATGCAGCACAGGAACCGATCCCGACTTTTAATAAACTCGTTCCCGAAGTTCTGACATTCAAGGGAACTTGGGAACTTGTAGGAAACTTTCCAAATCTGATGGGAACTGTTCCGGATGGTTGGGAACTTATTAGGAACTTGTACCCTCTAAAATTGGGAACTTTGGGACTTTTTCTTGCGCATTCCCTTCACTAGGCGCTTACACACATTGATGATTTCCATGTGGGTCGTTAATGACATTCCTATTGCCTCGCACCCATAGATATACATGGTTGACTCAAAATAAATTCTATAGAAAACTAAGCTGTGTTGATGTATATGTAACTTCAGAATGTATTTCATCTATGTATTTCATATATATTTATTGTACCCTTATAAGAGATGTGTTATTCCTCTATAAGGAAGTGTCATCATGTGTATTGACAAGTGTCGCAAGTATGTTAACTTGCCGATGGGTTATTAGACCACCATGTGTGGGGTCGGCCCTATTTTATGTAATACGTAATTAATGTACCTAGATAGACAAGTCGGCCCCATAAGGATATTGTGAAAACAGGTTAAGTATAAATAGAGATCGGGAGATCTCTATTTGGATCATTCGGAAACACACACTTCTCTCACTCAGAAACTGGCGCACTAGTAAGGAGGAGGATCATCTGCTACTAGGAGACTATCTCTATGTATTTTGGTTGTACTTTGGTTGAGCCATTGCTCTCTCTATCTCTGAGGAAGTTGTGGGGTTTTTCACCTTAGGGTTTTCCCCACGGAAACTCTATGTCTCTTGTTTCTCATGCTTTTGATTCTTGTGATGATTGACATGCTTGTTATGATTGATATGCATTGATATATTGTACATGTTATTCTCTCAGTAAGATCCTAGAGTATTGTGAATTAATGCTCAAAAGTTAACAAGCTGGAATAAAAGTCTTTTTCGTGCTACCTTGTCGAGTTGGTGCACTAATCTCTATCTACCACCCATTCTAGAGTATTCAATTGTCCCTATGTTGAATTGCAATTACCGTAAACAATAATAAATGAAAATCTATTTTGACTGTTATATATTAAATGAAAGAAAGTAAATTTATATATTTTATTATTTACTTTATGATAAAAAAATAAACTTTTAACTAATTGGAAATAGTTTTAAATCTTAATTTAAAGCTAAATTCATATATTACATTTAAATAACAATTATCTTGATTTTTATTTTATAATAATTTAAATTTAATTATTTATACACCTTTGCAAATACGCTAGCATAGCATTTCTTCTGAACATATAATATTCTAATACATTTTAATCATAGTTGGCACGAAACTGAAAACTTTTAACATATAGCCACAACTACAGGGAATATAAATTCTAAAAGGCTCCACTTTAGAAAGAGTCTGACTTATATAATCAACTGTAAAGCAGACTCTTTGGTTTTGGTTACAACTGTAATATAGGGGACATGCCACATCATATCCACACATGCCAGCGACCGTGAAGGATGGGAGAAGGTGCTTTCGCAAATGGAGGAAGGTGGTTTTCCTTACCGCCCTTCCAGCTTGCGAAATCATGTGGTGCCGCCACATGGAGAGCGGTTTCAGATTCTGCAACCACCCATCCCTTTGTCCTAGTGCGCATGTTGGGGATGCGGAACTAACGTGGGACCCTTGATATTTCACCACCCAATTGATCTTTTCCGCCATTTAAAATGGTTTGTAGAGCGGAGGTGATCTTTTCCACCATTTAAAATCGTTTGTACGTTGGCGGAGGTGATCTTTTCCACCATTTAAAATGGTTTGTACATTGGCATGGAGGTAATCTTTTCCACCATTTAAAATGGTTTGTACGTCGCTAATGGTAAATGATGGACTGTATCACTCGTGTCAATAATCTCATCATGTTTATGATGGATTGTGTTTATGTGTCACGACGTACAGATGATATCCCGCCACACTTTGATAATTAATGTCAAAAGATTTTCTGGATTGATACTGTGTGATGATGTCCCGCCATAGAACATTGAAACTTAAAGTTCAAACTCTCTGTGGTTGTGAGTTTGGATCTCTGTTTTCTCTAAGTACCGAGGTTTGGTTTTTCTAAGGTGGAATCGAGAAGAGTGTTGGGCGGGTAGAGAAGTAAGATTGGTATGAAGAATCGACTGCTAGTTTTTCAATTGGAAGGTATTTATATTATTCAAACCATAAATCTAAATATGTAACATAGCATGCTTATTCATCCTCTGGGATAAAAATCCATATCCTCCATGGTTTTCAAAAATCAATGCAATGACAGTTTCAAGTTCAGAGTAATTTAATGTCGCTGAACGTTTTAGATTCTTCATATTTCCTTCCACCCTTGTTTGTCTTCTTCATATTTCCAGAATTTATTTCCTTCAATTCTGGGTAGTTATCTTCTTACACTCCATTAATATGAATACACATCGTTATATTTGCAAAATCGTGCGTTACAAGATTGTCACCAACTTGCATATGTTTTCTCTTTGGTGGTGTAGCGTATTATTTTCATATATTCCATATTGTTTTCTGCAAATCCTCTAGCATTTGGCTAGGTTTGTTGGAAAAAGATAACAACAAATGAACTCGGAAAATTGAAACATGTTTTTTCCTTTTAATATCATTTTGCAGTTAATATTCATTATAGAAAATTCCCATGTATTGGGTAGTTTGTGTTAAGATTTAATATGCTAAGACAGAAAATAGCACCATTGCATTCCATTTCACAATAATATCATATACAGGATCACTGAAGAAACAACAAGCACAACAAAAACACAAGAGACACAGATTTATCCTGGGAAACCCTCATGGGGTAGAAAACCCAACAAAACTTCCTCAATATAGATGACTAGCAATATACAAATATGCAAACCAAAGACATGATCTACTCCTCCACCATAGCAGACCTCTCCTCCACAAGTGTGCTACTCTCAAGTGAGTGAGTGTATGTGAAATGAGGAATACACCTCCTCTATTTATACACTACTCTGACTTGTCTTTTACACAAATCATGTAGGCTCGTATTTAACCATTGCGTTAAATACCCCACTACAACTGACTGGTTCGACCCCTCTAGGGTGGTCTAATAACCCTTTGACCCACATAACACATATAGGGCCGACCCCCACTAGGGAAGTCTAATAACCCAAGTTACCACATTCCGACGGAGGAATAAACATCTCCAGATATACAATAAGATCATCAAGGAGGAATGAAACATCTCCAGAATAATAAAGTACAAATATAATATTCTTTGAAGTTACAATATCTCAACACTCCCCCTTAACGAGAAGGATATTATAACAACATTTGCACGAGAAAGGAGTCATCAACATCATACATGATACATCTATAAATCATTGGAAGCTTTCTCAACATCATCAGTAACTCAACCAGTTACTGGAACATCTTCAATATTGGAACATCAACATCTTCAGTACTGAGTCTTTATCTTCTGCAGCACTCAAACAACTACAGCAACATCAATATCTGAATCCTCACGATCGTCAGCATCGTCATCACACGATCATCAGCATCGTCATCACACAATCATCAACATCGTCATCACACGATCAACATCATCATCTAGATCAACACGATTAACATCGTCACATCATCTCGATCTACAACATATGGTTCATCACGATCTACAGCATCTGGATCATCTCGATCTACAACATCTGGATCATCTCGATCTACAGCATCTGGATCATCTCGATCTACAGCATCTGGATCATCTCGATCTACAGCATCTAGATCATCTTGATCTACAACATCTGGATCATCATGATCTACAACATCTGGATCATCTCGATCTACAACATAAGTATCCTCAACCATACAAGTACATTAATCAATACATGTATCATCAAAAGTATGTATTCTCACCAATACATCTGTCATCAAAACATGTATTCTTACTAATACATATATCATCAAAAGCATGTATTCTCACTAATACATCTATCATCAAAAGCATGTATTCTCACTAATACATCTATCAATACAAGTATCCACACTGATACAAGTATACACAACAGCAGCATACCCTGCAACACACATGATCTAATTACGAGATGGTCAATCCCTCTCACTTTAGGACATAGGTCCAAGGATGATACAATCCTAAGCCACTTATGGGATGATCAATCCCTCTCAATTTAAGACATCTCTCATGTCTATGGACGATGCAATCCAGATCAACTTACAGGATTATCAATCCTTATCCTTTTAAGACACCTCACCATCTCTAGGGATGATGCAATCTCAATCAACTTACAAGATGATTAGTCCTTATCATTTTAAGACACCTCACCATGTCTAGGGACGATGCAATCCCAATCTACTTACAGGATGATTAGTGCTTATCACTTTAAGACACCTCACCATGTCTAGGGATGATGCAATCCCAATCTACTTACAGGATGATTGGTCCTTATCACTTTAAGACACCTCACCATGTCTAGGGATGATGCAATCCCAATCTACTTACAGGATGATTAGTCCTTATCACTTTAGGACATAATTCCAAGGATGATGCAATCTTGTTACGTACATTTTGAACCAAACTCTCAGGGACGATGCAGTCCTATCACGTCCACTAGGGACCACTTTCTCGGAGACATATGTCTACGGATCTCTTTTAGGACATGTGTCCATGGATGATACAATCCCCTCGTCCACTAGGGACCACATTCTCGGAGACATCTATCTACAGATCACTTTAGAACTGAAGTCCAGGGATGATACAATCCTTTCGTCCACTAGGGACCACATTCTCAGAGACATCTGTCTACAGATCACTTTAGAACTGAAGTCCAGGGATGATACAATCCTCTTCTGTCCACTACAGACTTGATTCTCGAATACCATACGTCTACGGATCCTTTTAGAACATGTGTTCAAGGATGATGCAATCCCCTCGTCAACTTAGACCCTGTCTAAGGACCATCCACCAACCTCTCTATCGGCATCACCAATATAGGTATCCACATCATCGACCTCACTGTCGATGTAGGAAATCTCGTCATAAGTGACCACATCACTCCCCCTCTCGAGGACGGTCCTACCAAGCTTGTCTCGAAAAATACTCAAACTTTTCTTGAGGTAGAGGTTTGGTTAGTACATCGACAACTTGTTACAAATTCAAACTTTATAGTTCCTTTCTGCGCCATATCATGGAACAATGGATTCTCTGCCATCTTGATACAACTTTGTTTGTCACATAGGATCACAGTTGGGTCTATCTCTAAGTCAAACAATCCAGAAGCCATACTGCTTCACAACTAGCAGAGAAAGCAACTATTTATTCTGCTTCAGTTGTGCTGATAGCCACACTAGACTACTTTCTGCTATACCATGAGATCATGGCTAATCCCAGACAATAACATCCTCTCGATGTGTTCTTCCTGTCTGATACAATTTCTGCCCAATCAACATCTTTGTAGTCATCTAAAGTCATGATCTCCAAGATAGCATAGATCAAGGTCTATCATATCCTTTATATGCCTCATCACATGCTTTTGCAACTATTAGGTGAACATATCTAGTTTCCACTAGATACTGACTGAAGGTGTTCTTAGCAAGGTATATATCTGGCTTCGTATTCGTCAGATACATCAACGACCCAATAATATGTCTATACAGAGTTATATACACTATCTCTGATGAGTCATTCACTAACAGCTTCAAGTTGGAATCCATGAGAGTGGTCATTCGAACATATCAAGTCCTTTTAATATTTCTTGGCATACTTTCCCTGGTTGAGAAAGATTCCTTCTGAGCCTTTCCATACTTCTAGACCTAGAAAGTAATGCATCAATCTGAGATCTTTCATTTTCATTTCTGCAGCCATCTATCTGTGCCATCTCTCATCAGATGGGTCTACTGATATGAGCCTCAACATCATTCGAACTTTGTGGTGAGTTCCTTCTTGCATCTGTGTATAGAAACCATATTCTACCTTGTAGCAAAGGTTGAGATCCACATCACCCATGGTGATCATTAAGCTCATCAATTTACTATCGATCCTGGGAACCCATACAGAACCTCATTCACACTTCTTCTTTAATTACACCATTAAGAGAATGGTCTTATCTAGCCACTTGGAGCAAACATCTCATCGTGATTCTCTTCCTCTTTCTAAGAGAATCTTCTAGCCACAAGCCTTCTATAGTGTGTTTGATTTGAAAATCATTTTTTTTTGTTGAACATCCATTGCTTGTTCAATGTTCATCATTTATCATGATCTTTCCTACAAATCAAAATTAAGTACATGATTAGTAATACTTCATAATCATCAAATCATATTGACATGATAACCTATTATGCATACAGATATCATTTACATAGTTATGCAACTATTTTGACCAATACTTTGGCACAACACTTTCCCATATCCTGTATGCATACAGTGGCTATCTAGATGCCTTCCATCTCTACCAGAACATACTATCAAGAGTGTGCACAGCTCTCAACATGTCAGCAAAGAGGTTTCATTCTAGATAAGCAACAATGGAATGTTTGTCCAACTTACCAATCATATGCATATTAGTATTATACTGTTCAATGCTCTATGAATGTTTACACTCAGCATCATATATTCTAGGAATACAAATATGCATACAACCTGTTACAGGCAATATCATTTACTATTTCAAATAACAACTCAAATACTTATCTTTTATGTTTGTGTGGTTGCGTCCCGCTTGATCTTTTGTATGTCTTTTGAACTTCTATTCATTCTGTACCACTGTGCATGCTCAAGTGTGCACTAGTGTCATCATCATGATATCATACACAAACATACATTCATCAGTATATTCTCAATATTATCAAAACATTCTAATTCTAAATAATCTTGAATATGTATAGTCATGATCATTAGTATTCAGGGTTTCAAGGAAGTCTTCTTTTACTCATGCATATTCTTGTTTGATCATAGTACTCTTCTGGTTAATTAAATCATCAAGATAAGAGACATAATATGCATAAACCCTTGATTACTAACTTTATGAATAATCATAACCAATCATACCAAGTATACTTATATAAGGGATCCTAACACAAGGTAAGATTTTAACTTGACATAGGGAAACATACCTGGATTAGTAAACCTGCTTAGTTATGTACACCATACCTAAACAATCTCTTCAATGATTTAGAGATCCTGAGCTAGAACCTGCATGTCTCATAGGTTAAGCATAATATAAAAAAGTCATACATACCTCATAAGTAGAACAAAGATTATGGATGAGTCTTTGTCTTCATGTTGTCATGGTCATGGAACTTGATTTGTCTTTTGTGATGTACCCGTATCTTGTTAGCAGACAACATCAACCTCACACAACACCATAATGCATTAGTACAATCATATAGCCCTAATCAATGAATGTCTTTGATCATTCACATGCATTCATACTGTTACTAGGGTGATAAGACAATTCTAACATTAATCAAGATTGTACTAATAAATAATATGAAGACAAACACATTATGAACTTAATTAAGAATCAGATTTCAAGACATACCTGAACCTCCTTAAGTCATACCTGTCAAGACTTCTTGTAGTCTTCTTATGTAAGGCCTTAACCTCAACTCCCCCTGAAACTTGATCTGGAGCTTGATTAGGGTTTGCTAGAGAAACCCTAAAAATTCAATTTTTGACTTTCACACTTCTGAATGGATGGAAGGATGTGTCTTGCTGAGCTAATCAAACTAGCATACTTCAATTTTGAAATCTCCAAAATTTGACCCCTCAAAATTGCCTTCGAAACTTCTGGATCTTCTAGACAGGAACCCGAACTAGGGTTTGAT
Organism: Larix kaempferi; assembly: GCA_027924585.1. Lineage (NCBI taxonomy): Eukaryota > Viridiplantae > Streptophyta > Pinopsida > Pinales > Pinaceae > Larix > Larix kaempferi. The sequence continues at coordinate 20,510,521 of BSBM01000753.1, forward strand.
GAAGCCCACCATTCTGTCCAATCAAAAGGTTCGATTCAAGGCTCTAAACTCTTATTTTTATGAGGAGCTTCCAGTCGTGGTTACAGACTTCAAAAATTCCAACTTTTGCTGAAGCCCTAATTTTCCATCTTTCCGATCAAAATCCCGAACTGGGGTTTGATCAAGCCCGATATTCTACCCAACCAAAAAATTTGATATTGGTCTCTAAATTTCAATTTTCCTGAGTAGCATTCAGCTGTGGATTCCGATTCCAAAAATTCTAACTTTCTCCAAAACCCTAAATTCTTGAAGCCATGAATGAAGGTGCTCCAAAAATAATTATGTTTTGACAGAAATATGTACCTGATTGTTTCTATTGTAAATCCAAACTTTTCGCTCCACAGGGTTTGAAAACTTGTTTTGTGGTAGCCTGAACTCTCATCTTTCCATCTCGACAGGTCTGACCTCAATTGGATTTTCTGAGAGAGATTTATGCCAAGTGTCGTAACGTGACCTTTTTATGGTATAAAACAGGAGATTGAACTTGTATGGCGTGCCACATGTCACTGGTTCAGCTTCGACCTCTAAAAACAATTGTTTAGATAGTACAGTCTGTGTAATACCTGTCACTTTTTATGAATTTACATTTGGAGCTTCCTAGCCCAAGTTATGGCACGTGTCACAACGTGACCTATTTATGGGATAAAACAGGAGAGCAAACTTGTACGATGTGCCACGTGTCATTGGTTCAGCTTCGGCCTCTGAAAAAGTTTCCTGAGATAGTATAGTCTGTGTACTACTTGTCATGTTTTATGACATTTAATTTGGAGCTTCCTAGCCCAAGTTATGACCTTTTTTCCTAGGTCACCTGATTTTGACTGAGATTTGGAAGAGGCAGAAACCCTAACTTGTACTGATCATAACTCAGAAAGTACAACGAATCTGAGGGTTCCCTTTGGACACAAGGTACCTGGGGATGTAATATATGACCTGTAAAGGTTTCAAATCCTGAGCCTTCGCCAAAATAGATTTATAGCGAAAGTTCCACGATGACTGGTTTTTACTATATAAAACCCTAACCTTCAAATTGTCGCAAGAGAAGCAAGTGTCGTAAGTGCCATACATTGCCTTCCTTCAGGTTAGCTCTAATACCATGTTAAGATTTAATATGCTAAGACAAAAAATAGCAGCATTGTATTCCATTTCACAATAATAGCATATACAGGATCACTAAAGAAACAACAAGCACAGCAAAAACACAAGAGACACAGATTTATCCTGGGAAACCCTCATGGGGTGGAAAACCCAGCAAAGCTTCCTCAATATAGATGACCAGCAATATACAAAGATGCAAACCAAAGACATGATCTCCTCCTCCACCATAGAAGACCTCTCCTCCACAAGTGCGCTACTCTCAAGTGAGTGAGTGTATGTGAAATGAGGAATACACCTCCTCTATTTATACACTACTCTGACTTGTCTTTTACACAAATCATGTAGGCTTGTATTTAACCATTGGGTTAAATACCCCACTACAACTGATTGGGACGACCCCTCGAGGGTGGTCTAATAACCCTTTGACCCACATAACACATAAAGGGACGACCCCCACTAGGAAGGTCTAATAACCCAAGTTACCACTTTCCGACGGAGTATTAAACATCTCCGGATATACAATAAGATCTTCAAGGAGGAATGAAACATCTCCAGAATAATAAAGTACAAATATAATATTCTTTGAAGTTACAATATCTCAACAGGTTGACGTGGTTTATGACTCAAATTGTTGGATGCAATGAGAACACATTCGAGTCTTGCATACGATACCAAGACATTTAGTTGAAGAGATAAAGCTGATAAAAATGTTCTTAAAATTAAGTGAATTTTAACAAAAAATTCATGAAAATTGTTGAATACCCTCATTTGTCTTAGTTTTTAGGTTGATAATGAAGAAAACAAAATAGTCCATTAATATTGGGAATTGCTCATAAATGATTCCAATATCAATTTTAGCAAAAAATTGGTGAATACTTAGATGCGGTAAACCAGAGCATAAACATATGAATTCCTATTTAAGATTACTTTCATCCAAGCATGAAGAATAACACAACGGAAAAGATTTACTGGAAATAACAATAAACAGAGAAAGGAAGGAAATTTATAGACTGTCATTTTTGGAAATAACAATTAACAGAGAAACAAAGGAAATTTACAGATTGTCATTAATGAATAATCAAAGCCACATGGAACAATCTGAGTATTCCATGTGTCACCCTGGAGACTAGATTTCGACATTTGAATGAAAAAATTTACAGAAGTTTTGCTACAAAGAGTTTTCTATCAAGTTGAAATTTTGTCAGAGAAAGCGAGGTCTTTCTTTCATCGGGTTGTTCCATTTTGGGGTGTTGTAAGTAGATGCTGAGGAGAAAGAGCATCCGCTCCTTCTTCCAGGGATAAATTTTTTAGAGTGGCTAAAGTAGATATCGGCACTCCAAACACATATTTCATAGGAACATTGCTTTGCATATTTTGCCGGAAAGTGGAAATATCCACAGAGAAAGATCGACTACTCTCTCTCCAAGCTCTATTGTTTACAATTCATAGAGAAAGATCGAGTGCTCTTTCTCCAAGTTCTATTTTTAAAATTCCCTCATAAAAGAAGGGGTAGACGATCCTTCTTCTTCCCAATATTCTTTTCATTATAGCTTGATACTGCAAGAAGGGTCGGTCGATCCTTCTTTGTCTTCACGATTCTGGATATCGTTCAATTTCTAGATAAAAGTTTCCACAATTATCTACTAAACAATCCTTCTTCTCAGAAAATAGAAGTCGGGGCAAACAATTTTATATGTTATAACTTAGCTGTGCTCAGTATTATTCATAGGTTTAATCCAGTTCCAAGGTGGCATCATCCTAGCGGTTGGAAGTTAAATTGGAAGACCTGTCATCTTTATTTTCTCAGGGTTTGGCGAATTCTTTCTCCCATGTCAAATGCAGTGGCAATAAATTAGCAGATGTGCTAGCCAACTTCGGTAGTGGGATTCACATGGCAACCAGTGCTAATACATGGGAGGATTTGACAGACTTGGTTGTTCGGGATAGCTGCAGAGCTACCCAGGATAATGACATGATGATCTTTCATGCCGAACATGTGAGGTTACATTAGGCAGAAGCTGGCCAGGACATGTAACCCTCATTTCATGCTGTGGTTCATGCCATTATTTAAAACTTGGGATATGATTTGTCTTTTCATTTTATTAAGTGGATCTGGAGCAATATTCTCCAAACCCAGTGGGAGTACATTGGGTGTGGGAATGATGAAAGAAAATTTAAGAGCAGTGAGTGTTCATAAGGGTAAGCGTCACTCGCTGTACCTCCTTCAGTTAATAGGAGGTATCAGCCTAATCATGATAGTAGCTAGAAAACATGTTTATATGAAGGATTAAGGTGGCATCCAGGAACGTCATCTCTATTCCTTCGCATGCATGCAAGCTCTGTTTGTTAGTTTGATTATGGAGCAAGACTTTGCTAGAAAGTTGGAAGATGTCGCTGACACCAATTGCCAAGTGGAGGCGGATACTGATACTAGTCAAAAATTTAGGAAGAGAAGCTGTGGGGATTCCTCAGGGGAGCCGGGGTGGTGGCTTTTCTCGAGCATGTAAGCATGCTTTCCGAGAGGCTAATGCTTTCGTTCTTAACATCCATGGGGAGATTCAAAGGGATATTTGTGATTATGAGCATCAATGGTGGTTGAGGTTGAATAGGGAGACGCTACTGGGGGGAATATGACTGGGCGTGTTAGTCTATACGAGCACACGATAGCCCTTTACTATATGATGAAGAACCTTGTCAGTTTAGCCATCCGCGAAAGACAAACCCCTAGAGAGGAAGCGGAGCTGCAACTTATGGTGTAGCGTAACCTGGAGGAGACTCATGTGTTGAACTGAAAGTTGGATTTTCTTCTCCAATCATTGGAGCTGCGACCTCCCCCATATCCTTCTTTGTATTCTAGCTTCCCCCATCCAGGGACCTCTCCTAATGCTCCTTACATTATCCATTGATGCTTGATCTTTAAGCATTTTTCCAAACTGCAAGTCTTTTTATTAAGGGAGGGTCGGCTGTTAAGCTAGATTGTCTTTTCCTAAATCTATATCTTGCCTAATGGTTGTAGTACCATTTTGATGTGCTTTTTGATTTCGGGCCTGCGTTCTTATGCTAAGAATATCTCCGGTTCAATGAATTTTTGGATAGGTAGTGATTTTTGTTGTTCCAAAGCTTCTGAGGATAGGGATGGTCAGCTGAATGAAAGCATCTTATCTTTTTTGGTTATAATTGTCTACCGCAAGGTTAATGATGCTAGAGTCTATTTGTTAGTAGTTAGATGGTCTGTTCTGATGAACAAGTCTGACTCTTGGATAGCTTGTTCCTTCTGTAACTCCTCTTTGATTTAATACAAAAACTTCTTACATACAAAAAAAAAGAAGGGGCGGCTGACCCTTCTTCTGCCCAGTATTGTATTCATAATAGTTCTAGAATGTAAGAAGGGTTGGTCAATCCTTCTTTCTTTCGACATTTTGGATATCGGTGACTTGTTGGATATAGTTGTTCACAATTATCTCCTAAACGAAGGGGCAGTCGATCCTTATCTTTGGAAAATGGAAGTCGGGACAAACATTTTTATATTTTAGAACTTAGATGATGTCTGGGTCGACTCCCTACTATTTACAGTGGATGTTGGAATTCGAGAATTGTCAACATAGCCTTCGTAGATTAAATATATTTAAATTTATATCGTAAATGAAGGGTCAGTCGACCCTTGTTGTGCTACATATTCTTCCCTTGTTCACAATTTTGGAAATACATGTATTGACAGCCTAGCATTCGTAGATTAAATATATTTAAATTTATATCGTAAATGAAGGGTCGGCCGACCCTTGTTTTGCTCAGTATTCTTCCCTTGTTAACAATTTTGGAAATACATGAATTGATAGCCTAGCATTCGTATGTTGAATATTTTTAATATTCCATCATAAATGAACGGGCGGGAGAAGCTTCTTCTACCCAATATTCTTTTCGTAATATTTCATGACTGCAAGAAGGGTCTTTCGATCCGTCTTTTGTTCGCTTCTTCTACAAGAAGGGGCGACCGATCCTACCATTCGGAAAATTGCAAGTCCGGACAGACATTTTTTTATATATTATAATTTATGTTATATATTTGTTTAAAATAAATATGATTGTTAATGTGCTCCTGTTATTTTATATTTCATATATTGTTTATGAAATGGATTTTGGTACTCAACAATGTGTGGACCTACTTTTGAATGGATTGAAAGTTGTTGAAGGAATCTCTTTTCCAGAAAGAATGTTTTTGCATAATATCAGAATTAAGGACGGATGTATCATTGTAAATGTTACCAAGTCTTTAAATGCAAGTCTTCCATTTCCCTATCGATCAGAAGGTGCAGATACATTGTTAGAGGCAGCTGGTGGTTATATTCAATGGCCTGTATAGGAGATCGTTAACCAGATTGGGTTTGCTCTTCGAGAGAATGAGGTGAATGATATACCAGCTTCTACTTCGACAAGTGTAGCACATATCATAACAACTAAGAATGAGGTCAAGGATATACCAGCTTCTACTTCGACGAGTGTAGCACATATCGTAACAACTAAGAATAAATATTATCTTATTATGAGAAAAGTTAAGTTGTTACATAACTGTTCAGAAAGAAAGGTTTGCATTTCCATAAGTGTTGTAACAAATGTGAGTGGGAGTGATTTTGTTGGGGGAACATTTTTGGGTGACTTCAACTTTGGTATTCTGGTGGATGAAGTTGTGTTTTCTTGTATGGCATGTTGTCCAGGGTTGAGCAGTGGAGCTTTTTTTTTTATGTCCAATTAAGAGAATCATCGATTTTAATACAGAAACATTGCTTTCTTTTGCAAAAACTTTCAACAATAATCAATATGAATCTACTTTGAAATTATTAAGAGAAAATCACAATGAAAGGTTGTTGGGACTGACAGTTAATTTGATACATCAATGTTCTTTAAAGCCACAGTATGTTGCTTGCGGAATAGTGTGAAATGTTTTTGAGGGAGACATTGTACAATTCAAAGCACTAGATGCTGGTGAGTTTGGTATTTTAGTTCATAAATTCTTCTGCAATTGCGAGGATTGTGGTTTATTTGAAGGATCCCTTATAAGATGGCCCGCAAACAATTTGCTTGACCTAAATAATGTTCCTTTGGATGTTATACTAAAAAAGAAAGCAAACGAAGAAATGGTCAACTTTTGGAATTTTTTTTAAGAATGTCCTTTACAGATGGTCCTTCCAGGTACTCCTCATTGTGAATATACAGATGTTAAAGGTAATGGAACAAGGCCATACAATTCCGTAAAGCGGCAAGATGGAACTAAAATTTCTGAAAGAAATTCAAGATCGGTACCTTACAGGCTTGCAATAAATCTGGGTTCATTCCTTTCAAACATTGGCACCGAACATTGTTGCTCAAATCTTTGTATAACAAAAATTCCACATGGATCGATATTTGAATTTGCAAAGAAATTTGATAGTATGAATGGAAATTCAAAAAAACAGTTTGTTATGAATTCTTTGGGATCAAATGCTCCTGTGGCCAAAGAAGGAAATGACAGAAAAAGAAGTTTGTTTACAATGAGATTAGACACAGTAGACGTCTGACAAAATGCATGGTATAAATGCCATCGGATAAAAAAAAGCACTTTCTTCAATTATAAAATAATGTTCATGAATGGTGATGTGAGAGCTCTGCACGATAACAGTGGCTTGGAAAAATCTAGGGAGAACACTACTACACTGGCAGCTACTATTAATAAAATTGTAGTAGATAATTCAGACAAATCTCCACATCTTACACGAATAATCAATAAAGATGGAACAAGGACAACCTTGAAATTATTGCCCGCTAATATGTCCCATGGTTTACTGTGAAAAATGGCTAATGTTGAAATCACATGAATCAGTTTGCCTCTAGTATCACAGTCCTCCTTTAGCAAGGTGATGAGAGAAGATTTTCCAGATGTTAAAATTTCTAAATCAAACAACTTTGCAAGGTGTAATGAGTGCATTACAATATAGGATAGGCTTAAGGGGACCACTAATCCAGCTGAAGTGGAAAAGTTGCGAGCAAATTAGGATGCTCATAATAAATACGTCTCAAGTTGTCGCGAGCTCTATTATGCTCACAGGTCGGCTTCCCAGCAAAATCCGAAGACTTATCTCAGTATTGTTCATGACAAAATGGATAAGTCAAAGAATTCAATTCCAAGGATGGGTAAGAAGGAATTTTTTTTTAGTAATGTTATGAATCTTCCCATATCATTGACTAGAATGTTGACCCATGGGCACCAAACTGGGGGTTTTGGTCATTTTAGCCTCTCATTTTTAGAGATGGGATTGAATTTCACCGTGACATCCCTGGCTAAATGCTTGAAGTGTCTTGAAGAACCAGTGGGTGATAAGTATGGTGATTTGCTCTACAAAGGTGGAACATCTAAGCACCAATTGCATGATGCTCTATTGCAATCAGACTCATATGAAAAGTGTTCGATATACAGACAAGATGTAATGCAAGATGATGTAATGTGTGTTGATGGTACTAATCAATGCATGCCAAATAGAAAACTACCACGCATAATGTTGTTGCAGATGGATAATTGTTCAGGCTATAACAAAAACCACTTTGTATTTGCATTTTTATCTCTTTTAACAGCAAGGAGAGTGTTTGAGAAATTTGAAGTTGGATTCCTCCCAGTCGGACACACCCATGAAGACATAGATGGAACTTTTGGCAGGTTATCAGCAAAGCTAATGCGCAAGGATATATTTTCTCTCCCGAAAATTATGGATACATATAGGACATGTGAAGATCAAAATTCCTTTGTCCCTTATCTAATTGATGAGCTTTATGATTTTAAGAGTTTTGTGATACCCCACCTTTTGGATGGAAATGCCAAGATCATCGCTATCAAAAAATGCTAGTTTTTTAAATTTCAGCTCATAGATGACATTCCAGTCATGTAATGGAAGGCATCACTTTGGGATGAAGATTGATCATCTCCTCTTAAAATCTAGTGGTCATTTCCAGATGGTAGAGTAGAATTGCTGATGGGACAGCCTAGGTTATTAAATATGCAATCAAAAAGTCCTTCGGACATTGACAAAATGAAAAAAGGACTAGAAACATATATTTCATTCTGGAATAGAGGGATTGAGAAGGGAGGTGAACAATTTTGGTGTCCCAAGTTAAACTATTGGGAGGTTGTACTTAAAGCTTTGGACAGTACCTTCGAGACTGTTGATCAGTCATCAACTAACTTTTGGCCATCAACAAGCCATGATATTCATAGTGAACCTACAAGATCTGAACATGAAATTATGGATGCCTATTTGAAGGAAAATGTTCCTGCTTTGTAGGATTGCTATGTTGGACCACTACGCAACAAGCCTAGAGATGAATTCAATCCAAGAGTGGATGTTGTAAAGGGAAAAATGGTCATTGTGCAATCACCAGACCCAGATTGTGCAATCTGGTTGGGTAAGACGATTCGTCATGTTTATCAGGAGTCAGATGCTAGTACTGTTTCGTCTTACAAAGTAGAGGTGCAATGGTGGAAGCCAACAGGAGAATCGAAGGATCTGAAGGTCTTGTACAGAAAATGCTTAGATAGACAGCAACAATGGGTTATAGGTGCAAAAAAAAATATGAAGATCGATGTAAATAGCATCATATGGGCATGGTCACCAAGGCAAGGATGGGCAGGAGAAATAATTAGAATAAACAAGAAGGGCCTTGCAGCAGTCAAGGCACAAGGAGTAAACATGGGGAATAATGTTCAAAATGATAGATGTTCTCAAGGGTTGATAGTAGACAAAATTGGTTTCTAAATTTCCCTATGTAGCAGTTTTAAGCAACAAAATTGTTATGTTTCTAAATTTCCACTTGGTCAACAAAAAGTTGTATTTTTTCATTTTCATCAATAAAAGTTTTATAAAGGGAAAGATACAACTTATAGCCATTGAGATTTATAATGGATGGTTATCTGTTACAAAATTCAATTTGTCATAAGTATAGTCATCTGCGCACTAATTTTCGTTAAGTGTTGTAATTGACACCTTAATTACTAGTTAATTGTGCTTAAGAATAATTAGACTTTAGAAGTGGTTTATCTGCTGCACTTAAAATCAAGTAATTATACTCAGAGTAACTACCGAAATACTAAAATATGATCCAATATAATCAAACTGCAAAATTCAACGGTGCTCATAGGAGAAAATATTCTATACAAGCCAATATTATAATTAAACTATAATTCTAATACACAATGTACCAAATCAAATATGCCATGTGTCACAATATGATCATTCCACGTGTCACCCTAGGATAATAGATATCAACATTTAAACAACAAAATTTATAGACATCTTGCTTCAAAGACTATGCTGGCAAGTGGAAGTATTCTGAGAGAAAGAGAAGCCACTCTTTCCCAAAGGTGTTCTATTGTTACGATTCCCTCGTAGATGAAGGGTCAGCCGACCCTTCTTATTCCAAATATTCTTTTCATAATAGTTTTACACTACAAGAAGGCTCGGTCGATCCTTCTTGTGTTCTCTATTATGGATATAGCTGAATTGTTGGATAAAGGTTTTCACAATTAACTATGAAAAGAAGGGGCGGTCGATCCTTCTTGTCGGAAAACAGAAGTCGGGAGAAACCATTTTTATATGTTAAAACTTCCAAGGTGTTCTATTTTTAAAATTTCCTCGTAATAAAAATGTCGGTCGATCCTTCATATCCCTAATATCATTTTCATAATAGTTCGACATTGTAAGAAGGGCCACTCGACCCTTCTTATTCCAAATATTATTCTCATAATAGTTCGTCACTGCAAGAAGGGTCGGTCGATCCTTCTTGTGTTCTCATTATGGATATGGCCAAATTGTTGGATAAAGGTTTTCACAAATAACTACAAAAAGAAGGGGCGACCGATCCTTCTTGTCACTAAACGGAAGTTGGGAGAAACCATTTTTATATGTTAAAACTTCCAAGGTGTTCTATTTTTAAAATTGCCTTGTAATTGAGAGGTTGGCCGAGCCTTATTATTCCCAATATTATTTTCATAATAGTTGGACACTGCAAGAAGGGTCACTCGACCCTTATTATTCCAAATATTCTTTTCATAATAGTTCACCACTAAAGTTTAGCTTGCCCGTTTAGCTTGTCGGTGTTAGCACTAGTGTTGTCCTGGATGAAAATGCGAGGTTCAATTTCAAAAAAGAATGGAGAATCATCTGGGTAGGTATTCACGGCCTCAAGGGTGAAATGATCAAAATTCCAAGCCCAAAACTTTGCAAGGAGAATTAAATTGCAGAGGTCCACCTCCAGTTACATATCTGTGCAAATAAACGGTCTAGATCTTCGGTGGTGAAGATCTACAGTCATGAGCAGGATTCATGAAAAAAGGGTAAGGTGTTTTAGATGGAGTGGGATGTTTAGCCAACGAGCATCTTAAGTAGCATATCAATGGCCAATGGAGCAGATTGACTGTCTGGAACTACTTCTTCGATACGACATGCACAGAGCAAACAAATTTTGGGATCCATGAACTTTTGGTAGAGGCCCATGGGTTTGGACGGTGCAGATCTGAGGATGCTGAGATCTATGGTCGAGGTTTGTTTCGCGGATCTAACTTGCATGAGAAATCAACGCAAGCCAAATTCACGAATTTGTTAAAAGTCGCACCATTTTACGGCCAGGATTCATGCAAGATATAAATCAACGGTGGGAAACTTCCCGTGGTTTTAACTTGCAGAAAAAGTGACATGTGGCGGGATTCGAGGCCACTAGGGATCATAGAGATAGAAACCAACTGCGAACCATGGCCCAGAACGGATCAAGAAAATAGACGGCCAAGGAAGCTTCCACGCCGCAAGAGATGCAATAGTGATAGCAAAGGATAAATAATATAAAAAACTTTCCTGCACGGAGAGCTTGATTCCATCTATCCTATTTTGCATCCGGAAGAAAGAGGAGCAAGCTGTGAAGAGACAGACAGGTCAACCGGGGACCCAAACCAACCTTAAAAAAAATAGGTAGATTCTCTGCTCTACAATAAACTATTAAATGGATGAATTGAGTGATAGAGATCCAACGATCGATATTTGAAAAAGGAAAATGATCAAACGAAAGATGTACAGAAGTTATCAAGATGCAAAAAGTAAACAAAATCTAACTATCCAAATCATAGCACATGAGATCAACAAAGGAGGAAAATGAGCACCCGGAAATATCTAGGGAGGATAAATAAATGTTAAACTTTTAGAAATTACTTCAATCTGATCTAGGATCTTAACTGAGAGAACAAAATGTACAACAAATATATAGCATATCAATCATGGACACAATAATGCAAGCACACAAGAGACACAGAGTTTACTTGGGGAAAACCATAAAGGTGAAAAACCCCAATAACTTCCTTTGAGATAGATAGAGCAATGATACAACCAGAATACAAGAGATAGTCTTCTCCTAGAAGCAGAGCCTCCTCCTCCACAAGTGCACCACTCTCCCAAGTGTGAGTGAGAGAATAGAATGTGTAAAATGAGAGAGACACACTCTCTATTTATACACTAACTTGACTTGAACTTTACTCAACTAGGGCGGCCTCAACTTAACCACTTAACATAATGTTGACTGGGCTGACCCCCACTAGGGTGTTTTAATAACCCTTTGACCCACATGGTCGACCCCCAATAGGGTGGTCTAATAAACTTTTGACCCACATGACTTATACAGGGCCGACCCCAACAAGGTGGTCTAATAACCCATCATGTATAAGTTACGACACTTAGAATATAAATGACGACACTTCCATATAGACGAATAATAACATCTCCATAGGAATACAACCACTTCCTTATAGAGGAATAATAGCATCTCTATAGGAATAGAATATACATATATGTGAAATACATTCTGAAGTTACATATACATCAACACTCCCTGTTAACTAGGAAGGTATTTCTCGACACAGGTCTTCTAGCACAAGTCTTCTTCTCTGTATCATCGTCACTGGATAATCCTCATCGAGTCATCATCATCGTCATTGATGTTTCTATCTCAATCAATATCTAAATCTACTCTTCATAGGAAGCTCTACAGAGCCAGTCCTTTTTCATACTGGATGTAGGCCCACCACCTATAGGTCTTCATCATCTGTGTGAACGGTCTGATAGAGGTGGCCTCTCAATACTAATTTTATGTGTGGATGCAATACCAGAAAGAGTATCCTAGGAAAATTTGTGTGCCTAAGCACGACCGAAAATATCTCCCAGGACTGATTACATGCATCTCCTTGACAATACCTTTAAAGAGCATCCCAAGAACATTTATGTGGCGCAGCACGACCGGCAAGATATCTAAAGAGCATCCCAAAACTTATTACGAGCACACAGCTCAACCTCTCAGATCTATAGGACTGATTACATGTGGATAGACAAAACCTTTAAAGAGCATCCCAGGAACATTTATGTGCCACAGCATGACCGGCAAGATCTCTACAGAGCATCCCAGGACTAATTACGAGCACACAGTTCAACCTCTCAGATCTCCAGGACTGATTACATGTCTCCGTTGTAATACCTCATCCAAGGATTGATTACAAGCACATAGCTCAACCTATCGGATATCTGAGAACTGATTACATACTACATAGCAATACAGGAAAGAGTACCCCAGGAACATTTATGTGCTGCAACACAACCGGCAAGATCTCCCAGGACTGATTACATGCTATTTGCACAACCTGCCACATATAATATCTGACCTCCAAGTATCAACTTGATACTCATGATCCAATCGATCATCATCGCACGAGGCATCATCCTGATGCCCATGATCATACTGATCATCATCACTTGTACCATCCTGGTACATATCATCTGGAGAAACATCTTGAAGCTCATCATCATGATCAACCTGATCATACAATGCAACCACCTGATCCACACCAAGTATCTACCTGATACATATCATCATACATGATCCACCTGATCATACAGTGTATCCACCTGATACAAATACAAATACATGATACATATAAACATACATGATCTACCTGATCATACAATGTATCCACCTGATACATATACAGATACATGGTCCAAGCATCCAACATGATACATATACAAATACATACAAATGTTCCAACCGATCATATCCAGCATCCAACATGATGCGTACATACATATAAATGATCCAACTGATCATATCCAACATCAACACGATGCGTACATACATACAAATATAAATGATCCAACTGATCATATCCAGCATCCAACATGATGCATATACAGAGCAATAACTGGAACATCGTCCTGATGCTCATCATCCAGCACTTACATCCATAGCCATGTGAAGGATCCTCCTTCCAACATGCTTGGAATGGATTCAGCAAATGTGACCATCATCTTCCTCGAAGTGTCGTCGATTTGAAGAACACCAAGCCTCTCCCTGAAGTACTCGAACTTCACCCAGGCTAGTGGCTTCGTCAGCACATCTGCAATCTGCTCATCTGTTGCAACATACAGGAGCTTCACGGCTTCTCTATGCACCATATCCCCAATATAGTGATATTTGATCTCTATGTGTTTCGACCTGTCATGAAACACTGGGTTCTCAAACAACTTCACACAACTCTGGTTATCGCAGAATATACCAGTAGCATCCAAATGGAGATCAAATAACTCAGACAGTAGCTTCCGGAGCCATACTGCCTCACAACTAGCTAAACATGCTGCAACATACTCTGCCTTGGCTGTACTCAGTGCTACGCAGGACTGCTTCCTGCAAAAACCAAGAGATGACACCTGATCCCATACTGAAGTAGCACCCATAATTTCTCTTCCTATCTGCAGCATTTCCTGCCCAATATGAATCAAAATAACCTTGTAGGTTATACTTTTGATTCACATCATACTTGAGCCCATAGTCAACTGTACCCTTCAGGTACCTCCGAATATGATTTACAGCAACCAGGTGAACACTCCTCGAATCTGTCAGGAACTGTCTCAATGTATTCACCACAAAGCAAATATATGGTCTCATGTTCATCAGGTACATCAAGGACCCAATCATCTGACGATACACAGTGACATCAACCGGATTAGATGAAGCATCACACCAAAGCTTCAAGTTTGATGCCATAGGTGTGGCCATGGCCTTGCAATCCATCATCCCGAACTTCTTCAGGATCTCTACTACATAATTCCCTTGTCCAAGGAAGATTCCATCTGCACTCTGCTACACCTCCATACCTACGAAATAATGCATCATTCTCAAATATTTCATATTGAACTCGGCTGCAAGCCTCCTCTTAGTATCTCAAATCAATTTGTCACCTCCTGTTACATTTCTTTATGCTGCCATCTGCAGTATGCTTGATCTGATGGATCCATATGGAAGTCATAACAAACTTCCCTTAAGGTCTTGGGACTACATACCAAACATCATTCTTCATGATCGACGGATCGTGGCATTCTTCCCATATCCTGGGAACTTCAATATCTTCAATAGATAATTTTGTTGCTAAACAAATGTTGTAGTTCTTCTTTTGTAGGTGATGGCATACGATCTTTCCTACACAACAAGTTAAATTGCATGATTAGAAAACATCTCATAGTTTTCAGAACAAATTATTACACATAAAGAAATATGTCATACAGTCATGCAATTATCTTAGCCAATGCTTCAATACAACATTTATCCATATCCCGTAACTTTCTAGATGCCTTCCAATCTCTACCAGAACATTAATAAGAGTGTGCACAACTCCCAACATGTCAGCAAAGAGGTTTCACTTTAGATTAGTAGCATTGGAATGTTTTACAGTGCCATATGCCACTTATCCATGCATATTAGTAGTATACTGTTCATCAATGCAACTATTATAATATGCATAATACACAACCTAATTCTAGGAACATCAGTATATACACTATTGAACAGTATTATTTAAACAATAAAGTATGCAAGTAGTGACAATTCAAATACTTATCTTTGTTTGTTTGTTGGGTTGACTCCGTCTCAGTCTTTGCTTCTTTTCTGCAACTCCATTCTTATGTGGATTGTGAGAAGTGGTCGACTCCCTCTGAATATCTGCATCCTTGCAGAAACTACTGAAGTGTTCTCCTGTGCTTTCTTGCAGGAATAACTGAAGTGTGCTCCCTCTTGATCTTTGCTTCCTAGATTACCTATCCTTGAACTTACGTCCATCCTTAATCACTATGCATGCTTATTAGTATCACCATTGTGTTATCCTTGAGGTCTCATACATAATCACACATTTATTAGTTTAATCTTAATACTATCAAAACACAATAATATTAAACATGTATATTCATGATCATTCACAGATAATAAACATTAGTATTCAAGGTTTCAGGGAAGTCTTCTTTTACTCATACATATTCTTATTTGATCATAGGACTCTTCTGGTTAGTTGAATCATCAATCAAGATAAGAGATATAATATGCATAAAACCCGTGATTATTCAAACCTATACCTTCATGATTATTCTGGTTAGTCATATCATCAATTATGGTAAGAAACATAATATGCATTCAACCATGATTATTCAAATCTATGACTTCATGAATAATCATTATCAACAACACAACAGTATAAGATCCTAACACGAGGTAGGATTCTAGCTTGATATAGGAAAAACATACCTAGATTAGCATGCTAGATAGTTATGTCTAACATACCCACATAATGTCTTCTGGTTCTCTTCAGTGACTTGTGCTAGTAACCTGCTTGTCTCATAAGTTAACCATTGTAGAACCAAGTTATACATACCTCGTAAGTAGATCTTCTATGTGATCCATGACAGTGGATGAATCTTTGTCTTCATGTCACCATGATCATATGTTCTTGAAGTAGAACATGATTTTTCTTTCTTGGTGAACCTTTTATGTTAGCGAACAACATAAACCTCATACAACATCACAATGCATTAGTACAATCATGAGTTTCAAAACCTTAATCAATGAATATCTTATATTAAGGTAATATGACAACTCTAGTAATTAATCAAGATTGTACTGTAATGATTTGAAGACAAACATATCATAAAATTAACCATGAACAGAATTTGAAACATACCTGTAAGCCATACCTATCAAGATTGCTTGTAATCTTCTTATGGAAGGCCTTAGCCTCATCTCCCTCTGAAACAGGAACTTCTTCACTTATGCAGGTGACCAATCGATCCTCTTCTAGGATTAACCCAATCCACTTGATTTGTAGGAACTAGATCTAGAGATGTAATAGGGTTTGTTAGAGAAACCCCAAAAATTCAAATTTTGAATTTCAAACTTCTGAAAGGATAGAAATATGCGCCTTGATGAGCTGATCAAGCTGATATATTCAAAATTTCAAAACTGCAAATTTTCACTCCTCAATTTTTCCTTTGAAACTTTGGGATTCACTAGACATGACCCTGAACTAGGGTTTCATGAAGCTCACTCTTCTTCCCAATCAAAAGGTTTGATCCAAAGCTCTAAGATTCTATTTTTATGAGGAGCTTCCAGCCGTGGTCACAGATTTCAAAAATTCCCATTTTTGCAGAAGCCCTAATTTTCCACTTTTCTGATCAAAGTCCCGAACTAGGGTTTGATCAAGCCCGGCCTTCTTCCCAACCAAAAATTCTGATCTTGGTCTCTAAATTTCTATTTTGATGAGTAGCATTCAGCCGTGGTCTCCAATTACAAAAAATTCCAACTTTCTCTAAAGCCCTAAATTCTGGAAGCCATGAATGAAGGTGCTCAAAAATAATTATGTTTTGACAGAAATATGTACATGATAATTTCTGGTGTAACTCCGAACTTTTCAATCCACAGGGTCTGAAACTTTTTCTTGAGATAGCCCAACCTATTATCTTTCCATCCCGATAGGTCTGACCTCAATTGGATTCTCTGAGAGAGAGTTATGCCAAGTGTCGCAACGTGACCTGTTTATGGGATAATACAGGAGAGTGAACTTGTACGGTGTGCCACATGTCACTGGTTCAACTTCGGTCTCTAAACAATTTTCCTGCGATAGCCCAACCTGTTATATTTCCATCCCAATAGGTCTGACTTAAATTGGATTCTCTGAGAGAGAGTAATGCCAAATCTCGCAACATGACCGTTTTATGGGATATTGCAGGAGAGCAAACTTTTATGCCGTGCCACGTGTCACTGGTCTAACTTTGGCCTCTGAATTTTTTTTATGAGATAGTACAGTCTGTGTACTACTTGTCACTTTTACGAAATTTCATTTGGAGCTTCCTAGCCGAAGTTATGACCTTTTTCCCAAGGTCACCTTATTTTGACTCAGATCTGGAAGAGGCAGAAACCCTATATTGTACAGATCATAAATCACAAAGTACAACGAAGTAGAGGTTGTCCTTTGGACAAAAGGTACATGGGGATCTTCTCTTCGACCTGTAAAAGTTTCATATCTGAAAACTTCTCCAAAACGGATTTATAGCAAAAGTTCTACGATGACTGGTTTTTTCTATATCAAACCCTAGCATCGTAAGTGCAACAAGTGTCATACATCCCATATCATGTCTTCTTTCATGCTAGCTCTGATAACATGTTAAATTTTCAGAATTTACTTCAATCTGATCTAAGATCTTAACTGATAGAACAACATGTACAACAAATCTACAGCATATCAATCATGCACACAATAATGCAAGCACACAAGAGACACAGAGTTTACTTGGGGAAAACCATAAAGGTGAACAACCCCAATAACTTCCTCAGAGATAGAGAGAGCAATGATACAACCAGAATACAAGAGATAGTCTTCTCCTAGCAGCAGAGCCTCCTCCTCCATAAGTGCGCCACTCTCCCAAGTGTGAGTGAGAGAATAGAAAGTGTAAAATGAGAGAGACACACTCTTTATTTATACACTAACTTGACTTGACCTTTACTCAACTAGGTCGGCCTCAACTTAACCACTTAACATAATGCTGACTGGGATGACCCCCACTAGGGTGGTCTAATAACCCTTTGACCCACATGACTTATACAAGTCCGACCCCAACAAGGTGGTCTAATAACCCATCAAGTATAAGCTACGACACTTACAATATAAATGATGACACTTCCATATAGAGGAATAATAACATCTCCATAGGACTACAACCACTTCCGTATAGAGGAATAATAACATATATATAGAAATACAATATACATATATGTGAAATACATTCTGAAGTTACATATACATCAACAAGAAAATAAGTTCTATATAGCAAAAAAACATGCAAAAGTTGACATTCCTCTTTGTATTGTCAGCGTTGGAAGGTTTTGGACGAGTGGGTGCTGCAGAATAGAACAAAGTGCTTGATTTTCAGTGACAGGTAGGGCCTTGAAACTCAATCTAATAATATTTCAGGTCAGTTTATAAAGGAGAAATATGGAGAAAGTCCAGAATGGAGACATTGATAAAGCCATAGATGCTCTAAAGGATAGAGACAGGGATATTTTCAACACCTCAATTAGCTCATCAGTAGCGAAGATAAAAGTCAAATTGAAAGGCTTGCAGGATGAAGGTTTAGATGTACATAGAGTCAACCAGTCGTCCCTTTTGTCATTTTTCCCTAACCAATTTGTCCCATTCCCATAATTTGTGTCCTGCTATTCGTCCTATTATTCAGATGTTGAGCAAGTAGTCATGAATGTCCCAAAAACCAGAATAATTTTTCGAATTGAATCCTTTGTCATAAAACATGCCCGAGAAGTTCCTACATCCCAATTGCTTGAACCAGAAATTTTTTCTCAAACATCAATTTTAGACGTATATCGCCAATTTTCCCTTGAGAGTAGACATATATTTTTATCCTCTTGACTTAAACCAGACTTGGAAATTGCTGATACTCCTTACCCGATAGATGTCAGTCTTTTTAATGAGAGCACTCAGCTTGTTCTTTCCCTTTTGGATTATTTCTTAGGTTTTGATACAGATGCATGAGTGACTGAATTTCATTTAGGTCTGCTATTTAGAATGAGCATTAATGAACTTGAAGGTGAAAATAGTCAGACACCTCGTCTCTGTTGATGTATATGTAACTTCAGAATGTATTTCACATATATGTATATTGTATTCCTATAGAGATGGTATTATTCCTCTATAAGGAAGTGTCGTCATTTATATTGTAAGTGTCGTAACTTATACTTGATGGGTTATTAGACCACCTTATTTGGGGTCGGCCCTGTATAAGTCATGTGGGTCAAAGGGTTATTAGACCACCCTATTGGGGGTCGTCCATGTGGGTCAAAGGGTTATTAGACCACCCTATTGGGGGTCGGCCCACTCAGCATTATGTTATGTGGTTAAGTTCGAGCCTACATGAGTTAGGTAAAAAGGCAAGTCAAGTCAAGTATAAATAGAGTGCGGGAGGCACTCTATTTACTCACTCACTTCTCACACATGCACTCAAGGAGGAGTGGCGCACTTATGGAGGAGGAGGATATGCTACTAGGTTATGGCTATCTCTCTTGGTTGGTTGTATCATTGCTCTATCTATCTCTGAGGAATTTATTGGGGTTTTTCACCTTTATGGTTTTCCCCAAGTAAATCTTTGTGTCTCTTGTGTGCTTGCATTATTGTCTCCATGATTGATATGCTGTAGATATGCTCTACATGTTGTTCTCTCAGTTAAGATCCTAGATCAGATTGAAGTAAATTCTGAAAATTTAACATGGTATCAGAGCTAGCCTGAAAGAAGGCATGATATGGCATGTATGACACTTGTTGCACTTACGATGCTAGGGCTTGATATAGCAAAAACCAGTCATCGTAGACCTTTCGCTATAAATCCGTTTTGGCGAAGTTTTCAGATCTGAAATTGTTACAGGACGAAGATTAAATCTCCAGGTACCTTGTGTCCAAAGGAAAACCTCTAATTCGTTGTACTTTGTGATTTATGGTCTGTACAATATAGGGTTTCTGCCTCTTCCAGATTTGAGTCAAAATCAGGTGACCTTGGGAAAAAGGTCATATCTTGGTCTAGGAAGCTCCAAATGAAATTTAGTAAAAAGTGACAGGTAGTACACAGTCTGTACTATCTCAGAAAACATATTCAGAGGCCGAAGTTGAACCAGGGACACGTGGCACTCCATACAAGTTCGCTATCCTGTATTATCCCATAAACAGGTCATGTTGCGACACTTGGAATAACTCTCTCTCAGAGAGTCCAATTGAGGTCATAGCTGTCAAGATGGAAAGATAACAGGCCGAGATATCTGAAGAAATTTTTTCAGAGGCCGAACTTCAAACAGTGACACGTGGCACGCCGTACAAGTTCGCTCTTCTGTTTTATCCCAAAACAGGTCACGTTGCGACATTTGACATAACTCTCTCTCAGAGAATCCAATTGAGGTCAGACCTGTCAGGATGGAAAGATAACAGGTCAGGCTATCTCAAAAAACTTTTTCAGAACCCGTGGATTGAAAAGTTTGGAGTTACACCAGAAACAATCAGGTACATATTTCTATCAAAACAGAATTATTTTTGAGTACCTTCATTCATGGCTTCCGAAATTTAGGGCTTTGAAGAAAGATGGAATTTTTGTAAATGGAAACCACGGCTGAATGCTACTCATCAAAATAGAAAATTAGAGACCAAGATCAGATTTTTTGGTTGGGCAGAAGGCCGGGGTTGATCAAACCCTAGTCCGGGACTTTGATAAGAAAAGTGGAAAATTAGGGCTTCTGTAAAAATGGGACTTTTTGAAATCTGTGACCATGGCTGGAAGCTCCTCAGAAAAATAGAAGCTTAGAGCTTTGGATCAAACATTTTGATTGGGCAGAAGAGTGGGATTCATCAAACCCCAGTTCAGGGTCACGTCCAGTCAATCCGGAAGTTTCAAAGGCAAAATTGAGGAGTGAAACTTTGCAGTTTTCAAATTCTGAATATATCCGTTTGATCAGCTCATCAAGGCGCATATTTCTATCCTTTCGGAAGTTTGAAATTCAAAGTTTGAATTTTTGGGGTTTCTCTGACAAACCCATATCCAGCTCCAGGTCTAGTTCTAGCAAATCAAGTGGATAGGGTTAATCCTAGAAGAAGATGGATTGGTCACCTGCATAAGTGAAGGAGTTCCTGTTTCAGAGGGAGATGAGGCTAAGGCTTTACATAAGGAGATTACAAGCGATCTCGACAGGTATGACTCATCGAGGTATGTTTTGAGATTTGTTCATGATTAAGTTTATGGTATGTTTGTCTTCATGTTATTACGGTTAGTACAATCTTGATTTTAGATTTGTTGTATCACCTTAACAAAATTATGAATGCATGATAGAAGATATTCATTGGTTAGGGTGTTGACACTTATGATTGTACTAATGCATTATGCTGTTGTATGAGGTTTATGTTGTCTACTAACATGAAAGGTACACCAAGAAAGACAAATCATGTTCTGGTCCAAGAACATATGATCATGATAACATGAGGACAAAGATTCATCCATTGTCATGGATCTCATAGAAGATCCATTTACGAGGTATGTATAACTTGGTTTTGTAATAGTTAACCTATGAGATATACAGGTTACTAGCACAAGTCATTGAAGAAGAACAAGAAGACATCATGTGAGTATGTTAGACATAAATAGCTAGCATGCTAATCCAGGTATGTTTTTCCTATATCAAGTTAGAATCCTATCTTGTGTTAGGATCTTATACTGTTGTTGATAATGATTATTCATGAAGTCATAGGTTTGAATAATCATGGTTGTATGCATATTATGTTTCTTACCTTAATTGATGATATGACTAACCAGAAGAATCATGAAGGTATAGGTTTGAATAATCACAGGTTTTATGCATAATATATCTCTTATCTTGATTGATGATTCAACTAACCTGAAGAGTCATAGGTTTGAGTAATTACAGGTTTAGACATGTTATGTTTCTTATGATTTGACTAACCTTAAGAATTCTACATAAACCTTGAATGCTAATACTTATTATTTTCTGTTTGAAATGATCATGGCTATACATGCTTGAGATTATTGTGTTTTAATAGTATACTAATGAATGTATGATTTTATATGAGATCACAAGGATAACACAATCATGATACTAATAAGCATGCATAGGAACCAAGGATGAATGTAAGTTCAAGGATAGGTAATCCAGGAAGCACAGATCAAGAGGGAGTACACTCCAGTGGTTTATGCAAGGATGTAGATATTCAGAGGGAGTTGACCATCTCTCTACATCCCACAACAAAAAGGTGTAGAAGAAGCTACTTCAGATTAGGACTCCAGCAGCTCCTGCAAGGAAGCGAAGACTCAGAGGGAGTCCACCCAACGAACAAACAAAGATAAGTATTTGAATTGTCATTTCTTAAATAATACTATTCAATAATGTATATACTGATGTTCCTAGAATTAGGTTGTGTATTATGCATATTAGAATAATTGCATTGATGAATAGTATACTCCTAATATGCATGGGTAAGTAGCCTATGGCACTGTACAACATTCCATTGCTACTTATCTAGAATGAAACCTCTTTGTTGACATGTTGGGAGTTGTGCACACTCTTAACAATGTTCTGGTAGAGATTGGAAGGCATCTAGAAAGTTACGGAATATGGATAAATGTTGTATTGAAGCATTGGCTAAGATAATTGCATGACTGTATGGCATATTTCTTTATGTGTAAGAATTTGTTCTGAAAACTATGAGATGTTTTCTAATCATGCAATTTAACTTGTTGTGTAGGAAAGATCATATGCCATCTCCTACAAAAGAAGAACTACAACATTTGTTCCAGCAACAAAGATATCTATTGAAGATATTGAAGATATTGAAGTTCCCAGGATCTGGGATGAAGAAATGAAATGCAATGATCCGTCGATCATGAAGAAAGATGTTTGGGATGTAATCCCAAGACATGAAGGGAAGTTTGCTATGACTTCCAAATGGAACTATCAGATCAAGCATGTTGCAGATGGCAGCATTGAGAAATATAAAAGTGATGAAATAGAAGATACACCAAATGGATTCAAGACAGCTTCCTTGAATGATGTAGTTGAAGAAGAAGTGTATGTGGAGCAGCCACTTGGTTCTGAGACACATGATAGGAAATCATATATGTGCAGAACTTGGTATGGTGAAGATAGATTGATTGCCAACATGCAAAGGAAGCTTACTACTGAGTTCGAGATGAAGAACTTGGGGATGATGCACTATTTGTTTTTGGCATGGAGGTGTGGCAGAGTGATAGAATCTTCCTTGGACAAGGGAAGTATGCAGTAGAGATCCTAAAGAGGTTCAGGATGATGGATTGCAAGGCCATGGCCACACCTATGGCATCGAATATGAAGCTTCTATGTGATGCTTCATCTGAGTTGGTTGATGTCTCTATGTATCGTCAGATGGTTGGGTCATTGATGTACCTGACAAACACGAGACCAGACATTTGCTTTGCTGTGAACACATTGATCGAGTTCCTGACGGATCCGAGGAGTGTTCACCTAGTTGTTGTAAAGCATATTCTGAGGTACCTGAAGGGTAAAGTGGATTATGGGCTCAAGTATGAGGTGACTCAAAAGTTTAACCTGCAGAGTTATGTTGATTCAGATTGGGCTGGCAGTGCTGCAGACAGGAAGAGCACATCTGGGTGTTGCTTCAGTACGGGATCAGGTGTGATCTCATGGTTTAGCAGGAAGCAGTCCTGCGTGGCACTGAGTATAGGTGAGGCAGAGTATGTTGCAGCCTGTTTAGCTAGATGTGAGGCAGTATGGCTACGGAAGCTACTGTCTGAGTTATTTGATCTCCCGTTGGAGGCTACTGGTATCTTCTGTGATAACCAGAGTTGTGTGAAGCTGTCCGAGAACCCAGTGTTTCATGACAGGTCGAAACACATAGAGATCAAATATCACTATATCAGGGATATGGTGCAGAGAGGAGCTGTGAAGCTCCTGTATGTTGTAACGGACGAGCAGATTGCAGATGTGCTAACGAAGACACTAGCCAGGGTGAAGTTTGAGTACTTCAGAGAGAGGCTTGGCGTTCTTCAGATCGAGGACACTTCAAGGAAGAAGTGATGGACACATTTGCTGAAGCCATTCCAAGCATGTTGGAAGGAGGATCCTTCACATGGCTGTGGATGTAAGCGTTGGATGATGAGCATCAGGATGATGTTCTGGTTTCTGCTCGGATATGATCAGTTGGAACATTTTGATGTATGTATGTACGCATCATGTTGGATGCTTGGACCATGTATCTGTATATGTATCAGGTGGATACATTGTATGATCAGGTGGATCATGTATGGTGATATGTATCATGTATTTGTATTTGTATCAGGTGGATACATTGAAAATCAGGAGGATCATGTATGATGATATGTATCAGGTAGATACTTGGTATGCATCAGGAAGATGCATTGATGATCAGGTGGATCAGGTATGATGACATGCAGAAGGATGTTGCAGTGATGATCAGGATGATCATAGATGACGAGCTTCAGGATGTTGCTCGAGATGACATGCAGCAGGATGTTGCAGTGATGATCAGGATGATCATGGATGATGAGCTTCAGGATGTTGCTCCAGATGACATGCAGCAGGACGTTGCAGTGATGATGATCAGGACGATCATGAGTACATCAGGATGATGTATGGTGAGTATCAGGTTGATACTTTGTGGCCGTGGATCAGGTTGTGCAGATGAGCATGTCTGGGAGATCCTATAGGTCGGAGTTGTGTACCCGTAACAGCCTGGGATGCTCTTTCGAGACATTGCTCTGGGAGGACATGTAATTTGTGCCCTAGGAGATTTCAGGTCGGAGTTGTGTACCCGTAACATCCTGAGATGCTCCTGCGAGGTTTTGTCCTATGGCATGTAATTTTGGCCCTGGGAGATTTCAGGTCGGAGTTGTGCACCCGTAACATCCTGAGATGCTCTTTTGAGGTTTTTCCATGACCACATGTAATTTGTGCCCTGGGAGATTTCAGGTTGGAGTTGTGTACCCGTAACATCCTGAGATGCTCTTGCTAGGTTTTGTGGTGGACCACATGTAATTTGTGCCCTAGGAGATTTCAGGTCGGAGTTATGTACCCGTAACATCCTGAGATGCTCTTTCGAGGTTTTGTGGTGGGGTCACATGTAATAGCGCCCTGGGAGATCCTACAGGTCGGAGTTGTGTACCCGTAACATCCTGGGATGCTCTTTCGAGGTTTTGTGACGCATGTAATAAGTCCTGAGGATTCCACAGTATGGCCAGTGATGATGAAGACCTGCAGGTGGTGGGCCTACATCCAGTATGAAAAAGGACTGGCTCTGTAGAACTTCCTATGACGAGTAGATTCAGAGATTGATTGAGATAGCAGCAGCAGTGACGATGATGATGACTCGATGACGATTATCTAGTGACGATGATCTAGAGAAGATGACTTGTGCTAGAAGAACTGTGCTGAGAAATACCTTCCTAGTTAAGAGGGAGTGTTGATGTATATGTAACTTCGGAATGTATTTCACATATATGTATATTGTATTCCTATAGAGATGGTATTATTCGTCTATAAGGAAGTGTCGTCCTTTATATTGTAAGTGTCGTAACTTATACTTGATGGGTTATTATACCACCTTATTTGGGGCGGCCCTGTATAAGTCATGTGGGTCAAAGGGTTATTAGACCACCCTATTGGGGGTCGGCCATGTGGGTCAAAGGGTTATTAGACCACCCTATTGGGGGTCGGCCCACTCAGCATTATGTTATGTGGTTAAGTTCGAGCCTACATGAGTTAGGTAAAAAAGGCAAGTCAAGTCAAGTATAAATAGAGTGCGGGAGGCACTCTATTTACTCACTCACTTCTCACACATGCACTCAAGGAGGAGTGGCACAGTTATGGAGGAGGAGGATCTGCTACTAGGTTATGGCTATATCTCTTGGTTGGTTGTATCATTGCTCTATCTATCTCTGAGGAAGTTATTGGGGTTTTTCACCCTTATGGTTTTCCCCAAGTAAATCTTTGTGTCTCTTGTGTGCTTGCATTATTGTCTCCATGATTGATATGCTGTAGATATGCTGTACATGTTGTTCTCTCAGTTAAGATCCTAGATCAGATTGAAGTAAATTCTGAAAATTTAACAGTCTCAAGTTTGAGGAATTTTTAGCTGAAAGAATTCATTCACAGATGATGAAATTTCATAGTATGAGGCAGTTCAGGTTTCAGTCGCACTGATGAAGATAGTTTTGTTTGCTAGTCGGGAAGAATTACATTTTCCAAGAATAATTTTTAAAAGTCCTGTAGAAGACAACATGTTTAATTATATGAATTATGTGTTATCAGAGATATACAACATGATTTTCGAGAGAGAAATTACCCAGATTCTTACCCGAGATGAAGACACTCATGGATTTGAGTTCAAATTTGGCAGCTGGAGATTGGTTTTTATCAGAAGACCACACTGTAATCAGATTGTATGGTTTAAACACCAGCCGTATATTCTATGAACATTTTTGAATTTAAGAGTTTCTTCCCTTGAATTTCTGAGACATAAGTTTATTGTGGAAGATAACCATTTCTTATTTTTCAAAAAAACCACTAATATCAAATATCCATTTGCAATAGGTTCGTTTATTGTAAATAATAAGTATGTTATTTTGCACATAGAGAGATTCTTGGAAGAAATGGATTTCAGAAAGGAATTAGTTGTTAATTATGATCCCCTCCATGACATATAGAAAAGGAGGCAATCAAATCATAGTAAAGATTTAGATCACCAAGAGGTAGAAGGGATGTCAAAAAAAGTAAACTGGTTGCAATACAAAATTGTAGACAAGGAAAATACAATTCCACAAGGAGAAGAGTTGGTTTCGACAGATTGTACAAGAGAAATAGAAATTACAACTAGCTCCCTAGTTATTGGAGAAAAAAATAATTCCAAGATGCAATTGATCTTGAAGAGGAAGAACATGAAAAAGCAAAAAGGCTTAAGTGTGATGAACCGCAGGATTTGATTCCATTTGAAGATGATGAAGGAAACTAAAAAGGTGAATGTGTAGTGCCAGAAGTTCAAATACAGGAGTATACTTTTCAAGAGGCCCAGGAAGTGGGAAATGTTGATAAATTCCAGACTAGAGCAGATATGTATAGCAAGTACAACCAAGAGAAGTAGGCTTCGTCTCAACATAATTTTCAATTATTTGTTGAAAAGTCATATATGCTCTTACACAGGCAGACAGAGGAAGCCATATATGTTGATTTCTTAGAAGCGCTTTTGGAAGTTGAGAAGTTCAGAAACATTGCAGATAAATTAAACAATCAAGTGAAACAAGAGAAAATAGAAAATAAAGCCCGAAGGAAACAAATCAAAAAGCTACAAATTGGTTTGGTTTACAATGAAGGGAATGCGGGAAACAAATTGTTAAAAGAAAAAGAGGATATAATTCAAGGATTGATGTAGTGCCCCTGCTAGGCACTGGTTCTCTAATCCATTTATCAGGTTATACCTAGTTTTTCCCTTAATATTTTTAGAAGAAAACAAAAGATTCAACCGTCTATGTTTGTGTTTTCTAAATGTTTAAATGTCTGTTTTCTATATGTTTATATGTCTCTGCAAATAAATAAACATAATATTAAATCTTTTCATTTAACTCTGTTCTTTTGACATGCACAACTTGAAAATAAAAAACAAATACATTCTATTTAAGTTGGTTCAGTAAAAATACCTGAATCCGTCGATTTGCAGCAAGGTAAGAAGATTTTAGGAAGTGGGTTCTATAGGTTACCTTAGCAACCCAAAATGATGTGTCCACCCTATCGATCAGCTATTATCTTGCTGACCCTAGGAAATCAATGGATTTCCTAGCCCCCGAGCCCACAGACCGATAATCCCGACAGCAACCTTCCTTCGTTCTCTCCATAGCTCCATGGTAATCATTCTTTGAGTTAACCCCCTCCTCAGACTTTCTTTTGAGTTTCCCACCTCCTCAAAGCATCGAGTTAACCCCCTCCTTGGCATTCCTCCTTTTTCTCAAAATACTAAATGTTCCTCTCCTCCAAAACCAACCCCCCAACTACTAGGTAAAAACTCCTCTTTATAGAAATCTTTTTCCTCCATCATAAAGTCAAACTTCCTTATCACTCCACCGCCCTAGATGTCATGGTTTTAGGAAGTACAAATCATTAATACATCCCCCTTTTCAAGGTAAAGTGAGGATTATATATTATTTTAAATCACCCAAATTTCCCTCGGGCAATGGAATTATTCAATAATTTATTTTAAACAATCCTTTTAATTTACTTCGAATGATTCCGTTAATTAATTAAATGAATAATCTATTTAAGAAATTTATTATTATTCAATCCACTATCCTTTATAAAAAGGATTATTATCACTATTATTATTAATTTAATAATAATATTAATAACAATAATAATTAATAGTAATAGTGATTAAATTAATTGTGAATAGTAATTAAAATATTTATTTGTTAAATTGATAAGTGTCAACATAGTACTTCTGGGTATAAATAATGGAATACACTTAATGGTTTAATTAATCATAATCAACAATGATAGAGTACACTCTTCCAGTATTAGTGTTTAACTATCATACTTCATATTGGAGACACATTCACTTGAAGATACTTGCAATTAATGACACTTATTTTAATAGTTCATTACCATGTTCACACACAAAGACTAATTAACTTCTTTTACACATTAGAACTTGACAATCTTTTACTAATTAAGTCATTTAGTAATTACTTAATTGAGTTACCTATGATAACTCATAACATTGTTAAATCTTGATAAGTAGGTTGTAAACCAATATTATTGCGCATGTGCATAATGTGCATGCGTGGCCAGCGTATGCACAAGACGGACATGTACTATAAACATACATCATATTTCCTATGCATAACAGCTAACTAATACCAATAATACTTATGCAAACTGAACAAGTATACATTCATCATAATATTACTAAAACATCATCGGTTATTTTATCAGTTAACCTTTAAGATTCCATTTCAATATTTTTATGATTACATTTGTTCAATCAATCAGGTACAAGGAAAGCTACCTACTACCACTAACTCCAGGTCAACGAATACCCAACCCTCAACAGTACTATCATATCCTCCCATCCTAACCTACGTCCACATCCTCCCTATCCTTCCTCTGCTAGTACAAAAGTGGATGTCGGACTCATCGACCTGACCACATAGAACTTGAGAGCAATAGCGTCGGCTGAACAGCAGACCTATCCTCCCCTAGCAGGCATCCGACCATCGTCATCACAACATACATGGGGAGCGTGTCTTAGCACAGCCCTCCCACGACCTCGGGTATCATAGGAACATAGGGTGGGAAACACATCCATCCCTCTCAACATACTGGGCTTACGCCCTTATCAAATCATACTCTGCTGCTATCGAGATTATTGGTCCATGTCATCGTATCATCAGTTTCGGTTGCTAAGGTTTACTGCATGGATAGGCTCTTATCCATATATCAGATCAAGTATCCGGCTATCCCATAGCCCTTGTGTCCTGTAAGTTAGTATTCTGCAGAATACACATTTTATAACAAGCATTTCCATATGATCACCAATTGATCCATATCATCAACATCATTTTATTTCACGTCATAATTTTATCGCATCATAGGTATGCATGGAATAAAACAGTTCTATCAATTTCATCATAGGGTGGCATCCACGTTCAACACCATATATTTCACATTTCGTCAATGAAAATGCTAAAACATATATTTTCATCATAAAAGCAATGAATCTCATGATAATCATAACTTAATAACTGCATGAATATAGTGACATCATAAACATAGTAGCAACATATCATCATGTCTATTATGCTAAAACATAGTTCACTCTGTCTAGTTGAGTCTCATCAGATAATAAGCAAATAAAGTGAAAGGTGTCTAACTCATAAACAAGGCTAGTCAAAATATGGGGCGTTACATACACCCACCCTTGAGGAAACTTCGTCCCTAAGTTATGGTCATAATAGTGCAGGGAAATTCTTGACACATAAACTCTTCGTTCATGCAGGTAGCAGGCGTTGGACATAACTGTCTTACTTACCTTTGACTTGACCGAATATGCCGGTATTATCCTATGGATTTGCTTCTTTATCCCTTATTGTGTATTCTAATAATTAAAGAAACATTTAGATTAATCTTTCTATTGAATCTCTAGAATCCCTAAGGTTATAATCAAGTGTTATCCACCTTAGTATTCTACTTATTACCGTTTAGCAACATCCTTCAAGTTGTAACATCTAGAGAGGTTTACTCATCACCAAGCTCATATTGATCCAACTTAGCATGAAATAATCAATGATTTTTCGTTTAAAATGGAGAGCTGAGAGTTCATAATCTTTAATTATTCAACAAGCGACTACAAGGATCTTTAAGATTTGCATACCTCTCCTAGGAGATGAAGATCCCTGTTATATCATCCTAAGGTCAAACAGTCTTATTACTTTAGTGTTAATAAGCAATCTGCATCCTTGATAACCATAAGTATTGTAACAAATATTAATTTAGGGAAAGTATCATTTATTAGAATGTTCTCAGTAACTATATCTTACCAGAATGCTTAAGTTCACTGATAGTATCTGTTAGGGGTTTAAACAACGTAACTTTATTCATTGAGGCGCACATCGGTTCCTGTTTTTCCTCCATTATTACCCCATTTACTTGTATTACTATCTCACTTAACCTAGTTGAGGGTTCGGCGCACATTCATCCCCGGTAACTTCATTAGTCCCTCAATAATTTACCTACTTTTATAATTTACTGCTCGTTCATTTTGTAATTATTAAATCCTAGTTGTTTCTCAATAATATTTCCCCCATCATGAAAATTTAACCTAAGCAAGACTAGAGGCATATAACCCTTACCCCTTTCTTGCGAGTTACCCCTTTCTTGCATATACCTAGTTACTTCAATCTCTTTCCACTTACTATATTGAAACATGATTAATTGCACCTTACACATAGAAAATTTACGGTGTTGATTTTAATACATAGATATCTCCCATATCATAATACCAATTAAATTTTCCAATAGGGGAATCCATTCACACATGCCTTAAATATTAACCTACCACCTCTATTTGGGGTGCCTCATACAACTTACCCATTATCACTAAACATGAGATACACATACAATCTTACTCCCTTTCTTGCCAGTTTTGTAAAGATGCCCACTCTCATCAATAATTGATTTCATCATTTCTCATAATTGGAAATGCACTATTTCCCCCTAAAACATAGTTTTATTACAAATTCCAAGTACTTGATTTATAACGGTTGTTAGACTATTAGTCAATTGTTATTGACTTCCAATTGTCTCCCATTTTGTTAGCTTCCTACCATGTCCTTACTCCATTTTCTACCTTATTAGATTTGGTTAATACATCTCTTGTTTCTGTTGATGATCCTCCCCTTATATATAAATGTATAACCCATAGATCCTGTACATAATGGGAAGCAACATAATTATCCTAGTCACTGATAGTGGTAACCATCATCCCTTAATCTTTGAACACAAATTTTTGTTGATGTATATGTAACTTCGGAATGTATTTCACATATATGTATATTGTATTCCTATAGAGATGGTATTATTCCTCTATAAGGAAGTGTCATCATTTATATTGTAAGTGTCGTAACTTATACTTGATGGGTTATTAGACCACCTTATTTGGGGTCGGCCCTGTATAAGTCATGTGGGTCAAAGGGTTATTAGACCACCCTATTGGGGGTCGGCCATGTGGGTCAAAGGGTTATTAGACCACCTTTTTGGGGGTCGGCCCACTCAGCATTATGTTATGTGGTTAAGTTCGAGCCTACATGAGTTAGGTAAAAAGGCAAGTCAAGTCAAGTATAAATAGAGTGTGGAAGGCACTCTATTTACTCACTCACTTCTCACACATGCTCTCAAGGAGGAGAGGCGCACTTATGGAGGAGGAGGATTGCTGCTAGGTTATGGCTATCTCTCTTGGTTGGTTGTATCATTGCTCTATCTATCTCTGAGGAAGTTATTGGGGTTTTTCACCTTTATGGTTTTCCCCAAGTAAATCTTTGTGTCTCTTGTGTGCTTGCATTATTGTCTCCATGATTGATATGCTATAGATATGCTGTACATGTTGTTCTCTCAGTTAAGATCCTAGATCATATTGAAGTAAATTCAGAAAATTTAACAATTTTTATTTATTCGACGAATCGACGCATTATTAAACGTAAGTGGACTCCATCATCATAATTAACTAATAGATCTAGATCGCTTCTTCATTCCTTACAATCTTTAAGGTATATCACCTTGTCATTTCACTTATCGGTAATAAACAATAGCAAAAGTATCATAGCATTATTAAATTAGGAGAACTATTACTGTTTAAAAGGTTTTCATGGCTATTTCTTATCAAATACAATTGTTATCGTGTTTATTTAATATTCTCATTTTCAAACCAATATAATTTGTCGGGGAACCATTACTTCTTCAATTCCTTAAAAATCTCGTAGCTAGTTTTGTTCCCACCCTTACCATCGCAAAGGTAATTACTAGTATTTATCCTAGTATGTCATTGTAATTGTTCATCACCACTCTTCCTACCCACACGGGAAACCCTTATGTACTTTGTAAAGGCCTTAGTGTAAGCCTACAAGTTGAACGAGAACATCATTACGTAATATGCTCAATCATATTAGGACTTCATAACAACCACTTTAATTGAGTTAAGTTGAGGACTGTGTTGAGATTCTTATGACTCATTTATTATTACACGAGATCATCACTGTATTTGGTATGATTAATCCAAAAAATTTCTCAAAAACCTTGTTGCAACGTTACCCAATATTTAACTTATTTAGTCTAAGCCATGTTCCCCCCTAAATAAAATAGTCTTTTAATAAGCTTTATATGCAATTCCTTGGTTTAAGTACATGTTGTTTTCGATAATGTGATTCAAAAGGATACCTATCTTTGTATCCAACAATTTATTTCCTTCCATTATCTTATCTAAATAATATGAAATGTATTATCATTTTGTGTCGTAATCTCATATGGAAGGGATTCTATTGTATGGTGCTTGTTTGTTGATCATCTTAGTAAAAATAAAAAATAAAAATAAAAATGCTTATCTTAGTTAAAAATAAGATGTTTAGGAACAATGCAATTTATTACATGCTAAAGCGATTGTTTCAGAAGCTCCATTTCATCCCTATTAGTTCAGAAGTCTACTTTATATAATTGGTGACTAGCATACCTTTGTTGATAATATGAAAATCGATTTGTTGAGATGATATATGGATATTTGACAGACAAACTTCAAGTATGTATAATGTTGCTTCATATTCGATCCATCTCCAATAAGTTTTCAACATTGCAAACAATCACCACTTTACCAAAAAAAACATTATAGATAAATCAATTGTATTTTACAACTTATCATTACTATTTACATCATGACTATAATTTCCTTTAGTATGTTTGGTTTTTGTTATGATAAATTTTTAAGTAATAATATATTTTTCAACTTTTTTAAAAAAATTTAAATTTTTTTTTTTTAATTCATTATTATTATTTTTTTTTATGATAAATTAAATATTGTTCTCTATGATGTAAGGTTATGTCATTGCTATGAAAATCAAGCCAAGCATGAGAGAAGTTGTATCCACGACAACACACTCTATTAAATTGTATCAAGTTAAAAAAAAAAACTCTAGTAAAAAAAATTCATACATTGAAATAGGTTTGAAATGATTTTATTGTAAGCGTGTAGCAATTGCAATCCACAAGCCAATGCATGTGCAATGTCAAGGACATTACTACCTCGTAGCTCTTGTTTTTATTTAATTAGGTTAACGATAAAATTGGTCTCATCAAAGCTTATAAACCAATCTGAATTCAACACATGAAAATACGTATATAAATAGAAACAAATTAATATCATTTTTCAATATCTTTAATTTATTTCTATCACTATCCAAATAAATAAAGTAAATGAAATATATAGTATAATCCTTGTCTACAACGTGGACTAAGAATAAATAAATGTGAATAACTAGTGATACTCTAACTATTTTATACAATGTCATTAGTAAATCTATTTATGTTTATTTATGATTTTTTTCCAGATGGTGCTTCATATTTCCTACAACAACATTGTGCTTCAATCCATCGATGAAAAAAACAAATCGCTGGATTGATTTGATTCTTATGAACGAAAGCAATAATCTCATTTTATCAAATCAAATGTTTGAAATATATATATATAATTTATTAATTAATATTATCTTAATCGAAATTATGGGTGTAATATTTTCTCTGTGTAACTCTAAGAAAATATTCACGTGTTTTTGGTTTGAAGGCATGTGAGAAACTATGCACATACATTCTTGCGATGGATTCACATACTTGGTTATGTAAGTTTAAGTTGGTTCTTAATGTGGAATTTAATTTTTGGCTCTTAATTTTTTTTTTTGGAGTAACAAAGGAATGGGAGGCTCTTGGCTTGGCGCTTGGGTGCTTGTGTGTATTGGCTGGTGTGTAAGCCTCCCTTTGACTTGGAAGCTGGTTACAGGCAATGCTCTTAGTGCTGAGCGCATGGGCTAGGGCTGCAGGGTTGTGCGTGGGCCACCTTTGGTCATTTGCAAACTATCGAGCTTGGCACTTGGAGCGTGGAGGTTTTATGGATCCCCTTGGCTCGGCCCTTGGTTGCTTGAAGAGCTCTCGGTTTTGAGCACTCGGAGGATAGAGGATGCGTGGGCCCTTACACGAATGACGTGGCTATAGGGAGATCATAGACGTAGCGATGGGGGAGGGAATCAACGGCTCACGGTGCACCCCGCGCCATCAACGTGCTCAGGAGATAACGAAGGAGGCGGTCGTGGTAAGAATACCACCCTCATACGTGTCACACTCCTAGCTCGTCTGCATGGTCGTAAAGTGGTATAAGAAACCACCGATGGCCCATGCGGAAACTGCCCTTAGGGGATGTTTATAAAAAGCGAGGTGGTTCATTTCGGCAACCCATTTTAGGAAATAACGCAAGAGGGACTAAGCACAGTGTAGCAGACAATGATGCGAGCAGGACTAAGCGCCCACATGCTAACCCTGCAGGTGGCTGCAACGTTTGCTGGGAAGCCCGTGATAGCCATCTGCGCTGGGCTGGCTCATCTGCGACTTCAAAGTTTAGGGTTCGGTGCTGAAGCCACCGGCATTAGAAACGCTGAGTTTTAACGGTCTCATAGAAATCCTCGAAAGGTTTACTGTTTCAGAAGAAGAATTCGGTTCTTGTAGGGGAGAAGAGCCAAGGCTGTAATGGAAAACAAGCTTGTGCAGGAATAGAAAAAGGTGAAACCCTGGCGCAGCTTCAGATCCTTCCTAATGAAACAGATATATCCGCTTCTATTTTGAAAACAAGGATAAAGACAGCGTTATTATGTGTTCAAGTAATTGGACCGAGTGGTGGACGGGCCTCGTCCCCAATGCCGTGGACATGCTGGGCGGCCTTCCAAGGGCGGGCTGGTGCCGGAGGCCATGAAGTTATTCGGTGAAATGCGGGAGAAGGGAAGCATACCTGAAGCCATTGTCTACCCGGCCGTTGTTGAAGGGTTTGTGCAGAGACGGAAGGCTTGGGGAAGCCGTCGATTACAGCCTTGAAATGCTTGACCAAGGTTGGCGTCCTAACGTCTCCATCGACCCTTCTCCCCAGACTTTCTTCCATTTATTCTTTTTTTTTTTAACTGCGTTTATTAACACGACCGGGTGCTAGAAATTTTTGATCGTTTTGCTGTGGATGGCCCATAACTTGGCTAAATTTTGCTCTCCCCTTTTTTTTTTTCAAAAGGCAGAGCACTCAATTAAGTCAACCCTGAACTAATGCTTTGCAGAGCATCAACATAAATAGAAGTCTTGCGGCTTTAGCAGCATGGCGTAGTTCAGTTTTTGTTAATTTATTTAATAACCGCTAGTCAATTTACATGGGGAACTACCTTCTCAACCACTAGGGCTTGACATTTTTTTTTTCAGGTTTATTATTGGAAGGCTCTGGTGGAGGCTCTACAACAATAGGTTCAGGTGCAGCTGCCTTTTTCTGCTTCCTTAGCTTCATATGATATATGCAATTTCCATTAGGAGGAGTAGAAATCAAGACTCCATTAACCATCTATTATAAACGTGCCGTTGAGATTGAAGATTTTCTGATCGAGAATAATTTTTGCAGACTTTTTTGGGCAAGGAATTATGGGGCTTTCCCACCAATTGCCTAAGTTTCGCTGCGATTAGACTCTGCAGCAAGTATTACATGCCAAATGGTTTCTAAGACAACAACAGCCGGAGTTGATGCAATATATAAAAAAAATGGAATGAAACACGAGCCCTCATAGAGTCACAAGTCAATGGAATGCACAAGTAACTAGATGACAACAGTAAAGTTCGTATTGGTTGGGGGGCTGCAAGAGCCGTAGAGGAAGATCGACAGCTCTCTATCTGTCCCGCGTCGTCAACTTGCACGCGAGATAAGGGTGGTTGGTGGTTGCGGTAATAAACCCACCATTACACGTGTCTATTGTTTATACATCCGCATATCAAAAAGCGGTATGGCAAACCGCTCAAGGGATGATGCGGAAACCGCCTCACGTGCCATCAAAAGTATACCCTATATATGGAAGAAAATGAGGTTTCATTTTATTTTTTATATATATACATTTTTTTTTCTTATTTTTTTAGAAATTCAAATATGATAAAATAAACATGTTAATAAAATATCTAAATCATATTTTATTATATTGTTAGACTTATTTATTTGTTGTAAATATATATATATATTTGTTTTCCATTAATAATCAATCACCACATTGCTATTTATTTACACAAACTTACAACATCAAATTTTGTTATATTCTATATTCAAATATTATTCCTTTGTAATAATAGATTAAAAATTATTTTACGTTTTAAAATTACACTTAGAAATTACTCAATGATTATTTGTAATATTTTAAAATATTACATTAAACATAAAATAATAAATTCATATCAATCTAACTATATTATAAAATTCATGAATATGATTCATAAGATATGTTGGTCTTTAGGCTATACTTGCCTGCATTTTACACACACACATTTTCATTATTTGAAACAATATATATATATATATATATATATATATATATATTTTCCCGTAAGTATACATTTATTAACCTAGTTTTCTGTTATATTGCAGAAAGAATATGCCCATCCACCATAGATTTGGAGTATGGGAGTTCGTTTACTTTCCAGGCAGCCTCCTAGCTTTTCTCAAAACTTTATGTTCAATCTTCTCGGTGGAGGATGCTAGATTTACACATAATTTCAAAATTTTCTGTTCAATATATGTATATATATATTTATCGTTCAAGCTATGTTTTTGTCATGCTTTGTAAATAAATAGGAAAAGGGCTCTTCAAGTTATCTACCCTTTTGTTGCAGACATCCTATTGTTTGTTATTTTCTAGTAAATTTCACTATAATTCCAGGTGTAGTTAGGCCCTAAGGTCTCAGGGTTTGAGCCAAGGCTCTGATACCAAATGTAGTGCCCCTGTTAGGCACTGGGTCTTTATTCCATTTATCAGGTTATAGCTAGTTTTTCCCTTAATATTTTTCGAAGAAAACAAAAGATTCAACCTTCTATGTTTCCGTTTTCTAAATGTTTAAATGTCTGTTTTCTATATGTTTATATGTCTCTGCAAAAAAATAAACATAATCTTAAAGCTTTTCATTTAACTCTGTTTTTTTGACATGCACAACTTGAAAATAAAAAACAAATACATTCTATTTAAGCTGGTTCAGTAAAATACCTGAATCCGTCGATTTGCAGTAAGGTAAGAAGATTTTAGGAAGTGGGTTCTGTAGGTTACGTTAGCAACCCAAAATGATGTGTCCACCCTGCCGATCAGCTATTATCTTGCTAACCCTAGGAAATCAACAGATTTCCTAGCCCCCGAGCCCACAGACCGATAATCCCGACAGCAACCTTCCTTCGTTCTCTCCATAGCTCCATGGAAATCATTCGCTGAGTTAACCCCTTCCTCGGACTTTCTTTTGAGTTTCCCACCTCCTCAAAGCATCGAGTTAACCCCCTCCTCGGCATCGAGTTTAACTCCTCCTCGGAATTTCTCCTTTTTCTCAAAATACTAAATGTTCCTCTCCTCCAAAACCAACCCCCCACCTACTAGGTAAAAACTCCTCTTTATAGAAATCTTTTTCCTCCATCATAAAGTCAAACTTCCTTATCACTCCACCGCCCTAGCTGTCATGGTTTTAGGAAGTACAAATCATTAATACATCCCCCTTTTCAAGGTAAAGTGAGGATTATATATTATTTTAAATCACCCAAATTTTCCACGGGTAGTGGAATTATTTAACAATTTATTTTAAACAATCCTTTTAATTTACTTCGAATGATTCTGTTAATTAATTAAATGAATAATCTATTTAAGAAATTTATTATTATTCAATCCACTATGCTTTATAAAAAGGATTGTTATGACTATTATTATTAATTTAATAATAATATTAATAACAATAATAATTAATAGTAATAGTGATTAAATTAATTGTGAATAGTAATTAAAATATTTATCTGTTAAATTGATAAGTGTCAACATAGTACTTCTGGGTATAAATAATGAAATACACTTAATGGTTTAATTAATCATAATCAACAATGATAGAGTACACTCTACCAGTATTAGTGTTTAACTATCATACTTCATATTGGAGACTCATTCACTTGAAGATACTTGCAATTAATGACACTTATTTTAATAGTCCATTACCATGTTCACACACAAAGACTAATTAACTTCTTTTACACATTAGTACTTGACAATCTTTTACTAATTAAGTCATTCAGTAATTACTTAATTGAGTTACCTATGATAACTCATAACATTGTTAAATCTTGATAAGTAGGTTGTAAACCAATATTATTGCGCATGTGCATAATGTGCATGCGTGGCCAGCGTATGCACAAGACGGACATGTACTATAAACATACGTCATATTTCCTATGCATAACAGCTAACTAATACCAATAATACTTATGGAAATTGAACAAGTATACATTCATCATAATATTACTAAAACATCGTCCGTTATTTTATCAGTTAACCTTTAAGATTCCATTTCATTATTTTTATGATTACATTTGTTCAATCAATCAAGTACAAGGAAAGCTACCTACTACCACTAACTCCAGGTCAACGAATACCCAACCCTCAACAGTACTATCATATCCTCCCATCCTAACCTACGTCCACATCCTCCCTATCATTCCTCTGCTAGTACAAAAGTGGATGTCGGACTCATCGACCTGACCACATAGAACTTGAGAGCGATAGCGTCGGCTGAACAACGGACCTATCCTCCCCTAGCAGGAATCCAACCATCGTCATCACAACATACATGGGGAGCGTGTCTCAGCACGGCCCTCCCACGACCTCGGGTATCATAGGAACATAGGGTGGGAAACACATCCATCCCTCTCAACATAATGGGCCTATGCCCTTATCAAATCATACTCTGCTGCTATCGAGATTATTGGTCCATGTCATCGTATCATCAGTTTCAGTTTCTAAGGTTTACTGCATGGATAGGCTCTTATCCATATATAAGATCAAGTATCCGGCTATCCCATAGCCCTTGTGGCCTGTAGGTTAGTATTCTGCAGAATACACATTTTATAACAAGCATTTCCATTCGATCACCAATTGATCCATATCATCAACATCATTTTATTTCACGTCACAATTTTATCGCATCACAGGTATGCATGGAATATAACAGTTCTATCAATTTCATCATAGGGTGGCATCCACGTTCAACACCATATATTTCACATTTCGTCAATGAAAACACTAAAACATATATTTTCATCATAAAATCAATGAATCTCATGATAACCATAACTTAATAACTGCATGAATATAGTGACATCATAAACATAGTAGCAACATATCATCATGTCTATTATGCTGAAACATAGTTCACTCTGTCTAGTTGAGTCTCATCAGATAATAAGCAAATAAAGTGAAAGGTGTCTAACTCGTAAACAGGCCTAGTCAAAATATGGGGCGTTACAATTGAGAAAGAAATTAAAAATACTAGAAACCCAGCTTATACAAGGTCTTGAGATGACCATGTTATAGAAGGAAAAATAATATTTGTCCAAGGAAGTGAAGGATAGCACAGCCAAATTACTGAAAGTCACTGAAAAAGAAGCTAGCTGGGAGAAGGAAAAAACGAGCCTAAGAAATCAAATTGATGATTTGAAAAATAAATTATCAAATTTGAGTTAGTAGCAAACAAGTATAAGTCAGACTGAAGATTGAAATGATGCTGATAGTCTTCTACAAGCTACATCCCAAGTAACTTTAAAAGATGTTGAAATTAAGGAGTTAAGAGAAGAGGCTCAGAGGTTGAAAGAAGAAAATTAGAAGAAATATGAAGAAACGAAATCTTGGCAAGACAAATATAAAGAATTGATTGAAACCAACAAAAAATTGGCACATCAAGTGACAGGGCAAGCGCCTATGCAAGGATGTATGGACATGGTGTGGGACTTAATCATCAAAGAAGCAGAAAATTTCAGACCATATTTAGATTTCATAAGATTAAAGGAAAAACTAATTAAAGATGCTTTAACAAGTTGTACAGCAATTAGAGAGAATCTGAACAGGAAGCCCAAAGAGACAACACAAAACACAATTAATTTTTTGAATAGTTTGACAAATGAAGATCTGCGGATCCTGGGTATTAAGGACAGGATTGCAGTCATCACATGGGCAAGAAAAAGTTTAGGAAAGCATGCACACATAGAGAATGTTGAAGCCAAAGCTGGAGCAATGAGGAGACAAGTAGCAGAATTCAAAAAGTAGTTTGAGAAATTGATTGAAAAAGGTTTTCCTGCTTTTTGGGATGAGAATCAGGAGTTAATTCTCCAAGATGAATATAAGAAATTATTGTTCAATATAAGAATGGATCATACGAAATTTCAGTATTTAAATTTATTGACAGGGAAAATTTTAATGGAAAAGATTGCAGAAGATTTTGAATTTCTAAACAAAATGGTTTCAATTGACGAAAGACTTCCACAGATTTCTTATGCAGATCATGTTGAAATGAGAGTCATGGTAAAAGAGATGGCCAGCTATGATCATCCAACTGTTGATCAGTGGATAAACGTGGAAAAGTACGGAAACCTGAAGGACACAGTTCATTCTTGAAAGTAGCCATTGGGTTCTACATCAAATAAGGATTTTGAAGTTATTTTATTCAAAAGAAATTTGTAATATTGTTTGTGACTTTGACTCAAATGACATTTGGCAAGTTTAATTAAGTTATTTCAGTTTTTAGTTAAAAGAAATGTTGTATAAAATACATTATGAATTACTTTGAAAGGGTTGGAAACTTTTTGGAGAGGCAAGAATTTTGTATCGAGTTGATATATTTGAATATAAAGAGCCATGGAGGAAATAACTCATCTTTATAGAATCAGAGATTCATGTGTTGATCTTGTTTACAATCGACTGTATTTTTCTCTTCTTAAAATTGATAGTGTATTCATCTATAACTTGGTTCCCATTATTGATGGATTGTCTATGTTTCTTTCTAAATCACCTACAAAAAGATGTGACTGTAATCTGACAACTACCTTGCCTCTGTGAAAATCTTTATGGTGGTTTATCTGCTGGTATATAAATTGTTTAGTTTTCGACTCCATGCCCAATGATTCTTACTTGAAATTTCAACCAGTATATTTACTTCTTCTGTTATGTGAATGTTTCTCTCACTGTTTAATTCATACTGTTATGCTTTTTCATGCCTTGATAGGTGTTGTATTGGGACATAATTCATAAATATTATGCTTTGTTGCTTTACAAAAGCACTGTCATGTTTAATCATATTTGTAATCAATAATCCATACATTGATCTACAGTTTGGATTTGTCTTTACTCATAATCTGTGTATCTTTTATGTTTTAAGTGAACGTATTTAATTAAAACATTTATCTATTTCTGCAAATGATTAACATAAATTAATAAATTCATGTTAATTTTTCAATTAGCATTCCAGCTACAGGGTGATTGTGTTGTGGCTAAACCCACATTAGTAACCTCACTATACTCAATGTGCCAAATAAAATAAAAATAGTAACTTCCCTATACTCAAAGTGCCAAATCAAATATGCCATGTGTCGCAATATGATCATTCCACGTGTCACCTTAGGATACTAGATATCAACATTTTAACAACAAAATTTATAAATTTTTTGCTTTAAAGACTTTGTTGGCAAGTGGAAATATTCTCATTTCTCCAAGGTGTTCTACTGTTACAATTCCCTCCTAAAAGAAGGGTCGTCCGACCCTTCTTATTCCTAATAATCTTTTCATAATAGTTCGACGCTACAAGAAGGGTTGGTCGATCCTTCCTATATTATCAATTATGGCTATATCTGAACTGATGGATAAATGTTTTGACAATTAACTACGAAAAGTAGGGGCAGTCGATCCTTGTTGTAATAAAACGGAAGTAGGGACAAACCATTTTTATATGATATAACTTCCAAGGTGTTCTATTTTTAGAATTCCCTCCTAATTGAAGGGTCGATCGACCCTTCTTATTCCCCATATTATTTTTATAATAGTTCGACAATGCAAGAATGGGTCGCTCGACCCTTCTTATTACCAATATTCTTTTCATAATATTTCGACACTGCAAGAAGGGTCGATCGATCCTTCTTGTGTTCTCCATTATAGATATAGCTGAATTGTTGGATAAAGGTTTTCATAGTTAACTTCAAAAATAAGGGGCATCCGATCCTTCTTTTCGTAAAATGGAAGTCGAGACAAACTATTTTTATATGTTATAACTTCCAAGGTGTTCTATTTTTATAATTCCCTCAAAATTGAAGGGTTGATCGACTGTTCTTATTCCCAATATTATTTTCATAATAGTTTAACACTGCAAGAATGGTCGGTCGATCCTTGTTGTGTTCTCCATTATGGATATAGCTAAATTGCTAGATAAATTTTTTCATAATTAACTATGAAAAGAAGGGGTGGCTGATCCTTCATGTCGGAAAACAGAAGTACAATTGACTTGATATTTAAACAATGACTAAATATTTTAGACATTGATTTTTTTACCTTAAAATTTTGAACATTTACAAATGAAAACTGCAATCTTCAAATATACATGCATTTTTTATTGGAAATTCACTTTTCAAATCAAAAATTGCATTTTTTATTTTAAATTCAACTTCACAATAATTTAAAGTTGTTAAACGTTTTAGATTCTCCTTATGCTTAATCAGATCATCTCCTTTGAAGGAGTAATAAAAGACTAAACTTTTATTGGAGCTTCGACTTGTAGGCTTAGAAGCACTAGACTCATTCCAGACATGAAGGACTGTACTAAAACAACATTCGATGACTGCTGCAAGTGTCTCTGAAAGAATGAAACCAAATCATTCACTGAATACATCATACCTCCTGCACAACATGGTAGTATAAGTTAAACTTCAAAAAGTGTTGAAAATCCCATAGTCATCCAAGGATTCCAATTCCCATCCCATTAACTTGGACTAGTTACTCGTGGATGCAGGCTGGAGAAACTTTAGAAAGCCTCCTACCCTTATGATTTTCCGAACTTCATCTACAAAGGGAATATTCTTGCAAAGACTAGTAAGCTCTCCGGGCCAGACGTAGTTATTTGTTGATGAATAGTGCAAAAAATGTGCGATGGTGATAACAAGTTTATTGTCTGTTAAGTCTGATACTACATCATCTGAGAGTCCCTCAACAAAATTTGAGATAGATTGCTGATTCAACCACTTGGCGCAATTAGAAGAAGCTGATAGCATGATCTGGAGACACAAACATTCGAATACTAGCAAGCAAATAGACTAGACACGGCAGTATTGCATCTCTCTCTAATACCTGCACAGTCATGCCTTCTACTTCTACTGCTTCTTCTCCCTATTTCCCCTCCTTGTTGCATAGCAATCAGTTATTGAAAGAAGAGTGATGGAAAGAAGATGGACGAAAACGTGATTGGTGCCAAGGAACATAATGAGAAATCCATGTATTGGGACTTCGAGAGTGCTCGAAATCCCAATATATCATGGTGTATTGGGACTTCAAGAGTGCTCGAAGCTGTCTACTTGGCGCAGTTCGAAGAAGCTGACAGCATGGTCTGGTACTAAAACAACATTCGAAGACTGCTGATGGGATTTCCCTCCCATCATATCCCTTCATTTCTACTTTTATGACCCGAATATTAGCAAGCGGATAGCCTAGACATGGAGGTATTGCATCTCTTTCGAATACCTATATAGCAAACAAATAATTGTCTATAAAAAGAAACCATTTCCAATAAATGAAAAA
This sequence comes from Larix kaempferi, assembly GCA_027924585.1. Classification (NCBI taxonomy): domain Eukaryota; kingdom Viridiplantae; phylum Streptophyta; class Pinopsida; order Pinales; family Pinaceae; genus Larix; species Larix kaempferi. Next base: position 20,555,034 of record BSBM01000753.1, read on the forward strand.
ATAATCATTTTATTGCATCCAATGCGTGAGCACACATATCATCATGCACAATAAAAACAGAGAAACTATTCCTAAATTTCCAAGTGTACAATAACAGGGGATGGCCAGATAGTTGGTATGGGCATCCCGCTTGGACGGGTTAGCTCCTAACACCATAGTTAGTGGAAGCAAAGGCATTCAACCGATGAAATGTACTTTGCAAATGATAAGCAAACACTTAAATTAGATGTGTGTAAAATAGTGACTACAAAATTTCTTTCTTACCGAGAAAAACCTTTTGCGGATATGTAGTCTTTGAAGGTTAGGAAGTTGCTCCAATAAGTTGAGAAGAAGAAGAGGCTTCAGAATATGGATATCAAGATTCTTCAATGATTTCAAGCTACCTAGTATCTCCACAAATTTCTCTGCAGGAAAATGGTGCATTGGGTCCATTATATGAGAACGTTTCTTCATAGCTATAAGTTTATGGCAGTTCATAGTTAAAGCCTCTATTTAAACATCCCATTACACATATTAAATGTGCATTGTTGGGAGAGGAAATAATAGGCTTCTGCAGTCCATAACAATAGATTAGCTCAAGCTTTTGAAGAAGATGGAAATGAGAAATAAAGCGAGCTAATAGCACCCCATTGACTCTTAGACCATTTTCATGAATTGAAACAAGAGTAAGAAGAAGCTGACAGCATGGTTTGGTACTAAGACAACATTCAACAACTACTGCAAGTGTTAACAACCGCAATAGCGCATGTTGTCTTAGAGAAGAAAGCTAGGAACATAATGACAAGTCCATGTATTGGGACTTTGACAGTGCTAATCTCCCTATGTACCCTCCTCATTGCAGGAACTTAATGAAAAATCCACTCATACCCATAGATTTTCAAGGGAGCCGACTTCAACATGCTTATATATCATGAGTAGAACTGGGGAGCGATCATAAGACTCAAGGCGAACAAACTGAAAAATTTCATGGTGAACAAACTAAAAAATTCCATTTCAGTTTGCTGTGAGTGGCCACTATGTTGATGGATTAGCCTATATATAGTGAGTGGCCACTGTGTTAACGAATTGAATGGGATGGTATTCTGGGATGGATGGGGAATGGTAATTATGACAATATGGAGGGATCATTGTGGTGAAAGATATCATCTATAGCGATTACAGATTTTGCTGGAGTAATCGTACACGTATCACTCCAATCGATTCCTTGAAAATTCAACGGCCAACATTCCTGCTGCTAGCGCATTAAATGTCCTACTCATGTGAATAATCTCATCATGCTTTCAGTCCACATAATGTTTATGTCTTGTCACCAAAAAAGTCTCTCGATTGGGTCTTTCGATGGGGTCAATGGTAATTATCACAGTATGGCAGGATCATAGATATCATCTATAGCGACTACAGATTTTGCTGGAGTAATCGTACACTTATTACTCCAATCGATTCCTTTAAAATCCTATATCCAACATGCCTGGTACCATTAATATCCTTAATATTCCTTTAAAAAATCTTTGAAATAATTTTAAAAATCAGATATGCCACGTGTCACAAGATAAGAGTTCCACGTGTCGCCAAATTTATAAAAGTTTTGCTTCAAAGACTTTGTTGGCAAGTAGAAATACTTTGACACTAAAAGAAAGGTCGGTCGATCCTTCTTGAGTTCTCCATTATGGATATAGCTGAATTTCTCAATAAATTTTTTCACAAATAACTGCAAAAAGAAGGGGTGGTCGATCCTTCTTGTCGACAAACAATGATCAAAAACAAAATTACTCAAAAACGATTTTTATATGTTATAACTTACAAGGTATTATATTTTTACAATTCCCTTGTAATTGAAGGGTTGGCCGACCCATCTTATTCCCAATATTATATTTATAATAGTTCGACACTACAAAAGGGTAGAGTGACCCTTCTTATTCCCAATATTATTTTCATAATAGTTCGACACTGCAAGAAGGGTCGGTCGATCCTTCTTGTGTTTTCCCTTTTATGATATTTCATTCTATTTAAAAAGAAGAAAAAAACAATAATGCTTTGATTTAAAAAGAACAAAAAGAAAGAATGTTTCTATTTAAAATAAAACAAAAAGAAAGAATGTTTATATTAAAAAAATGAAATAAGAATGACTCTATTTAAAAAAATAGAATAGTTTTTGTATAATGCTACTATAATGATACTAATGTAAATGTGTAAAGTTACTTATTTACAACTAATTGAAAAAGAAAACTTCAGTTTGACGAGCATTATGGACCACCAAGGAGCAAGAAGAGAATATAACCTGTGGTCGTCGCAAATTCTCTCATGCTCATAAGAGGTTTAGTGGATTAAACAATTGAAACTGTGGTCGGTCTCGTGTCTGACCTCTTCTCTCAGTTCAATGGTGGGCCTTGTTGATGGAATGATGTTCCTAAGGTCCATTGTGGAAGACTTAGAAAACACCTGCTAAAGGTTTATGAGGCAGTCTGCTTGAGCATCAAAGCACACAGAGAGTCATCTGACCACATGCGGTATATCTCTCAGCAATTAACCTGTTACGACTCCAGAATTGATGATTTGGAACGCAATCAGATTGAACTTATGGGGACAGTGAATTTTATAAAATATGAAATTTTGAAGATGGCCAAGATGTCACAGTGCATCCACTTCTAGGAATCCCCCTCTCTAGACATGAGAATTGCTGAGTCTACCTCAGTTCAATGGTATAATTTTTTGTAGAAGAGATCCCTACTTGGATTAGTTTTTACATCAATTTTGGAATTTTTTTAGCATCGGCTTGTTAAATTTACAGAGCCATACTGGGAAAGCTATTCATGCTCCCATGCTCTCCTTTTTGTAATGAATGGCTGTGCACAGCCTTCTGAATACATACATCTATATGCTTCAATATAATTATAGAGAAGTATTTTATAGAGAAATATGGTAAAATGATGAATATATCTTTTTGAATATAACACATTGTATTTTACATATTAAGAACAAAAGCATTTTACATATTAAGAACAAAAGTATTTTATATATAAAGAACACACATTTACAACCGAAAAATCACCGATTATTGGAAAACTTTACAACCAAAAACCTAAATGGTCAAATAATGGAAAAATACTAAGGCTAGGCCGTCATTTCATGTATAACCAGAATGGAAAATAATGGAAAAATACTAAGCACAAGAAGGGTTGGCCGACCCTTTGTTTAGTAGATAATTGATAACACCAGTATCCAGCAATTCATCTGTATCCAAAATGGCTAGCACAAGAAGGATCAGACGACCATTCTTGCAGTCTAGAACTAGTACGGAAATAATACTGGGCAAATCGCATGAATTGGGGGGACCATCGAAGGAGAGAACTGGAGACACTCTATACTTGGAGACTAGTAATGTTTTACAATCTTTAAAGAATTTTAGTTAGTTTCTATTCTACTTTCTTTTGTTATGTGTATCAAGTTTCCTTGATTCATTTTGGTTTTTCATACATACATCTAATAACTCTGTGTTGTATTGTAAAATCATAAAACATATAAATCTATGTGCTTGATTTATTATTCATATGATTTTTATGCAGGTTATGCATCACTCGATTTCTTTACTTGATTCATATAGTTTCACATTCTTCAATAACAACGCAGTCATTATCGTCATAATTTAATTTGATAATTAGCTCATCATTGACAGGACAGTCACATTCTTTTTAATACTTTGACTAAAATAACATAGGAATCTTTACTCTTGAAAATATGCATCAACTCTGCTCAGGAATATTTATTCAAAATTGAAGGGCTCAATACAAAACGAGTATCTCTTCACAGGTTCCAACACTTACTACATTGCCAAAAATAAACATCTAATCCTTTGAATAAAATAACACCAGAATCTTTATACATTGTAAAACCTCTCGAGGTAAAACCCTAACTACTTCATAACTAAAAATATAAAATTATAAACTAACTATTACATTCCATTTCAATCAAAATTTATACAATTAACAAAATTTCTCAAAATATAACATTTGATGTCTTTCTATTGGTTGTAGCTACTGACAGGTCTTCTTTCTCGAACAGTAGTCTTCAAGTGTGCAAGGTGTACTTCATTTTCCCATCTCTCCACTGTCTTCCATTGCTCTATAGAAGGTACCTCATAACTAGTCATCTCCTCGACCAGAACTTTCATCTCTATGTGCTCTACAATGGAAGTTGGAGGAATCTTTTCAACTATCATGGCCAGCTGGTTTAGAATTTCAAAATCAAGGGAGAGTTTCTTTAGTAGAATTTTCCCTATTAGAACATGAGTCAAACCTTGAAATTGCTCATGGTTCCTCCTGATGTTATATAGTAAATCCTTATAATTGTCTTAAGAAATTAACTCATTATTTTCATCCCAAAAAGAAGGCAGTCCCTTTTGTATTACCTTCTCAAATCCCTTTTTGGACGCTTCAACCTATTCCTTCATATGTTCTGCACTAGCCTTAACATTCTCAATGTGAGAATGTTTGCTAAGGACTCTCCTAGCCCAAGTTATGATTGTTACCCTGTTTTCGATAGCCATTGCTTTCAAATCACCTTCTGTCAGAGTATATAAGAAACTTATGGTACCCTGGGCTGTATCTTTTTGTATCTTATCTAAAACTTCTCTCATTGCTTTACAGCATTGTAAGCTATCATTTGCTATGGCTTCCTTTGTCTTCAAAAAATCTAAATAAGGCCTCAATTTTGCAACCTCATCGATAATTGAATCCCAAATCAAACGCTTTGCACCTTGCAATGCTAGTTGTCCTGTCATTTGGCCTATCATCCTGTGATTTCTGCCTACCAAATCTTTATTGTTTTTTGTCAACTCTTTTATTTCATTTTCCTTTTTCTGATTTTCCTCTTCTAGTCTTTTTTTTCTTCTTTTAGTTCTATGATCTACACCTCTTTCAAGCTAACTTGGGACATAGCTTGAACTATATCATATGTGCTTGCTTATTTGTTTCCTTGATCTATTCCTTGCTTCTCTTGTGCTACATTTTCCAATTTCGACTTTAGATATTCAATTCCAGTCTTAAGACTTGGTCTATATTTCTCCCAACTTTCCTCTTTTTCCTCAAACTCGAGCAATTTAGCAAGATAGTCATCCAATTATCGAGATAAAGTTTCTTTTTCTTGTTCAAACACAGTTAATTCAGATGCTTGAATTATCCGTGTTGCTGGAATTCTAACCTTTTGCTAAATTAATTGGATATTCTTTTCTTTCTCAGCTAAAAGCTTTTTAATTGCCTCCTCTCTATTTGGTTCATCATTTCTCTTCACCAGGTCATCTTGCAAACTTTTTATTTGAAGCTAATGAGCTTTGTTCTCTTTTTTCTCTTGGCTCAACTGGATTTGCAACCTGTTCACTGTTTTCTCTAATTTTTCCACTGTTAAAGTAGCTTTCATCATATCATCATAAATCACCTCTCCAGTCTGTCTGTGTAGGTGAATTTTAACACGGACTATTATCTTCTGCAAATTCAATTTCATTTCTATGACCTTATCATCAGACGATACGAAAAAATTCAAAGTATTTTTGTCTGGATCTCTTCTAGTCATCAGAGTAATTTCTTAATCAACAACATTCCTGACTTCTGGAAACAACTTATGCATTGCTTCTGTTGCTGTTTGTCTATCTTTCCCATATTTTACACATATTTCATCTCTTGAATGAAATTTGCTAGAATCACCTGCAGCTCTTGCCTCATCAAATTTGTATTCCTGTACTTGAATACCTGGCCTTTGGTATTTTTCTTTTTTCATTCCATTTTCTTTGTCAGATACAACTACTTCATCTTCCTGGCTTGATTTTAATATTTTGGCTTCTCTTTCTTCCTCCACCTGCATATCAGTACTTTCATAAAAACTTCTTTTACTTGTTGCTTCAACCTTTCCTGGGGTAGGTACCAACTCAGCTGAAACTTTATCCAAGGTAGAAGGATTAACGTTTGAACTTCCCGAAACTTCTGTGTCTAATTCATAATGTAGTAAATTCGCCATCTTCACCAATCCTTCAACCTCTAGGTGATCAAAGGCTTTATTTTTGTTCTCTTTCCTTCTGTCAGAAATAACATGACAAGAATCATAATTAATAGTTGTCACTTTCCTAAAACTCATTGCTTCTAAATGTTTTTGTAGAAAAGGGAGAGCATTCTTGTTCTTGATGATAAAAGGACCAATTTTTAAACGGAACTTTATATCTGTAGCTTTCTTGAAAAGTAGAAAATGGTCATTTTCTACTATCAATTTTTGTGTGATAAACTCCTAAGCAAAAAATCTCGGAGTCAAAAAGGATGGTAGAATAAAGGGCTCCTTAAAAAATCCATAAAGTCTGATTATTGTATCTTGCTTACCTAAAAACCAGTCTCCAATTGCTTTTTTTGGGCTTAATTGCATCAGGGTCTTCATCTCTGATAATGCTCTAGGAAAATTTTCTCCAAACATCAATCTGTATACTTCTGATAAAATAAAATTCATAAAATTAAACATACTGTCTTCCATTGTTTCTGAAAACACAGACTGTGGGAATTGTAAATATTTTTTACTGCTAAACAAGAGCATTTTCATCAGGTGTGTCTAGAATTTGAAATGTCTCGAAGCATGGAAATTAACTAACTTAGAGTGGATGTTCCAAGCCAAGAATTCATCAAATTTAAGGTAGGGTACTTGACTATAATCCATTTCTGGTTTACCAACGCTTAATCTAAAAATCAAACTTAACTAGACCTCTGTGACCATGGAATCATCATCAAACCATAAAAACTGTGTAATAAGTGACAAAACTAACTGGGATTTTTCATCAAATAAATTAATGTCAAGTGGATAGGGGGTGTTATCAATGGCAAGGCCAAGTTTCAGACAAGTGGTCATGAAGGTTTTTTTGGTCTCAGTGGATGACTCTCTATACTGGCTAAGTAGGGCTTCTTCGGAAAAATCTTCCTGGTCGTGGGAGGAAAACAGGGGTACTCGTAGAGATTTCCTAACGGTAGATGCATTTACACGGAAAATAATTTTCTTTCGTGATGAATTAAAAATGACTCTTCGACTCTAAGAATAATTTACTGCACACCACGAAATGAATTCCGAAAACCCTGATGGTTGTTCATGACAAAAATGGATAAAACAAGACTTATAAACATTGTGCACATCCAAATTTTGTTTATATAAACCCTCCAACTTGCTTTTGATTTCTGAAACTGAGAATTTTAATATTATGGGGTCATGAATGTCACTATCTCTGTCCACTAGGGTTTCTCTATCCTCATAGTTTCAACGTTCTGACAGATGGTTTTACTACTTACTTTCACAAGTTAAGAAGACCTACCTAGCACGGACAGGTTGAATAAACTATGCTCTATCACTTTCGAGCAGCATAGACATGTTCCAATCCTCTGCCGTTCACAACACAAAAGTCAAATTTTGATGTGCCCTTCTCTTTTATACACCACCGAAGGTGGTTTCGCAACGCAGGATGGTGGTTTTCCTTACCGCTTTCTCTGATTGAGGAATTATTTGGAGACGACATGCATATAGTGGTATGGTATTTTGCAACCGCTCAGACCTCAATTACGTCGTGCATGTTGGAGGGGTTGAATGATTATGGGCCGTCAATCTAACCTCCCTTTATTGAAAAGCTGTTGATCTAACCTCCCTTTTATCATTCTCCCATGAGGTACGGTGGGCATTTTCCCAAGGCCACCTGAACCAATTTTCCAACACTTGGTCATTTCCAAGAATTTCTCCAACTTGGTTGATCCTGAAACCCTATTTTGGCATACTTATAACTTTATCCTCAGAAATGATTAAGAAAAATTGAAACCATGACAAGATATCCACTTCAACAAGCATAGCATGATATGATAGTGCGTGCATTTTTCTCAAACCATGAATTATGGCGGGCATTCTATCAGACCAATTTTTTGTACTTTTCATACAACATGTCAGATTGAGACACTGATTTAATGATAGCACCAGAACACCATCATGTGTCTTTCCAACCTCATCACACATTCCATGTCATCATACATGCCACATCATCACTTCCTATGGTGTCAATTCTCTTTTTGAGGTTCACACGTGTGAGGTTTTGGCCTGCCAAAATAGAGATCAATTCATGTGCAACCAGAATGAACACATATTTCATTAAAATTGGAAACTTTTTATTACAAGGACATAACCAAAATTGAGTTTTTTGGTTATTTTCAAATTCTAGATCCACAGTTTAATTCCAAATTTAATGAAATATGTGTTAATGATCAATGTTTAAATTTGAGCATTAATTCACAATACTCTTGGATCTTTACTGAGAGAATAACATATACAGTATATCAATGCATAATAATCACAATAAGCATGACAAGCATCATAAGAATCCAAAGCATGAGAGACAAGAGACACAGAGTTTCCGTGGGGAAAACCCTAAGGTGAAAAACCCCACAACTTCCTCAAAGATAGAGAGAGCAATGGCTCAACCAAAGTAGAACAAAAATATAGTTGAGATAGTCTCCTAGAGCAGATGATCCTCCTCCTCACTAGTGCGGCACTTTCTGAGGGAGAGAAGTGTGTCTTTCCGAATGATCCAAATAGAGATCTCCCGATCTCTATTTATACTTAACCTGTTTTCCCAGTGACCTTATGGGGTCGACTTGTCTATCTAGATACATACACAATATAATATATATTTTAGGGAGGACCCCACACATGGTGGTCTAATAACCCATCGGCAAGTACACACACTTGCGACACTTGTCAATCCACATGACGACACTTCCTTATAGATGAATAACACATCTCTTATAAGGGTAAAATAAATATATATGAAATACATAGATGAAATACATTCCAAAGTTACATATACATCAACACTCCCTCTTAACTAGGAAGGTATTTCTCGACACAGTTCTGCTAGACAAGTCTTCTTCTCGGGATCATCGTCATCATCATCGTCACTACTGCTACTATCTCAACCACTCTCTAACTCTACTCATCATAGGAAGTTCTACAAAGCCAGTCCTTTTTCATACTGGATGTAGGCCCACCACCTGCAGGTCTTTATCATCAGTGTGAACGGTCTGATAGAGGGTGCCTCTCAGGACTATGTGCGGATGAAATACCGGAAAGAGTATCCCAAGAACATTTATGTGCCTAAGCACGATCGACAAGATCTCCCAGGACTGATTACATGCATCTCCTCCACAATACCTTTAAAGAGCATCCCAGGAACATTTATGTGCCGCAACACGACCGACAAGATCTCTAAAGAGCATCCTAGGACTTATTACAAGCACACAGCTCAACCTCTCGGATCTCCAGGACTAATTACATGTGGATAGAAAAAACCTTTAAAGAGCATCCAAGGAACATTTATGTGCCGCAGCACGATCGGCAAGATCTCTAAAGAGCATCCCAGGACTAATTACGAGCACACAACTTAACCTCTCGGATCTCCAGGACTAATTACATGTCTCCGTAGTAATACCTCATCCCAGGACTGATTACGAGCACACAGCTCAACCTATCGGATATCTGAGGATTGATTACATACTACATAGCAATACCAGAAAGAGTATCCCAGGAACATTTATGTACCGCAGCATGACCGGAAAGATCTCCCAGGACTGATTATATGCTATTTGCACAACCTACCACATATCATCTCTGACCTCCAAGTATCAACCTGATACTCATGATCCAACGGATCATCATCGCACAAAGCATCATCCTGATGCTCATGATCACACCTATCATCATCACTGTACCATCTTGATACACATCATCTAGAGCAACACCCTGAAGCTCGTCATAATGATCATCATGATCATACAATGCATCCACCTGATGCATAGCAAGTATCTACCTGATACATATCATCATACATGATCCACCTGATCATACAGTGTATCCAACTGATACAAATACAAATACATGATCTATATGATCATACAATGTATCCACCTGATACATATACAGATACATGGTCCAAGCATACAACATGATGCATATACAAAATACATACAAATGATCCAGCATGATGCATACATACATAAATGATCCAACTGATCATAACAAGCATCCAACATGATGCATATACATATACAGAGTAGTAACTGGAGCATCATCCTGATGTTCATCATCCATGATCCTCCTGATCATCATAGCATCGTCCTCTTCAGATCATCTCATCGTCTATGAAGCACAACCCAGATGCACATCATCCAGCACTTACACCACCGACCTGGGAGAACACATCTACCACCATTCAGGGAAGGCTCCAGCCCTTACTTTTTCACCATGGGAGAACACATCTACCACCATGTGGAAAATGGCTCAGCAATTACATCACGACCAAGGGAGAACACATCAACCATGTCAGAAAAGCTCATGTGCATCTGCATCTTCCAGACTCATCACTTCTCTTTGGAAGGAACCTCGATCTAAAGTGCACCAATCCTCTCTCTGAAGTACTCAAACTCCACTATGGCCAATGGCTTGGTCAATACATCTGCAACCTGCTCATCTGTCGCAACATACTCTACTCTGGCGGTACTCAGTGCTACGTAGGACTGCTTCCTGCTAAACCAAGAGATCACATTTGATCCTATATGTAGCACTACCTACCCAATCTGAATCAACATAACCCTGTAGGTTAAACTTTTGATTCGCATCATACTTGAGCCCATAATCAACTGTACCCTTCAGGTACCACAGAATATGCTTTACAACAACGAGGTGAACAGTCCTTGGATTGATCAGGAACTGGCTCAATGTGTTCACCGCAAAGCAAATATCTGGTCTCATGTTTGTCAGGTACATCAAGGACCCAATCATCTGACGATAAATAGTGATATCAACCGGCTCAGATGAAGCATCACACAGAAGCTTCAGGTTCGATTCCATAGGTGTGGCAATAACCTTGCGGTCCATCATCCCGAACCTCTTCAGGATCTCTACTGCATACTTCCCTTTTCCAAGGAAGATTCCATCTGCACTTTGCCACACCTCCATGCCAAAAACAAATAGTGCATCATCCCCAAGTTCTTCAACTTGAACTCGGCAGCAAGCTTCCGCTACATGTCGGCAATCAATCTATACTCACCTGTTACAAACAGATCATCCACATAGTAGTATCATTGGATTTCCTTCCTCAACCTTGTATTAAAGGTTGGAATCTGCGTTATTCTTGGTAAAGCCCAAACTGGATAGAAAGTTGTCTATCCTACCATACCAAGTTCCACACATATATGACTCCCTGTCATGTGTCTCAGAACCAAGTGGCTACAACACATACACTTCTTCTTCAACTACACCATTCAAGAAAGTGTATCTTCCTCTTCATCACTATAGCATGCTTGATCATGTAGATCCACTTGGAAGTCACTACAGACTCCCCTTCAGGTCTTGGGACTGCATCCCAAACATCTTCATGATCGACTGATACTCCTCTATCATGGCATTCTTCCTAGATCCTGGGAACTTCAATATCTTCAATAGATATCTTTGTTGCTGGAACTAATGTTGTAGTCCTTTTGTAGGTGAACATATACGGTCTTTCCTAAAAAACAATTTAAATTGCATGATTAGAAACATCTCATAATTTTCAGAACAAATTCTTTACACATAAAGAAATATGTGATGCAGTCATGCAGTTATCTTAGCCAATGCTTCAATACAACATTTATCCATGTTCCACAACTTTCTAGATGCCTTCCATTCTCTACCAGAACATTGTTAAGAGTTTGAACTACTCCCAACATGTCAGCAAAGAGGTTTCATTCTATATAAGTAGCACTAGAATGTTGTACAGTGCCATAGGCCACTTACCCATCACATGCATATTAGTAGTATAATATTCATTAATGCAATCATTCTAATATGCACAATACATATCCTAAGTCTAGGAACATGAGCATAATATTATTTAAACAAAAAAAATAGGCAAGAAATGATAATTGAAATACTTATCTTTGTTTTTTTGTTGGGTGGACTCCCTCTGAGTCTTTGCTTCCTGGCAAGAGCTGCTGAAGTAGCTTCTTATACACCTTTATGTTGTGGAATGTAGGAAGATGGTCAACTCCCTCTGAAAATCTGCATCCTTGCAGGAGCTGCTGGAGTGTGCTCCCTCTTGATCTTTGCTTCCTGGATTACCTATCCTTGAACTTATATTCATCCTTGCTGACATCAATCTTCTTGAACCTTGGAAAGTATATTCTGTAAGCCTTCGAGCTTTCACTGTAACCCACAAAAATACCCTTCTTTCCTGAAGGATCTAGTTTAGTCCTCTTTTCATTTGGGACATGAGTGTATACTGGACAACCAAATATTCTGAGATGGCTGACTTCAGGTTTCTTACTAGAAAAGACCTCTTCTTGAAGTCACCTGAGGTGAATTCTCCACCATTGTCGGATCTGAATGTTTTGATCTTCTTGTCAGTTTGATTCTCCATCAAGGTTTTGAATTCCTTGAACTTATCAAACACCTCATCTTTGTTTTTCAAGAAGTATACCCAAGTCTTGCTGGAGAAGTCATCAATAAATGAGACATAGTAAACATACCCACTCAGAGAACTGGATGACATAGGACCACATACATCTGAGTGGATGATTTCCAGGATACCTTTTGCCTTGCTTTCACTGCTTGGAAATGCCTTCTTAATGTTCTTTCCTTTTGCACATCCTTTGCAAACATCTCCATATTTGGTCTTGATTTCAGGAGGACCCTCTACAACCTTGCTTGCAATTGGAAGTGCCCTATAGTGCATATGAGCAAGTCTTCTATGCCAAAGTTCACTTGGCTCCATGGATTCATGCACCATGGCATGTTCAGGTTGTCCTTTTAATTTATGTTCGGGTACACAGGGTACTACCAAAGGACCGAACACCAAGAGCAACCACTTCACACAAACAGATCACAGATCAACACACCGATGTTTTGACGTGGTTTAAACCCTCTTGAGGGAAACACTCCACGGCCCCGGGCAAATAGCTTCTACGGGACAATTTATTATGCAAAGAAAGAAAGTTACAAATGAGCTTCTCATCATCGATCAACTAAACAATGACCCTCCATGCTCTTTAAATAGAGATCATGGACCAATCGGGTGTTAAGCCACGGATCAAGGTTAGGTTTGATCTAAGAGAAGTTGAGTCGTCGGATCACTCTATGTCGGAAACATATCGTGACCGTCGGATTAAGTATTTACAAATGCATACTAATGCATACTAAAGAAACACACTATCCGTAACGGATATATTACACAAGTTGATCTTAACTAACTCCTAAGTGTCTAAATATCCTAACAATTTATACAAACCTCCCTCTTGCTCTCAAATCACAATTGCATCATCTATGGTCTTTCCCTTTGGCCACATTAGGACTTGGCCATCCACAAATGCAACCCTCATACCTTTTGTATCTAATGCAGAGATGGAGAGTAAGTTATTCTTGAGCCCAGGTACATACAAAACATCTTTCATCTTCAAAGACATCCCAGTGTCTAGATTGTAGGAGGCCTCACCACTTCTTTTGATAGGGTATTGGTAGTCATCCCCAAGTTTCACCTTATGGGGTGACTCATGTTTATATAGTTTAGCAAAGGATTCTTTAAACCCAGTCATGTTTTTTTAAACCCCACTGTTAATTAACCAATCATTACAACCATGGGAGATAGTACCTGTGAGAGTAGAGATTAGAACATACTCTTCTTCACTTGATGAGTCATCATTACTATCATCACTTTCTTCCCTAGCCTTCTTCTTTGGAGGTTCATCATCTTCGACAGCATGAGCATGGTACCTTCTCTTGTTACCCTTCTTCTTCTTGCTGGAGTTGTTGTTGTTGTGGTTGTCCCTTTTGTTCTTGGGACATTCTGAAGCAAAGTGACCCTTCTCTTTACAAGTGAAACACCTCATATCTTCCTTGTATTTTTGAAAATGATGAGAAGATTTCTTCTTGTGATGGGATGGCTCCTTCTTGAACTTGCCCTTCTTAGTGCGAGCTGTGAGAGCTTAATCTTCATTTCCAATCTTCTCTTCTCTTGCCACAAGCCTTGCTTCTTCTTGAGAACATTCCTCCCATAATCTGCTGAAGGAGACTAACTTCTTTCTGGCACAGATCCCCTGGATAAAAGAGTCCCATGACCTAGGTAGGCCATTCAAAGTGGTCATAACAATTTCACCATTCTCCACCATTTCATCTATAGCTTCAAGTTGTTCCTTGATCTGAGATACCTTCGAGAAATAAGATTGAATGGTTGCTCCATTCGACATCTTGACCCCTTTCAATTGATTCTGCAGGTCATCTTCCGATTTATGTTCTTTACTTCAAATAGCTTGGTCAAAGAGTCAAACATAGCCTTAGGTGTCTTTAGAAAAGACACATGAGATGGTCTTTGATAGAATCAGCAATGATTCTCTTTGCCTTGACCAAGTTCTTCTTATGCAATACCTTAGCCTCTTCATCCTCTAGGATAGGGATGTCTTCTTTTATATATCAATCCAACTCATTTTCTTCCAGGATTAACCCAATCCTATGCTTCCAAGCTTAGAAGTTATCATCCCTTTCAAGCTTATCCTCAAGCTTGGTGTGGTGAGACATCTTAAAGAGTACTTCAAATGAAATAGAAAAGATTTAGGTCTTACCACTTGAAATGCTGAAAACTGGATGTGGTCCCGGATTAGGGTTTGTCGGAAAAACCCTAAAAATTCAAAATGTGAATTTCAACTTTCTCGAAGGATAGAAAGATGTGCCTTTATGAGATGATCAGCCTAGTGTATTCAGAATTTGAGATCAGCAAATCTTTACCCTTCAGATTTTCCTTTTTGTCCTCTCAGGTTCACTAGGGAGAGCCCTGAATTAGGGTTTGAGTTTCCCGAAGATCTACCCAGCCAAAAATCTCGATCCAAACCTCTAAACTTCGATTTTTACAAGGCGCTTCCAGCTATGGCTTCAGATTTCAGAAATTCCTATTTTTGTGGAAGCCCTAATTTTTAGGGCCAAATCTGAAAATGCTCAGAATTGAATTCTGATTGGACAAATAGATTCACCTTGATGATTAGAGTCAATCTACTATACTGCATTTCCAAAAACTGCGGAGAGAAACCCAATAAACAAGAAACACAAGTTTCCGTCACTGCAAAATGTCTTCTTCTCAGGTTAGCTCTGATACCATGTTAAAATTTGAGCATTAATTCACAATACTCTTAGATATTTACTGAGAGAATAAAATATATAGTATATCAATGCATAACAATCACAATAAGCATCACAAGCATCACAAGAATCAAAAGCATGAGAGACAAGAGACACAGACTTTCTGTGGAGAAAACCCTAAGGTGAAAAACCCCACAACTTCCTCAGAGATAGAGAGAGCAATGGCTCAACCAAAGTACAACAAAAATACACTTGAGATGGTCTCCTAGAGCAGACGATCCTCCTCCTCACTAGTGCGCCACTTTCTGAGTGAGAGAAGTGTGTCTTTCCGAATGATCCAAATAGAGATCTCCCGATCTCTATTTATACTTAACCTTTTTGCCCAGTGACTTTATGGGGCCGACTTGTCTATCTAGATACATCCACAATATAATATATATTTTAGGGCCGACCCCACACATGGTGGTCTAATAACCCATCGGCAAGTATACACACTTGCGACACTAGTCAATCCACATGACAACACTTCCTTGTAGAGGAATAACACATATCTTATAAGGGTACAATAAATATATATGAAATACATAGATGAAATACATTCCAAAGTTACATATACATCAACAATCAAGGATGGAAAAACACAAATCACATGAAGGGTCAGCTGACCCTTCTCTTAGTACATAATTGTCAACACGAATATCTAGTAATTCACCTGTATCCAGACTGGTGAACGCAAGAAGGATCGGATGACCATTCTTACAGTATAGAACTAGTATGAAGATAATATTAGGCAGAAGAAGGGTCGATCACCCCTTCATTTATGAGGGACTTGTCCAAATATTCAACCTATGAAGTATAGGCTGTCAATTTATGTATACCCTGAATAGTGAAGACTAAAAAAATACTAACCACAAGAAGGGTCGGTCGATCCTTCATTTAAAAGAGAAATGAAAAAATATTAAATCTAAGAAGGTTGGCACAACAATTCCCCACAACCGACTTCTGCAGTATATGGAAGGGATCGGGACATTGCCTAAGTTATAACACCTAAACAATATTTATCGGGACTTCCTACTGCCGACAAGAAGGATTGGATGCCCCTTCCTTTAGTAGATAATTGTGAACACCAATATTCGACAATTCACCTGTATCTAGGATGGTGAACACAAGAAGGATTGAACCACCCTTCTTGCAGTCTAGAACTATTATGAAAATAATAGTGGGCAGACGAAGGGTCGGTTGACCCTTTATTCATTTATCTTGACCCTCATTTGAAATGGGGTGTCGGTTAATGAAATACAACTTCAAATGAACGTCATATTATGCAGGCACTGATTCATTTGATAATTTGTATATTTTTTACTACTTCAAATGACCGTCATAATTATCATATCAGAACAGTGCAAAAACCAATTTCAAAAGTGGCAATATCAAAAGAAAAAGTATGGTTTTGGAACCTGGATTTGGCAATTTTTGAAACAGATTTGGCAGTAAAATCCACACAATAGGTAATTTTCAAAGATTAAAAATAATAAAAGGAAACAGAAACAAAATCAACATATTTATTAATTCCATCAGCTTAATTATGGGTCATAAGATAAAGACAAGTCGACAGCTGAGATCTAATCTGGGGAATGTGAAAAACGAGTTGTGGAGGTTTAATTGTTATGAAATATATACAACATTCCCGCAATACGCAATTGCGGGTTGCGTGACTACAACTCGAAATAAAAACAAACCAAAGTTTCTGCAATCCGCAATCCGAATTACTTGTTGAAGAAACACATGTCGCAAATCCATTACTCAAACAGTTCCCATAATCCGCAATCATGATTAACTATATAGCCACTTCGACAATCTATAGCATGATATGATGGTGCGTGAATTTTCCTGAAACCATGAATTATGGCGGGCATTCTCTCAGAGCAGTTTTGATTACTTTTTCCATGCTTTGTCAATTTCCAAAGTTTCACAAACTTGCCATACTCTTCTAGAATGATGTCAGATAGCAACAGAACACCATCATGTTCCTTTCTAGCCTTATCAAACATTCCATGTCATCATAGATGCCATGTCATCACTTCCTATCGTGTGAGATTTTGGCCTGCCAAATTAGAGATCAGTTCATGTATAACGAGAATGGCCAAGACTGGAAAAATATAAATCAGAAGAAGGGTTAGCCGCCCCTCGTTTAGTAGATAATTGTGAACACCAATATCCACCAATTAACTTGTATCTAGACTGGTGAACACAAGAAGGATCGCATGACCCTTCTGGCAGTCTAGAACTAGTATGAAAATAATAGTGGGCAGAAGAAGGGTCGACCTCCCCTTCATTTATGAGGGGATTGTGCAAATATACAACCTACGAAGTATAGGTTGTCAATTCATGTATATCCTGAATGGTGAAGACTGCAAAAATATTAAGCATGAGAAGGGTCAGTCGACCCTTAATTCAAGCTCGAAAAATTGGAGAAAACGACCCCTAGTAAAAACTCACAGTAAAATCCACACAGTAGGTAATTTTTGAAGATAAAAAATAATAAAAGGAAACATAAACAAAATCCACATATTATTAATTTTGTTGGGTTAAATCTAGGCCGTAACATTAAGACAAGTGGACAGATGAGATCTAATATGGGGAATCCTTCAAGGAGTTGTGGGGGTTTAATGGTATTGAAATATATACAACATTCCCGCAATCCGCAATTGTGGGTTGCGGGACTAAGACTCGAAATAAAAACAAATCAAAGTTTCCGCAATTCGCAATCTACCTTGGAGGTTGCAGAAACACATGTCGCAAATTCATTATTCAAACAGTTCCCGCAATCCGCAATCATGTATAACTAGATATCCACTTCAACAAGTTATAGCATGATATGATGGTGCATAAATATTTCAGAAACCATGAATTATGGTGAGCATTCTATCACAACAGTTTTGACTACTTTTTCCATACTTTGTCAATTTCCAAAGTTTCACAAATTTTCCATACTTTTTGAGAATGATGTTAGATTCCAACACTGACTAAATGATACACCAGAACACCATCACATGTCTTTCTAGCCTAATTACACATTCCATGTCATCATTCATGCCATGTCATCACTTCCTATGGCATCAGTTCTCTCTTTGAGGCTCACACGTGTGATATTTTGGCCTTCCAAAATAGAGATCAGATCATGTATAACCAGAATGGAAAAATATAAATCACAAGAAGGGTCAGTCGCCCCTTCATTTATGAGGGAATTGTGCAAATATTCAACCGACGAAGTATAGGCTATCAATTCATGTATATCCTTAATGGTGAAGACTGCAAAAATACTAAGCACAAGAAGGGTCATTCGACCCTTCATTTAAAAGAGAAATGAAAAACAATTAATCTACGAAGGTTGGGACAACATTTACCCACTACCGACTTCCACAGTATCTGGTAGGGATGGGGACATTGCCTATGTTATAACATGTAAACAATATTTATCCCAACTTCCGACTAATGAAAGGAAGGATCGACCGCCCCTTCATTTAGTGTTAAATTTTGAGCACTAATTCACAATACTCTAGGATCTTTACTGAGCGAATAACATGTATAGTATATCAATGCATATCAATCATAATAAGCATGACAAACATCATAAGAATCAAAAGCATGATAAGCAAGAGACACAGAGTTTCCGTGGGGGGAAAACCTAAGGTCAAAAACCCCACAACTTCCTCAGAGATAGAGAGAGCAATGGCTCAACCAAAGTATAACCAAAATACACTAAGATAGTCTCCTAGTAACAAATGATCCTCCTCACTAGTGCGCCACTTTCTGAGTGAGAGAAGTATGAGTTTTCGAGTGATCAAATAGAGATCTCCCGATCTCTATTTATATTTAACCTGTTTTCCCAGTGACACTATGGGGCCGACTTGTCTAGCTAGGTACATCCACAATATAATATATATTTCAGGGATGTCCGCACACATAGTGGTCTAATAACCCATCGGCAAGTACACACACTTGCGACACTTGTCAATACACATGACGACACTTCCTTATAGAGGAATAACACATATCTTATAAGGTTACAATAAATATATATGAAATACATTCCGAAGTTACATATACATCAACACTCCCTCTTAACTAAGAAGGTATTTCTCGACACAGATCTGCTAGTGTTAACACCTAAAAAGTGCTCACTAGCTCATTCCCTTACTCACATGACCCATTTGTCCACTTTTCCACCATCTGAGCCTCTGAAACCAACAAAAGGTCACCAAAAGACCTTAGTACACCCCTTTTTCCATCAAAAAAGATTATTTTTCCAAGAAAATCATAAAAAACCCTCAAAAAGGGTCAAAATTCCCAAAATTAAAAAGGGAATTAAAATATTATTTTTATTCAAAAAAGGAAAAAGGAGGGAAAAGTACCTAAACCATGTTGGTCAATACCATTTGGTTTCCACAAAACCACAAATGGTATTTCCCACCACCAAAACCTATAAAAAGGTGGTAGGGGCTCCTCATTTCACATCCATCCATTATCTCATCCTTATGCTGCTGAAATCTCCCTTGAGCATTTTAGCCATTGCAAACCACATTGGAGATTGGAGTTGCTCATCCTTGGAGCCATTCAACCTCATCATTAGAGGTATTGATTCCGCAAGCACTTGCTTGTCCCATTCTTTTAATACAAATTCATTATTTTACATTATCTTGTTCTTGATTTTAAATTAGTTTTGTTATTTGCTTAATATCTTTGCATAGATCCATGGTTAATCTTGTTTAATTAGTTTATTGTTATTTATTTCCATTGAAACTGCTGCTACTAGTTAGCAGGTGCCCATAGCACTAAGCCTCGTTGCAAAACCGGGCCAACAGTTTTTGGCGACTCCGCTGGGGATTGAACTATAGATCTCAATTTTTCTTTCAATCTTTGTTTTTTTTAGTAGTTTTTAACCTCTAGATCCATAGATCTGCCATCCTAGACAGCAGATCTATTGCTGCTCTAGCTTTTGGCCCCATAAATTGCCATTAACAGACTGAAATTTTCAATTTTCGGGTTCGTTTCTCGGTTTCCGTGCACGGCTTCCACCTTGCGGCTTTTTTCCAGACAATCGCGCGGTCCATCGCGACTTTTCTGTGTTTTTCCACGCGGTCCATCGCGGCTTTTTGCCAGAGAGTCGCGCGGTCCATCGCGACTTTTCTACATTTTTCCGCGCTGCACACCGCGGCTTCGCGGCCAATTTCCGTGCTGCCCATCGCGACAGTGCGGCTAAAACCCACGCTGTCCATCGCGACTGTGCGACCAAAACCCACGCCGTCCATCGCGACTGTGCGACAGAAACCCGCGCGGTCCATCGCGGTTTTTCTGTCAAAACCCGCACGGCTGAATTTTTCATTCGACCATCCCGATTTTGAAAAAAAACATTTTACTGAACTTTCTGCCCATAGCACATTTTTTACAGTATTAAATTCTGCATATTTGACAGCTTTGAAAAAAATTTTACTATTTAAAGTGCATATCTAGAAATCTTTTTAAAAATTTTCAAGAAAGTGAAAGAAAGACTCATTTTGCATTTTTATCTAGATTAAAGTTTTTTCCTGTTTACTTCTTTAAAATTTTGCCCTTAGCAATTTACTTGAAAAAATAAATCCATTTATTTCTTTTAAAGAAGTCTATTATTTGCTTTCAGAAATCAAAAGATTCTTTGTTTTTTTTGAGTTGATATTTGCAAAGCAATTTAATTCCCATTTATATGAAAAAGTCATAAATATTTGCTTTTTTATTTTCAAAAACTCCTTTGTTTTGTGAAAATTTCCTATAAAAGCATTTACATTTTTCAAGTTCAATTTACAATACCTCACGTGCACTCACGCGATCACTTAATTGAATTAAGCCTTAAAACGTACCCTAATTTCAACACACTTTTAACCCCACTTGGGGAACACTAAAAGAATTCTTGTAGCTAGGTAGTATTGGGGGGATAGGTGTTCCAATAACACCCCTCAGTTCTTACATCTGAGACATAGAAGTTGTCCAATTAGGGAGCTAAAATCTCTTAGTACTTTTTGGCAGGGTCACAACCGGTTTGTGGGAAGGCCTCTCCCTCAGGAGGGTTGAAGTCGCGAGGATGGTTCCGGAAGCCTGAGTGGAATACCGAAATCCATTCAGTAACCGAAGGGCTACCATTCGCAGTTCTCGGGATATCCCTGTATTGGGATATTGCGATCAAAGGACCAAACGGCAGATTTACCTTTTCTCGACGCGTCATGAACGGAGTATCCTAGTAGCCTGTCTTTAGGAGTGATTACCCGGTGTCCCTCCCGGTAGGGGGATATCTAGCCGTTGTCTCAACATTCATATTGTCTGACTTGGATTTCATCACCTTGCAGAGGATATCGTGTGTTTGAGTCACAATACTTTTAGTTAGGTGTTTGCATGATTCAACCCACCCTTGGTCTAGTTACACCTATTTTTTATAGAAGCCGTTTGCATGTTGGTATTCTGACCAGTTGTTGCATTCCTCCACTTATTGTAGCACAGTTGCTAGAATAAGTGCCTTTTTTTTTTAGGTTGATTTTTTGGCCTGAGAGCCTTCTTTTTTCACTCCCCTTCTTGCACCCTTGGTTGCATTAGGGTTTTGAGTCTTTTATATATATATCACCACCTAATACTTAAACAAATTTTTTACACAAAAAACATATTCTCACCATTGAGAATTTTAGATGCTCCCGTCGTCTACAGGGCGAACTCGCAGAGTTTAGTCCACTTGGCTCTCCACGTCACGGACGCAGAGCCCTATCCCTTGATTCGACACATCGTCAATCAACTAGACAATCATCCGATTCTGTGTTAAAATTCAATATGCTAAGACAGAAAATAGCAGAATTACATTCCATTTCACAATAATAGCATATACAGGATCACTGAAGAAACAACAAGCACATCATAAACACAAGAGACAGAGATTTATCCTGGGAAACCCTCATGGGGTAGAAAACCCAGCAAAGCTTCCTCAATATAGATGACCAGCAATATACAAAGATGCAAACCCTGAGCATAAGCTCCTTCTCCTCCATAGCAGACCTCTCCTCCACAAATGCGCCTTTCTCAAGTGAGTGAGTGTGTGTGTAATGAGGAACACACCTCCTCTATTTATACACTTCTCTGATATGTATTTTACACAAGTACATGTAGGCTCGTATTTAACCATTAGGTTAAATACCCCATTATAACTGACTGGGCCGACCCCTCTAGGGTGGTCTAATAACCCTTTGACCCACATAACACATTTAGGGCCGACCCCCACTAGGGAAGTCTAATAACCCGAGTTACCACATTCCGACGGAGGAATAAACATCTCCGGATATACAATAAGATCTTCACGGAGGAATGAATCATCTCCGGAATAATAAAGTACAAATATAATATTCTTTGAAGTTACAATATCTCAACATTCTGACACACCTCACTTCATGTTTTATTGGGAGGTAGAATCCGAAAACCCCACAGAGTTACCACCAACCACCATTATGGCTAGAACACCATTTGATCCACTCTTTACCAGCACCATAGGAGAGACTTCTACAGACCCTTCTAATATAGTGCCGTCCACGGCAGCAACCACCCCCCTGGGTATGCGACTCGTCACGTAGCGATGCGTCGGGGGCATCTCATGCCGCCGATGGCATTATTGGCCAAATCACACCCCAAGCTAAACCTTTCAGCATGGTGAGCACCATGCCTGCCCCAGACCTCTCTAGGGCTACATCCAGTTCCGGAGCGACAACTTCTTATGCTCCAACAAACTGGACCCATCACATTCATGGTCCCTCTTGTCCACAACATTGCTATGGGCAAGCGCCATCAGCATATGTACCTCCTACATATTATAATCAACCTACCACACATACCCCCATGCAGTTCCCACAACAGCAGATGCATTACCCACAACCGGCTGCACCAGCTAATATCGCACCTCCAACAGCTCAGGGGTACCAACAACCCGAACAGGCAGCTGGACCACCTCTAGCTCCACCTGCATACTACCCACCGCAACCTGCTCCCGCACCTGCGGCTCCCCAGAATCCCCCCAATGCTCAAGGGAATGTGTATGCACAACAACATCAGCCCCAATACCAAAATAACCAACGCAACCAGGGTGGGCAACCAAACCGCGGAAGAGGACGTAACCGTGGAAACAACCAAAACCATAACCAAGCTCCACAACCTACCCATCCTCCGCAAAACAATAATGCGGCACCTGCTCATCAGAATCCTGATCGGCCACCTAAGCAAGCCAAAAATGCTAATTTACGAACAAACCATCCTTGTTCCATTTGCGGTGTCTATGGCCACTATACCCACGCTTGCCCACATCTGGAGAGAGCTCGACAACTATGGACAGATGACGCCCATCGTCAAGGGCAGGTGGCTCCTCAGCCGCCACCCAACCCTCCACCACCTCAACAACAGCCTTTGGTGCTACAAAACCCTTTTCCAACACAAGGGGTGGTGAACACTCAGCCGTTAGCCCCCCCACAGGGCAACGTACAACCACAGCAAATCACTTACGCCGCTCCTGATCAACCCATGTTTGATTCAGGGACTCACCACTTATTGATGATGTCCAGTGCCGACGTCAATATCCAAACCCGCCGGAACCAGTATGGCCCTACCTCCGAAGACCCCCCGCCGACAAGGATACCAACGCTCATCCCACCGATCAGCCGTTACGGATACCACCTCTTCCACTTGATGGCACATCTAAAGCACCTCGTTTCCCACTCCGCCGTATCAACAACAACCCCAATGCACGGGCTGCGTCAAATTACAACATCGTAGATGACTTAGCTCAATCTCCCGCAGCCATGTCTGCGTTAGAAGTCTTGAAAAACTGTCCTACTCAGCGCAAGACTTTACTTTCCGCCATTGGGGTGATTGACCCAAATGATTCGAAATTGATGACCTTTGATTTAGACCAGTCTGAACCACGTCTGCCTTCCACCATAGCAGTCCAAGTTTCCGTTTCTATCCGGAATCTTGTCATCCATCGATGTATCATCGATGAGGGTGCCTCCACATGCGTCATGTCCACATTTGTTTGGCAGAAGTTGGGATCCCCTACTCTCCAGCAATCCACCACTGCATTGCGGGCCTACGACGGTCGGTCAACTCAACCTCAAGGTTTACTACCCAAGGTCCCCGTCCAATTAGGTGGGAAAACTGTGCTCATTGACATAGAGGTCATTAATGCCCAGCTCGATTATAACCTTTTACTCGGCCGCAATTACATGTACGCCATGAAAGCGGTCGCCTCATCCGTTTTTCGCACCATGATGTTCCCCGACGAGGGACGCGTGGTCAAAATCGACCAACTCACATACTATGATCCCAACGCCCCTGCAGCACCCGAAAATGTTCTTCCCATGATTGAACAACCAACTTCTAGTGCAACTACCTCCTTTGTCTCTTCTTTGGGACCCAGACTTTATTCAGATACACCAATGACCTCTACATTTCAGGCCATTCCACCACCGTCACCGGAGACCCAAGTCGCAAACCTCTGTACTCTTTAACAGAATACACAAACATACGGTAGTCAAACACCATTGATCCCCAGTCACATTGGTGTTACACCCATCCACACCATCCCCTTCCTATTTCCTCCATCGGGTGTAGTAAGCGCCCCGATTATGGCTACCCTTAGTCTACCCGGGTTAACATTGGGATTACCCGTGTGGTATATTCCGCCTCCCGTTCGACCGCCGACACCAAACGTCATCCTCCAACCGGTACAACCTATTGTTACCACAAATCAACCTCCTCCTGGTGTCGCAATCCCTTCGTCGTCAACGAAACCTCCTCCTAGCCTCAATATCCCTTCGTCGTCAACGAATCCTCCCCCTCCTATCAAGCCCACTGGGGGCAGAGGTCCACAACCATACACTGCTATACCACCTCCTAAGGCAGTTAAAACCCCACCGGTGTTTCGAGCTCCCCCTAAATGCTCATTGTGCGATGAGATAGGCCATCCAACTCATCAATGCCCAGACTTACCGGCACTCCAAGAGCATATGAATATGTTGGACGATGACATCAGCATCCCAGTAGTTAGACTAGAGCCACCTCTACAGCCTCGCGACAAATCACTGCGCACCAACCATCCTTGTGCTATATGCAGTGTTTACGGCCACTACTCTCACCATTGTCCTGATCTACCTGACTATAGAGCAACGTTGTACGAATTAAACAACGTCGACTTAGAGATATCTCCTCCCCTCATCGAGGAGATCCACCCCCCGCCATCATCCTCGTCAGAAGAAGTCAATACAATATATATGATTTCAACAACCTTCAAACCAGAACCCCTTGATTTATGGTCTGACTACTTCAATACTGATGAGCAAATTTTGGAGACACTCACTGCACCTGACTACGCTTGGAATGATATGCATCATCGCTCGTACTTCCTCCCGGAAGCATCTACACCCACCGCATCCAACCAGCTATCAATCGAATCGAAAGATTTCATACCCACTAAGGTCGATTGGTTAACGGACCCCATCCCAGCACCAGATGCCTTTGAAGAAGGGAACATGTCGAACATTTCCCCCACTATACAGATAGACATTTCCACAACACAAGGGAAACCTGAGCTCATCTCACTGGGCGCATCTTGCACTCAAGCAGAAACTCAGGCATACAAAACGCTCTTTCAAGAGTTTTGTGATGTCTTTGCCTGGTCCTATACCGAGATGCCTGGTCTCGACCCCGCCATCATTGAACACCACATTGATACATGGCCTGAGGTACCCCCTGTTCGTCAGAAACAACGACCCATTAACCCTTCCAAGCTCCCCGCTGTTAAAACTGAGGTCGAAAAACTTCGCAAAGTAGGATTCATTTACCCTATTCCGTACACCACTTGGGTGTCGAACCCTGTTCCCGTCAACAAAAAGCAAGGCACCCTTAGAGTATGCACTGACTTCCGAGATTTAAACCACGCTTGTCCAAAAGACAATTTCCCCACACCATTCATTGACCAACTCATTGATGAGTGTGCGGGCCATGAAGTCCTATCTTTCATGGACGGGTTTTCCGGATATAACCAGATTCACATCCGCAAGGAGGATCAGTACAAGACTGCTTTCACCACCCCATGGGGCACCTTTGCCTATCGGGTCATGCCATTTGGCCTTAAAAATGCTGGTGCCACTTTCCAGCGAGCCATGACCTATTGCTTTCACGACTTGGTCCACATCCTGCGAGTCTATATTGATGACCTCACAGCTCGTTCCAGAAAATGATCAGACCACCTTAACGACCTCCGGCAAGTTTTCCTGCATTGTCGCAAATATAAAATCCGCTTGAACCCACACAAGTGTGTCTTTTGCGTCCCAGCAAGCCGCTTATTAGGTTTCATTGTCTCCCAATATGGAATCACTGTCGATCCCCTGAAAGTCAAAGCCATCTTAGAACTTCCGCCTCCTCGCACGCTCCGGCAACTCCAAAGTCTACAGGGGCGGTCCAATTTCCTTAGGCGCTTTGTTCCTGACTATGCAACCAAAGTTCACGGTTTCTTACACCTACTCCGTACCCACATACCCTTTGTTTGGGATGAGCAAGCAAACACGGCATTCGAAGACCTCAAGAAATCTCTCACACAAGCCCCCTTGATATCCCCACCGAATTTCTCTCAAGACTTCACCCTTTATGTCTCGGCATCCGAACATGCTGTGTCCGGAGTTTTGGTCCAAGAAGATTCCTCACACCGAGAGCATGTTATTTATTACGTCAGCCAGACCTTGTCTGGCCCACCTCTGCATTACCCATATGAGGAAATATTAGCCCTAGCTGTAGTCTTTTCCATACAAAAATTGCGACACTACATCCTACTCAGTCATACCACGGTCGTGGACGACTCCAACCCCATGGTTTATCTCCTCACCCGGCGGCTCCTACAAGGTCGTGTTGCTAAATGGGTCATTATCCTCTAGGAATATGACTTCACTTTCAGAACTCCCAAAAGCACTAAAGCCCTCACGCTCGCTCACCTCATCACGGACCTCCCATCCTCTTCAACATCACCCGTTATTCAAACGGACCTGATTGACGAGCATATCTTCATCATTTCGTCTGACGACCCTTGGTACAGAGACATTTTGACTTACCTTCGTACGCAAAAATTTCGACCACACATCGATCGTGATGGACGCCGTCACATACGACACCACGCCCCCCGATACCTCCTGATAGTGGATGTACTTTACCGACGCGGCATTGATACCATCCTACGCCGCTGTCTATCCCATAGTGAAGCAGAACAAGTCCTCAATGATTGTCACAGCGGTGCCTGCAAAGGCCATTTCTCCGGCATGGCAACCGCCCAGAAAATCATTCGGGCCAGTTATTTTTGGCCATCATTGTTTACTGATTGCATCACCGCAGTCAAGCATTCCCAGAACTGCCAGCTATTTGCCCCCAAAGCAAGAACCCCCCCCGCCCCCCTTCATCCAGTCATCATCGTTGGACCATTTTGCAAATGGGCCATCGACTTCCTCGACTGCAACCCCACGTCAGCCGGCGGTCACAAACACATCGTTGTGGCTGTAGATTATTTCACCAAGTGGGCAGAAGCCATGCCGACCTATATATGCAAAGCCGACACTGCAGCACGGTTTTTCTTCAACCATGTTATCGCTCGTTTCGGAGTACCACAACAACTAGTCTCTGACCACGGCTCTCACTTCGAAGATGCCGTCTGGAAGGAATTATCAACCATGTTGAAATTTGAACACCATTTCTTATCCGCTTACTATCCCCAAGGAAACGGCCAAGTCGAAGCGATCAATAAAATTTTGAAGACCATTCTCCAACGTACTGTAGACAAGCACAAATCCAATTGGCACCACATGCTCTTCCCGGCACTATGGGCCTACCGCACCTCAACCAAAACCGCCACCGGTTTTACCCCTTTCCATTTTGTTCACGGTGTCGAATCCGTCCTCCCTATTGAGTGCCAGATCCCAGCCTTACATATCGCCGTTGAACTCCTACCGGACACTTCCCCGATCGAGCAACGTTTACTACTCCTAGAGCAGGCCGATGAAGATCGGCGCACAGCCATTCAAAACATGGAAGCAGCTAAACAACGATCGAAACTAAGTTACGAAAAGCACGTCCACCCAAGAACCTTTTCTGAGGGAGACCTTGTCCTCACTTACGATCAAGCTCATGATAAAACCGGGAAGGGAAAGTTCGTGTCTATGTGGCAAGGCCCCTATATCATACACACCTGCCTTGGGCAGGGGGCATACATTCTGACCGATTCAGAAGGCAATCCCCTACGCAACCCACGCAACGGGTTGTACCTTAAAAGATTTTACCCATAGAAAATTTGATGGACACCATTCTCCATTTTAATATAGGCATACTTTCTTTATTCACAAAAATCCAAAAAACCTAAATATTTGTTTTTCTTTGCATGACCACAGATGGAACCTCTTCCACTCTGCCATGTCGGTTTCGCTGATAGTGCAAGTTGTTGGTCTCCCAATCTCGCCTCCGCAGCTTGGGTAATATACTCCCCTTCACATGAGTTAATTCACATTGACGGAGTATGTCTAGGTGTCGCTACCAGTAATCAAGCTGAATACGATGCTGTGACCGGTCTCCTGGCCACTGCTCTCCAAATGAGCATCCGTCACCTCAACGTTTTCTTGGACTCACAGCTCCTAGTTTCCCAGCTCAACAATGATTACCAGGTACGCGATCCCTGTCTTTTCAGAAAATTCCTACGCACTAAACAAATGGTTAGACAGTTTGCATCCATTTCATTCACACATATCCCAAGACACCTCAATAGTGTAGCAGATTATATGGCCAACAATGTCCTCGACTGGCACACCAGTCACATCACGACATATCCATAAACAAAATGCATCCACGTGCATAATATGTGCCTCCACGGGCATATCTATAAACAAAATGCATCCACGTGCATCACATGTGCCTCCACGGGCATAAAACAAACAACCAAATAATGCATCCACGTACATAACATGTGCCTCCATGGGCATATATACATCAACAAACATACTGCATCCACGTGCATAACAGGTGCCTCCACGGGCATATATGAAAGATAAAGGTGCATCCACGTGCATACACGACAATATATCCAAATATTTATCCACACATATATATAAATCAAATAGTCAACATGTCATAAGTGCCCTCAGCACCCGATATACAAAAAATACATCTGTCATACAAAAAAATGTTTCCCCATATGCTCATCAGCATTTGGGGGCAGATACAGTATCATCTACTCAGCTGGATCCCGAGGATCCTCGGGCTCCTCCTCTGGCTCCTCCTCCGAATCTTCCTCCGCTGGCCCCGCCGGGTCATGACGAGCCCGAACTCTCCGCTCTGCCGGCCCCGCTGGATCATCCCTCAGACGTATCCTCCCCTGAGCCAGCCCTGCCGGATCATCCCGATCCCTGTGCCTCGCCACAAACACCGCTGCCCTCAATAGGAGCGACTGCCACTCAGGAGGCACACCGAAACAACCCTGCAAAATACCACGATCCAGGTCTCTCCAACCATCCTTGGGAAGCTCAGCTAGGATCTGGGCAAAAGTCTGTCAGACACCATCTATGGCGTCATCACGAGGGCCAACCCCTCGCCCACGAGCTGCAAATCCTCCACCACGCGGAGGAGGTACAGGTACAGGTGGATGGGCGACTACCATCGCCCGCCCCTGCCGAGCCACGTAGTCAGGCGGTGGCACTGGACCCACATCTGCACAAAGCAAGTAAGCCATCACATACTATACAACAATAGTCATCAATGATAAATCATACAGCATATGATATAATATCAAATAAAACACAAACATACCGTCTAAACTCCAGGCCTGTCCTGGGGCACGAGGCATCTCTGGGTCACCTCGGTAATCCATGTCGGCATAGGGATAGTCCTCAATCACCAGAGGCATCTGCTCCCACTGCTGATAAAAATCCTCCGTGAAGTAACCACGGACACCACCGCCGCCAAGGGGCATCATCTGCCCCCACCTCATCATACGAGGCTCACTCGGAAGACCAGCACGAATGGGTACCCGCGGCCGCAAGGTCGGCACCCGCTCGAAGAAAAAACAGCATAAAAACGAGGCATAACAAAACTCGCCTCCCTCTCTAATGGCCTTGTCCAGATCTCTCCGGACACCAGCCAGGAACATCTGCGCCCAGGCATAATAAGTACCCTGAAGAACGGAATCCACCATCATCGTCTGCCCCCCAGACATACGATGTGGTGCAGCAGCACCCAATATCCGTAGAACACAAGCCCCAACAGCTCGCATATCCCACTCACGCAGGGATCGCAGACTAATAGAGCTATTTTGTAAAACAGCATCATCAGAACAGAAAGTCTGTAAAAGGTCCTCCATATCTATACCTGGAGGCAACCTCGGCATGATATCACCCACCTCACCCAAGCGAGGCAACCCAGTCAAAAAATAAACATCCGTGAGAGTGATCTCTAACCTCTCACCACCAATGATGAATGCACCCTCCCCCGGCACCCACCACTGCACAATCTTGTTCAGGAGCCGTCTCACTGAACGTATAGGCGGGATCTGAGCGAACTTTAAAAGTCCGCTCATAGCCAGAGTCTTTCTCACCCCTGCATCAGTCTCAATCCTACACATAAGATCACCATCGATCTCCCTCTCTCGCCACGAGGACTGAGGTCTCCTCAACATCCTGCCAGGAAAACAGAAGAAATTTTTAGCTCCAGCATAAAAATTTTAGAAAAATCCCATCGCGGCTTTTACACAAAAAGCCGCGATGCCCATCGCGGCTTTTCCACAAAAATCCACGATGACCATCGCGGGATCCATGCAAAAACCCGCGATGAACATCGCGGGTTTTGGCTGGACAGTCGCGATGAACATCGCGACTATCCCCCATGAACTCGCGATGAACATCGCGGGTTCAGACCTCACAGTCACGATGAACATCTCGACTGTGAGCCTAGAACCCGCGCAGTTCATCGCGGGTTCAGCCCTGAAACCCGCGCGGTTCCACGTTGGAGAGTCAACGTGGAATTTTGCGGCCTTCGGGGGCACGCCGCCAAACAAAAAAGACATAATTGACAAGGTTAAGGGAAATAGAGTTACCTGCAACTCGCTGAATCGAAAACCAACGGTGAAATCTCCCGGAAATCGAGAAAAAGCTCTGACAGCTCTATCAAACTCGCACGTAACAATGACAAGTCATTTGGGCCCCACCCCCTATTTATAGAAATTCGGCCAATTTTCCAACAACCATTGCAGTATCATACGAAGTCCATTTCTCAAACCGTTGGTACCGTTGGAATCAGCACCGCGAGAACTTCATGCAGGTTCCTTCCTTTTTCCGTTTTCACGGGGTCCATTTTTTGACCATTTTTTGGGCCTCTCTCGTGGCCTCGGTTTGCGTGCCACATCGGCCGTTCTCCATTTTGGACGTGCCTTATATCACCGGATTCAGTTTTCCGCGCTCGTGATGATGCTTGAGATCATTTCTCGCTGTCACGTCCCGATTTTCAGGGCATTTTTTCCATGCCCCCTCGTCACCTCGGTTTGCGTACCACATCGGCTATTCTCAGTTTGGGGCATGCCTTATATCGACGGATCCAGTTTTCTGCGCTCGCGATGATGCTTGAGATCATTTCTCGCTCTCACCTTTCGATTTTTCAGGGCATTTTTTCCATGCCCCCTCGTCACCTCGTTTTGCGTGCCACATCGGCCGTTCTCCGTTTTGGGCGTACCTTATATCACCGGATTCAGTTTTCCGCGCTCGTGATGACGCTTGAGATCATTTCTCGCTGTCACGTCCTGATTTTCAGGGCATTTTTTCCATGCCCCCTCGTCACCTCGGTTTGCGTGCCACATCGACCATTCTCCGTTTTGGACGTGCCTTATATCACCGGATTCAGTTTTCCGTGCTCGTGATGACGCTTGAGATCATTTCTCGCTGTCACGTCCTGATTTTCAGGGCATTTTTTCCATGCCCCCTCGTCACCTCGGTTTGCATGCCACATCGGCTGTTCTCAGTTTGGGGCATGCCTTATATCGACGGATCCAGTTTTCCGCGCTCGTGATGATGCTTGAGATCATTTCTCGCTCTCACCTTTCGATTTTTCGGCCATTTCTTCCATGCTCCCTCATCACCTCGGTTTGCGTGCCACATCGGCCGTTCACCGTTTCCGACAATCTTTATGTCACCGGATCCAGTTTTCCGCACTGATAACGATGTTTGAGACCTTTTCTCGCCCTCATCAATCCATTTTTGTTCGGTATAATTTTATCCATTTTTCGGGCCGAGCAACCCCTTTCACGAAAAAGGCACTTAGGGAGTTTCTGTTAAGCTCTTTTCTGACTCCGAAAACAATGAAAAGATCGCCGAGCAATCTTGCTTCCTTTCATGCTCGCTAAACGTATCTGAAAGGGCGTCTACCTGGTATAAGTTTACCCCTTTTCCGGACCTCGTAGACTAATTACGAAAAAGGTATACTCTAGTCACATCGGCTAGAAGAGTACTCCATCCGCATCATTGTATGCTTTTTCGGGCCTTGGAGACTAAACTAACGAAAAAGAAACACCAATAGAGTCCACTTACCGCTTTCAGACTCTCTAAACATGAAAGAAACTATGAGCATGAGTCGTCCTGGGCTCGCAAAATCCACAGGACCGTAACATTTCAGAGCACACTTTTATCCCTTCTTGGAGCTCATTAAAACTACGAAGAAGGAATCAATGGTGCCTCTTGGCGCTACAACAGATCATGTCTACTCACATAGCAGCTTCCCCATTTTGGTCGCCTTTGTTCAGAGTATTCTGCAGTATGTCACTCTAAAAACTCCCTCGACAGCTACCATCAGCAAAACCCCCCCCCGGAGTCAGTACATACCCTTCAGTCCCCAAAAAAGCCATGATCCCTGCACCTACAAGTCAGTTCCCTACGCTGCCAGGTCAACCATGTCATCATGCTCTGAACAAAGGAAGTTTGAGTCTACCCATTTTTTGACCCAGTTATTTCCCATTCCAACAAGTATGTCAGTCCTACCATCAGTACTACAACACTTCAGTTTTACACCTCGTGCTCCTATCAAGGAAACATCATTGCCTTGTTAGTTGTTGGTCTCCCTCTGTCGACGGCAACCACATTGATTCCAGAGGATAGACCGAGAGGTCCCTGTGTCTTCGACTCATTACCATTTATGATGAGTGCCTACGAATCATTTCGAGAGGAATCCTCAGTGCCTCTCCGAATGGTTGTTTCTCACATGCTCGACTTCAACACCTTGATCGCATCGTTGAGACTCGCACAGGGTATTGGTCCGTTCAGTTATTAGTCGAAGACCCCGGATACCACTTGACTCCTCCACATTTGAGAGTCTACCTATGGATACAACCAGTTACATTTTTTCTATAGATATCCAGGTTGCGTATGGCGACAGTATTCAGATGTACCCCAGTTTTATACTCCCTCGAGTATACAGATACAAATACTTCCCAGAGATGGCTCACAGTCATTAAGTCCATACAGATGATTGAACACCTTCAGTTTCAACAGTTATTCCAGTGTATCAGTTATTGAGATCAGCGATGATCACGAGTATATCCCACAATAATGTCCCCTCTGGACCATTACGATGTACCAGTATATTTCTTTACGTATTAGATCCCCCTTCTTGGGACTAATTGTTTTGTATATGTCTTGATACGAGCATGGGAATGCCCGCCTCGTCCTTCATCAGAGATTATACCTCATTCATATTGAGGCCATGTAATATTTTTTGTTTTTGCAGTTTCCAAGGGCCGTGGCTCCAGTCTCCAACCGGTCTCTTCTCTCCTCTAAACCCCAGAAAAAGGACAAAAGAACTATGATGTCTATCGGCCATACGATGAGCTCCTGCCCTCACACATCAGGGGGCAATCTGTTAACACCTAAAAAGTGCTCACTAGCTCATTCCCTTACTCACATGATCCATTTGTCCACTTTTCCACCATCTGAGCCTCTGAAACCAACGAAAGGTCACCAAAAGACCTTAGTACACCCCTTTTTCCATCAAAAAAGATTATTTTTCCAAGAAAATCATAAAAAACCCTCAAAAAGGGTCCAAATTCCCAAAATTAAAAAGGGAATTAAAATATTATTTTTATTCAAAAAAGGAAAAAGGAGGGAAAAGTACCTAAACCATGTTGGTCAATACCATTTGGTTTCCACAAAACCACAAATGGTATTTCCCACCACCAAAACCTATAAAAAGTTGGTAGGGGCTCCTCATTTCACATCCATCCATTATCTCATCCTTATGCTGTTGAAATCTCCCTTGAGCATTTTAGCCATTGCAAACCACATTGGAGAAGAGACCATTGGAGATTGGAGTTGCTCATCCTTGGAGCCATTCAACCTCATCATTAGAGGTATTGATTCCCCAAGCACTTGCTTGCCCCATTCTTTTAATACAAATTCATTATTTTACATTATCTTGTTCTTGATTTTAAATTATTTTTGTTATTTGCTTAATATCTTTGCATAGATCCATGGTTAATCTTGTTTAATTAGTTTATTGTTATTTATTTCCATTGAAACTGCTGCTACTAGTTAGCAGGTGCCCATAGCACTAAGCCTGGTTGCAAAACCGGGCCAACAGCTAGCACAAGTCTTCTTCTTGAGATCATCGTCATCGATGCATCGTCATCATCATCGTGACTGCTGCTCCTATCTCAACCAATCTCTGAATCTACTCATCATAGGAAGTTCTACAGAGCCAGTCCTTTTTCATACTGGGTGTAGGCCCACCACTTGCATGTCTTCATCATTTGGGCGAATGGTCTGATAGAGGTGGTCTCTCAGGACTAATTTTATGTGCAGATGCAATACCAGAAAGAGTATCCTAGGAACATTTATGTGCCTAAGCACGATCGACAAGATATCCCAGGACTGATTACATGCATCTCCTCCACAATACCTTTAAAGAGCATCCCAGGAACATTTATGTGCCGCAGCACGACCGACAAGATCTCTAAAGAGCATCGCAAGACTTATTATGAGCACACAGCCCAACCTCTCGGATCTCTAGGACTGATTACATATGGATAGACAAAACCTTTAAAGAGCATCCCAGGAACATTTATGTGCTGCAGCTCAACCGACAAGATATCTAAAGAGCATCTTAGGACTTATTACGAGCACACAGCTCAACCTCTCAAATCTCTAGGACTGATGACATGTCTCTGTAGTAATACCTCATCCCAGGACTGATTACAAGCACACAGCTCAACCTATCGGATATCTGAGGACTGATTACATACTACATAGCAATACCTCATCCCAGGACTGATTACGGGCACGCGGCTCAACCTATCGGATATCTAAGGAATGATTACATGCTATTTGCACAACCTACCACATATCATCTCTGACTTCTAAGTATCAACCTGATACTCATGATCCAACGGATCATCATCACATGAAGCGTCATCCTGATGCTCATGATCATACTGATCATCATCACTGTACTGTCCTAGTACATATCATCTGGAGCAACATCCTAAAGCTCATCATCATGATCATCCTTATCATACAATGCATCCACCTGATGCATACCAGGTATCTACCTGATACATATGATCATACATGATCCACCTGATCATACAGTGTATCCACCTGATCATACCTGATACATATCAACATACATGATCTACCTGATCATACAATGTATCCACCTGATACATATACAGATACGTGGTCCAAGCATCCAACATGATGCGTATAAAAAAAATACATACAAATGATCCAACTGATCATATCCAGCATCCAACATGATGCGTACATACATATACATATAAATGATCCAACTGATCATATCCATCATCAACACTATGCGTACATACATATAAATGATCCAACTAATCATATCCAGCATCCAAAATGATACATATACAGAGCAATAACTGGAGCATCGTCCTGATGCTCATCATCCAGTGCTTACATACATCGCCATGTGAAGGATCCTCCTTCCAACATGCTTGGAATGGCTTCAGAAAATGTGTCCATCACTTCTTCCTCGAAGTGTCGTCGATATGAAGAACACCAAGCCTCTCCCTGAAGTACTCCAACTTCACTCTGGCTAGTGGCTTCGTCAGTACATCTGCAATCTGCTCATCCGTCGCCACATACAGTAGCTTCACTGTTTCCTCTCTACACCATATCCCTGATATAGTGATATTTGATCTCTATGTGTTTCGACCTGTCATGAAACACTGGGTTCTCAAACAGCTTCACACGACTCTGGTTATCACAGAAGATACCAATAGCATCCAATGGGAGATCAAATAACTCAGACAGTAGCCTCCATAGCCATACTGCCTCACAACTAGCTAAATAGGCTGCAACATACTCTGCCTCAGCTGTACTCAGTGCTACGCAGGACTGCTTCCAGCTAAATCAACAGATCACACCTGATCCCATACTAAAGCAGCACCCAGATGTGCTCTTCCTATCTGCAACATTGCCTGCCCAATCCGAATCAACATAACCTTGCAGGTTAAACTTTTGATTTGCTTCATACTTGAGCCCATAATCAACTGTACCATTCAAGAAAGAAGTCTTGACATTCATTTGGTGTATTTTCCATTTCATTGTTGCAGCCAGGGCAACTACTGTTCTGATGGAAGTATACATGGCTACAAGTGCAAAAGTTTTTTCATAATCTATTCCCTCTTTCTGAGAGAAGCCACGAGCTACGAATCTTGCCTTGTATTGCTCTACACTGCCATCTACAGCATGCTTCATTTTGTAGATCCATTTGGAAGTCACAACAGACTTCTCTTTAGGTCTTGGGACAACATCCCAAACATCATTCTTAATTATTGATTGGTATTCCTCAACCATGGCATCCTTCCATTCTTTCTTTTTCACTGCTTCTTCATAACTAGAAGGTTCTGTGTTCATAATGTCACAGAGTAAAGAAACATAGCTGGTATGTGATCTGGTTCTTTTCTTTGCTCTGTGTTCTTCTTCTGGAATGCCAAATCTTTTTGCATCTTGGATGAGCTCTCTATCCCATGCAGGTTTCCTCTTGTGAGAGTTATCCTCACGGGGTGGATCTATAGGTTCTTGCAGATCTTCAAACTCACGAACAACTTCTGGAATCGCTTCAGTCATGGCAGTGTCTTGAAATCTAGTTTCCTTAGGTTCTTCATAAATTTCGATAGGTGCCTTCCTTGATTTGATGAATGTTAAGTTTTCATCAAATGTTACATCCCTGCTGACATCAATCTTCTTGAACCCTGGAAAGTATATTCTGTAAGCCTTCGAGCTTTCACTGTAACCCACAAAGATACCCTTCTTTCCTGAAGGATCTAGTTTGGTCCTCTTTTCCTTTGGGACATGAGTATATATTGGACAACCAAATATTCTGAGATGGCTGACATCAGGTTTCTTACTAGAGAAGACCTCTTATGCTGTCTTGTTGTCCAATATCTTGTGGGGTGTTCTGTTCTGCACATATACAACTGTTCTAGTTGCTTCTGCCCACAGATGCATAGGTAGATCCTGGTCATGCAGCATTGCCCTTGCTGCTTCCATGATTGTTCTGTTCTTCCTTTCTGCAACTCCATTTTGTTGTGGATTATAAGGAGCAATCAACTCCCTCTTAATCCCTGAATCACTGCAAAGCTTCTTGAAGTCACCTGAGGTGATTTCTCCACCATTGTCGGATCTAAATGTTTTGATCTTCTTATCATTTTGATTCTCCATCAAGGTTTTGAATTCCTAGAACTTATCAAACACCTCATCTTTGTTCTTCAAGAAGTAGACCCAAGTCTTCCTGGAGAATTCATCAATGAAAGAGACATAGTAAACATACCCACTTGGAGAGCTGGATGAAATAGGACCACATACATCTGAGTGGATAATTTCCAAGATACCTTTTTCCTTGCTTTCACTACTTGGAAATGCCTTCCTAATGTTCTTTCCTTTTGCACATCCTTTGAAAATACCTTCATTCTTGGTCTTGATTTCAGGAAGACCTTCTACAGCCTTACTTGCAATTGGTAATGCTCTATAGTGCATATGTGCAAGTCTTTTATGCCAAAGTTCACTTGGCTCCATGAAATCTTGCACCATGGCATGTTCAGGTTGTCCTTTCAATTTATACAAACCTCCCTCTTGCTCTCCAATCACCACTGCATCATCTATGGTCTTTCCCTTTGGCCACGTTAGGACTTGGCCATCCACAAATGCAACCCTCATACCTTTTTCATCCAATGCAGAGATGCAGAGTAAGTTCTTCTTGAACGCAAGTACATAAAGGACTTCTTTCATCTTCAAAGATTTTCCAGAATCTAGGTTGTAGGAGGATTCACCACTTCCTTTGATGGGATATTGATAATCATCCCCAAGTTTCACTTTATGGGGTGATTCATGTTTAGACAGATTTACAAAAGATTCTTTAAACCTAGTCATGTGTTTGGAAGCCCCACTGTCAATTAACCAATCATTCCAACCATGGGAGATTGTACTTGTGAGAGCAGAGATTAGGACGTACTCTTCTTCACTTGATGAGTCATCTTCAATTTCTTCCCTAGATTTCTTCTTTGGAGGTTCATCATTTTCGGCAGCATGAGCATGGTACCTTCTTTTGTTACCCTTCTTCATCTTGATGTTGTTGTGGTTGTCCCTTTTTTTCTTGGGACATTCTAAAGCAAAGTGACCCTTCTCATTACAAGTGAAACACCTTAGATATTTCTTGTCTTTGTGATAATGATGAGAATATTTCTTCTTGTAATGGGATAGCTCCCTCTTGAACTTGCCCTTCTTAGTGTGAGCTGTGAGAGCTTGATCTTAATTCCCCATCTTTTCTTCTCTTGCCACAAGCCTTGCTTCTTCTTGGGAACATTCCTCCCACAATCTGCTGAAGGAGATTAATTTCTTTCTAGCACAGATCCCCTCGATAAAAGAGTCCCATGACCTAGGTAGGCCATTCAAAGTGGTCATAACAATTTCACCATTCTCCACCATTTCATCTACAACTTCAAGTTGTTCCTTGATCTGAGAGACCTTGGAGAAATAGGATTGAATGGTTTCTCCATTCGACATCTTGACACCTTTCAATTGATTCTGTAAGGTCATCTTTCGATTTATGTTCTTTCCTTCAAATAAATTGGTCAAAGAGTCAAACATCTCCTTGGGTGTCTTTAGAGAAGACACATGGGGTATGAGATGGTCTTTGATAGATTCAACAATGATTCTCTTTACCTTGACCAAGTTCTTCTTATGCAATACCTTAGCCTCTTCATCCTCTGGGATAGGGATGTATTCTTTTATATATGAGTCCAACTCATTCTCTTCCAGGATTAACCCAATCCTATACTTCCAAGATCGGAAGTTATCAGCCCCTTCAAGCTTATCCTCAAGCTTGGTGTGGTGAGACATCTTAAAGAGTACTTGAAATGGAAATAGAAAAGATTTAGGTCTTACCACTTGAATTGCTGAAAACTGGATCTGGTCCCCGATTAGGGTTTGTCGAAAAAACCCTAAAAATTCAAAATGTGAAATTCAACTTTCTGAAAGGATAGAAAGATGCACCTTGATGCGCTTATCAGCCTGGTGTATTCAGAATTTGAGATTAGCAAAGCTTTACCATTCAGATTTTCCTTTTTGTCCTCCTGAGTTCACTAGGGAGAGCCCTGAATTATGGTTTGATTTTCCAGGAGATCTACCCATCCAAAAATCTCGATCCAAAGCTCTAAACTTAGATTTTTGCAAGGAGCTTCCAACTATGTCTTCAGATTTCAGAAATTCCTATTTTTGTGGAAACCCTAATTTTTAGGGCCAAATCTGAAAAGGCTTAGAATTGAATTCTGATTGGATAGATAGATTCTCCTTGATGAGTAGAGTCAATCTACTATACTTATTTTCCAAACTCTATGGAGAGAAACCCAATAAGCAAGAAACTCAAGTTTTCGTCACTACAAAATGTCTTCTTCTTAGGTTAGCTCTGATACCATGTTAAATTTTGAGCATTAATTCACAATACTCTAGGATCTTTACTAAGAGAATAACATGTACAGTATATCAATGCATATCAATCATAACAAGCATGACAAGCATCATAAGAATCAAAAGCATGAGAGACAAGAGACATAGAGTTTTCATGGGAAAAACCTTAAGGTGAAAAGCCCCACAACTTCCTCAGAGATAGAGAGAGCAATGGCTCAACCAAAGTATAACCAAAATACATTGAGATAGTCTCCTAGTAGCAGATGATCCTCCTCCTCACCAGTGCGCCACTTTCTGAGTGAGAGAATTTTGAGTTTTCGAGTGACCAAATAGAGATCTCTCGATCTCTATTTATACTTAACCTGTTTTTCCAGTGACACTATGGGGCCGACTTGTCTAGCTAGGTACATCCACAATATAATATATATTTCAGGGCCGACCCCACACATGTTGGTCTAATAACCCATCGGCAAGTACACACAGTTGCAACACTTGTCAATACACATGACGACACTTCCTTATAGAGGAAGAACCATCTATTATAAGGGTACAATAAATATATATGAAATACATTCCGAAGTTACATATACATCAACATTTAGTAGATAATTCTTAACACCAATATCTTACAATTCACCTGTATCCAGAGTGGTGAACACAAGAAGGATCGAAGCACTCTTCTTGCAATTGAGAACTATTATGAAAATAATAATCGGCAGAAGAATGGTCGGTCGCCCCTTCATTCATTTATCTCGAGTCTCATTCAATACTGGAGTGTTGGTTAATGACATTGAACTTCAAATGACCGTCATATTATACAGACACCAATATCAAAAGAAAAAGTATGGTTTTGGAACCTAGATTTTGGGTCTTTTGGAAACGGATTTGGCATTTTTGGGACAGGTTTGGTCACTTTTGGAACCGGATTTAGCACTTTTGGAACTGGATTTAGCACTTTTGGAACCGGTTTTGGCTCTTTAGGAACCGGTATTGTCACTTTTGGAACCTTGATTTGGTACTTTCAGAATCGGATTTGGCAATTTTGGAATCAGTTTTGGCACTTTCGAAACGGATTTTGGCACTTTCAGAACCAGTTTTGGCACTTTCGTAATCGGATTTGGCAGTTTTGGAATCGGTTTTGGCACTT
This sequence comes from Larix kaempferi, assembly GCA_027924585.1. Classification (NCBI taxonomy): domain Eukaryota; kingdom Viridiplantae; phylum Streptophyta; class Pinopsida; order Pinales; family Pinaceae; genus Larix; species Larix kaempferi. The sequence goes on from BSBM01000753.1 coordinate 20,596,386, forward strand.
TTGGAGCCGGTTTTGGCACTTTTGGAACCTAGATTTGGCACTTTTGGAACCGGATTTTGCTTGGTTTTGGAGTTTAGAAAGGTTGCTTTTGACTCGTCTTCAAAGTGACTTGGACTAGAATAAGTCCAAGTTTAATAAAATTGGCAGTCAAAGATAAAATATATTTTAAATAAATTACGGATGTTAAATTTCATTTCCATAAATTTACTTTAAAGGAGACCCTAATATGCAATAAGCGCTTTCCAGGATCAAACCACTGAAGACAGATTAAAGTATCAAATATTATATAATTTCATAATACTACGTGGTTTAGTTAAAAAAATCATGTCAATAAATGTTTCTGAAAGAGAAATACCGAAAACATATAGAAATAAAAAAAAACATGATTACCTTTCAAGAATATTTTCCAATTGAGGGAAATATGTTTAATGAGAATAATTGTGAGTTGATAAACCAAAAAGACTACACAAATTTCAGTCAATTAAGGAGAATATTTGACATTTGTTAGGAGATATATAGTGAATACTCCCAGAATGTGCAACACTTTTAATTGAAAACCGAAAGCAAAAAAAACAAGTTGAGATCTTATCAGGGCAGAGCTACAAGAATGTTAGTAAATGGACAACACCCAAACATATGCACCTTAATTCAAGGGGATGGTACTAGAGAAACATCATAGATTAACCTTCCACACATTTTCCTTTTAATTCAAGGGGATGGTACTAGAGAAACCAAGTCTACTTCCTTAAGATTATTATTGAATGTGTGCAAATGCAGACAAATTCCTTGAAGAAGCTCCAACACAAAACCGTTGCTCTAGAAAGGAATTCTCAAAACTTCAAAAAATTTGGGAGTCTAGTCTGGTTCTGCCCAATTTCATCTATTCCCTAAAATAATGATTAGAACTTATAGGTATAATATTCTTCTTTCTAAAGGGAATTTCATGATGCATAAAAAGTGAAAATCAAGTTGCCTAATGGAGCCAACGATTTTTTCTAGAATGCCCAACCTATACCCATTTCAAAATCACGTATTCAACATATTGAAAGATAACTTGATCTCTGAATCTTCTGAATTTTTTCGGTCTTCACTAGATGATTAACATTTTCGATATCCTGGCCTCCATCTTCCTTGTAATCAAAAATCATCCATGCTTATCTGAGTAACTCTGCGAAGAATGTTAAATTTTTAGTATTAAATCACAATACTATAGGATCTTTGTTGAGAGAATAACATCTATAGTATATCAATGCATGACAATGATAATATGACAAGCATCACAAGCATCACAAGAATCAAAAGCATAGAGACAAGAGACACAGAGTTTCCGTGGGGAAAACCCTAAGGTAAAAAACCCCACAACTTCCTCAGAGATAGAGAGAGCAATGGCTCAACCAAAATACAAACAAATAACACTAAGATAGTCTCCTAGCAGATGATCCTCCTCCTCCTCACTAGTGCGCCACTTTTCAGAGAGAGAGTGAGTTACTTTTCCGAGTGAGTAAAATAGAGATCTCCTATCTCTATTTATACTCACCTTTTTTCCCAGTGACCTACTGGGGCCGACTTGTCTACTTAGATACATCCAAATTATATTATATATTAATTAGGGCCGACCCCATATGGTGGTCTAATAACCCATCGGCAAGTACACAAACTTGCGACACTTGTCAATCCACATGACGACACTTCCTTATAGAGGAATAACACATCTCTTATAAGGGTACAATAAATATATATATAATACACAGATGAAACACATTCCGAAGTTACATATACATCAACACTCCCTCTTAACTAGGAAGGTATTTCTCGACACAGATCTGCTAGACAAGTCTTCTTCTCTGGATCATCGTCGTCGATGCATCGTCATCATCATCGTCACTATGCTACTATCTCAACCAATCTCTGACTCTACTCGTCATAGGAAGTTCTACAGAGCCAGTCTTTTTTCATACTGGATGTAGGCCCACCACCTGCAGGTCTTCATCATCACTGGCCATACTATGGAATCCTCAGGACTTATTACGTGCATCACAAAACCTCGAAAGAGCATCCCAGGCTGTTACGAGCACACATCTCTACCTATAGGATCTCCCAGGGCACCAAATTACATGTGACCTCACCACAAAACCTCGCAAGAGAATCCCAGGCTGTTACGAGCACACAGCTCTACCTATAGGATCTCCCAAGGCAACGAATTACATGTGGTCATGGCAAAACCTCGCAAGAGCATCCCAGGACTGATTACGGGCACACAGCCCAACCTATCGGATCTCCCAGGGAACCGAATTACATGCCATAGGACAAAACCTTGAAAGAGCATCTACCAGATATCCCAGGGAACCGAATTACATGTCATAGGAAAAACCTCGAAAGACTATCTGGAGATCTCCCAGGGCACCGAATTACATGTCCACCCAGAGCAAAACCTCGAAAGAGGATTTGCCAGATGTCCTAGGGGACCGAATTACATGCCATAGGCAAAACCTCGAAAGACCATCTGCAAATCTCCCAGGGCACCGAATTACATGCTCATCTGCACAACCTGATCCACGGCCATAGAGTATCAACCTGATACTCACCATGCATCATCCAGATGTATCCATGATCATCCTGATCATCATCAATGCAACGTCCTGTTGCATGTCATCTGGAGCAACATCCTGAAGCTTGTCATCTATGATCATCCTGATCATCACTGCAACATACTGCTGCATGTCATTTGGAGCAACATCCTGAAGCTCGTCATCTATGATTATCCTGATCATCACTGCAACATCCTGCTGCATGTCATCATACCTGATCCACCTGATCATCAATGCATCTACCTTATGCATACCAAGTATCTACCTGATACATATCATCATACATGATCCTCCTGATCATCAATGTCCATCTGATACAAATACAAATACATGATACATATCACCATACATGATCCACCTGATCATACAATGTATCCACCTGATACATATACAGATACATGGTCCAAGCATCCAACATGATGCATATACAAAATACATACACATGATCCAACTGATCATATCCAGCATCAACATGATGCATACATACATACATAAAAATGATCCATCTGATCATATCCAACATCCAACATGATGCGTACATACATACATAAAATGATCCAACTGATCATATCCAGCATCCAACATGATGCGTACATAAAATGATCCAACGTATCATATCTAAGCAGAAACTAGAACATCATCCTGATGCTCATCATCCAGCGTTTACATCCACAGCCATGCTTGGAATGGATTCAGCAAATGTGTCCATCACTTCTTCCTTGAAGTGTCTTCGATCTGAAGAACACCAAGCCTTTCTCTGAAGTACTCGAACTTCACCCTGGCTAGTGGCTTCGTCAGCACATTTGCAATCTGCTCGTCCGTCGCAACATATAGGAGCTTCACAGCTCCTCTGTACACCATATCCCTGATATAGTGATATTTGATCTCTATGTGTTTCGACCTGTCATGAAACACTGGGTTCTCGGACATCTTCACACAACTCTGGTTATCACAGAAGATACCAGTAGCCTCCAACAGGAGATCAAATAACTCAGACAGTAGCTTCCATAGCCATACTGCCTCACAACTAGATGAATAGGCTGCAACATACTCTGCCTCAGCTGTACTCAGTTCTACACAGGACTGCTTCCTGCTAAACCAAGAGATCACACCTGATCCCATACTGAAGAAACACCCAGATGTGCTCTTCCTGTCTATAGCACTGCCAGCCCAATATGAATCAACATAACCCTGCAGGTTAAACTTTTGATTCGCTTCATACTTGAGCCCATATCCATTGTACCCTTCAGGTACCTCATAACATGCTTTACAGCAACCAGGTGAACACTCCTCGGATCCGTCAGGAACTGGCTCAATGTTTTCACAGCAAAGCAAATGTCTGGTCTTGTGTTCATCAGGTACATCAAGGACCCAATCATCTGATGATACATAGAGACATCAACTGGCTCAGATGAAGCATCACATAGAAGCTTCAGATTCGATGCCATAGGTGTGGCCATGGCCTTGCAATCCATCATCCTAAATCTCTTCAGGATATCAACTGTGTACTTCCCTTGACCAAGAAAGATTCCTTCTGCACTCTGCCACACCTCCATACCTAGGAAATAGTGCATCATTCCCAAGTCTTTCATATCGAATTCAGCAGCAAGCTTCCTCTTAGTATCTGCAATCAGTCTGTCATCTCCTGTAACAAATAATTCATCCACATACAGGAGTAGAATCACATGATTCCCTTCCTCAACCTTGTAGTAAAGGTTGGAATCCGCTTTACTCTTGGTAAAGCCCAAACTAGATAGGAAACTATCCATCCTACCATACTAAGTTTTGGGAGCTTGTTTCAAGCCATACAAGGCTTTCTTCAATCTGTACACTCCCTGTCATGCATTTCAAAACCGAGTGGTTGTTCCACATATACTTCCTCTTCTACTACACCATTCAGGAAAGAAGTCTTGACATCCATCTAGTGTATTTTCCATTTCATTGCTGCAGCTAGGGAAAGTACTGTTCTGATGGAAGTATACATGGCTACAGGTGCAAAGGTTTTTTCATAATCTATTCCTTCTTTTTTAGAGAAACCACGAGCTACGAATCTTGCTTTGTATTTTTCCACACTGCCATCTGCAGCATGCTTGATTTTGTAGATCCTCTTGGAAGTCACAACAGACTTCTCTTTAGGTCTTGGGACAACATCCCAAACATCACTCTTCATTATTGATTGGTATTCCTGAACCATAGCATCCTTCCATTCTTTCTTTTTTGTTGCATCTTCATAACTGGAAGGCTCTTTGTTCATAATGTCACAGAGTAAAGCAACATAACTGGTGTGTGATCTGGTTCTCTTCTTTTCTTTGTGCTCTTCTTCTGGAATGCCAAATCTTTCTGCATCATGAATGAGCTCTCTAGCCCATACAGGTTTCCTCTTGTGAGAGTTATCCTCACAGGGTGGATCTATAGGTTCTTGTGGATCTTCAAACTCACGAACAGTTTCTGGAACTGCTTCTGTCATGGTAGTGTCTTGAAATCTAGTTTCCTTAGGTTCTTCAAAAACTTCTATGGGTGCTTTCCTCGATTTGATGAATGCTGAGTTTTCATCAAATGTTACATCCCTGTTGAAATCAATCTTCTTGAACCCTGGAAAGTATATTCTGTAAGCCTTCGAGTTTTCACTGTAACCCACAAAGATACCCTTCTTTCCTAAAGGATTTAGTTTAGTCCTCTTTTCCTTTGGGACATGAGTGTATACTGGACAACCAAATATTCTGAGATGACTGACTTCAGGTTTCTTACCAGAAAAAACCTCTTCTGGTGTCTTGTTGTCCAATATCTTGTGGGGTGTTTTGTTCTGCACATATACAACTGTTCTAGCTGCTTCTGCCCATAGGTGCATAGGAAGATCCTGGTCATGCAACATTTCCCTTGCTGCTTCCATGATAGTTCTGTTCTTCCTTTCTACAACTCCATTTTGTTGAGGATTATAAGGAACAGTCAACTCCCTCTTAATCCCTGAATCACTGCAAAGCTTCTTGAAGTCACTTGAGGTGAATTCTCCACCATTGTCGGATCTGAATGTTTTGATCTTCTTGTCAGTTTGATTCTCCATCAAGGTTTTGAATTCCTTGAATTTATCAAGCACCTCATCTTTGCCCTTCAAGAAGTATACCCAAGTCTTCCTGGAGAATTCATCAATGAATGATACATAGTAAACATACCCACTTAGGGAACTGGATGACATAGGGCCACATACATCTGAGTGGATGATTTCCAGAATGTCTTTTGCCTTGCTTTCACTACTTGGGAAAGCCTTCTTAATGTTCTTTCCTTTTGCACATCCTTTGCAAACACCTTCATGTTTGGTCTTGATTTCAGGAAGACCCTCTACTGCCTTGCTTGCAATTGGAAGTTCCCTATAGTGCATATGAGCAAGTCTTCTATGCCAAAGTTCACTTGGCTCCATGGATTCATGTACCATGGCATGTTCAGGTTGTCCCTTCAATTTATACAAGGCTCCCTCTTGCTCTCCAATCACTACTGCATCATCTATGTTCTTTCTATTTGGCCACATTAGGACTTGGCCATGCACAAATGCAACCCTCATACCTTTTGCATCCAATGCAGAGATGGAGAGTAAGTTCTTCTTGAGTCCAGGCACATAAAGGACTTCTTTCATCTTCAGAGATTTTCCAGAATCTAGGTTGTAGGAGGCTTCACCACTTCCTTTGATTGGGTATTGATAATCATCCCCAAGTTTCACCCTATGAGGTGATTCATGTTCAGATAGGTTCACAAAGGATTCCTTAAATCCATTCATCTGTTTGGAAGCCCCACTATCAATCAACCAATCATTACATCCATGGGAGATGGTACCTGTGAGAGCAGAGATCATAACATACTCTTCTTCACTTGATGAGTCATCATCACTATCACTTTATTCCCTAGCCTTCTTCTTTGGGGGTTCATCATCTTCGGCAGCATGAGCATGAAACCTTCTTTTGCTGCCCTTCTTCCTCTTACTGAAGTTGTTGTTGTTATCCCTTTTATTCTTGGGACAATCTGAAGCAAAGTGACCCTTCTCATTGCATGTGAAGCATCTTAGGTCTTTCTTGTTCTTTTGATAGGATCTATTGTGGCGAGAGTGATCCTTCTTGGTTTTGCTTCTTTTTGTGTGAGCTGCAAGAGCTTGATGTTCACCTCCCATCTTTTCTTCACGAGCTATAAGTCTAGCTTCTTCTTGAGAGCATTCTTCCCGAAGTCTACTGACGAAGATCAACTTCTTCCTTGCACAAATTCCTTGAATAAAGGAATCACATGACCTGGGTAGGCCATTTAGAGTGGTCATCACCACTTCACCATTCTCCACCATTTCATCTACTGCTTCTAATTGTTCCTTGATCTGGGAGACCCTTGAGAAATAAGATTGAATGGTTTCTCCATTCTACAACTTTACTGCTTTCAATTGGTTCCGCAGGGTCATCTTCCGATTTATGTTCTTTCCTTCAAATAGCTTGGCCAAAGATTCAAACATCTCCTTGGGTGTCTTAAGAGAAGACACATGGGGTATGAGATGGTCTTTGATAGAATCAGCAATGATTCTCTTTGCCTTCACATAGTTCTTCTTATGCAATACCTTGGCCTCTTCATCCTTTGGGATAGGGATGTCTTCTTTCACATAAGAGTCCAACTCATTCTCTTCCAGGATTAACCCAATCCTATACTTCCAGGCTCGGAAGTTATCAGCCCCTTCAAGCTTATCCTCAAGGTTGGTGTGGAGAGACATCTTTAAGAGTACTTCAAATGGAAATAGAAAAGATTTAGGACTTACCACTTGAAGTGCTGAAAACTGGATCTGGTCCCGGATTAGGGTTTGTTAGAGAAACCCTAAAAATTCAAAATGTGAATTTCCAAATTCTGAAAGGATAGAAAGATGCGCTTTGATGAGCTGATCAGCCTGGTGCATTCAGATTTTGAGATCAGCAAAGTCTTGCCCTTCAAAATTGCATTTTTGTCCTCCTGGGTTCACTAGGGAGAGCCCTGAATTAGGGTTTGAGATTCCCGAAGATCTACTCAGCCAAAAATCTCGATCCAAAGCTCTAACCTTCGATTTTTGCAAGGAGATTCCAGATGTGCCTTCAGTTTCCAGAAATTCCTATTTTTGTGGAAACCCTAATTTTTAGGGCCAAATCTGAAAATGCTCGGAACGGAATTCTGATTGAACAAATAGATGCTCCTTGATGAGTACATCCAATATACTATACTGAATTTCAAAAATTTGTGGAGAGAAACCCAATAAACAAGGAACACAAGCTTTCGTCACTGCAAAATGTCTTCTTCTTAGTTTAGCTCTGATACCATGTTAAATTTTTAGTATTAAATCACAATACTATAGGATCTTTGCTGAGAGAATAACATCTACAGTATATCAATGCATGACAATGATAATATGACAAGCATCACAAGAATCAAAAGCATAGAGACAAGAGACACATAGTTTCTGTGGGGAAAACCCTAAGGTGAAAAACCCCACAACTTCCTCAGAGATAGAGAGAGCAGTGGCTCAACCAAAATACAACCAAATAACACTGAGATAGTCTCCTAGGAGATGATCCTCCTCCTCCTCACTAGTGCGCCACTTTTCAGAGAGAGAGTGAGTTACTTTTCCGAGTGAGTAAAATAGAGATCTCCTATCTCTATTTATACTCACCTTTTTGCTCAGTGACCTATTGGGGCCGACTTGTCTACTTAGATACATCCACATTATATTATATATTAATTAGGGCCGACCCCATATGGTGGTCTAATAACCCATCGACAAGTACACACACTTGCGACACTTGTCAATCCACATGACGACACTTCCTTATAGAGGAATAACACATCTCTTATAAGGGTACAATAAATATATATTTAATACATAGATGAAATACATTCCGAAGTTACATATACATCAACAAAGAAATGAAAACATAACTGCATCGGCACTTGAAACCCATCAATCCCATGCACTTCCTGTAAGATTAGCATTAGTTTGAAACCCTTGGCTGCTCTTTGCAGGGCACCAAATTTCCATTGCATGAGGATGACCCAACAAATTCCACAGGGATTTGAAACTAGGATTCATTGATGGAGGTAATATAACACAAAACAAAGGATTTCAAGGAAAAGAGTACAACAACCTATGGATTTTGAGAAATGGGCGTCGGAGAGCCTCATTCAAATCGAGATTTTGAGGATTTGGGCAGTAGGAAATCAACTGAGAAGGATGGACCCAAAATTCCTCTATCATAATCCTACTAAATTGAAAGATTGAAATTATTGTAAGCCGATCACACCCAAGATACATTAATATTCCTTCAGACACACAAATGCTTACAATGCAAAAGCTCCCTCCGACTTCATTTTCACTAAAATATTAACCACGAATTTGATATATCTACTTCTAGCCGTGATTTTCACCATTTCGTTATATGTATCAGGTTTGTAATCAAATCCTTGTTGCAACTTCACCCATCAAAAGAATCTCTCTGCAGATTCATCAAATCCATGGAAAATTGCCAAAACCCTTTGTCATATGCTCAACATGATAGTGAACATAGTACAAACCATGGGGTTTTATTTGGTGAAGTTTCTCAACACTTCAACACTTGGATGGGAACTTGACAACTGATTTGGCTTTTGGTTTGGTGCTCGACAAATTTCGAGGGTTTGACTTGCAAAAGGTATGAGATCAGGCGAGCTGATAGCCAATAATTTTTTTCCCAAAATTAAAACACCCCTTCCCACTCACACTTGGAAAATTAATATGCATTCCGAATGGTTTTGTTATAAACTTGGGTAAGTATGACAATCAAACCCATATCTAATGGTAAAAATGATTATATCCCAATGGTATATAAAGGGCACAATTATAGCTAGATGAATTGTTAACACCATTGAAATCGATTATAGCTAAATAAATTTTAAGAGTGCTCAATTATAACATAAGTGAAAGCATGTTGCATTGTCGATTTTTATATTTAAAGGGTTTTGTGTGTTTATGAAAGGGTTTTTTTTTAAGGAAGCCTTGTATGAGTAAGTACTAAATTTTACAAAAATGTAGGGGACATTCTCTCATGAAATGTATAGAAGTAATAAGATTTCAATGGAAATAATTAAGTAAACCACCTAAAACAAGTATATATTATATTATAGTCAAATATGGTTGGGTAAAATTTAGGACCCACTCTCTTACATATTAGTGCAACCTATGGTACCTTAAAGCACAACTCCACTAGCCCAATTAGGGTTAATAAATGGCTAATCCTTTGATTTGACTACCTCTCCTCCAAGTACCATTGAGATCGATTATAGCTAAAGAAATTTTAACAATGCTAAATTATACATTAAGTGAAATCAAGTTTCCTTGTGGGATTTTATATTTAAAGGGTTTTTTGTGGTTATGAAAGGGGTTTTTGTTTAAGGAAGCCTTGTATGAGTAAGTACTAAACTTTTAAAAAATGCAGGGGACATTCTCTCATGAAATGCAGAAGTAAGAAGAGTTCAATGGAAGTAACTAAGTAAACCACCTAAAGCACGTATATTACATCATAATCAAATATGGTTGGGTATAATTTAGGACCCACTCTCTTACATCTTAGTGAAACCTTTGGTATCTTAGTACTATTTGGTGTCTAATTGCTAAGACGTTGTAAAGGGGATAATGGACAAATCTGTCATCATTGGAGAGGTATAACCATATTTGATGATAATAACAAAGAATAGGTTGTCATATATTTGAAAACAATGCTCAATCTAGTTGATGAAACATTATATACAATATAGAAATGATCCTTTATAATGTGCTTACTTTCCTAAGGATATTAGAGACGAACCTTGAGAATATTTCACACATTTCTAGCTACTGTGAAACTGAGGTAGATTGCATAAGGATACTTTAACTTGATTACTTGGGAGAGAAATTTGATGCCTCTACCAAGACTTGACTCAACTACACTATGATGATGCACATGATGCAACTTGGCAGATCTGTCGAAGCGATAATACGAAAGAAAAAATTGTGAAGTAAGATATGGACATGATAAGCTCATCAAATTGAATGTGATAGTACATATGAAATGATCTTGCAAAAAATTTCACTAGGTTCTCCTATGTCATCATGTTTCGACACTAGCTCATGTCTCTGAATCCATCTACAATGTTACAAATTTACTAAATTTGAACACTGTAGATGGATTCAGAGACCCCTTGAATCATGTCTCTGAATCCATCTGCATTGTTCAAATTTAGTAAATTGTACAAATTAATTGTCAAAATTGTAGTTTTCCATTGTCGGAGTGACACAACTAAAAATGACCCAATAAATTACCAATTGTTATGTGGTCATTTTTAGTTTAGTTCTTATCCCGAGACCAAATTGGTCATTTATCTTGGTCATTTTTAGTTTAGTTCTTATCCCGTGACCAAATTGGTCATTTATCTTGGTCATTTTTAGTTAGCTCACTTAAAATTTCTCAATTTTGGTCATTTATCCCTTGAAAAAATTGTGGTGACCAAATGTTTTGGTCACCTAGTCACTTATCTCTCATTTTGTACTAGTGTGAAGCTTCCATCCTAGAACAGATGCAAGTGAGATTACATCTCGAATAGTGGTGCACCTGGCCACAAGGGTGAATGTCTACTCAATATATATGCCTTCTTTGTGAGAGAAACCTAGGGAAACAAATATATCTTTACACTTTTCAATACTACCATCAACAACATGCCTGATATTGCAAAGCCATATGGAAGTAACTATGGAATTCCCTTCAGGTTTAGCAACAAATTCCCAAACATCATTCTTTAGAATTATAATAGACTTGTATTCCTCTACCATTTCATCTTTCCATACGTGCTTCTTTGCAGCTTCTTCATAGGTGAAGGCTCTGAATTACTAATGTGACTTATCTTTGCAACATACCCTAAATAATGGTGCTCCATGCCTCTCTACATCTTGTAGTATATCTCGGCACCATGCAGAGCTCCTCTTGGTAGGAGGTCTATTAACCAGTTCTACTGGTTCATCAAGAGATAGAGAATTTGATAAATCTATTCGATTCTCCCTCTGGACATCTGAATGGGGAGAATCAGTATTTGGGTCCTCCATCATAGGAGTCTCATGCTTCTCTATGTTTGTATCATACTGAAGCTCTTTTGATCGCTTGAATGTTGCCTCTTCATGGAAGGTCGCATCTTAGCTAACCTTAATGTGTCTTTCACCTGTCACATATATTCTATAGGCTTTTTATGATTCGCTATAACCAAAAAAGGTGTTGATGTATATGTAACTTCAGAATGTATTTCACATATATGTATATTGTATTCCTATAGAGATGTTATTATTCCTCTATACGGAAGTGTCGTCATTTATATTGTAAGTGTTGTAACTTATACTTGATGGGTTATTAGACCACCTTGTTGGGGTCGGCCTTGTATAAGTCATGTGGGTCAAAGGGTTATTAGACCACCCTAGTGGGGGTCGATCCAGTCAGCATTATGTTAAGTGGTTAAGTTGAGGCCGACCTAGTTGAGTAAAGGTCAAGTCAAGTTAGTGTATAAATAGAGAGTGTGTCTCTCTCATTTTACACACATATTCTATTCTCTCACTCACACTTTGGAGAGTGGCGCACTTGTGGAGGAGGAGGCTCTACTGCTAGGAGAAGACTATCTCTTGTATTCTGGTTGTATCATTTCTCTATCTATCTATGAGGAAGTTATTGGGGTTTTTCACCTTTATGGTTTTCCCCAAGTAAACTCTGTGTCTCTTGTGTGCTTGCATTATTGTGTCCATGATTGATATGTTGTAGATTTGCTATACATGTTGTTCTCTTAGTTAAGATCCTAGATCAGATTGAAGTAAATTCTGAAAATTTAACATGGTATCAGAGCTAGCCTGAAAGAAGGCATGATTTGGCATGTATGACACTTGTTGTACTTACGATGCTGGGGCTTGATATAGCAAAAACCAGTCATCGTAGCACTTTCACTATAAATCTGTTTTGGAAAACTTTTCAGATCTAAAACTTTTACAGGTCGAATATCAGATCCCCATGTACCTTGTGTCCAAAGGAAAACCTCTAATTCATTGTACTTTGTGATTTATGATCTGTACAATATAGGGTTTCTGCCTCTTCCAGATCTGAGTCAAAATCAGTTGACCTTGGGAAAAAGGTCATAACTTGGGCTAGGAAGCTCCAAATGAAATGTCGTAAAAAGTGATAGGTAGTACACAGACTATAATATCTCAGGAAAAATTTTCAGAGGCCGAATTGTAACCAGTGAAACTTGGAACGCCATACAAGTGCACTCTCCTGTATTATCCCATAAATAGGTCACATTGCGACACTTGGCATAAATATCTCTCACAGAATCCAATTGATGACAGAAATGTCGGGATGGAAAGATAATAGGTCGGGATATCTAAGGAAAAATTTTCAGACCATGTGGATCGAAAAGTGCGGAGTTACACCAGAAACATTCAGGTACATATTTCTGTCAAAACAAAATTATTTTTTAGTACCTTCATTCATGGCTTCCGGAATTTAGGGCTTCGGAGAAAGTTGAAATTTTTCTAATCAGAGACCACGGCTGAATGCTACTCATCAAAATCAAAATTTAGAGACCAAGATCAGAATTTTTGGTTGGGCAGAAGGTCGGGCTTGATCAAACCCTAGTTCGGGACTTTGATAAGAAAAGTGGAAAATTAGGGCTTTTGCAAAAATGAGAATTTTTGAAATCTGTGACCACGGCTAGAAGCTCCTCACAAAAATAGAAGCCTAGACATTTGGATCAAACCTTTTGATTGGGAAGAAGAGTGGGCTTCATCAAACCCTAGTTCGAGGTCACGTCTAGTGAATCCGAAAGTTTCAAAGGAAAAATTGAGGAGTGTAACTTTGTAGTTTTCAAATTCCGAATATACTAGCTTGATCAGCTCATCAAGGTGCATATTTCTATCCTTTCGGAAGTTTGAATTTTTTGGGTTTCTCTGACAAACCCTATTACAGCTCCAGATCCAGTTCCTGCAAATCAAGTGGATTGGGTTAATCCTAGATGAGGATGGATTGGTCACCTGCATAAGTGAAGAAGTTCTTGTTTCAAAGGGAGATGAGGCTAAGGCCTTCCATAAGAAGATTACAAGCAATCTTGACAGGTATGGCTTACAGGTATGCTTTGAATTCTATTCATGGTTAAGTTTATGATATGTTTGTCGTCATATCATTATAGTACAATCTTGATTAATTACTAGACTTGTCGTATTATCTTAATAGAAGATATTCATTAATTAAGGTTTTGACACTTATGATTGTACTAATGCATTGTGATGTTGTATGAGGTTTATGTTGTTTGCTAACACAAAAGGTACACCAAGAAAGTCAAATCATGGTCTACTTCAAGAACATATGCTCATGGTGACATGAAGACAAATATTCATCCATTGTCATCGATCACATAGAAGATCTACTTTCAAGGTATGTATAACTTGGTTCTACAATGGTTAACTTATGAGACATGCAGGTTACTAGCACAAGTCAGTGAAGAGAACCAGAAGACATTATGCGGGTATGTTAGACATAACTAGCTAGCATGCTAATCCAGGTATGTTTTTCCTATATCAAGCTAGAATCCTACCTTGTGTTAGGATCTTATACTGTTGTGTTGTTGATAATGATTATTCGTGAAGTCATAGGTTTGAATAGTCATGGTTGTATGCATATTATGTTTCTTACCATAATTGATGATATGACTAACCAGAAGAATCATGAAGGTATAGGTTTGAATAATCACAGGTTTTATGCATATTATATCTCTTATCCTGATTGATGATTCAACTAACCAGAAGAGTCCTATGATCAAATAAGAATATGTATGAGTAAAAGAAGACTTCCCTGAAACCTTGAATACTGATGTTTATTATCTATGAATGATCATGAATATACATGTTTAAGATTATTGTGTTTTGATAGTATTAAGTGTTGATGTATATGTAACTTCGAAATGTATTTCACATATATGTATATTGTATTCCTATAGAGATGGTATTATTCCTCTATAAGGAAGTGTCATCATTTATATTGTAAATGTCGTAACTTATTCTTGATGGGTTATTAGACCACCTTGTTGGGGTCGGCCCTGTATAAGTCATGTGGGTCAAAGGGTTATTAGACCACCCTATTGGGGGTCGGCCATGTGGGTCAAAGGGTTATTAGACCACCCTGTTGGGGGTCAGCCTAGTCAGCATTATGTTATGTGGTTAAGTTCGAGCCTAAATGAGTTAGGTAAAAAGGCAAGTCAAGTCAAGTATAAATAGAGTGCGGGAGGCACTCTATTTACTCACTCACTTCTCACTCATGCACTCAAGGAGGAGTGGCGCACTTTTGGAGGAGGAGGATCTGCTGCTAGGTTATGTCTATCTCTTGGTTGTATCATTGCTCTATCTATCTCTGAGGAAGTTATTGGGGTTTTTCACCTTTATGGCTTTCCCCAAGTAAATCTTTGTGTCTCTTGTGTGCTTGCATTATTGTCTCCATGATTGATATGCTGTAGATATGATGTACATGTTGTTCTCTCAGTTAAGATCCTATATCAAATTGAAGTAAATTCTGAAATTTTAACATGGTATCAGAGCTAGCCTGAAAGAAGGCATGATATGGCATGTATGACACTTGGTGCACTTACGATGCTAGGGCTTCATATAGCAAAAACCAGTCATCGTAGCACTTTCGTTATAAATCCGTTTTGGAGAAGTTTTCGGATCTGAAATTGTTACAGGACGAAGCTAAGATCTCCATGTACCTTGTGTCCAAAGTAAAACCTCTGATTCATTGTACTTTGTGATTTATGATCTGTACAACATAGGGTTTCTGCCTCTTCCATATCTGAGTCAAAATCAGGTGACCTTGGGAAAAAGGTCATAACCTGGGCTAGAAAGATCCAAATGAAATTTCGTAAAAAGTGACAGGGATTACACAGACTGTAATATCTCAGGAAACGTTTTCAGAGGCCGAAGTTGAACCAGTGACACGTGGTACGCCATACAAATTCGCTCTCTTGTATTATCCCATAAACAGGTCACGTTGCGACACTTGGCATAACTCTCTCTCAGAGAGTCCAATTGAGGTCAGACCTATCAGGATGGAAATATAACAGGGCAAGCTATCTCAGGAAAAGTTTTCAGAGGCTGAAGTTCAAACAGTGACACGTGGCATGCTGTACAAGTTTGCAATCCTGTATTATCCCAAAACAGGTCATGTTGCGACATTTGGCATAACTCTCTCTCAGAGAATCCAATTGAGGTCAGACCTATCAGGATGGAAAGATAACAAGTCAGGCTATCTCAGAAAAATTTTTCAGACCCTGTGGATCAAAATTTTCGGAGTTACACTAGAAACAATCAGGTACATATTTCTATCAAAACATAATTATTTTTTAGTACCTTCATTCATGGCTTTCGGAATTTAGGGCTTCGAAAAAAGTTGGAATTTTTGTAATCGGAGACCAACGCTGAATGCTACTCATCAAAATAAAAATTTAGATACAAAAATCAGAATTTTTGGTTGGGTATAAGGCCGGGCTTGATCAGACCCTAGTTCAGGACTTTGATCAGAAAAGTGGAAAATTAGGGCTTCTGTAAAAATGAGAATTTTTTAAATCTATGACCACGGCTGGAAGCTCCTCAGAAAAATAGAAGCTTAGAGATTTGGATCAAACCTTTTGATTGGGAAGAAGAGTGGGATTCATCAAACTCCAATTCATGGTCATGTCTAGTGAATCCGGAAGTTTCAAAGGCAAAATTGAGGAGTGAAACTCTGCAGTTTTCAAATTCTGAATATACCGGTTTGATCAGCTTATCAAGGCGCATATTTCTATCCTTTCAGAAGTTTTAAATTCAAAGTTTGAATTTTTGGGGTTTCTCTGACAAACCCATATCCAGCTCCAGGTCCAGTTCTTGCAAATCAAGTGGATTGGGTTAATCCTAGAAGAAGACGGATTGGTCACCTGCATAAGTGAAGATGTTCCTGTTTCAGAGGGAGATGAAGCTAAGGCATTACATAAGAAGATTACAAGCGATCTTGACAGGTATGACTCATCGAGGTATGTTTCGATATTTGTTCATGATTAATTTTATGGTATGTTTGTCTTCATGTTATTACGGTTAGTACAATCTTGATTTTAGACTTGTCGTATCACCTTAATAAAATTATGAATACACGATAGAAAGTATTCATTGATTAGGGTGTTGACACTTATGGTTGTACTAATGCATTATGGTGTTGTCTGAGGTTTATGTTGTCTACTAACATGAAAGGTACACCAAGAAAGACAAATCATGTTCTGGTTCAAGAACATATGATCATGATGACATGAGGACAAAGATTCATCCATTGTCATGGATCTCATAGAATATCCATTTACGAGGTATGTATAACTTGGTTTTATAATGGTTAACCTATGAGATATACAGGTTACTAGCACAAGTCATTGAAGAAGAACAAGAAGACATCATGTGAGTATGTTAGACATAACTAGCTAGCATGCTAATCCAGGTATGTTTTTCCTATATCAAGTCATAATCCTACCTTGTGTTAGGATCTTATACTATTGTTGATAATGATTATTCATGAAGTCATAGGTTTGAATAATCACAGGTTTTATGCATATTATATCTCTTATCTTGATTAATGATTCAACTAACCCGAAGAGTCATAGGTTTGAGTAATTACAGGTTTAGACATGTTATGTTTCTTATGACTTGAATAACCATAAGAATCCTACATAAACCTTGAATGCTAATGCTTATTATTTTTGTTTGAAATGATCATGACTATACATGCTTGAGATTATTGTGTTTTAATAGTATGCTAATGAATGTATGATTTTATATGAGTTCACAAGGATATCACAATCATGATACTAATAAGCATGCATAGGGACCAAGGATGAATATGAGTTCAAGAACAGGTAATTCAGGAAGCAAAGATCAAGAGGGAGTACACTCCAGTGGTTTATGCAAGGATGCAGATATTCAGAGGGAGTTGACTATCTATCTACACTCCACAATAGAAAGGTGTAGAAGAAGCTACTTCAGATTAGGACTCCAGTAGCTCCTGCAAGGAAGCGAAAACTCAGAGGGAGTCCACCCAACGAACAAAGAAAGATAAGTATTTTAATCATCATTTCTTGCATATTTGTTTGTTTAAATAAAATTGTTCAATGATGTATATGCTCATGTTCCTAGACTTAGGATATGTATTGTGCATATTAGAATAATTGCATTGATGAACAATATACTACTAATATACATGGGTAAGTGGCCTATGGCACTGTACAACATTCCATTGCTACTTATCTAGAATGAAACCTCTTTGCTGACATGTTGGGAGTTGTGCACACTCTTAACAATGTTCTGGTAGAGATTGGAAGGCATCTAGAAAGTTACGGGATATGGATAAATGTTGTATTGAAGCATTGGCTAAGATAATTGCACGACTGTATGACATATTTCTTTATGTGTAAGAATTTGTTCTGAAAACTATGAGATGTTTTCTAATCATGCAATTTAACTTGTTGTGTAGGAAAGATCATATGCCATCTCCTACAAAAGAAGAACTACAACATTTGTTCCAGCAACAAAGATATCTATTGAACATATTGAAGATATTGAAGTTCCCAGGATCTGGGATGGAATGCCATGATCCGTCGATGATGAAGAATGATGTTTGGGACGTAGTCCCAATACATGAAGGGAAGTTTGTTATGACTTCCAAATGGAACTATCAGATCAAGCATGTTGCAGATGGCAGCATAGAGAAATATAAAAGTGTGGATACACCAGATGGATTTCAAGATAGCTTTCTTGAATGGTGTAGTTGAAGAAGAAGTGTATGTGGTGCAGCCACTTGGTTCTGAGACACGTGATAGGGACTCATATATGTGCAGAACTTGTTATGGTAGGATAGACAGCTTTCTATCCAGTTTGGGCTTTACCAAGAGTAAAGCGGATTCCAACCTTTACTACAAGGTTGAGGAAGGCAATCCAGTGATACTACTTTTGTATGCGGATAACCTGTTTGTTACAGGTGAAGATAGATTGATTGCTGACATGCAGTGGAAGCTTACTACCGAGTTCGAGATGAAGAACTTGGGGATGATGCACTATTTGTTTTTGGCATGGAGGTGTGGCAGAGTGTAGATGGAATCTTCCTTGGACAAGGGAAGCATGCAGTAAGAGATCCTGAAGAGGTTCGGGATGATGGATTGCAAGGCCATGGCAACACCTATGACATCGGATCTAAAGCTCCTATGTGATGCTTCATCTGAGCCAGTTGATGTCTCTACATATCGTCAGATGATTGGGTCCTTGATGTACCTGACGAACACGAGACCATATATTTGCTTTGCTGTGAACACATTGAGCCAGTTCCTGACAGATCCGAGGAGTGTTCACCTGGTTGCTGTAAAGCATGTTCTCAGGTACCTGAAGGGTACAATGGATTTTGGGCTCAAGTATGAAGCGAATCAAAAGTTTAACCTGCAGGGTTATGTTGATTCAGATTGGGCTAGCAGTGTTGCAGACAGGAAAAGCACATCTGGGTGTTGCTTCAGTATGGGATCAGGTGTGATCTCATGGTTTAGCAGGAAGCAGTCCTACATGGCACTGAGTACAGCTGAGGCAGAGTATGTTGCATCCTGTTCAGCTAGTTGTGAGGCAGTATGGCTACGAAAGCTACTGTCTAAGTTATTTGATCACCCGTTGGAAGCTACTAGTATCTTCTGTGATAACCAGAGTTGTGTGAAGCTATCCGAGAACCTAGTGTTTCATGACAGGTCGAAACACATAGAGATCAAATATCACTATATCAGGGATATGGTGCAGAGAGGAGCTGTGAAGCTCCTGTATGTTGCGACGGATGAGCAGATTGCAAATGTGCTGACAAAGCCACTAGCCAGGGTGAAGTTCGAGTACTTCAGAGAGAGGTTTGGCGTTCTTCAGATCAAGGACACTTCAAGGAAGAAGTGATGGACACATCTGCTGAAGCCATTCCAAGCATGTTTGAAGGAGGATCCTTCACATGACTGTGGATGTAAGTGCTGGATGATGAGCATCAGGATGATGTTCTGGTTTCTGCTTTGATATGATCGGTTGGATCATGTGTATGTGTTTTTCTATATGCATCATGTTGGATGCTTGGACCATGTATCTGTATATGTATCAGGTGGATACATTATATGATCAGGTGGATCATGTATGGTGATATGTATCATGTATTTGTATTTGTATCAGGTGGATACATTGTATGATCAAATAGATCATGTATGATGATATGTATCAGGTAGATACTTGGTATGCATCAGGTAGATGCATTATATGATCAAGATGATCATGGATGACGAGCTTCAGGATGTTGCTCCAGATGACATGCAACAGGATGTTGCAGTGATGATGATCAGGATGATCATGGATGACAAGCTTTAGGATGTTGCTCTAGATGACATGCAGCAGGATGTTGCAGTGATGATGATCAGGATGATCATGGATGACGAGCTTCAGGATGTTGCTCCAGATGATATGCAGCAAGATGTTGCAGTGATGATGATCAGGATGATCATGAGTACATCAGGATGATGTATGTTGAGTATCAGGTTGATACTCTATGGTCGTGGATCAGGTTGTGCATATGAGCATGTAATTTGATGCCCTGGGAGATTTGCAGATAGTCTTTCGAGGTTTTGCCTATGGCATGTAATTCGGTTCCCTGGGATATATGGCAAATGCTCTTTTGAGGTTTTGCTCTGGAAGGACATGTAATTCGGTGCCCTGGGAGATCTACAGATAGTATTTCGAGGTTTTGCCTATGGCATGTAATTCGGTGCCCTGGGATATCTGGCAGATGCTCTTTCAAGGTTTTGTCCTATGGCATGTAATTTGTTTCCCTGGGAGATCCGATAGGTTGGGCTGTGTACCCGTAATCAGTCCTGGGATGCTCTTGCAAGGTTTTTCCATGACCACATGTAATTCGTTTCCCTGGGAGATCCTATAGGTAGAGTTGTGTGCTCGTAACAGCCTGGGATGCTCTTGCAAGGTTTTGTGGTGAGGTCACGTGTAATTCGGTGCCCTGGGAGATCCTATAGGTAGAGCTGTGTGCTCGTAACAACCTGGGATGCTCTTTCGAGGTTTTGTGACGCACATAATAAGTCCTGAGGATTCCACAGTATGGCCAGTGATGATGAAGACCTGTAGGTGGTGGGCCTACATCCAGTATGAAAAAGGACTGGCTCTGTAGAACTTCCTATGACGAGTAGATTCAGAGATTGATTGAGATAGCATCAGCAGTGACGATGATGATGAGTCGATGACGATTATCCAGTGACGATGATCCAGAGAAGACGACTTGTGCTAGAAGAACTATGCTGAGAAATACCTTCCTAGTTAAGAGGGAGTGTTGATGTATATGTAACTTCGGAATGTATTTCACATATATGTATATTGTATTCCTATAGAGATGGTATTTTTCCTCTATAAGGAAGTGTCGTCATTTATATTGTAAATGTCGTAACTTATTCTTGATGGGTTATTAGACCACCTTGTTGGGGTCGGCCCTGTATAAGTCATGTGGGTCAAAGGGTTATTAGACCACCCTATTGGGGGTCGGCCATGTGGGTCAAAGGGTTATTAGACCACCCTATTGGGGGTCGGCCATGCGGGCCAAAGGGTTATTAGACCACCCTGTTGGGGGTCGGCCCAGTCAGCATTATGTTAAGTGGTTAAGTTCGAGCCTACATGAGTTAGGTAAAAAGGCAAGTCAAGTCAAGTATAAATAGAGTGTGGGAGGCACTCTATTTACTCACTCACTTCTCACTCATGCACTCAAGGAGGAGTGGCGTACTTTTGGAGGAGGAGGATCTGCTGCTAGGTTATGTCTATCTCTTGGTTGTATCATTTCTCTATCTATCTCTGAGGAAGTTATTGGGGTTTTTCACCTTTATGGTTTTCCCCAAGTAAATCTTTGTGTCTCTTGTGTGCTTGCATTATTGTCTCCATGATTGATATGCTGTAGATATGCTTTACATGTTGTTCTCTCAGTTAAGATCCTAGATCAAATTGAAGTAAATTCTGAAATTTTAGCATTAAGATTATACTAATAAATGTGTGATTATGTATGAGACCTCAAGGATAACACAATGATGATATTAATAAGAATGCATAGTGATTAAGGATGGATGTAAAAGTTCAAGGACAGGTAATCTAGGAAGCAAAGATCAAGAGGGAGCACACTCCAGTTGTTCCTGCAAGAAAGCAAAGGAGCACAGTTCAGTAGTTTCTGCAAGGATGCAGATATTCAGAGGGAGTTGACCATCTTTCTACATTCCACAACAGAAAGGTGTAGAAGAAGCTACTTCAACAGCTCCTACAAGGAAGCAAAGACTTAGAGGGAGTCCACCCAGCAACCAAACAAAGATAAGTATTTGAATTATAATTTCTTACATAATGTTATTCAATGATGCATATGCTTATGTTCCTAGAATTAGGTTGTGTATTATGCATATTAGAATAGTTGCATTGATGAACAGAGTACTACTAATATACATGGGTAAGTGGCCTATGGCACTATACAACATTCCATTGCTACTTATCTAGAATGAAACCTTTTTGTTGACATGTTAAGAGTTGTGCACACTCTTAACAATGTTCTGGTAGAGATTGGAAGGCATCTAGAATGTTATGGAATATGGATAAATGTTGTATTGAAGCATTGGCTAAGATAATTGCATGAATGTCTAACATATTTCCTTATGTGTAAGAATTTGTTCTAAAAACTATGAGATGTTTTCTAATCATGCAATTTAACTTGTTGTGTAAGAAAGATTGTATACCATCACCTACAAAAGAAGGACTACAACATTTGTTCAATAACAAAGTTATCTATTGAAAATATTGAAGTTCCCAGGATCTGGGAAGAATGCCATGATCGAGGAGTACTAGTCTATCATAAAGATGTTTGGGATGCAGTCCCAAGACCTGAAGGGGAGTTTGCAGTGACTTCCAAGAGGATCTACAAGATCAAGCATGCTGCAGGTTGTAGCATAGAGACTTTTGCTCTTGCAGCCAGATACACTTGCATTAAATTAGTACTTGCTCTGGCTACAGTGATGAAGAGGAAGATACACTTTCTTGAATGGTGTAGTTGAAGAATAAGTGTATGTGGTGCAACTACTTGGTTCTAAGACACATGAAAGGGACTCATATATGTGCAGAACTTGGTATGGTAGGATAGACAGCTTTCTATCCAGTTTGGGCTTTACCAAGAGTAAAGCAAATTCCAACCTTTACTACAAAGTTGAGGAAGACAATCTAGTGAAACTACTTTTGTATGTGGATGACCTGCTTGTAACAGGTGAGGATAGATTGATCGCTGACACGCAGTGGAATCTTGCTGCCAAGTTCGAGTTGAAGAATTTGGGGATGATGCACTATTTGTTTTTTTGGCATGGAGGTGTGGCAGAGTGGAGATGGAATCTTCCTTGGAAAAGGGAAGTATGCAGTAGAGATCCTGAAGAGGTTCGGGATGATGGACTGCAAGTCTATGGCCACACTTATGGCATCGAACCTGAAGCTTCTGTGTGATGCTTCATCTGATCCAGTTGATGTCACTGTGTATCGTCAGATGATTGGGTCCTTGATGTACTTGACGAACACGAGACCAGATATTTACTTTGCAGTGAACACATTGAGCCAGTTCCTGATGGATCTGAGAGATGTTCACCTGGTTGTTGTAAAGCATATTCTGAGATTGGGCAGGCAGTGTTGTAGATAGAAAGAGCACTTATGGGTGCTACTTCAGTATGGGATCAGGTGTGATCTCTTGGTTTAGCAGGAAGCAGTCTTGTGTAGCACTGAGTACAGTAGAAGCAGAGTATATTACGACGGATGAGCAGGTTGCAGATGTATTGACCAAGCCATTGGCCAGAGTGCAGTTTGATTACTTCAGAGAGAGGCTTGGTGCACTTTAGATCGAGGTTCCTTCCAAAGGGAAGTGATGATTCTGGAATATGTAGATGCACATGAGCTTTTCCGACATGGTTGATGTGTTCTCCAATGGTCATGATGTAATCGCTCAGCCATTCTCACATGGTGGTAGATGTGTTCTCCCATGGTGTAGATGTAAGGGTTGAAGACATTTTTCACATGGTGGTAGATGTGTTCTCCCATGCTGAAAAAGTAAGGGTGAGAGCCTTCCCCGAATGGTGGTAGATGTGTTCTCCCATGTCGGTGGTGTAAGTGTTGGATGATGTGCATCTGGGTTGTGCTTCGTGGACGATGAGATGATCTAAAGAGGGTGATGCTATGATGATCAGGAGGATCACGGATGATGAGCATCAGGACGATGCTCCAGTTACGGCTCTATATGTATATGTACGCATCATGTTGGATGCTGGATATGATCAGTTGGATCATTTATATGTATATGTATGTACGCATCATGTTGGATGATGGATATGATCGGTTGGATCATTTGTATGTATTTTGTATATCCATCATGTTGGATGCTTGGACCATGTATATGTATATGTATCAGGTGGATACATTGTATGATCAGGTAGATCATGTATGTTGACATGTATCATGTATTTGTATTTGTATCAGGTGGATACACTGTATGATCAGGTGGATCATGTATGATGATATGTATCAGGTAGATACTTGGTGTGCATCAGGTGGATGCATTGTATGATCAGGTTGATCGTGATGATGAGCTTTAGGATGTTGCTCTAGATGATATGTACCAGGATGGTACAAGTGATGATGATCAATATGATCACGAGCATCAGGATGATGCCTCGTGCGATGATGATCCATTGGATCATGAGTATCAGGTTGATAATTGGAGGTCAGAGATGATATGTGGCAGGTTGTGCAAATAGCATGTAATCAGTCCTGGGAGATCTTGTCGGTCGTGCTGCGGCACATAAATGTTCCTGGGGTACTCTTTCCAGTATTGCTATGTAGTATGTAATGAGTCCTCAGATATCCGATAGGTTGAGCTGTGTTCTCGTAATCAGTCCTGGAGATCCCAGAGGTTGAGTTGTGTGCTCGTAATTAGTCCTGGGATGCTCTTTAGAGATCTTGTCGGTCATGCTGCGGCACATAAATGTTCCTTGGATGCTCTTTAAAGGTTTTGTCTATCCACATGTAATCAGTCTCAGAGATCCGAGAGGTTGAGCTGTGTGCTCGTAATAAGTCCTGGGATGCTCTTTAGAGATCTTGTCGATCGTTCTGCGACACATAAATGTTCCTGGGACGCTCTTTAAAGGTATTGTTGAGGAGATGCATGTAATCAGTGCTGGGAGATCTTGCCGGTCGTGCTTAAGCACATAAATGTTCCTGGGATACTCTTTTCGGTACTGCATCTGCACATAAAATTAGTCTTGAGAGGCCACCTCTATCAGACCATTCGCACAAATGATGAAGACCTCCAGGTGGTGGGCCTACATCCAGTATGAAAAAGCACTCGCTCTGTAGAACTTCCTATGACGAGTAGATTTAGAGATTGATTGATATAGAAATAGCAGTGACGATGATGATGACTCGATGACAATTATCTAGTGATGATGATCCAGAGAATATGACTTGTGCTATAAGACCTGTGTCGAGAAATACCTTCCTAGTTAAGAGGGAGTGTTGATGTATATGTAACTTCAGAATGTATTTCACATATTGTATTCGTATAGAGATGTTATTATTCCTCTATACGGAAGTGTTAAGATTTAATATGCTAAGACAGAAAATAGCAGCATTGCATTCCATTTCACAATAATAGCATATACAGGATCACTGAAGAAACAACAAGCACATCAAAAACACAAGAGACACAGATTTATCCTCGGAAACCCTCATGGGCTAGAAAACCCAGCAAAGCTTCCTCAATAAAGATGACCAGCAATATACAAAGATGCAAACCAAAGACATGATCTCCTCCTCCACCATAGCAGACCTCTCCTCCATAAGTGCGCTACTCTCAAGTGAGTGAGTGTGTGTGAAATGAGGAATACACCTCCTCTATTTATACACTACTCCGACTTGTCTTTTACATAAATCATGTAGGCTCACATTTAACCATTGGGTTAAATACCCCACTACAACTCACTGGGCTGACCCCTCTAGGGTGGTCTAATAACCCTTTGACCCACATAACACATACAGGGCCGACCCCCACTAGGGAAGTCTAATAACCCAAGTTACCACATTCAGACGTAGAAATAAACATATCCGGATATATAATAAGATCTTCACGGAGGAATGAAACATCTCTGGAATAATAAAGTACAATTATAATATTATTTGAAGTTACAATATCTCAACACTCCCCCTTAATGAGAAGGATATTATAACAGCATCTACACGAGCAAGGAGTCATCAACATCATACATGATACATCTATAAATCATTGGAAGCTTTCTCAACATCATCAGTAACTCAACCAGTTACTGGAACATCAACATCTTCAGTACTAAGTCTTTATGTTCTGCAGCACTCAAACAGCTACAGCAACATCAATATCTGAATCCTCTTGATCGTCAGCATCATCATCACACGTTCATCAGCATCGTCATCACACAATCATCAGCATCATCATCAAACGATTAACATCGTCTTCTAGATCAACACGATCAACATCATCACATCATCTCGATCTATAGCATCTAGTTCATCACGATCTACAACATCTGGATCATCTCGATCTACAGCATCTGGATCATCTCGATCTATAGCATCTGGATCATCACGATCTACATCATCTGGATCATCTCGATCTACAGCATCTGGATCATCTCGATCTACAACATCTAGACCATCTCAATCTATAGCATCTGGATCATCTCGATCTACAACATAAGTATCCTCAACCATACAAGTACATTAATCAATACATGTATCATGAAAAGTATGTATTCTCACCAATACATCTATCATCAAAACATGTATTATTACTAATACATATATCATCAAAAGCATGTATTCTCACTAATACATCTATCATCAAAAGCATGTATTCTGACTAATACATCTATCATCAAAAGCATGTATTCTCACTAATACATCTATCAATACAAGTATCCACACCGATACAAGTATACACAACAGCAGCATACCCTGCCACACACATGATCCAATTACAGGATGGTCAATCCCTCTCACTTTAGGACATAGGTCCAATGATGATACAATCCTGATCCACCTATGGGATGATCAATCCCTCTCAATTTAAGACATCTCTCATGTCTATGGACGATGCAATCCAGATTAACTTACAAGATGATCAATCCTTATCCTTTTAAGACACCTCACCATGTCTAGGGATGATGCAATCCTGAATCAACTTACAGGATGATTAGTCCTTATCACTTTAAGACACCTCACCATGTCTAGGGACGATACAGTCCCAATCTACTTACAGAATGATTAGTCCTTATCACTTTAAGACACCTCACCATGTCTAGGGACGATGAAATCCCAATCTACTTACAGGATGATTAGTCCTTATTACTTTAAGACACCTCACTATGTCTAGGGACGATGCAATCCCAATCTACTTATAGGATGATTAGTCCTTATCACTTTAAGACACCTCACCATGTCTAGGGACGATGCAATCCCAATCTACTTACAGGATGATTAGTCCTTATCACTTTAGTACATAAGTCCAAGGATGATGCAATCCTGATCCACTTACGAGATGATCAATCCCCATCTCTTTAGGACATAAGTCCAAGGATGATGCAATCCTGTCACGTACATTTTGAACCAAACGCTCAGGGACGATGCAGTCCTATCACGTCCACTAGGGACCACTTTCTCTGAGACATATGTCTACGAATCTCTTTTAGGACATGTGTCCATGGATGATACAATCCCCTCGTCCACTAGGGATGGCATTCTCAGCGACATCTGTCTATGGATCACTTTAGAACTGAATTCTACGGATGATACAATCCTCTCGTCCACTAGGGACCACATTCTCGGAGACATCTGTCTACAGATCACTTTAGAACTGAAGTCCCGGGATGATACAATCCTTTCGTCTACTAGGGACCACATTCTCGGAGACATCTATCTATGGATCACTTTAGAACTGAAGTCTAGGGATGATACAATCCTCTCCTGTCCACTACGGACTTCATTCTCGAAGACCATACGTCTACGGATCCTTTTAGAACATGTGTTCAAGGATGATGCAATCCCTCTTCTTTCTCAGAGACATATGTCTATGGATCCTTTTAGAACATGTGTTCAAGGATGATGAAATCCCCTCATCAACTTAGACCCTGTCTAAGGACCATCCACCAACCTCTCTGTCAGCATCACCAATATAGGTTCCACATCATCGACCTCACTGTCAATGTAGGCAATCTCATCATAAGTGACCATATCACTCCCCCTCTCGAGGAGGGTCCTACCAAGCTTGTCTCGGAAAATACTCAAACTTTTCTTGAGGTAGAAGTTTGGTTAGTACATCGGTAACTTGTTCACTTGAGGTAGAGGTTTGGTTACTACATCGGCAACTTGTTACAAATTCAAACTTTATAGTTCCTTTCTGCGCGATATCATGGAACACTGGATTCTTTTCCATCTTGATACAACTTTGTTTGTCACATAGGATCACAGTTGGGTCTATCTCTAAGTCAAACAATCCAGAAGCCATACTGCTTCACAACTAGCAGAGAAAGCAGCTATGTATTCTGCTTCAGTTGTGTTGAGAGCAACACTAGACTGCTTCCTGCTATACCATGAGATCATGGCTAATCCGAGACAATAACATCCTCTCGATGTGTTCTTCCTGTCTGATACACATTCTGCCCAATCAACATCTGTGTAGTCATCTAAAGTCATGGTCTCCAAGACAGCATAGATCAAAGTCTATCATATCCTTTAGATGCCTCATCACATGCTTTTACAACTATCAAGTGAACATATCTAGTTTCCACTAGATACTGACTCAAGGTGTTCTCAGCAAGGTATATATTTGGCCTTGTATTCGTCAGACACATAAACGACCCAATAATATGTCTGTACAGAGTTATATACACTAACTCTGATGAGTCATTCACTAACAGCTTCATGTTGTAATCCATGAGAGTGGTCATTCCAATATATCAAGTCCTTTTAATATTTATCGGCATACTTTCACTGGTTGAGAAAGATTCCTTCTAAGCCTTTCCATACTTCTAGACCTAGAAAGTAATGCATCAATCTGAGATCTTTCATTTTCATTTCTGCAGCCATCTATCTTTGCCATCTCTCATCAGATGGGTCTACTGATATGAGCCTGAACATCATTCAAACTTTGTGGTGATTTCCTTCTTGCATCTATGTATAGAAATCATATTCAACCTTGGAAAAGTGCGCCCTCCCTCTCTACATATGCTAATCCAAAGAAGAAGGCCAACTGGTAGATCTGAAGAATGCACCCCTCTCTCTACATGGAAAAGTGCACCCTTCCTCTAAGTGTCAGATGCTTGTTTGGAATCATATCTGAGCTCTGATCGTCATAGTCCTTCCTCAAACACTGAGGCAAGGATACTCTGAAAGTATCAGTTGCTCAATCGGTCAACCAGATGCAGAACGAGTCTCACTCTCTCTAGAAGTGCATCCCTCCTCCTCTAAAAGTCGCCCTCCTCCAATCTCTGAAGAAAACTCACTGATGGACTCTCTTTGTCCATAGTAACTGGTAACCAAGTGCCTATGATCAAGTGAGGTATGATCCAACTCAGATCCCCTTACTCTCCCTCTTGCAGAAGCTCCTCTCTCTCAGAAAGTCGCCCTATGCATGCACAATGCGCCCTTCTCACTCTAACTGATCTCTCTCTATAAGACAACTGAGTAACCTTTACCAGTGCCCTTTTGCCTCCTTATATCATCTCACTGATCAATTAGGTTTACCAAAAACCTGATATCAGTGCATGCAAAAAGTCACTTTTGCCTGCATCTTTTAATTAATAGTTGTACATGCAAAACTCATGCATGCATGAGGCAAAACACCCCAGAAGGTCCGCATGCATCCGCCAATGGATTCATGCCACTGAGTAGAGTGCATCTCACCCTCTACTCCATCAAAATGCTTATACTGTTGATGTACCTCCATGCAAGGCATGTGAATCATGGAGGACATCCCGAGATACCACTATCTCTAACACTCCCTCTTATCGAGGCAAGTCCATCCACTGATGCCTGGATCCAACAAGTCCTCTGCTGCTGACACTGGCCTAGCTGTCCTTCTTGTCACTGCTACCCTCTAACCTGTAGTACCCTAATCAAACTCCATAAATGTGGCTCTGGAAGAATCCCCCTGATCAACCACTGACTCTGTCACTGAAATCTGATTCAGACTCCCACTGAATCTCTGTTGTAACCAATCACCCAATTTGCCATCAAGCGGATCTATCACCCTGTAAGTGATCTCCCTCTATCTCTGAACTGACTCAGCTCTCTCCTGAGCTAGGTCAATCTCAGTCATCTCATACGAACTCACTCTGACTGGTACCTGTATGAGCATCATGCTCATCCATCTGATCTGAGTCCAAAGACTCACTCCCTTGTGTCTCATAACCTCCATGAGCATCTCGCTCATCCATCAGATAAGAGGAATCACTCCTCTAAACATCATCACCATGGTGAGCATCTCGCTCACCCATCTGCTAAGAAGACTCAGTCCTCCGAGCACCATCCCGACTGTGAGCATCTCGCTCTCTATCCCCCTCTAACGCTGATGAGGATGCACTCAACCAACATGATGTGCCAGATGTGGGTTGTCCCCGAACCAAGTACTCACTGTCAATCCTGTGACCCATCAAGACTGGATCAACTCCCTCTGGATAAATGAATATCAGATCTCTTTGGAACACCACTTAGTAACCGACAACATCCAATGCTACCACTGAGAGTATACTCCCTCTCAGTCTTGAATGAATAGTACTCTTGATACCTCTAGGAGTTCTCCAAACTCCCTCTTAGCGAGGAATGTACTTTTTGAGAAGCATCCACCAGGATCAAACACATCATTTTCTACTGCAGCTGATTCCTCTGAACTGGAAGACTTCTTAGCTACATATGTTGCACTCTAACATGCATATATGTGCTCCTCCTCTATCAGTGTCATCTTGAGAGTAGCATCATGCTCTCCCTCTACCACTGATACTGAAACTGCATCCAAGGTCTCCTTGGATCCACATACAATATGTTGCACTCTAACATGCATATATGTGCTCCTCCTCTATCAGTGTCATCTTGAGAGTAGCATCATGCTCTCCCTCTACCACTGATACTGAAACTGCATCCAAGGTCTCCCTAGATTCACATACAGGATTTCCCAACAACCTGTATAACTGACCTTGTCTAATGCTATGCCTCACTGCTGCATCCAAGGTCACTCCCTCTGAATATAAAGGCCTCTATCCATCTCGAAACACAATACTATATCTCTCATCCTCCATAGTTGATACAGAGGGTGAATCTATCTTCTCTGGTACATGCATCCCTCTTGCCATCCTTAGTAAACCTTTTGACTCTGGCTGGAACATCATCGAACCAACTGTCCTCGCTGCTAGCCTCTCATAGCAGTCTGAGTCTGTCTCTAAAACACTAAGGAATACTTCTCGTATTCCCATCATAAGGCTAGATGCATGATTGTACAAAGTCCTGAAGCCATGACTCTGCAAAACTGATAACACTATTGATTCAAAATCTCTGAATCAGAACCAACCTGTAAATATATGCCTTGGTGAACAAGCCAAACCTCTCTTTCTCAAATCTAGGGTTCGCTCTCCCAAATATGATCTATGTTCTCACAGATCTGGTCTATGCCCTCGCAGATCTGATAGATCTGGTATCTATCCTAATAGATCTGATGTCTGTACTCACAGATCTGAACTTTGCTCTTCAAATTTGGACTCTGCTCTCATAGATCTGAACACTACTGTTTAGATCTGATATACCTACCACAGATCTGGACTCTACTCATGCCAGATCAAATAGATCTATCTCAAACCTATCCACCAAAATCATAGATCTGATAGATCTGACCTCTACAACCACAGATCTGAGCTTCGCTTTTCATATCTGGTCTCTATCTTCACTGATCTACTAGATATATCTTAGATCTAAACTCTAACTTCTCAAATCTATTAGATCTGACCTTTAGTGTCATAGATCTGAACCCTGCTCTTCAGATCTGGTAGATTTGGTCACTCTCTCCACTCTGATATCCCAACTGAGTCTCCACACAGATCTGGAATGATGCTCACATATTTGAGTGTGATTGCTCTCCCTGACCCTTACCAGGGCTCCAATAACATGTTAATTTATCTAGAGATCACTACTCCCTCTGGACGCCCTGAGAACTCTAGCAGTTTGAGTCTATAAATAAAAAATGAAATAATGACTTAAGATACAAACACATCAGTTCTCTTAACACTTCTACAATAAACCACAACAATCACACAACTCAGGATGTACCTTGGAAACCCCAAATAGGGAAAACCAACTATCTGTGGGGCTTTCTTCTATCTCAAGCCCAGAGAAAAGTAAGCAGAATACAAGTAAATACAAGATACCTCAGAAGGAACAACCAAACCTGACAAGGTCAAAACCCTAGTTCTACATTCAACAAACTGATGCATGCACAGAGGAAATGTGCCCTAACTGTCAACTGGATCTGGATTTGTCTGCAGGTAACTCTCTTCTATCTCAAGCCCAGAGAAAAGTAAGTAGAATACAAGTAAATACAAGATACCTCAGAAGGAACAACCGAACCTGACAAGGTCAAAACCCTAGTTCTACATGCAACAAACTGATGCATACACAGAGGAAATGTGCCCTAACTGTCAACTGGATCTGGATCTGTCTGTAGGTAACTATTTGTCAGTATTATCTCTCTCACACCACTGTTATGATCTACTTAGACAAATAAGAAGGCCAACTGCTATATCTGAAGAATGCGCCCCTCTCTCTACATGGAAAAGTGCACTCTCCCTCCAAGTGTTAGATGCTCGTACGGAATCAAATCTCAACAGATCTGAGCTCTGATCATCAGAGTCATTCCTCAAGCATTGAGGCAAGAATACTCTGAAAGTCTCAGCTGCTCAATTGGTCAACTAAATGCAGAACGAGTCTCACTCTCTTTGGAAGTGCGCCCCTCCTCCTCTAAAAGTCACCCTCCTCCAATCTTTGAAGAAAACTCACTGATGGACTCTCTCTATCCACAGTAAATAGGAACCAAGTACCTCTGATCAAGTGAGGTGTGATCCAGCCCAACTCCCCTCACTCTCCCTCTTGCAGAAGCTCCTCTCTCTCAGAAAGTCGCCATCTGCATGCACAATGCGCCCTTCTAACTCTGACTGATCTCTCTCTGATAAGCCAACTGAGTAACCTTTACCAATGCCCTTCTGCCTCCTTATATCATCTCACTGATCAATTAGGTTTACCAAAAACCTAATGTCAGTGCATGTAAAAAGTCACTTTTGCATGCATCTTTTAATTAATAGTTGTACATACAAAACTCATGCATGCATGAGGAAAAACACCCTGGAGGGTCCGCATGCATCCGCCAATGGATTCATGCCACTGAGTAGAGTGTGTCTCACCCTCTACTCCATCCTGATGCCTATACTGTTGATGTACCTCCATGCAAGGCATCTGAATCATGGAGGACATCGTGAGATACCACTATCTCTAACACTACTTACTTCTACACAATTTACCCAATACACTGGTATAAAAGAAAATGGATACAAAAAGTAACAAGAATGATTTAATCTCCATGTTCTAGCAAAAATTACAATGAGAGGAGGGTCTCTAAAATAGGAAGAGAGACTATTGACTAACTAATTCCTCGAGAGAAAATAATTAATAAAATATCATCATGACATGGTCAAAATACCAAAAACCTAACCACCTCCTCTTGACATAGTCAAAGATATATAAAATAAGTGGTTTGTTATGCCACCTATACCAAATTTCCAAATAATCCTCATTCCAAGAAAATAGAGCACCTCCACATACCATAAATCGGGGGTACACCTTCCTCAAGTGGAGAATAAGTGGCACGTGTGGATCAAATAGGTGAGGCACTCCATATATCGAGTGGCCAAATAAAAACGACAAGAGCTTCAAAGCAGCAATTTTGAAATTGCTAGCTTCCTCAATATTTATCGGATTTTCAATTAAAACCACTTTTTCAAAAAGCTCACAGCCACTCTGCTTCTAATGCCATTGATATGGAAAAATTATGGGCATTTTGTCAAAGGCTAATTGCTTAGAAAGATAGGACACCCCTCCAAAAAAAATGTCCCATCAAAAATGTCAAAAGATACCATGTGTGCCTCCAAATGTGTGTACAAGGAGGGCACTCATCACATGGAGACTATACATCATCAATACAATCCAATCCAAGTGTTAGACCATATAATGTATTACTTAGGAAAAATACCCTCTAATATGCAAAACATTTACATAAAAAGGTTTTCAAGTGCTCTTTTTTAATTAACTCACCCACTTTTGATTAATGAACCCATTAACCCTTTTTTTTGTAAGTTAGTCCTTGTATTATATTATCAAATAGTTTGCATATGCATACAGAGAGATGGCCCTGGGCATTCAAAAAGGAGAAATCACCTAGACCTTGCCCAAAAAACTGAATTGAAACTGCCTCTATTGGGATACAGAGAAATAGACTAATAGTTGCCTCTATTGGGCTACAAAACAAAGCATCTAAAAAACTGGAGATGTCCATGAAGAGAGCAAACAGACATTAAGGATTTGATTGACGACATTCAAAAATTTAAGAACACTGAGAGCTAATCTTCAGGCCAAACCCGTAAAAACTTGAAATGCCACAACTAGTGGTGTTCCTTGGAAGGGCTTGGGTCCAACCGTCGACGCTGCAGAGGAGATTCCAGTGGAATGTGTTGAGCCTCCTCACGTACTGGTGTAGTGCTCTATATTTCATCCTTAATACCACTTTGGGTTATCACCACTGGTTTAATGTCCTCCATAGTTGATACCAGAGACGTTGCCATCGAAGCTGGGCCTTGTGAACCAATGCCAAGATCTAAGGGAGTCGGTGCAGACGTTGCCATCGTCGTTGTAGGAAAGGCAGCATCCAGGGCCAGGATAGGTACCTCAGGCCTCATACCATCCATAAAGTTTGGGGGAAGAAGATTAAGGAGTGTAGCTATGTCTGCACACCAATCAATTACCACCTCAACTCTGAAGGCTAAGTCTTGAACCCGAGTCTGATTGTCATCCCCAAAATTTCGAACTCTGTTCCAAATATCATACAGGGTGTCTGTCATTGACACCAAATGCCTGGCCATTGCAGTGCTATATGTTTTCACGTGATGGGCTCATTGGTGGTTTCCCCTACGGCTGGAGGCACGCATTCTCTCCCTCACCATTGCTTGGCCTTCTGTGCAGAAAGTCCACGGATCAATTATCTGGTTTTTTTCTCTTGCCGCTTGAGTTTTGCCTGTAGGTATGGGGAAATGAGGTCCGGGGGGATTCTTTAGTTCCCTCTGCACCATGGTGGCGTCGCATCTGTAATTCATTAAGTCGCAATTAAGCTCGAAGGGGGTGAGGAAATCTCGACAGCGTGGAGGGGATGTACAATGAAGTCTCCAATGCATCAGACACTGCCACCGATGCTCTCCCTAACACTTCATTCTCATTCGAGCCGCCTTGTGTTAAAGTCACCCCATCCAGGGAATGACCCCATTAACCTTAGAATTACCACGGTGTGACCATAATTAACCTAGATTTCATGTTACACCCTTAAGACTAAGATTTGTCTCCAAAGTCATTAGGAAGTGCCAATGTCTTTCCTACTCCTACCATAAATTGATTCAATGCCATTATCATGCGGTAATAGTTCCATGTAGAGAACTATTGCAATGTGCCACAGTCTTCCTACCCCCGTAATTGGAAACAAATTCTTACAAAAATCATGCAAGAACGTTACCTTCAACTTTAGTGAATTAAATTACCCATCAGCTCTTATAGGAGAAACAAAAGAACTCTCTGCTAGAGATGGAAAACAACACATACTTGTTAGATTCAATTAGTTCCAAACTTATACAAAGTGACAAGGAATCTTTGTAATGCAATGTTCAACTATTGTAAAAATAATCAATCAAACCCTGAAATCAACTGATAAAAACATTTCAACACAGTTCCTTACTTTGGACTGACGCCATACTCTCTACAACTCTACCATGACAAGTAAAAATTGACTTTTAAGCTCTGAGAGACACTAAAAACTTAAATTTTAACAATTTGTTTTGAATTTTAGCATTGCAGCCATTGATAGGATTGCGGTTCAGCCATGATGAAGGCAACATGTCAAGGCAACATGTCAGACCATCTACCAAGGTTCAATTCCCCTAAAGCATAAATAAGCAGTTGGGGTTAGGTGCACATCGTAGGTGATTTTGACTGGCAAGCACCCGACTGTTAGAGTGGCTTAGCCAACAAAATAAATTGTTTATGTTGAGTAGTCTACCCCTACAAGGGCCAATTGGCCAGCACAAGTGGGCCGTTTGTGATGCCCAAACTCTTTGGACCACTGTAATGGTTATCTGAGAGTAAAAGGAGGCACTTGAAAAATTGAAGCCGACTACTTAGAATTTCATGAGTGTGGTGACTGCCAATTGTAATGTTCCTCTTTGAGTTTAAAAGGAGGCACTTAAAAAAGGAAGCTGGCTTCTTAGAATTCCATCATAGTGTGGTGCCGACCTCTTCAGCCTAATTGCAATGCTTCTATTTGAGTTTAGAAAGGAAGTATTTCAAAATAAAAAAGTAAAAGCTGGATGCTTAGAATTTTATCATAGCAGATACACTGGGAACACTTCAACTTATTAACAGATGTCAAAATTGCCTAGAACAACCACCCCCACTTAATTAATTTCAAGGAATTTTCTTCTTATGTAAAATGTAGCATTGGCCGTTATACAGAATGCCCAAAAATGGAAACGTATTCAACTAAGATTCAAAGCTAAGCGAATGAGCATTGACCTCAAAATGAGCCCTCTATGCACGTAGCCCAAACGCTGTCCCAAAATATTTGAACCTTGGCCAACGAAGCCAAACTTAAATTGCTCTTCAATTAGTTCTTACAGATAAAACAATGGAGTTTTGATATGGGGAATTTTCGCAATGACCGAACCTCTAACTGTATGAATACCATATACATCTATATACATTGTTCTTTTGAAATTAGAGTACAGATTATAAAAACTTAAACAAATTGGCATGGGTGTGAGTCTTGAGATACCAGAATCCTTTAATGCCAGCCTCAACTGGCCTCCCTTTAGCAGTCCGAAATCTGGTGCTGAGACCACCAGGAGAGGGAGCAGCATCCAGCAAAGTTACTTCCACTCCAGCTTTGGCCAAACTGTGT
Organism: Larix kaempferi; assembly: GCA_027924585.1. NCBI lineage: Eukaryota > Viridiplantae > Streptophyta > Pinopsida > Pinales > Pinaceae > Larix > Larix kaempferi. The sequence goes on from BSBM01000753.1 coordinate 20,633,410, forward strand.
GCAGCGCCAAATCCAGCCCATCCCCCGCCCACCACGGCTGCTTTTAATTTAGTTTTGCTGTCCACCTCCTCCTCCCTGCCCTTTTGAGGCCAAGCTGATTGAGAAGCCCTCCATTGAAATCCATGACCGGAATTTACCGACAGGCCGCTGGCCATCCTCATGGCCACCCGCTAAATTTGCAACCAATGATAAGACACCGATAAATTGCAAGTCATAACGATCTCGTATGTGCTATAACCATAGTGTAATTAACCATGAAAGTTAGTTTATTTATGATTAATATCAGTAAATAGCTTCTAACACACTAGTAAGCTTTGTGTTATAACGAAAAAATGTAAAATTTATAATTCCATATCGATGATAACAAGTGCGAAGTAGATTTTATTTATCTATAATCCTTTATACTAGCTTTTTTCATTTGAAAAAAAAAATAGATTTTATCAACACCAAAACATTTGGAAGCGAGTTGAAGGTCCAAATATTTGGGGGAGGGGACACTTAAGTTAGTAAGCTAATATTAATATTATATAGTGTATATTTTGGATGTAAAGAAATGTGTTTTTTTGGGGAAGTTACACGTTTAAATCTAGAGGAATACGGTATGTACACTCTTAAGGTATGTATAAGTGAATTTGTTCATTAATTTTTATTGTAAAATTTTGTTGGGGGGTTTTGTTCAATAATCTTTATAATGGGATTTTGCTTCACATTAATATTAGGTTAGTTTCTTATATTGGGAACTAAAAACTTATCATTTGATGTTCTTTCACATAGCAAAACCTTCCAAAGTTTTTATTAATGGAACAATAAAGAGAATTCAAGCCACCTTAAACTTCTATAAAGTGTAAATTCTTTAGGTTCTAAAAAGGCATAAGTCCATCAATGACTCCCTAGCAAATAAAGGTGTGAGGATGGTGTTACCGGGCAAACTAGTAGGGATCGTCCCAAATAAGCAAAAATAAGAAAAGTGATCCAATGTCACCTCGATCACGATTCTAACTTCTTCGAAGCGTCGGAACCTCCAAGGAGAAGTATCCTTATAGACCATGTAGAACACTGATGCAACCAAAAGACTATGTTCTCTATGCATGTATTAGTTAGACCAGTGCCTAGATGGAGTCAATATGAAGATAAGTTAACAAATTAATCAACCAATGTCAGTGAATTAGGCAAAGTATGTTATCAACGTGTCACCAAATTGTGCTAGCATTCAACAAGGATTGTTAATCAACTAAGATTATTCAATGAAAGTGTAAAGTCAAAGACATGAAAGAATAGAGTTCTTAGCCGAAAGCAATCTATGACCAATTACCAAATCAATATAGCAAGTAGATATACGTTTGAAAGTAAAGTCACACCTCGTTCACCAACAATCAACATTAACCGATAGATAACCAAAAGCACCATAAGAACATCATATATCTTTCATCACATAGATATCATCAATTAAGTATGCAAAGATCATAAGCATTTATTATGGCAATGTGTAACCAAGTACATTCCAGATATATCATATCCAATATCATTCATACAATTCAAGTTTGATAAAAGACTAGCTACCTTTCACCAAAGATCATTTAATTCAAGGGTCAATTCACTTATATCATAAGCATATATCATAAACAAGATGTAGAAAGGTCTAATGTCTATTATTATGCATCCAAATCAGTTTGGCATTCATTCAATAGAGAACTCTCATCAATAACCAGCATTAATCAGTAAGTGCATGCCAACAACTCCAAATGTAATTAAGTGTATTTGTCGCAGTATATTAATAAAGTACAAACAAAGTTAAACTCAGCCTTTGTAATCATAAACAAACTATATCAGCAACAGAAATATGATAGCCTTTGTAATCATAAACAAACTATATCAGCAACAAAAATATGATAATGTTTGCAATTTATCCTCACCACAAAGGTCCCCCACTAGTCATAACCAGTTTACACATTTGCACAGTGAAAAATATCATACCTTTGTAAGGTACAGTAGCAGAGAAGTAATTATGTTAATGATGGAACTTTATGATGCAAATAATGAAAAAATACAAAAAAAAAATCAGAAAATTAGTAATTAGTAACACAAGACTATCTCACAAACTGATCTAACACTAACTTTATTTTTTGTTTTTGTTTGTACAGAGATAGGTTGAGCTAGGAAAGACACAAGGTCTGTAGTCTTATTGTAGACCTATGTTTGAGGGGAGGAGAAGGATCTGATGGGAAGAGGAAAAGGGGAGGAAGGGCAGCGAAGGAGTGGAGAGAAAAAAGAGAAAAAAGGAAGAAGGTGGGGGATAAATGGAGAAAAGGCCATGGGTAGAGGAAGGGAGGCACGGGTAAAGTGGAATTTGCAGCCAGGGAAAAACACAGAAAGGGACCCTTTTTTAGGGTTTTAACTTTAAAAAAATGAAAACTACTGACAAACTAATGTAAAATCAAGCATGAAAATACAGAAGAGACAAATAATCTAAGTTAATATAATATCTACAAAATTACAAACTCCAAAATTAGGGTTTTTTAGGGAGTTTTTGATAATTTTGGGATTTTTAGGGCTCCTAAAAATTCATCCTATGGTTTTTAGGGACAAATAGGGCAGGGCGAAATTATAGGAGGAAGGGCCAAAATTTTAGGGAGGCCAAAAAATACAAAAAAAAACATTTTTAAATTTTTAGGGTTTTATCATAAAATTGCAGACATAATTCTAACATAATATTTACAATTGCAAAACTCGGAAATTTTGTTTAGAGATGTAGATGAACAACTTAGGGTTTTATTAATGAAAACTATCTACCAAACCCTAGGGCATCAATGAGAGGAGTTACCCTCCTTGAGATGGTACTTGGAAAGCTTGGCAACTAGGGATAACCTCAACAATCTCTAGGATTCGTTGAGGAGACCTAGCCTAGAAAAAATTGAAGACCTAAAGCTCAAGCTTGATTGCAAGGGTGATCAAAGATAAAAATGAAATGTTAATCAAGACAAAATGAAGCAACAATGGATTCCATTCAACCCTAACAAGTGTCACTTTCATACAAATTGACTAAGAGACATCAAACTAAAAGTATAGATATCTCCAAGTGCATGTGTTAAGCAAATAACTCTAGCCTCACCTTAGCAATGGCATGAACAACAGTTTAGAATTCTAAGAAATACTTCAAACTTGCAAAATAACCTTCATCAAGGAGTGTGCATCCCTTCAAAGAGCCCTAGTTAAGGCAAATAACAGACATAATTAAATTATCCCAAGAGTTGATGTCTAAAAATGAAGTGAGGAGATTTAATTTATATCATCTCACACTCACTTTTACATAAAATAAGGTGAATTTAATATTAAAAATGTCAACTTAAAATTAAAACAAAAATAATATAAAATAATGATAAGAGTGGGTGAATTGGTACTTTTTTCCCAGTATTCACCCATGCATGTAAAAAATGACTGAAAAAAGCCACATCGGGATGAGCTGAAGGGTAGACTACATACGAGGGGGTCATCATGCCCCAACTAACCCCAACAGTGATGAAAAACCCTCAAGCCCACCCCCCTATCAAGCATTACAGTCTTCCCAGGAAGATGGCGTCATCCTCTGTAGGAGGGCCCAGAGAGAGGGCGTTGGTGAACTGGAGGGCTAGGAGGGTGTTGGAGGTGCTCTGAGGGAAGAGTATATGCCTGAGTGCTAAAGAACCTTCCGTTGGAGTGATAAAACAAGGTCGGGTTCATGCGACCTAGTGACCCATCCTAGGAAGCCCCAGACACCAACCTTAGGGTTTCAAACCCTTTTATGAGGCAGTCAGCAATGCCATTAATCCATATTACTTCCAAAGGAGAAACTAGAGGGTCTATCCATAACCCCACCTCAAAATAAGTTGGCTAAACACCCCTCCTGGTAAGAAAAAAGACACCCTCTCCCTAGGTCACCTCTACAAGTACGTTGGTGTTGGTACCATCGTAACAAATGGCACAACAGAAGTTAAGGATAACATATGAAGAAGGTAGAATGGAGGTTATATAGTGTGTCTCCCTCAAACATACAAGAGACATGGGAACTTATGCCAAAAAGGTTGCACATGCCCCAATGACCCAATATAAGCATGCAACCATACCCCTCCATCAAGAAACCTTATTTTTTAGGAAGTGGATTTTAAGAGGGTGCATACAACACTTCTCTCATCCTATTTACACCGATAGTGAGATCATTAAATATCCTCATTCAAGGGTTAAGATCCCCTAAAATTTATGCAATGGATTTCAATCCATGGACATGAAACCCGCGAAGGAGAGATTGGACATCTAGTCCAAGAAAGTACCTAAATTGGCAATCTCAAAAGAAATTAGCATAATAGGCATAGTTACACCCATCGAATGATGATGTTGTAGATCTAGAGAATCCACTCCCACATATTGAGTAAGAGAGTTAAGCCAAGGGAAGACTAAACGTCGCTATACAAAGGTAAAAGCACAAACTCACAATGCTTCAGTGTTCTAACATTTCTTACAATGAGAGTATTAACAAAGTCTTTGGAAATTTTCCCAATAAACTAGAATATCATTGTCGGCCTACAACAATGGGGATGTAAGAGAGGTGTGAATAAAGACAAGATGTAATCCAAGAGAAGGTAACAAAAGTGGAAGAATTAGAGGATAAGGTTGAAGACATTAACTCACACAATGGTCACTTTTGGGGGGTCATTATGGAGTAGATAAATCAATTGCAAGTGCATAATGTCTACCAGAATTATTGAATTGTAGTGGTAGAAGCTCGAGTTTATGTTATCATGGAGTTATTAGTTGCTCCCCTTCGCCATTTAGTTAGAACTTTGGTGAATTAGGTTAGAGGATTCATAGTAGCAACATAAAACCTAACTCAAAACAAGGAGATTCATACCCTTAGAACTTCAAACAATGACAGTTTGGTTGAACAACCCCAACAATCCAATGATGTAATAAATTAATTTTTTTAGGGTTTTGTAACCCTCGCTACTCTCAATATGTACATTCTTCAATCTTTTTGGACTATATATTGTTTGCTTGTACCCCTTTAGATATAGTAGCGACAGAGCATTAATAGGTTTTATGGTTTTTTTTAATTTTGGACAAGAGAGAGTTTTGTTATTTGTAAAAGCTCTCTTTTTCTAGGGCTTTAAAAAACTTCAATCATAGATAAGGCCTTTCATTATGGAATTTTCTAATACAATTCATTTTATTTTTTGAAGCAATTGAATAATGTATAATTATTATTGTCACGTTTTTGGTTTATTGAAAAACCATTAACATAATATTAATTTTAAAAATTAGGTCAATCTAATATTTATTAAATATTAATATAATTAATTAATTTTAGGTTTTCCATTTAATAAATATGATTGTAATTCTCATACCATTTCTTAATATAAAATTGTAATTTTACCCCATCTTATTGCAAGGCTAAAAAAAAACACTTACAGAGAAGGGAATCGAACAATAATTACAAAATCTGAGAAAATAAATATACTTATTTGAAGACCACATATGTATCTATTTTCATTCGACATATGTATCTATTTTCATTCACCGAAGAATCTAGTAAACTAGTGAAAAAGCTCATTAGGCCTCTAGGTGAAAAAGCTCATTAGGCCTCTAGGTAGATGACATGGTATATGTTATGGCTCTAACATTTATTTTGCAACAAACAAACAAAAACTATATATTGATATTCTCCTTTAATAAATTTTAGAACCAACCATTGATGTTCCATGATGATATCATCACCCTGTTCCATGATGATATCATCACCCTTGTATTGAATGTAAAATCAACCTAGACAACCACCCATATTGAGAAACCATTTCTAAAGTTTCCTCAATCTAAGCACTACAAGTATGAAACTACCTCTCAAGAAGCTAATTAAAACAAGTAGTGACCACTAGTTTGGCCACCACCATGCTCCTCACCTACTTTCTTAGTATCATGGATATTCTTAGTATCATGGATATTGTGGATGATGATATTACTTCTTTCATCCTTTTTTGGGTTTCCTATAACCAAAGTAGATAGCACTTCCTATTATAATAACATGCTATCTCATTGTTTATGTTAGTATTTCCTTTGTTCTCTTATTGGCGATTTATTATTTCATTTTCAATATTGGTTAGTCTTGTTTCTTATGCATTAAGAGTTTATATTAAACTCTACAAGAGGTGATGTGCACAAGTTATAGTGGCATGCCTCACTTATAGTTAGCTAGAACAAGTGAACTACCATAAACTAACACAGTTACTAAATTAATATTTTGATATGATGTTTTACTACAGCATCACATGTGAGATATGTGCTCTTATTTTCTCATAAGATAACTTGTGTTTCTAATTATTATGTTTCCACATATGTTTTGCGATGTGTTGATTATCATTAGAGGAGTATTTCGTGATGTTATGTAGATGCATGCTTCTTATGATGATGTTGTGTTGCTCGTGCTAATGACACGTGGTTGATAGCACGCGGTTCTATTATACACATGTCAATGTTATGTTATTTATTGGCATGCAATCAATATCATGTGGTTTTATTCTAATCATGTTCATGTTATGTTACCATGGATGGCTTACAGTTGATAACATGTGATTTTATTCTACTCATAAGATACTATATTATTGATGATGACATGCGGTTGTTAACATGTGATCTTATGTTAATTACATTTTGGCCAAGAGGTGGAAAGGGATATAATACATGTTATAAATAATGCTCTGGTTTTATGATTTGAGGTGGATTTTAATAGGAGAGTTGTTCCATGGGCCTTGAGGGTTGGTTATTTAAATATCTCATGGGATCCCATATCCATGAAGGAAAGATCTCTAAATAAGCAACATATTATGGGTCTAGGGATAAAATCAAACACTAATGTTATACAAATGATTATGTTATTTTCTAAGATGTCAAAATTATGGGAAGATGGTGGGAGTTGCAATGATGGAATTTTGATGTCTAGTGTTGAGTGCCTCATTGGACTTATGGAGGGGGCTTGGGATAGCCTTCTAAGATGCCCGAGGGTCGACATACCTACCAGATGCATGGGGGAACAATACCATCTAGATGAGGCTTGGGGCCAAAGAGACCATATGAGGCTGGGAAGGCCAAAGAGCCTTGATAACAAAAGTCGAGGAAATGGTGGGGCTTATACTCGCACTCCCCTTGTAGCTGTGATGCAAAATTTCTATGCCTATTATAGTCATACCATGATGGCGTGACTCATATACAATTTGCAATAGAGGGTTCATGCCTTAGAGAGTAGGATCATTCAAAGGCCAAGGGGATAACTTGTATGTTGCAAATGATATGATTCCAGAGGTCTTCGGAAATTAATCCTATGACTGGGAAAGATCACCAACATATTGAAACAAAGTAGATTGACTAAATTGACCATGTCAACAGGAATATTTAGACTTTACGCATGCATAATACCACATACAACTTTCAATAAGCAAACCTAATTACAAGAGAGAATAGGGAGACAATAGGTGTGCACCTTTTCTGAAGGTTGTCCCAGCTGCTCCTTGATCTTTCTTTCAATTTTATCCTTGATGCCCAATGCTAACTTGCAAAACCAACAATCAGCGTTTCTCAAGCGAATTTGACACCTAATAAAGAATGTAATAAAATGAATATGAGTAGGACATTAACTAACTAGTCAAATTAAGAACAAATGGAAAAACATTCTTAATGTCAAACCACAATTACAAGAACACTGAATTGGGAGAGGGAAAGACATAAAATATCTATTAAATATTGAAACAAGTTTACTTTCTCACTGCTCAGTACCTTATCGAACCTGAAGATTTTAGTATCTCCACTCATGCACTCAATTGATCCCACTCTTTTCCACAAGATGTATGTGAGGGATGAAGTTACCTTAGTGTGGCACTTCAATGTTCAGTGATACAAGGGATCAACAACAAGAATTGCTAATAGGAAGGGATGAAGGGTGTGTGAGTGATTACTCCGACATAACTTTGGATGCTCAAGGTATAAGGCCCTTCTTGGTCCATTTCATTTCCTTTTTATGTGAGAGGAAAATAGTTGTAAATGATTTCCAGGTGATTTGGGGAGTTGAAAATGGGAAAATTGGTTGTAAAACTTCCATAACTCCCATATTTCAAAATTTTGTATTTTTTTTTCATGAAATTATAGGTAATCCGTGCTTAATTCATGGGAAACATGTGAATGATTCACTTCTTGTTAGTGTGAAAGACATGAATTATCAATTTTTTATGCATTCACTCCTAACAAACTAGCAAGGTGCGAATGGTTCACTCCCAATGATCTAGCAAAATGTGAATTATTAGTGAATTCACTCCTAATGAATATAAAAGTGTGAATTTTCCCCAATTTATGTTTGCAAGGGAAATGATGTCGATATTAAATTTCAAGGATCAAGGCCAGTAATAGGGGACAAATCATAGGCTCTTCCATCCATAAGTGTCCTTTTGTGAACGAAAAGTGACACTTTTGAGTGTTGTCTTTTGATTTGTTGTCACAGACAGAGAAGTGTCGATTTGATGTATAACATATGCCCCCTAATGTGTGAGGTAATGAAGGGAACATGATGGCCAAAATAAATTAAAATATTCTGAGACTCTTAGTTCTGACAAAGTACCTGCAACAGAGAGATGAGTGTCAAACATTATTTCCATGAGATGGACATATTCATGCTCAAAATGATAGAACATGGCTTCCAAATAGGATACACTACGAATCCATGACATATATGAATGATGTAGTGCTCATGGTCACAAAATAATACACAGTGAATCCATGTGATATATATAGGTGGGTCATGGCCACAGAGATGATACACACTAGATCCATGTGAATCGGGAGATCATATCCATGAATAGATACATAGTGGATCTATGTCAATATGGAGATCATAGCTATGAATAGGTACATAGTGGATCTATGTCTCATCATGCATCAAGAGAACAATATATAATCGAGCTAAGTAATGGTTCTCCTGATGGTATCAGTGTCATATGAGGTGTGGTGCAATCTTGTGCAACACGGGCAATAACAAAATGTGAGGATGCTACTTCTAGCTCAAGGTATTCCATCCGAACCACCGAGAGGTACAAAGCCTACCCATGTGAATAGATGAGCTGAAGTCGAACATAGAGGAAACCATTTGATTATCAGTCATTGATGCATATCATTTAAAAACTCAAGGAAACCCACCAATGATGATGATGGGAACCAAGGTACCTAGTACATTCTAGCAAGTGTGAATATATGTCTTGGAGTCGAACACTTTTAGAATATATTGAGTAGGAGACATTGATGTATTCCAACTACCCAATAGCAAGGGAACCTGCCACTAATAACTACAAGCCCCAAGGTACAACCGAGACTCTATATATGATTCCTAGAACGTGATGAGTTTAATTAAACGGGAATAGACTCGTTGGAAAGGAGGCATTAAGGCATCCCCCATCATCTAACACGTGGAAATATCGGGGACTGATTTGAATTTGGAAGGGATTGAGACAAAGTTTTGCAGAATGGACTATCAAGTATGTCTCTTACATGTACCAGATGTAAATAGTACAAGGAAGAGACCCCCTAAGAAACAACCAATAATGAAAGCTATTGATTGGGTTGAAGACTTCCACCAATGATGAAAATGGAATCCAAGGTACATCACGAATCCCGAAATGTGAATAGATTTATTGACATCGAACATCAAGGGAAACCACTCAATCAATGACTAATGATTAATTGTCATATGTTGAGTGCAAGGTTACATGTCAATGATGTAATCAAGGATAGGGTGCTATGACTCTAGGTTAATGCCTTAGAGCAAATGAGTCGTCATCGATGAGACACAACCCGCCTGTGACAAGTCAATGGGGACCTTCCACAAGCACGAGTTCAAACATTGATTTCAATGATACATGGTTGGAATAGACTAACACTAGGGAATGGCCGACACATGAGGTCAAGGAAATTGCAGAATGGTTGACACAGGTTATATCCTTGAATACTGATCACAACACAATCATGACTTCGGGAGCTTTGGACACAAAGGGACCAACGATACAAATCCGTGATGTGGGAGACATTAATAGATTCTCCATATGATTGGAACAATAACCAACCAAAGTAGTAATAACTATGAGATCCAAGATTAAATCCTAAGGCCAAAACTAGAAACCAACTTGTTGAGAGACTCAAGATTGGTGCTATGTTCAAGGATGACTTGACTTGCTACCACAATATAACGAACATTTGAGATCTCCCCCCTCTCTTTTTAATAATATTTGATTTTTTATGTCTTTTTCATATTATAAAACTTGAGAAAGAATAAAAAATGCTATAGTACATTGGATAAGACGAGCATCGCATGGCTTGTAACTACGTTCCAAGTGCATGGAACATACCTATGCAAAAATTGAAAAAAAGGGATGTGCAGGATGTGGAAACTCTTGAAGCATGTCTTCTTCCGTTAGGGTAGCAAGATGTGATTGCAATAGGTAGCAAAGGTGATCGGTCTTAGGATAATTCATTGGCAGTAAGAAACTAATGGAAAACTACAATAAGCATTAGACTCAAAAAAGCACAAGCATTTGTATGCAAATGCAATAGCACAAAATGCAAAACTTTTGAGAGTCCCCTAGGTAATGCCCAGAATAAGACTTAGAAAGGGTCATGATGATTCATCTTGATGACATGGTGGGGCTACTTAGGGAATATCAAGCCTAACACAAACTTCATCATGAGAACCATAATACAATGGGGTTCTAACTAGGGTACCCATGAGTTGGTAAGCTCTAACATTGAGAATTACAACTTTTTTTAGAACAAAGGGCTACTATTGCACTTCCATGTGTTGTGATCCTGAGGTGTGAACACAATGGCAAGGTTGATGCAAATCATGATTTTAGGAGATGACCTAACCCTATATGCCAGTTTAGGGACACAAACCTTTTAGGCGAACCACCAATTGGAGAAAAGAGCCTTCGTTTTTGTTTTCCTATCCAAATTAGCTAAACGCTATACAAAATGGCATTAGTATTTGTATTTTTTGGAATATTTAATATTGAAGATAAAGTAAAATCAACCTAAGCTATCGATATTACAATAAGTACAACTTGATTATGCACGGACACAAGGGTCTAGGAATAAAACCTCTTCAAATAGAGCCCATTTCTAGGCCCTAGAATGTTCACCTCAAAATCTTCTAGCTCATAAGCTCCCTTATTTAACAATCACTTTATGATGTAAAGACCAAGCAACATTGACTTGGATTTACTAGGTCCATGTAATACCCCCATTTTGACCCTTGGAATACATTGGCTTTTAATGTAAATATTATATACATGCGATGTATGTTTTCCTAGCGTGGACCTCAAAGCCAAGGCCCTGATAGTGGATGCCCGGATTTTATTTTAAAAAGGAAAGTATTTGATATTACACTATCCATGTGTTATTAAGCCATGGAACATTGTAAATGGATGTAAATATTTAATATTGCAATAAAATACCAAAACTGGCTATGGAAGAAACTAATCAGAGGGGCCATGTGTATTCCACTAGGGAGTGGTGAGGGGGTTGTGGGGTTGAACCATATGCTGCCAAATGTCATCTTGTGAACCCATTTGACTTTCTTTGCTGACATTTAATTTTGTGTAAGAAAGTTGTTGAAGAAATCAGTCAATGGCTTCAATGGAGCATGGGCAGCCCAGAAATTCGTATGATAGGTATGGGCTCTGTTTCCTTGACCCACAAGTCACTCTACCTCATGGGAATTTGTTCTTCCTCATTCTCATTCCATGGTGGAACATCTAAGCTTCAGTTTTCATCCATTACACAGACCGAACAGTGAGAAAAACTAGAAATCGAAACTTTGCAAGAACCCATGTTTTGAAGTTCCATAAACGCCCATAATTTCGTGTTGACAGTAAATAACAATGGGGGATCCATAGACATGAACCTTGGGGCAAATTTGAGAGTGTTAGATGCCCAAAAATCCATAGGAAAACTCAGTTTTGATAGCCCGAAAATCCAATTACGGGATTGAGACATTTGGTCACATAATTGTGAGAATCCAAGTGTGAATGATAGAACATAGGTTGGGATTGCTTGATAAACCCAGTGAAGGCTAGAATCTCAAGGATTTAGCAGCTTGGACCTTTCTATGCCCACCTTGAGGAGCAATGGAGGGAAGGGACGCCTGAGGGACTGTGTAGCAAAGAAGGGGACCTTCCTTGTGTTGGGTGTAGTAGGTATTGTGGGTGCCATGACTATTTGAGTTTAGTTGAGATGCCTGTAGCTTGGTGGTTGAGATCATTGGCTTAGCATCCTCCTCCTATGTCTCTTGCATGCTTGATAAACCCAACTATGTGTTGTATTAGCATGATTTTTGTGTGAAACCATGGCTGTGAGTGAGCCTGTTTAGTTCCTCCTTAGTGGATACACAACCCAGCTTGGGGGTGGTCTCTCAGCTGAAAGAATATAGGCTGGAAAGAGACCTATGGTTGGGTGGAACATTGCTATCACATAGCTAGTTGCTTGGACAGTTCATTTTGAAGATAAGTATTCTCTGTGGTTTAAATTATACTCATTCCGTGTTCTGCAATGTTTAATTTGATGACTTTTATGATTATATGTTGAATGCATGATGCAATTGTGTGTGGTTAGTGTATCATTCCACTGTGTTTATTTGAAGTATGAATCTGCACACATAAGTTTTTAATTATTATGAATTTGTTAGGAACAAATGGGGCTGCATTTCCCAAATAAGCCCTGGAATGTTAGTCATGTTTCCTCTCTTGCATCGGATCGATGGGAGGGGACATGACAGTCCATGATTTTCATGTTGTTGGTCATAGACAATCACCATGTCTCCTTAAGAGTAGACATTAGGATGGACATATTTGTCATACTGATCCTTCACATGTTTCTTTGTGTAATTCATTAGCAATAACTGCATCCCTTCTATACTCATCCAACTATTAGAAGTATACCAAACTTTCTTTTAACTAGGTAGCCTCTAGTAAGAGATTGATAGCTAAATTCAAAGATGGGACTTCACATTATATGGGTGCAGAATACTGACCATCAACATCCATTTGGATAGAGTGACACTCATGATCTTCATTTTTCAGAACTATGGCTTGACGAGCTCTTTCAGTTGCAGACATAATTGGCACAAAACTGTTACAGCCAGTTCCTTCAGGTGGTTTTGGAATTATCCATGGGTCTTCATAATAGGAGGTCTTGGAATGAGACACTTTCCTCGTGGAAGTAATAGAGATGGATGCCATTGCATGTATTGCATTGTCACCTAAGTTGGGTGGGGGTAAATTGAATGTTCCCATTAGGGTAGGATACATTCCTACACTAACATTTTCACAATCCTTCCCGGAATGGATTACTAGGGGGATATTTTTCCCAGAGTTATGTGTATACTCATTTCTATGGGACAATAATTGACCGATGGTGACTATATTTCCTTCATGGGGAAATTTAATCACTCGAAATATCAAATATACCACAACCATCATGGTATGAGTCCAACTTCTCCCCAGTAACAGATTGTAGTCAAGTGGAGCATCAACAACTTCCACTTCTACATTAAATGTCTTTCCCCCTAGCTCTATTGGGAGAGCTGGGATAATTCCATGGGGTTGGAACAAGTGACCATTGAATTCCTTTAACATGGTTATTGAGGGAACTACTTTGGGTGAGATGATGGCTTTCCAAAATGATAAGGACATTACACAAGTGGATACTCCCTCATCTATGATAGTTCGATGGTTGTTTGACCTTCCGATTGAAACTGGGATCTAAAACGTTGCATGGTGAGGTAGGCGATGCTTCCAATTGTCTAAATCAAACATCAACAACTTACTATCCGAAGGATTCATGTCCCCTTAACCAAAAGAAGGGTCTTCCATTCAGTAGGACAACTCTGGATCCTGGACTTCAAGAGTGGACATTGCACAAGGAGCTTGGGCCAAATCTTCCACTATGTTATAATTTTGAGCAGCACGTGCATTTGGATTATACGTGGCGTTTTTTAGAACAGCTTTCAGTACTCAAGGCATAATATCATTTGTTGGTTTCTCTATGTGTAATGGTTGAGTTGTTTCGGTTTCAAGATTTTCCTTTCCTTTAGATCTGGATGTTGTTGAATCATAGTTTATATTTCTTGTCTAGAGGTTCGTTTCCTGGTGACACATGAACACTTCACTTTGGCTTGGATTGCCCATTTTTGAGGAGGCACACTAATTTCCCTCTTGTGAGGTTGCAGGGTTTGAATTAGCAGCAACAATAATTCATTCATGCTATAGAGGGAACATATTAGTTAGCAAGTATCATTGCTTGGTAGCTTCCTATTATGCCAATAACCATTTAGAAACTTCTAGTTTAGGGAAAAAGTAGGTCAAGTGATCCTCTGTACATGGGTTGCATGGGAATCTATACTTATTTTGATCTTTCTTACCCCCACCAGTGTTATTATTATTGTTGTTGTTATTGTTATTCGCAATATTGTTTCCATTATTCCCATTTTTGTTATTCTTATTTTTCTTCCCTCTCGGCTATTGATTTCCCTTAGCATTAGTCGTATGTACTGATAGAACATCCATGGGAGGCTTGGGTTTGGGTTTTTTGATATTGTTCTTCTTGGATTTAGGTGCATTACGGTTTCTACCTTGACAGGCCATGGCATTCTCAATTGAACTAAGTTGGTTTGGTTGGATCGGTATCTACCCTAGGAGCAGTAGGTAGAATCTCATACAACATTATTGACTAGGAATACACCAAATCAAGTTTCTTAGCCTTAATAATGGCTTTCTCTTCTATTTGTGCTCCAGATAGGGCCACATCCTTCACAATGAAAGTTTGTAATGATTTAATGAACCAATCAATTAAGAACTTATCAAGAATTTGTGCCTTTATGAAACTACATCTCCTTCTCCATTCATGGATATGATTGGAGATGTGCATGGATTTATCGTACATGAACGAAGTCAGGAATTTTGTGCCAATCTCATAACATACTGATAACTAGAAATGATTCAATAATGCCATTGCAATTGAATTGAAGTTCTGAAAGGAATCTCGTGGTAACTCAATGTATCACTTCGCTACTACCCTCGTTAAGGTCCTTTGGAAGAGACATAACCTAATGGAATCATCCATCAAGGAGTTCGAATAACACCAAATATGGAATGTCATCACATGGTTTGTCGGATCTTATTTAGGATTACCTTCAAACTTATGTATGTTTGATGGAATTTTAGTAGGGATAAGAGGCCATCTAAGATCGTGTAACACTGGGTCATTGGTTAGTTTCGTCAGATATGGAAAGTTCAAGTAGCCAAGAAAGGTAGATTTTTCTATGCCATAGAATTCCAAGCCTTGGGAGCATTTTCTGCCCATTGGTTTGTACTGACAAAAGATCAGCCTGGTATATAGGGATTCCTAGGATTCATGAAAGGTTGACTATTATGTCCAAAGTTTTGATTCTAACTAAAATGAGTTTGTATAAATGGTCTCGTATTGTTTTCATGTATTGCCCCATGAATGGTTGGTTTCCTTGAGAAGTATTAACACTTACAAGATTGGCCATGTTCATCCCTCCCACCCTAGATGAAGGAACAATCCCTTGGTGCTCATTGTGCCCTTAGGGGAATCTGGAAATAATGCCGCCTATTTCAGGATTAACTGTATTTCCTTGTGGAACACTTTGTACTAAAGGAAAGCTAGTGCCCATTTCTCCCAATCCTTATAAATGCATGTTCATTTGAGGTAGGTTGGAGCCAGGGATGACCCCAATTACTATGGAGGGGTTGGGCATGGACATGTGTCCACTATAGGGTGGGAAAGCATAGGATGGAACCAATGGACGACTACTGGAGGCAGTAGTGTTTGTTGTGATGGGATGGATATTGGCATTCATGGGTTGGAAACTTGGAAATGTCATCCCAGAGGAGAATATATTAGTGTTTTGTGGCATAGATTAAGCCCCTCTAGTAAGCACCATTGAAGATGATGGAAACCATCTAGATGCTACTATAGATGATGTATTTATGTTTCCTTCTCCTACGGGAACATAATTGATCGAGGTTGTAACATCTCCATTGACAGGTACCTCCCTTGTGTTCTCCATACTAGCCCACTTGGATGGTGGATTATTAAGTTTAGGGGTATGTAATTCAAGTTCTCATTTATGCACAAAATTATGACTTTGCATTCGGTTTAACAAACCTTCAGTGTTTGAGATATCCTTTATAAAAATATGACCTAAGTTCTCCTCGGGATAAGGAGAAGTGGCTATGTGGGAGTTATTCAACTATCCCTCAATGTCACTCAGGTGTCCTTCCTCAGATGAACCCTTAGATTGGATAGAACTTGAAAAGTTTTCTTCTTCTTCATGTTGTATTTCTGGTTCTTTGTTTTCCTCCTATGCCCCCTAGGGGGTAGATCACTATAATCTAGTCTTCTCCTTATTGTAGGTAACTCTCTCCTTTCAAGGGAAAGTTTTTGAATCCTTTTGGACCTACGCAAAGGTTGATCGGAAACAGTGTCCTACTTAAGACTCAAAGGAGAAAAATAACAAATTTAAGAAAAAAAACAAGCAACACACGCTAAAATTTTTCCTAAAAAGAATTACACAAGCATAAATACTCTTCCAATGACAAGCACTTGGTTATTTAGTACCAAATACTATTTAGTGAAGAGACACAATTAAGAGTCTTCCGGAGGTCATCCTGGGATGATTAAGGCCCAAGTCCAACCAAATGAATATTAAAAGAGACATGAGATGTTCTATAGGCTCAAAGTGTTGAAAATAATGTGTGATCCTAGGAAATCACCATTGTTAGCCACTAAGAGGACTATATCAACTTTAAGAGGAAGGATTATCGAATTATAGAGAATTTAAGAAGAAGGATTATAGGATTATAAAGAATTTAAGAAGAAGGATTATAACATTATCACCATAGCCACACAACTCTATAATCCTTCCTCTTAAACTCGCTAATACAACATTTGGATTTTCCTGCACATCACAAACAATAAAATGAACTTTTGTAGACAATTCTTATCCATCGTGTCTCTTATATTGCATAAATTATCCCATACATAACAATATAGGAGACATCAATAATAAGAATTGCTACAAGTGCATGCAATGCCATGACAATTTAATCTCTTCACTATCCACTCTTGTTTCCATTAATAACCATGTTCGCTTTTCTTCCTATGTGCATTCCTTCTTTATCCATTGATGCCTATTAAGCTAGATCAATCACATTTTACTTTTGTGTTTCATTTTAATATAATGGTGGGAGAGGAGCCTGCTAAAACTAATGACAAGAAGGATACAAAATAAAATAGATCCATATTTTCGAAGACATTCAACTCAGTAAACTATTCAAGAGATTGGAATAAAAGCAATTCAAACTTAGCTTAGAAAATGTTCAAACGAGTTGAAAGAGTCAATCTTCTCTATTGATCTAAACAAAAAAGCTATAACAAAGCCGAGGAAAATACAGATACCAAACAAGTAAGATCCAATCATACTTTTTCACATGGGTTTGAGCATTTGAGCTCAACTATCTATGTAAATAATAAGGATTATATGGCAAGACCATCAAATATACTAAGAAATTATTGGCATTATCAATAACATTGACAATCACAAAGCAAGCACAAAATGAACATGGGTGTTTATTTTAGAAACTTTTTACTAGGAAAACCAACACTCAAATCGATTTTTATTATTTCTTTGGTCACGTCCAAAACCTATTTGAATCACTTTACTATAAGAATGTGTAATGATGTTTAGTGGTCTCATTTACCATTATACAAGCCTAGCTAAAGCATTTTGTAAACACAATCCTATCTGGAATGAGGCATAATATTCTTCATAAGTATCTAAGTTATGGAAAAGGTTTATCCCACATGCATCATGGAGATTATTGTATGATTACTCTTCTTTTTATAAGAGAGGTGAAAAGTTTTTATCCCACATGTATTATGGTATATGATCTCCCATCCCTTTAGCATATATAATTTAGAGGTGAAGGAGACCCATTTGAGATATTGAAAAGTTGTGATGTAATGCTTATGTGGAGGTGCCAAAGCTTTGTAAACTTTGTCCTATCTTCTCTCTCTCTCATGTCTTATATTTTATGTTTATTGCTTTACTTGATGCTTGTATTCATAGGAGATTAGACTAGTTAGACCCTTACTATATGTTAATGCATATTTATCAAATCTATAATGATACTAAAGATGGTTACGATTCTCTATCTCCTTCATTATATTCTTTGAATTTTTTAATCACCGGACTTCAATCAATTTTGTATTGGACACTATTCTTGTAGATCCACCATTAGATCTAGAAAACCACTTAAGTTTTAGACCAGATTTGAGCATTTCTCTCCAATTATGATCATTAAAAAAAACCTTAACCTCACCATTATATTTCATAAATTTTAATAAAAATTATTTAGATTTTTATTATTGCACCCAGTGAAACAAGGTGCTCTACATCCCAGTATGGGGGAGATCTTATAATGTGTGTAATGTAGCGTTACATCTAATAAAACATAAAAAGTATTTAAAAAAAATCCTATAATCATCTAATAAAACGTAAAAAGTATTTAAAAAAAATCCTATAATCATCTAATAAAACATAAAAAGTATTTGGAAAGTATTTAAAAAAAATCCACGTTGGTTCATAAAATAAAATATTATGAAAAGTAATTAAAAAATAGATGTTCGAATCCTGATCTATCAATCAAGAGAGATCAAATTTCTTGAGTTTAAATTTTTTAAAAAAAATACACCTTAAGAAATTGGATCCCTCTCAGTGCTTAATAAATACGGGTTTAAGATGGATCTATGCTGGTTAATCTTAAGTTCCGCAGTCAATATTGAATGTATCCTAACATTGTAATAAAGTAACCTTTATTTGTATCAGAAGATCCGTTCAATTTTTCTTTGTGTAGCCATATATATGCATGTTTAGGTCTATATAGTCTTGGCATACGCAGGTTTCCTCTTAGACAGTCGTGGGCATACTCAGGTTGTAGTCTAGAGAGTCGCAGACTTCTCATATGCACGTTTTTCATCCAGGAAGTCGCAAACATACGTAGGTTGTTTCCTAGAGAGTCACATACATACGTGTGTTTCTTCCCACTTAGTCAAGGAAATTTATTGAGTAATATGTGGGTTGCGTATTCATACGCATTTTTCCATTGAGGAAGTCATGTACATATGTGGGTTACCCTTGAGGAAGTTGCGTATACCCTTTTCTAAAGTAAAAATTGGTTGTAAGCTGTTTATTTTCTTGTTTAAAAGTTAAAGTTTTGCTTGACCAATAGGGAGGTGCGAGGTGCATCCGGGTTTCTTCATTAGTGGGAGAGTTTAATTAAAATCTTTTGAAGTGATTTCCATCATTTGTTTTGTCTTTTTTTCATTAGTTTCTTTGATTTAATTATCGTTACTTTAGAGGTTGTTTTAGTGTTTGATTAATTGGCATTAACTATCTTGTTGGGAAGAGAAAAATGTTTGTCATTCTTAGGAGCAATAATTCTAGTTCTTAGTTAACGGTGAGAATAAGAAATCAATCGATGGCAAAAATGTAGTTGTATGAGAAGAGCATTATGAACGAGAAAGAGGTATTATGGACTTGGTTGAGGTATGCAAAACTTTGGCTTCTTTGTGTGATAATTTCGATGATGTTTCAACCTATTATTTTGAAAAGAAAATTCATGAACTTGATCCTAAATATTTTGAAAGAATTGAGTCATTTATTTCTAAATTAAAAACTTATAATGACAAGATTAATAATTATGGTAAATATTATAAGAAAACCGATACTCCCCTCATCATTCTTGTAAAGCAAAAGTTACCTTTAACCTATGATTTATTCATCCAAACTAGGAATAGAGAGATTGAAATGTCTAATGGATTTATGAAACCCACTTTTGAATAATTTTGCAAAGATTTGATTTGTGATCAAGATAGATTGATCTCATTAGGTCGATTGGTTATTGTGAAACTTCGAATGATGCATACACATGCTTCAAAGAAGGAAGTATGGAATCCTTGCAACCATTGTAGCAAAACCAAACACCTTAAGAAGAATTGATTTAAGAGGCCAAATGAACTTGAAAAACCCAAGAAGAAAGCCTCAAAGGAAAACAGGTAGCTCTTTGTGCCTATTTTGTCCAATCATGTAATTCCTCTTCTTTTGTGGAATGGACTGTGGATTCAGGTGCCTCAAATCATATGATCGATAATGCTTCATTATTCACCTTTATGACACTGAGAAGCACACAACTTAGGGAGTCTCAATTAGTAATAAGCAAATTTCAGTAATTGGTTATGGTAATATTCAAGTTCATGATGGTACATTGGAAGATGTTTTCATGTTGAAGGCATGCCCATAAATTTGCTTTCTATTTATCATGCTTGTCAAAAATGTTGGCTAGATAGATATGTTTTGAAAGATATAAAGAATAAATTCAAAATTGTTTCTTCAGACTTGGTTGATCATGAAGTAGGTTTGTTTAAGTTCACTGGGTTTAATTCACCTGGAAAACAACCATTCTATTCCTTTATTGCACATGCTTATGAAGAAAGTAAGTTGTGGCATGAAATATTAGGTCACTTGAACTATGAAAAAATGCAACTTTTATCTAAAATGGTACTTGTCTTACCTACAATTTCTTCCACTAAAGGTGTTTGTGAAGGTTGTGTTCTTGGTAAACATCATAGGGAAAATTTTGACAAGGATAAAGTCTGGTGTGCCCAAGAACAGTTGCGACTAATTCACAATGACATATATGGTCCTCTTGAGTCTCCTTCATTATTAGGTGTTGTCTATTTGATCACCTTTATTGATGATTATAGTAGAAAGACTTGGGTTTATTTCTTGCAACATAAAAGTGAAGCTTATGTTGTATTTCAAGAATTTAAAGTCTTAGTTGAAAAATAATCTAGTAAAAGTATTAAGAGTTACAATTGATAATGCAAGGGAGTACACTAAAAAAGAATTTGAAGCATACTTATCCAAGCATGGTATTCAACATCAAAGGACAGTTCCTTACACACCTGAACATAATGGGGTTTCCAAAAGGAAAAATAGAACCTTAATTGAAATGGCTAGATGTATTATATATTCAAAATGATTACAAAAATGATTTTGGGTTGAAGCTATTTATTTGGCTAACCATATTTTGAACATGAATTAGAGGAAATTTAAGGTCTAAAATGGGCCTCCTAAGGAACATAATGAAATAATAGTTAAAATAATAAAATAATATTTATTAATTTTGGAGGAAGAAAGAAAAAAACTACTTTTTTTGTTCGCATTTTCAACATATATCCATGTGTTTTTACTCAAATTTCGAGCGGGAGTACTCGTTGGATGCTGAATTAAGTTCCGCATTTCCAACAAGTTCTCCCGCTCGAAATTTGAGTAAAAACACATGGATATATGTTGGAAATATGAACAAAAAAAGTAGTTTTTTTTATGACAAATATCCCAAGTCAACCATTATGGTTGACTCATTTTATTGAAATTCTATTGGTTTTTGAATTCCAACTCATCAAGAAATTATGGGTGGCTCGTTTTCTTATATGATGGCTCGTTTTCTTATAAGGCCCATTTTAGACGTCAAATTTCCTCTAATGTGGTTGCTACTAAAGCATTTTTTCAAGTTGCTTCTAAACACAATTGGAGTGGAAGGCGACCAAACATTATAAACTTTAAGATATTTGACAGTGAATATGGGGCCCATATACTTGATGAAAAATGGAAAAAATGGAGCCCAAATATCCAAATGTATATTCATTGGTTATAGTGAGGATTCTATAGCTTGCATGTTGTTTGATCCATCCACCCAAAGTGTCATCATCCGATGAGATGTATAGTTCAATGAAGTCTCTCCACCACCTGAGTCTGTTGAACGTCATATTTCCTTGAATTTGCCTCCATCTTTAGCCGTGACCCTATCTGTTACCCCTTCCTCTAGTTCTATGCATGACCTAGATGCTATTTTACCTATTTCTTCAAGTGATCCACCTGAATTTTCTGAAGATACTGGAGTGGTTCCCACTACTACTCATCCTCTTCTAGTTTGGGCTTGGAATACACTTGAATTTGTAGGTTTTAAGGTTGGTGTTCCATCCGACACTCAACATACTACATCTAGTTTTTCTCTCATTAAAAAACTATTAGCTTGAAATGATCCCTCCAAATATGTAGAAACTAAAGGCTATCCAAAATGGGAAAAAGCAACGACTGCTGAGTATGACTTGTTAATGAAGAACAAGACTTGGACTCCTGTTCCCCTTTCTCTTGGAAAGAATCTAGTTGGTTGCAGATGGATTTATAAATAAAGTTCATTGCAAAAGGACATATTGAAAAACATAAGTCCTGGTTAGTCTCTAAATGATTCTCTCAGCAAGAAGCATGGTCTCCATGTTTATGCAAAAGCCTCAAGAAGACCATTGGAAAGTAGCCAAGATAATTCTTATATATCTTCAAGGGACTTTAAATTATGGTGTTTTTTATTCTAGCAAGGCTTCATTTTCACTTCTTGGTTACATCGATTTTGAATTGGCAGGAGATAATACTAACAAAAGGTCTACTACATGATACGTATTTAATCTTGGTTCAAGTCCAATTTGATGGTCTAGTAAGAAGTTGATAATGCTTTCTCTTTCTTCTTCTGAAGCAAAGTATAGGGTATATAAGGAAGCATCTAAAGAAGCCATGTGGATCCAACATATTCTTACTGAGATTGGACTAGTTTGGAATGATCCTACTGATTCACTGAGTTAAGATGTGACAATTAGAGTGCAATCCAACTTGCTTATATTCCAATGTTTAACTCAAACACCAAACACATTGACCTTGATACTCATTACATTCGATATCTTGTTGCAGATGGTGTTATTTGTTTCAAGCATTCTCCCACTGAACAACAATCCCTTATATCTTCACTAAACCCGTGACAGAGGCAGAGTTTGTTCATATTTGTACCTTATTGGGAATGCGGGAAGTTGTCACCAAGGGGGAATGTTAATGTAATGAAATCTTCCTCCATTTGTGTTATATCCCTCTTGTCATCATTAAGGGGGAATGTAAGAACGTGTAATGATTTCAAGTGGTCTCATTTACTGTTGTACAAGCCTATCTAAGGCATTTTGTAAACACAATGAGTCCTATATAAAGTATGAGGCATGATATCCTTCATAACTCTCTAACTTATGACATTTTTTTATCCCACATGCATCATGGAGTTTATTCTTCTATTACTCTTATTTATATAAGAGAGGTGGAAAAGTATTTATCCCACATGTATTATGGGATATTATCTCACATCCCTCTATCATATATAATAGAGGTGAAGGAGACCCATTTGAGATATTGAAAAGTTGTGATGTAATGATTATGTGGGGGTGGCAAAGCTTTGTAAGATTGAGATATTTATGAAGAAGAAGAAGATCAACATTTCAAGGATGTTTCCCCATCTTGGGGTTTAACCACCTAAACTATATCCTCTCTTCTCTCTTTCTTTTGTCTTGCATTTTATGTTTATTGATATACCTAATGCTTGTATTGATAGGAGATTAGACTACTTATTTTCCTTGTAACATACCCTCGTTACACATACACACAATTTACAAAGAATAAAGCTATAAAAATAAAAATTTCTTCATTACATCTTATATCAGCTTCATAATAAATGTTTACCTTGAAATAGGCACATCCACATTACACATATACATATCTAAAAGGTAAACCCATGCAATTAAAACAATTTCCTTTACGCATTGCCCATAAACATAATTCAAAACACAGGCAGCTAGAAAGATATCAGAGTTTAATTACAATCCCATAGCTAGGTGAAGGATAATTTATAAGCAAACATTTGAAAGACACAGAGCTAAATAGACAACTATTTCAATACAAAAATACCATGAATTATTTCAACAGAGAAATACCATTCCAGGAATTCAACACGAAATACAATCCTAATGCAAATAATATATCAAATCGAATTTCTTTAGGAATACAATTCCAGGCATTCCACAGGAAATTGCGATTTCAGTCATCCAACAGGAAATATGGTTCCATTGCAAATAACATAACAAAAACCAACATCTTTAGGGAAACAACGTAAAACAACCTTCTAACAGGATTAACATAGCAATTCATGGCATACATTTAATTATACATTCATTCCAAAAATTGAACATATTAAGCATAATTAAACACATGAATATTAGAATTCATACACAGATACATATCTGAAATACACGTGAATGTGGCGACTGGCTTCATGTGAGCCACGCTCCACCCAACCTTAGAACTTGTTCAGCATGTAATATTTCAGCTCCCAAGTTCACCCCCGAGCCGAGATCCAGACATTAACCAAAGGTATCTCAACAATATTCCCCCAACCCACTCTCCAAGTCTAAGGTGGAATTAATAGAGGTAGAGATATATACAGGGTTCATCAAACAACAATTGGGTAACCAATTCCTTGTCAATTTTGCATATGACCCACTTGAGTTCCTTCTCGAAACGTACAAGGACACATTTTACTGCAAACATTGGGAATTCCTCTGGGTCTCATGCTTCATTGCCAATTCACTGGTTAATTCGACCAAGGAACTCATAGTCAATTCGGGTTATCTCAGTATAACAATGTTCAGGTTCTCTCTTTGCATTTCAATTCGGGTTCCTCATAGGAAATCTCTCTCTGTTTTTCTTTACTCAGCAGACACTTCTCTTGCACTCAACAGACACCTCCCCGTGCTCTGTGTGCATTCCACTTCTGTGTTCTGTGTGTATTCTCTCGACTAACCACACAGGCTCTCTCTGTGCATTTTCCTTTGTCCTTCTCCTGGACACACTTCCCCCACACGCTCTCCCTGCATGCATTTTTCCTTCCCCTTGACTGGCATGCCACCACCCAGGCCGTGGGTAGCATCAGCCTACCCCCACGTCCTCCTAGATCACCGAGGCATCCTCGTGTCCCCTCTATGATCCCATGTGGCTCTCCCAAAGGAACACATCCTCCATGCATAATTACGATTAGCCTCCTAATCTTCATCATTGAATAATAATTAACATTAAAAAAATCCCCCATTAAGAGTACGGTGAGGAATATGGGTTTTGGTTTAAAATAAGGTTTTAGAACAACGCTTAGGGAACAAGGTACATAAGTCAACCTCAACCCCTCACAACCCTTGGTTAATATCTGGATCGCCTCTTCAACGCATCGCTCCTCATGCAGCCAACTAGTATTTTTATTAAAATATAATATCTCGCTATGTACATACTTCATAGCAAATTGTTCAAAATACAATATCAGCTCTAACCTGGGCCAGCGGGTGTTACAATTCCCCTCCCCTTAGATTCGTCATCGTCCTCGATGATTAACATTGTATCAAAATATATACAAAAATTAATTGCAGTAATGTTTTAATATATATGCATTTTCAAAATAAATGCGGATACTCTTCCCGCATTAAATCTTCCAGTTCCCAAGTGGATTCCTCAGGACTGTAATGGGTCCATTGGACCTTTACCTGTCCTACGACTCTGTTCCTGAGTATCTAGCTTCTGCGATCCAATATGCAGATTGGTTGAACTTGCATTTCCCCTTTTGGTTCCACCTGAAGAACAGAGCAATCAAGCACATGATTAATATCATAAACATACTTTTTTAGAAATTAAATATGAAACACACTATGTATTTTGATAGTGGGAGGTAGTGCTAGCTTGTAAGCTACTGATCCCACTCTGCTCAAGAATTTGAATGGACCACAAAATCTAGCAGCCAATTTCTTGCATTTTCCCAACCGCAAGGAACTTGTCTTTCCTCTGACCTTCAGGAACACCATGTCCCCAACCTGGAATTCTATGTGTGTCATTCTTTTATCTGCATAGCTCTTTTGACGATCTTGTGCCATTTTCAAATTCTGTTTTATCTTTACCACTTGATTTTCAATATCCTGGAGCATTTTAGGCCCAATTGATTGGAAAATTACACTTTCTACCATATAAGGCTTCAAATGGACTCATATTCAAAGATTCTTGATAACCATTATTATAAGCGAATTCCACCAAGTACAGGTACTCTTCCCATTTGCCTGGTTTGTCCATGACATACATCCTGAGCATGTCTTCGATGACTTGGTTTACACGCTCAGTCTGCCCATCAGTTTGGGGATGATAGGCTATGCTTAAATTAAGCTTAATCCCAAACTCTTTAAATTGTTGATGTATTTGTAACTTCGGAATGTATTTCATCTGTGTATTTTATATATATTTATTGTACCCTTATAAGAGATGTGTTATTCCTCTATAAGGAAGTGTTGTCATGTGGATTGACAAGTGTCACAAGTGTGTGTACTTGCCGATGGGTTATTAGACCACCATGTGTGGGGTCGGCCCTGAAATATATATTATAATGTGGATGTACCTAGCTAGACAAGGTAGCCCCATAAGGTCATTGGGCAAATAGATTAGTATAAATAGAGATCAGGTGATCTCTATTTAGATCATTCGGAAAAGTATCTCACTCTCACTCAGAAAGTGGCGCACTAGTGAGGAGGAGGATCATCTGCTACTAGGAGACTATCTCAGTGTATTTTGGTTGGACTTTGGTTGAGCCATTTCTCTCTCTATCTCTTAGGAAGTTGTAGGGTTTTTCACCTTAGGGTTTTCCCCATAGAAACTCTGTGTCTCTTGTCTCTCATGCTTTTGATTCTTGTGATGCTTGTCATGCTTATTGTGATTGTCATGCATTGATATACTGTATATGTTATTCTCTCAGTAAAGATCCTAGAGTAATGTGAATTAATGCTCAAAATTCAACATGGTATCAGAGCTAACTTGAGAAGAAGACATTTTGCAGTGACGAAAACTTGAGCTTTTTGTTTATTGGGTTTCTCTCCACATATTTTGGAAAAGCAGTATAGTAGATTGACTCTACTCATCAAGGTGCATCTATCTGTCCAATCAGAATTCAATTCCGAGCATTTTCATATTTGGCCCTAAACATTAGGGTTTCCAAAAAAATAGGAATTTTTGAAATATGAAGACGTAGCTGGAAGCACATTGCAGAAATCGAAGTTTAGAGATTTGGATCGAGATTTTTGGTTGGGTATATCTCCGGGAAACTCAAACCCTAATTCAGGGCTCTCCCTAGTGAACCCGGGAGGACAAAAAGGAAAATATGAAGGGCAAAGCTTTGCTGATCTCAAATTCAGAATACACCAGGCTGATCAGCTCATAAAGGCACATCTTTCTACCCTTTCAGAAAATTGAAATTCACATTTTGAATTTTTAGGGTTTTTCCAACAAACCCTAATCCGAGACGAGATCCAGTTTTCAGCATTTCAAGTGGTAAGATCTAAATCTTTTCTATTTCCATTTGAAGTACTCTATAAGATGTCTCACCACACCAAGCTTGAGGATAAGCTTGAAGGAGTTGATAACATCCGAGCTTGGAAGTATAGGATTGGGTTAATCCTAGAAGAGAATGAGTTGGACTCATATGTGAAAGAAGACATCCCTATCCCAGAGGATGAAGAGACCAAGTTATTGCATAAGAAGAACTTGGTCAAGGCAAAGAGAATCATAGCTGATTCCATTAAATACCATCTCATACCCCATGTGTCCTCTCTAAAGACACCCAAGGAGATGTTTGACTCTTTGACCAAGCTATTTGAAGGGAAGAACATAAATCAGAAAATGACCCTGCGGAACCAATTGAAAGGAGTAAAGTTTCAGAATGGAGAAACCATTCAATCTTATTTTTCAAGGGTCTCCCAGATCAAGGAACAAATAGAAGCAGTGGAGGAAATGGTGGAGAATGGTGAAGTGGTGATGACCACTCTAAATGGCCTACCCAGGTCATGGGATTCCTTCATTCAAGGAATTTGTGCAAGGAAGAAGTTGATCTCCTTCAACGGATTGCGGGAAGAATGCTCTCCAGAAGAAGCTAGGCTTGTGGCTCGAGAAGAAAAGATGGGAAATGAAGATCAAGATCTCACATCACATGCCAGAAAAGGCAAGTCCAAGAAGGAATCATCTCATAACAGAAGATCCTCACACCACCATTATCATAAAGATAAGACAGATCTCAGATGCTTCAATTGCAATGAGAAGGGACACTTTGCTTCAGATTGTCCCAAGAAGAAGAAAGACAACAACAACAACTTCAATAAGAAGAAGAAGAATAACAAAAGAAGATATCATTCTCATGCTACCGAAGATGATGAACCCCCAAAGAAGAAGGCTAGGGCAGAAAGTAATAGTGATGATGACTCATCAAGTGAAGAAGAATATGTTCTAATTTCTACTCTCACGGGTACTATCTCCCATGGTTGTAATGATTGGTTTATTGACAGTGGGGCTTCCAAACACATGACTGGGTTTAAGGAATCTTTTGTGAATCTATCTGAGCATGAATCACCCCATAAGGTGAAACTTGGGGATGATTATCAATACCCAATCAAAGGAAGTGGTGAAGCCTCCTACAACCTAGATTCTGGAAAATCTTTAAAGATGAAAGAAGTCCTTTATGTACCTGGGCTCAAGAAGAACTTACTCTCCATCTCTGCATTGGATGCAAAAGGTATGAGGGTTTCATTTGTGGATGGCCAAGTCCTAATGTGGCCAAAGTGAAAGAACATAGATGATGCAGTAGTGATTGGAGAGCAAGAGGGAGGTTTGTATAAATTAAAGGGACAACCTGAACATGCCATGGTACATGAATCCATGGAGCCAAGTGAACTCTTGCTCATATGCACTATAGAGCACTTCCAATTGCAAGCAAGGCTGTAGAGGGTCTTCCTGAAATCAAGACCAAACATGAAGGTGTTTGCAAAGGATGTGCAAAAGGTAAGAACATTAAGAAGAATTTCCCAAGTAGTGAAAGAAAGGCAAAAGACATCCTGGAAATCATCCACTCAGATGTATGTGGTCCTATGTCATCCAGTTCTCTGAGTGGGTATGTTTACTATGTCTCATTTATTGATGACTTCTCCAAGAAGACTTGGGTATACTTCTTGAAGAACAAAGATGAGGTGTTTGATAAATTCAAGGAATTCAAAACCTTGATGGAGAATCAAACTGACAAGAAGATCAAAACATTCAGATCCGACGATGGTGGAGAATTCACCTTAGGTGACTTCAAGAAGCTTTGTAGTGATTCAGGGATTAAGAGGGAGTTGACTGCTCCTTATAATCCTCAAAAGAATGGAGTTGCAGAAAGGAAGAACAGAACTATCATGGAAGTAGCAAGGGCAATGCTGCATGACCAGGATCTACCTATGCATCTATGGGCAGAAGCAACTAGAATAGTTGTATATGTGCAGAACAGAACACCCCACAAGATATTGGACAATAAGACACCAGAAGAGGTCTTTTCTGGTAAGAAACCTGAAGTCATCCATCTCAGAATATTTGGCTTTCCAGTATACACTCATGTCCCAAAGGAAAAGAGGACTAAACCAGATCCTACAGGAAAGAAGGGTATCTTTGTGGGTTACAGTGAAAGCTCAAAGGATTACAGAATATACTTTCCAGGGTTCAAGAAGATTGATGTCAGCAAGGATGAATATAAGTTCAAGGACAGGTAATCTAGGAAGCAAAGATCAAGAGGGAGCACACTCCAGTAGCGCCTGCAAGGATGCATATTTTCAGAGGGAGTTGACCATCTTCTTGCATTCCACAATAGAAAGGTGTAGAAGAAGCTAATTCAGCAACTCCTGCGAGGAAGCAAAGACTCAAAGGGAGTCCACCCAACAAACAAACAAAGATAAGTATTTCAATTATCATTTCTTGCCTATTTTGTTTGTTTAAATAATATTGTGCTTATGTTCCTAGACTTAGGAGATGTATTGTGCATATTAGAATGTTTGCATTAATGAACAGTATACTACTAATATGCATGTGATGGGTAAGTGGCCTATGGCACTGTACAACATTCCAGTGCTACTTATCTAGAATGAAACCTCTTTGCTGACATGTTGGGATTAGTGCAAACTCTTAACAATGTTCTGGTAGATACTGGAAGGCATCTAGAAAGTTGTGGAACATGGATAAATGTTGTATTGAAGCATTGGCTAAGATAACTGCATGAATGCATGACATATTTCTTTATGTGTAAAGAATTTATTCTGAAAATTATGAGATGTTTCTAATCATGCAATTTAACTTATTTTGTAGGAAAGACCGTATATCTTCACCTACAAAAGGACTACAACATTTGTTCCAGCAACAAAGATATCTATTGAAGATATTGAAGTTCCTAGGATATGGGATGAATAAATGGAATGCCATGATCCGTCAATCATGAAGAAGATGCTTGGGATGCAGTCCCAAAACCTGACAGGGAGTCACATGTGTGCAGGTTGAAGAAATCCGTGTATGGCTTGTAGCAAGCTCCCAGAACTTGGTGTGATACAAAGAGGAAGCTTGCTGCGGAGTTCGATATGAAAGATTTGGGAATGATGTATTATTTCCTAGGTATGGAGGTGTGGCAGAGTGCAGGTGGGATATTCCTTGGTCAAGGGAAGTACACAGTAGATATCCTGAAGAGATTCGAGATGATGGATTGCAAGGCCATGGCCACACCTATGGCATTGAATCTGAAGATTCTATGTGATGCTTCATTTGATCCAGTTGATGTCTCTATGTATCGTTAGATGATTGGGTCCTTGATGTACCTGACGAACACGAGACCAAATATTTGCTTTGTGGAGAACACATTGAGTCAGTTCCTGACAGATCCGAGGAGTGTTCATCTGGTTGTTGTAAAGCATGTTCTGAGGTACCTGAAGGGTACAGTGGATTATGGGCTCAAGTATGAGGTGAATCAAAAGTTTAACCTGCAGGGTTATGTTGATTCAGATTGGGTTGGCAGTGCTGCAGATAGGAAGAGCACATATGGGTGCTACTTCAGTATGGGATCAGGTGTGATCTCTTGGTTTAGCAGGAAGCAGTCCTACGTAGCACTGAGTACAACTGAGGAAGAGTATGTTGCAGCCTGTTCAGCTAGTTGTGAGGCAGTATGGATACGGAAGCTACTGTCTGAGTTATTTGATCTCCCGTTGGATGCTACTGGTATCTTCTGCGATAACCAGAGTTGTGTGAAGCTGTCTAAGAACCTAGTGTTTTATGACAGGTCGAAACACATAGAGATCAAATATCACTATATCAGGGATATGGTGCAGAGAGGAGCTGTGAAGCTCCTGTATGTTGCGACGGATGAGCAGATTGCAGATGTGCTGACGAAGCCACTAGCCAGGGTGAAGTTTGAGTACTTTAGAGAGAGGCTTGGAGTTCTTCAGATTGAGGACACTTCGAGGAAGAAGTGATGGACACATTTGTTGAAGCCATTCCAAGCATGTTGGAAGGAGGATCCTTCACATGGCTGTGGATGTAAGCGTTGGATGATGAGCATCAAGATAATGTTCTGGTTTCTGCTTGGATATGATCAGTTGGATCATTTATATGTATATGTGCATCATGTTGGATGATGGATATGATCGGTTGGATTATTTATATGTATGTACGCATCATGTTGGATGCTGGATATGATTGGTTGGATCATTTGTATGTATTGTGTATATGCATCATGTTGGATGCTTGGACCATGTATCTATATATGTATCAGGGGGATACATTGTATGATCAGGTAGATCATGTATATTGATATGTATTAGGTATGATCAGGTAGATCATGTATGTTGATGGGTACATTGTGTGGATCATGTATCTATGTATCAGGTGGATACACTATGTATGATGATATGTATTAGGAATAAACTTGGTGTGCATCAGATGGATACATTGTATGATCGGGTGGATCATGTATGGTGATATGTATCATGTATTTGTATTTGTATCAGGTGGATACATTGTATGATCAGGTGGATCATGTATGATGATATGTATCAGGTAGATACTTGGTATGCATCAGGTAGATGCATTATATGATCAGGATGATCATGGATGACGAGCTTCAGGATGTTGCTCCAGATGACATGCAGCAGGATGTTGCAATGATGATCAGGATGCTCATGTGTACATCAGGATGATGTATGATGAGTATCAGGTTGATACTCTGTGGCCATGGAACAGGTTGTGCAGATAAGCATGTAATTTGTGCCCTCGGATATTTGCAGATGGTCTTTCGAGGTTTTTCCTATGGCATGTAATTCGTACCCTGGGACATCGAGCAAATGCTCTTTTGAGGTTTTGCTTGGGAGGACATATAATTTGTGCCCTCGGAGATCTGTAGATAGTCTTTCGAGGTTTTTCCTATGGCATGTAATTTGTGCCCTGGGATATCTGGCAGATGCTCTTTCGAGGTTTTGTCCTATGGCATGTAATTTGTGCCCTGGGAGATCCGATAGGTTGAGTCGTGTGCTTGTAATCAGTCCTGGGATGCTCTTTCGAGGTTTTGTCCTATGGCATGTAATTTGTGCCCTGGGAGATCCGATAGGTTGAGCCTTGTGCTCGTAATCAGTCCTGGGATTCTCTTTCGAGGTTTTGTGGTGGGGTCACATGTAATAAGTCCTAGAGATCTGGACAGGATGAAAAAGGCCTCAGATTCTCTTTAGAGTTCTTGCTAGTCAAGAGACTCTTTTAAGGTTTTGTGACGGACATAATAAGTCCTTAGATTTCCACAGTATGGCCAGTGATGACGAAGACCTGCAGGTGGCGGGCCTGTTTCCAGTATGAAAAAGGACTGGCTCTGTAGAACTTCCTATGATGAGTAGAGTCAGATATTGGTTGAGATAGTAGCAGTAGTGACGATGATGATGACGATGCATCGATGACGATGATCCCGAGAAGAAGACTTGTTTAGGAAATCTGTGTCGAGAAACACCTTCCTAGTTTAGAGGGAGTGTTGATGTATTTTTAACGTCGGAATGTATTTCATCTGTATATTTTATATATATCTATTGTACCCTTATAAGAGATGTGATATTCCTCTATAAGGAAGTGTCGTCATGTGGATTGACAAGTGTCGCAAGTGTGTGTACTTGCCGATGGGTTATTAGACCACCATGTGTGGGGTTAGCCCTGAAATATATATTATAATGTGGATGTACCTAGCTAGACAAGTCGGCCCCATAAGGTCACTGGGCAAATAGATTAGTATAAATAGAGATCAGGTGATCTCTATTTAGATCATTCGGAAAAGTATCTCACTCTCACTCAGAAAGTGGCGCACTAGTGAGGAGGAGGATCATCTACTACTAGGAGACTATCTCAGTGTATTTTGGTTGTAATTTGGTTGAGCCATTTCTCTCTCTATATCTGAGGAAGTTGTGGGGTTTTTCACCTTAGGTTTTTCCCCACGGAAACTCTGTGTCTCTTGTCTCTCATGCTTTTGATTCTTGTGATGCTTGTCATGCTTATTGTGATTGTCATGCATTGATATACTGTATATGTTATTCTCTCAGTAAAGATCCTAGAGTATTGTGAATTAATGCTCAAAATTTAACATAAACAACCCTTTCCAAAAATTAGAAGTGAATTTCAAATCACGATCTGACACAATGGATTTTAGAATACCATGTAACCTAGAAATTTCTTTCATATAGACCTCAACAATTTTAGCTGCCTTGAAAGTTGATTGAACTGGAATAAAATGGGTTGATTTGGTTAACTTGTCAACCACTACCATGATTGAATTATGCTGCCTCATGGTTCTTGACAAACCTGTAATAAAATCAATAGTTACAGTGTCCCATTTCCATTTAGGAATAGGCAATGGCTGAAGTAAACCAACTAGGTATTGATGCTCTTCTTTGACCCTTTGACATTCTAAACAATGTGCAATGTAATTGGCCACCTCTTTTTTCATGTTTGGCCAATAAAAAATCTTCTTCACAGCAGTAAGAGTTTTTTGGTATCTAGGATGTCCTGCATAAGGTACATTATGCATTTCCCTCAATATTATTATTTTCAATTCTTTGTGATCAGGTACATAGATCCTATCCTTAAAATTAAGGATACCATTCTTAACTACTGCAAAATTACAGAACTATAATGCTTCACTTCCTTCTTGCAATGTTGTTGCTATTTGTAAATAATTCTTCTCACTTTTCAAAGCCTCAAGCAATCTGATTTGTAATCCAGAATTCCAAGTGTTGATGGTTGAAACATGCATCAACTGTCCCCTTATGCTGAGTGCATCAACTACACGATTTACTTTTCCTTTCAAGTACTTGATCACAAAATTGAACTCACTTAATAATTCAACCCACCTAGCTTGTCGGGCATTAATTTGAGGTTGATCAAACAAATACTTTAAACTGTTATGATTAGTTCTTAACTCAAACTTATTTCCTAGAAGATAGTGTCTCCACATGCAAAGTGCATGAACAATAGTTGTTAGTTCCAAGTCATGAGTAGCGTAGTTCTTCTCATGATCCTTCAACTTCTGTGATTCGTAGAAAATCACATGTCCTTCCTGCATTAGAACTCCACCCAGCCCCTCAAGTGATGCATCAATACATACCAGGTATTCTCTATCAAGATCATAAATATTCAATACAGGCACACATGTAAGCAGTTCCTTAAGACTTATGAAACTATCTTTGCATTTCTGACTCTAGATGAAAGGTACACCTTTCTTTTTCAAAGATGTAATTGAATTGGTTATTATCGAAAAATATTTCATAAACTTTCGGTAATAACTAGGCAATCCCATGAATAATCTTACCTCAAAGACATTGTGAGGAGTAGGCCATTCCAAAATAGACTTAATTTTCATTGGGTCCATAGCCACACCTTCCTCAAAGATGATATGGCCCAAATATAACAATTGTTTATGATAGAATGTGCACTTGCTGATCTTGGCATACAATTGATTTTCTCTCAAGATTTGCAAAGTAATCCTGAGATGTTCTTCATGCTCCTCCTCGGTTTTGGAATAGATAAGTATATCATCCAAAAATACAATTATAAACTTATCTAGAAACTCTGTAAATACACCATTCATCAAACACATGAATGTAGCAGGAGCATTTGTTAAACCAAAAGGAACCACTGTAAATTAATAATGCCCATATCTAGTTCTTAATGTTGTTTTACAAATGTCTTCATCCTTAATGCGTATCTGGTGATATCCAGATCTCAAATCTATCTTAGAAAATATTCTTGCACCTCTTAACTGATAAAAAAGATCATCATATCTAGGTAGAGGATACCTATTTTTAATTGTGGCTTTGTTTAGCTGCATGTAGTCCACACATAATATGAGTGTGCCGTCCTTCTTTCTTACAAAAATAACTGGAGCACCCCAAGGTGATATACTAGTTCGTAGATACCCTTTCTTCAACAAACCCTCAAGTTGCATCTGCAATTCTTTTAACTGCGGAGTACCCATTCTATATGGTGATTTTGAAGCGGGCACAGTTCCAGGAACCAAATCGATTGTGAAATCGATATCCCTCTTGGGTGGTAACCCAAGAACTTCTTGAAATACATCTTCAAATTCTTTCAACACTGGATATTCATCCAAACTTGTTTCTTTTTTAGTAGACAATTCTTCTACCTAAATAGCATACAACTGGAACCTTTTTCTGATACACTTCTTCATTTCCAAAACATAAATCTATCTTAAGGATATAGGTCTCTGAATACCTCTTATCTGTACATTAAGGTTGCCCTCATCATTCAGACATGTAATAAATTTACTGTGGCAGTCCAACACAACAAAGTGTTTCTCGAGCCAATCCATACCGATCAACAAATCATATGAT
The DNA here is from genome assembly GCA_027924585.1 of Larix kaempferi. NCBI lineage: Eukaryota > Viridiplantae > Streptophyta > Pinopsida > Pinales > Pinaceae > Larix > Larix kaempferi. Next base: position 20,669,212 of record BSBM01000753.1, read on the forward strand.
CCAAGAGGAAGAATGCCCAAATCTGAATAGGTTTGGTTTCCATTCATTTCATTAAAACAAATTTTGACCATAGCTGTGATCTTCTTATTCATACTAGTTGCCAATTGAACCATTCTAGACTTAGACAACTTATGAGTCATCAATTTACATATTTCACCAAGTTAGAATTAATATAGCTATAAGAAGCTCCGGAATCAGTTAAAATTGAAATAGGCACATCATTTAGTTTACCTTCAATCTCGATCATAGAAGATTGATGATCAACTTAGCGATTATCCAATGCTGCATAGATGCGACGAACACTTCTTGCAACATCGCTAACAGTAGAAGCTTCTTGCATACTATATACATTGGTTCCCTTATTCCTTCTTTTAGGACATTTGTTTAAGAAATGGTCACCACCACATCTCCAACATTTACCTTGGGGTGGTTTCTTTTGTCCTGAAAAATTACCCACATTGGATTCTTCTTTCGTTAACGGTGGTTTAAAAGAAGAGTTGGTGTCCTTCTTTGTAACCGGAGGCTTAAACCCCTTTCTTCTCTGATCTTTTTTCTCTTCCATCTTACCTCTCGAAACCTTTTTTACTTCCTCCCTAATCTAGCCTTGCTCATACAAGCATCTATCCTTTTGCAAGCAATCCTTCAAGGTGCGAGATTCATCATAAGTCAATTTATCTTTATAAAATGCAGGAAAGCCACTGATAAAACAATATACCTTCACCTTTTCATCCTTGATAAACCCCACATATCCCAGCAGCTTCAAGAATTTATTTTCATAGTCCTCCATGGACATATTTCCCAATTTATGATCAAAGAATTCTTGTGTCTTTTTATCATAGTACTGCGGTGAAAGATATTCTTTCTTGAAGAGTTTTTGGAATTTCCTCCAAGAAATCTGTTTCTCATCCAATTCTTCCACTTGTTTGAGTTGTTTCCACCATTTATAAGCCCTTCTTTGCAAATTATATATTGCAATTCTTACTTCTTGGTTTTCTGAGTAGTCATGTAAATGCAAATACTTTTTCATTTCCATAAGCCATAGCTTTGCATCATCACCAGACTTCTCTCCATCAAAGGTCGGAGGTTTTAGTTTTCTGAGTTCGCCTTCTAGCATCACATCATGCTTTCTCTTTCTCTGGCTTCCAGGGTATCTAATCCGCTGATCCTTTTTATACCCATGAGAAATTTCATCGGTTCTATGATGTGAATGTGATTTCATTTTGTTATCCTCTCTTTCCTGAGAGAAGTGATACCTGTTCATGGATTCTTCACCTCTTTCCACATTGGAAGTGACCTGTTGCATATGATTTTGCGGCGGAGACAAATTCTGCAGTAATTTTTGGTTAATTTGGTTATGTTGATCCAAACTGTGTAAAATTTTTTCGTTTCCAAACTGCAAACCCCTCAAATTTTGCACAACATCCCTGGTCCCAGGCCCACTTTGGAAACCATTGGATTCGTTACGTTTTTATTCACCACCGATCCCTTCCCCAAAATTAGAGAATTTAGGATCCTCTGCCATCTCTTCAATTCTGATTGCATGTCTTTACTGGCAATCTGCAATTCCAATGACCGAATATTCCTTTATATTGCTAACAATCTGAATTTCACATGGATTATTAGTCTAAAAATGAATTATAGCATATATTCGAATATCTCTTTAGGAGAATAATTTCAATCCCAAAGGCCTGAGAGTTGCAACCGGCGCTCTGATACCAATTTGTAACATACCCTCGTTACACATACACACAATTTACAAAGAATAAAACTATAAAAATAAAAAATTTCTTCATTACGTCTTATATCAGCTTCATAAGACTTGTTTACCTTGAAATAGGCACATCCACATTACACATATATATATCTACAGGGTAAACCCATGCAATTAAAACAATTTCCTTTACACATTGCCCATAAACATAATTAAAAACACAGGCAACCAGAAACATATCAGAGTTTAATTCTATCTTTTCCTAATTCTCGGTAAAGACTAACAATCCCATAGCTGGGTGAAGGATAATTTATAAGCAAACATTTGAAAGACACTGAGCTAAATAAAAAACTATTTCAATACAGAAATACCATGAATTATTTCAATAGAGAAATACCATTCTAGGCATTCAACATGAAATACAATTCTAATGCAAATAATATATCAAATTGAATTTCTTTAGGAATACAATTCCAGGCATTCCACAGGAAATTACGATTTCAGTCATCCAACAGGAAATATGGTTCCATTGCAAATAACATAACAAACAACAACATCTTCAGGGAAACAACGTAAAACAACCTTCTAACAGGCTTAACATAGCAATTCATGGATTACATTCAATTATACATTCATTCCACAAATTAAACATATTAAGCATAATTAAACACATGAATATTAGAAATCATACACAAATACTTATCTGAAATACACGTGAATGTGGCAACTGGATGCATGTGATCCACGCTCCACCCAACCTTAGAACTTGTCCAGCTTGTACTATTTCAGCTCCCAAGTTCACCCCCTAGCCGAGATCCAGACATTAACTAGAGGTATCTTAGCAATATTCCCCCAACTCACTCTCCGAGTCTAAGGTGGAATTAACAGAGGTAGAGATATACACAGGGTTCAACAAACAACAATTGGGTAACCAATTCCTTGTCAATTTTGCAATTGACCCACCTGAGCTCCTTCCCAAAACGTACAGCGATAGATTTCACTGCAAACATTGGCAATCCCTCTGGGTCTCATGCTTCATTACCAATTCACTGGTTAATTCAACCAAGGAACTCATAGTCAATTTGGGTTATTTAAGTATAAAAATGTTTAGGTTCTCTCTCTGCATTTTGGTTAGGGTTCCTCACAGGAAATCTCTTTTTTCTTTTCTTTACTCAACAGACACTTCTCTTGCACTCAGCAAACACCTCCCTGTGATCCGCGTGCATTCTGCTTATGTGTTCTGTGTGTATTCTCCAGACTAACCACACAGGCTCTCTCCATTCATTTTCATATGTCCTTCTCTTGGAATCACTTCCCCCACACCTGCTCCCTGCGTGCATTTTTCCTCCCCCCCGACTGGCGTCCCACCACCCAGGTTGTGGGTAGCATTAGCCCGCCCCCATGTCCTCCTGGACCATCGAGGCATCCTCGTGTCCCCTCTAGGATCCCATGTGGCTCTCCCAAAGGAACACGTCCTCCATGCATAATTACGATTAGCCTCCTAATATTCATCATTGAATAATAATTAACATTAAAAATAACCCCCCATTAAGAGTATGGTGAGGAATATGGGTTTAACATAAGGTTTTAGAACAAGGGATTAGGGAACAAGGTACATAAGTCAACCTCACCCCTTCAAAACTCTTGGTTAATATCTGGATCCCCTCTTCAGTGCATTGCTCCTCATGCATCTAGCTGGTAGTTTTATTAAAATATAATATCTCGCTATGTACATACTTCATAGCAAATTGTTCAAAATACAATATCAGCTCTAACCTGGGACATGGGGTGTTACATTCCTATTATATGTTAATGCATATTTATCAAATCTAACATTTACAATGGAGTATATCAAGTCTATTTAAAGATTCATCACATCAAATACCATGGGAAAATAACACACACCACCCAATACCATGAGAAAATATTACATACAACCCAATACCATGGGCTCATAAACTACCGAAGGAAAACAAATTAATAACCAAATCAAGATAAATCTAATTACTCTTTGAAAAAGTTAGTTAACTTAAGATCCCCTCTTTAAACATGACTTGGGGTAAATATCTACCCCACTCAATGTTTATAACTACGTATGAAGAATCACAACATGCCCCCTATCACCTAAGCCTATATCTAAACTTTACACCGACAAACAAAAGAACCAACATACACATTCTTGAACATGTCTTATAATTATATGCCCATTTATATGTGATTAATGTACAACTTCAAGAATTCTTTGATCCAAATAAGATGAACCAAATCAAGCACTCTTTAATTAAGTAGTTCTTTATCATATGTTTCCATTTTTTCTTTGTGACATTAACCATGGATCATAAACACATGGACAAGAAGAGCTAAAAAAAGACTAAGATGTTTTCCAATAACGCTATGTGTAAAACCATCATTTAAAAACATTGAGTACAAAAAATGGAATAGTTGTGAGATTACCAAAAAACATACATAGGAAAATTATCTCTACCATGTGCCCATGGTCACTTAATTAATGGATTAGTGCACTCTTTGACATAGTCACCACATTACTAATGACAACTCTTCAAAGTTTCTCCCACCACCAATTATGGGGTCAATGTTTGCATGCATCCACCTTGAAGGGAAGCTCAATCTCATATATCTAGTACTACATATAGGAATACTACAACTTGCTACTATACTAACCAACACACAGGTCACATATTTATTATGATAACATCCAAGTTGAACACAATATTTTGTTCAATACAGTAATGACTCAATCCACACAATTCAACAATAGATCAAAATATGGTGCAATTCTTTCACTATAAGAAAAATACCTTCTAGCAGAGGTTTTTGTGAAATTTCTCCCAAAAAATTATCCCTTCGCCATTTATAGCATAGGTTTCTAGTAGAGGTGAGTGACAGGAGGTTTTAATGACTTTTTTTGTCAGTTCACTTGAACCATTATGTCGTAATGGTGCAATTTAGTATCAAACACACTCATGCGCCATGGCTACAAGTGCACCAAAGAAACACCATGCCAAAAATACATTGATTCTCCACTTTGGCCAAGGCGCGCCGATGCTCCACATTGGTCTAGATGCATTGGTGCTCCAATACCACTCAATATCATTGTGCATTACAGTGAAAAAAACTCCAAAATACATCGGTGCTCCTCTTTGGTTCTACCACACCGATGCTTCACATTGGTTTAGAAGCCCCGGTGTGACATGACCATGTGCACCGAAGAGCCAATATTTACTAAAAACATTGGTACTCATATTTTGTAATGATACACCAATGCTCCATTTTTAGTTTTTTGTACATATGTGCTCCTTTTTTAGATATATGCACATTGTTGTTCCTTTTCGGGGTTTTGGTGTGTTGGTACTCTTTTTTGAGGTTTTGGAGCACTGATGCTCATAATATGCTGAAACATCGAACACTAATTCACATTTTTTTAATTATCAAAATAAGTGAGAAAAACCTAAAGATGACTTTTAAAAATAGTAAAAAGCGAGGGTTTGTTTCATTTCTTTATTTCACATGAGAGAAGAGGAAGATGAAGTGTCTCTACATGTGAATGCAATACAAATATCCATGAATGCAAGGAAATATAAAGAGTATTTCAACCAAGTAACCATTTTTCTCTCATTTTTTATTTCTTGTTTTATCCCATTTATGACTATTTTTTAGTTAGTCTTGCACCACCCCTCCCCCCCCACACAAATACAAACACACACACACACGCATATAGGTATTCAATTCAATTGCTACTTTCGAATAAGTCAAATTCCATACCATGTCAAGTCGTATACACCATGCCATTGCAACCAAATAATCCTTCTAGAAGCCCTACTATTCACTATGCCATTTACCAATACTATGGTATGCCCATATATTTCCTTCTTCCGAGCTTATTAACAAACAATGTATGTTGAGGTCCACACTTTAATTTGTTTATGTGTCTAATATTATACTTTTCATGATACTACCGATACCAAATTACAAATCTTGGAGCATATGTCCAATTCATGATGGAGTGAATAGAAATTCTTGGATTTTTCTCTCATGTGGATTGTTAATTTTATGTTGTCCTAGTTTAATTTACCGCCATGAATTCTTAGGAGAAAGAGATCGCTCCATGAGAGCATGGTGGTTCTTTATTTTTATTTTATTTCATAACTAGTTGTTTTACATTAAATTCAAACATGGTGTGTTTCTTTCAAGCACGGTGTGTTTCTTTGATTGATGTGTATTTCTTCCATTTGCATAATACATGATCTTCTTTGACCATAAAATTTAAAGGCTCAATTCATATGATCAAGAATGAAGTATCTGTTGTAACAAAGTGATCATAGATTATAGTATACTATTGTAACCTGCATTTTACAATTACTTTTCACAATGATTATTGATTCAAAAGTGACCATCCTCAGAAGGATTAAATTTTCAAATGTTGTCAACTTGTTTTATATTTGGTTTCTTACTTTTCATTACAGAATATACATCCATCTTAGAGCACCAAATCTAATTAATCAAATCAAATGATCTAGAACAAAGTACCCATCATAACAAGTAATCACCTGTATAATGATTGTTGTGACTTGCATTCCAACAAACAGCAGTCATATTGATCACTAATAAGAGTAACCGGCCTCAAGAAGATCAATTATGTAATTGCTTTGAATTTGTTATATTTTAGAGCATTAGGAGAGGACTAATTCTACACAGATAGTGGTTACACTTCACAAGTTTATGTACTCCGGATTGATAATTAAATGTAACATGATTTAGAACTCTAAATTGCCTGACATTTTTGGCGCTATTGTCGAGGAATTGCTAAAGGAGTTAGTCCTAGAAATTCATAGTTTTGATTTATTTTTAATTTCAATTTTAGTGTTTTATGTAGTACCAAACTTGGAGTAGTGGAAGCGACTAGATGAGAGGTAAGAACCTGCACATTCACTATTGTGAGTTTCTATGAGTCCTTGTCATGTTGGCACCATATGTGTAGAATTAGGGATAGTAAAGATAAGAATTAATTTTTATTTTCCAAAGGATGTTAGGATTGCATGAATAAGTTTATAGGCAATAGGGGTATATTTCTTAGAGGCTCAGGAAGAGAAAAATCCCACTACTTCATTTCGTGGTGGTGTAAGAGCCACCCACTCTACTAACCAACTAGCAGGAAGATAAAAAAGAGAAGGATGGACGACGGTCGATGTGGCACGCAAACCGAGGCAACGAGGGGGGCATGGGAAAAATGCCCAAAAAATATAGGCATGAGAGCGAGAAAAGATCTCAAGCATCATCATGAGTGCGGAAATATGAATCCGGCAGTGCAAATGGTGTGAAAAACGGAGGTCATAAGGACTCCGGAATGGTCAAAGCAAATAACTAGGTTAAAAAATTTCTACAAATAAAGGTGAGCCCACCAAGCCAATGATGCAATGGTGGGGATAAATGATGACCCGCGGGGGGAAATACTATCTGCATAAAATCAACTCAAATATACAAGTGACACGTGACCTAAAAAATGGTTGAGATCACGAATATGAAAAAGTGAGCAGGGTTAATGACCTGCCCCCATGCTATGTGCATGGGGTTTGTGATTGTGGATCACATATGTGTTGGTTTGAACGATGGGCTCATTGAGGTGTTGAGATAGATATGATGGGGAAGGTTCAAAATGATTGATCATGCCCCCTATCCCAGGGTCGAGGTAATCTATTACGCCCCCTAACTCAGAGGTGTCAATGTGGTGTAGATGTTGTCTCAAAGAGAGATCAATAGGGCATTGAGCAACTGCTGGCGGGGTGTTATACCATGAGGCTGTGGGATGTGGTGGCATACTGAAGTGATGATATGATGATGGGGGATTCCCTTTTTGGGGTGGATGCCCCCAGTATCTCCAAAGAGAATCACGATGATGATGAGTAAGCAAGGTTTTGGGCCTGCCCCCATGTTGTGTACATATGGTTAACTTGTCGATTTGAAAGGGTTGAACATGTGTGTCTAAGGGATCAATTGAAGGGGCCGACCGGACAGAGGGGTATCCAGTGGAAACCGTGTAAATGGTGTTAATTTATTCCAAGGAGGAAGATGGTGGGGGATAAATTTCCTCAATTGTGGGGGGCGCCGTCTCAAGGTCCAAATTATTCATCTCGTAGAGAGCTGCTCTGTAATCTGGGATATCAGGACAATGATGTGAGTAATGGCCATAAATACCGCATATCGCACAAGGGTGGTTGGTACGCAGTGATTTATCACGAGGCTTGGTGTTTGGGTCGATTTTGACAACCAGGATGTTGGGGTCGTCGTCAAGCATTTGCATGTGTTCCTGTAATGCGGGTAATTGTGGACATTGATGAGTTGAATGGCCTAACGCATCACACAATGAGCATTTAGGAGGAGCACGAAACACGGGGGGAGGTTTAACTGCTTTGGGAGGAGGTACCGCAGTGTATGGTTGTGGGCCTCTGCCCCCAGTGGGCTTGATAAGAGGAGGGGGATTCATAGAAGATGAATGGGTAGTGACACCGAGAGGTGGTTGATTCTGGATGTTTTCTACACCAGGGGGTGGACGGTTAGAAGTATTGATGGGTTGCACTGGTTGTAAAATGAGATTCGGTGTCCGAGGAGAGGTTGGGGTAGGTAGGTACCACACAGGTAGTCCTAATGTTAATCATGGGAGATTAAGTGTAGCCATGACTGGTGTGCTGATGGTGCCTGAAGGGGGAAATAAAAATGGGATAGTATGAATTGGTGTGGCTCCTACGTGAGTTGGCACTGATGGTGGTTGCGGGAGTAAAGGGGGTTGTTGGTTTGGTACCTGTGTGTTATGCAAGAGGGTGCACAAATTAGATATTTCGGTTATCTTCAAAGGGGGTTGGATGGATTGGAATGTGGAAGTCATAGGTGATTCGGAGTATAATCCGGGTCTAACTGTGGAGACGAACGATGTAGGTGCATTCTGAACTGGTTGTTCAATCATAGGGAGAGCATTTGTAGGTGCAATGGGAACGTATGGGTTTCGATGCGTTTGGAGATTCATGTCGGACGATGACATCATAAGGAGATGATGAGTATTTGAATCCATTGGTTGGTTTGTGTGTGCAACATATGTGATTTCCTGTTGTGGTGCTGTGGTTCCTTGAGGAGGATCCAACATACGAGTGTTCACCACTCCTTGTGTGGGCAAAGGATTCTGCAACACCATGGGTTGTGGTTGAGGAGGTGGCGTTGGTTGTGCTGCGTGCCCTTGGCGTTGGGTGTCATCAAACCAGAGTTGGCGTGCTCACCCCAAATGTGGGAAAGTGTGTGTATAATGGTCGTATACCCCGCATATGGAACATGGGTGGTTTGTTCGTAAATTGGGGTTCTTACCCTGTTTCGGTGGTCGATCAGGGTTTTGGTTGGCGGGGGGTAGCGTTGTTGTTGTTTGGAGGATAAGTCTGAGCGATTAGAGGTTGTGGTGCAACAAGGACTACCTGTGGTGGGAAATAAGCCATTGGGGCTTGTGAGTGAACAGGAGCATGTGTGGCCTGCTGATGGTAATACGTAGGGGGTGCAACTAGAGGTGGATAGGCTGAAGGTGCATGACCATAACACTATGGTGGACATGGGGGTCCATGAGTGTGGTGGGGGTGGGCCATGGGAGCATACGAAGTTGTAGCTCCAGAGTGAGATGTAGCTAGCAAACGATCGAGGTCGTTATTATTGCGCATAATGGAAAATGGTTGGGGATGCGAGGCCATACGACCAATGATGCCATCTGCGGCATGGGATGCCCCCGCCGCATCATGTTGGGATGAATCGCCCCAAGGGGCCTCTGGTATAATGGTATACAGATAACCCGACTGGGCGTAAATTAGGTCGAATTCCCGAGTTTTTAGGATAGATTCTTCCTCGGACTGGGGTCGTTCGGATGCCACATCCTTCGCAATGAGAGGGAGGAGGGATTTGAGAAACCAATCTAGGAAGATACGGTCGTCTAACTGGATTTTGCGGAGGCTTCGGCGTCGACGCCACTCATGAATGTGGTCAGTGATGTGGGTGGCCGTGTTCTGTTTGCAAGACAATAAGATCTCAACACCTGCATCATAGCGGACATGTAACTGAGAGAACTGCAGGAAGGTCAAGGCAAGGGAGGTAACAGTGGCATGTGTCCCATGGGGCTGCTCGATATACCACTTGGCTGTAGAGCCAGTGAAGGTGCGCTGTAACAGACGGAAGCGGACAAAGTCATCCACTATGGAGTTGGAGGAACACCATAGATGGAAGGACATGATATGGTTCTGGGAGTCCTCACCTGCCTTGCCCTCAAACTTAGGGATGTCGGAGGGGAGTTTGGTGGGCATGTGAGGCCACGCAGGATCGTGTCTAATAGGATCATTGGTGAGCCTGGCTAAGTCTGGTAAGTTCAGACTCGCCATGTACGGTAAGCTAGCAGATGTAGTGACTGGGATTGGGACATGCCTAGTCATGGTGGTATGATGTAGGGGTCCAGTAGCGCCTAAAGGTATGCTAGGTATTGAAGGTATATGTCCTCCAATAGGTGTGGTATGGTATGGGCCAGTGCTTCCAAGTGCAACATGGGTTACACTTGGGTTAGGAATAGTAGTGGTGATTCCTGGAATCTGGGTTGTGGAACTGAGAGGGGGTGTGACCCCTATATTCGGCATACCCATAACAGGTGGTGGCCCTATGTTGGGAATTCCTATAACAGGAGGTGGCCCTGTGTTGGGAATTCCTAAATGTGGAGTGTCCGCCATATTAGGCATACCTAGAGGGGTGGGTGTTTCCATGGATGGCAACGCAGTAGAAGGGTATGTGGATGTCTCTCCTATGGTGCTGGTAAAAAGTGGGTCAAAAGGTGTTCCAGCCATAAGGTTGGTTGGGAATAACTCAGTGGGGTTTTCAGATTCTGCCTCAGAATCAGAAGTGAAGTGAGGCATGTCAGAATCGGATGACCATATGGTTGACCGACGATGTGTCAAGTCGAGGGATAAGGCTCGGCGTCGGTGACGTGGCGAGCCAAGTAGACTGAACTCTGGGAGTTTGCCCTGAAAACGACGAGAGCATCTAAAATTCTCAATGGTGAGAAATATGTTTTCGTGTAAAAATCTGTATGGTGTAAAATGGTAATGTATAAAAAACTTAGAACCCTAATGCAACCAAGGGTGCAAGAAGGGGAGTGAAAATGAAGTCTCTCAGGCCAAAAAATAAACCTCAAAAAGGAACTTATTATAGCAGTTGTGCTATAATAAGTGGAGGGTTGAAAAAAATGGTTAGAGTACCAACATGCAAACAACTTCTAGAAACAATAGGTGTAACTAGACCAAAGGTGGGTTGAATCATGCAAACACCTAACTAAAAGTATTGTGAATCAACAAACTATATTCTCTGCAAGGTGATGAAATCCAAGTCAGACAATATTGAGTGTTGAGTCAACGGCTAGATATCCCCCTACCGAGAGGGACACCGGGTAATCAATCCTAAAGAATGACTACCAGGATACTCCGTTCATGACACGTCGAGAAAAGGTAAATATGTCGTTTGGTCCTTTATCGCAATACCCCCATACAGGGATATCGCGAGAACTGTGAATGGTAGCCCTTCGGTTACTGAATGGATTTCGGTATTCCACTCAGGCTTCCGGAACCATCCTCGCGACTTCAACCCTCCTAGGGGAGAGGCCTTCCCATAAACCGGTTGTGACCGTGCCAATAAATACTAGGAGATTTTAGCTCCCTAATGGACAACAACTATGTCTCAGATGTAATAACTGACGGGTGTTATTGGAACACCTATCCCCCCAATACTACCTAGCTACAAAGTTCTTTTAGTGTTCCCCAAGTGGGGTTAAAAGTGGGTTGAAATTAGGGTAAGTTTTAAGGCTCAGTTTAAAATTAGTGTTTGAGTGGGTGCACGTGTGATATTTTAAACTGAAATTGAAAAAGTAAATGCTAAGTATTCAAAAAACAAAGGATCTTTTGAAATAAAAAACAAATATTATGACTTTTTCAATAAATGGAAATTAAATGCTTTTCAAGGACTATTCAAAAACAAAGGATCTTTTGAAATATGAAAGCAAATAATATGACTTCTTTAAGAAATAAATGGATTTCTTTTTAAAATTCTGCTATGGGCAAAAGTATCAAAGAAGTAAACAGTAAAAATTTTAATCTAGATAAAATGCAATCAAATCCTTCTTTCAATTTCTGAAATTATTTAAAAAGACTTTTTCACATGTGCATTCTAAATAGTAAAATTTTTCTATGGCTGTAAACAATGCTAGAATTTTAGTACTGTAAAATGTGCAATGTGGGCAGAGAATACAGCAAAAAATTATTTTTTTAAACGGATTGGCCGAAATGAGTGAACTGAAGTGATAAATAACACTAAAATAAAAGATTAGATAAATTTATATGAACAATTTATTAAATCTAATAGTATATTTGGATTCCTTGATCGAAAACACCCAATTTGAAAAAACCAATCGTTTCAAACGGAGTTTGGGAGAGGCAGATATGGTCGTTTGAAAGTTGAGATGCGCTACCATAAAATCACATCGCAGGTTTCGGGCTAAAAGTCGCGATGCGCATCGCGGGTTTCTGGCTAAAAGCCGCGATGTGCAGCGCGGAAAAAGGATACGAAGGCGCGATGTGCAGCGCGGAAAAAGGCTGCGAGGCCGCGGCACGCAGCACGGAAAAAGGCCGCGAGGTCGCGATGAGCCGCGTGACTGTCGGGAAAAAAACCGCGAGGCGAAAGCCATACACCGACGCCGAAAAACGAACCCGAAAATGACAATTTCGGGCTGTTAATGGCAATAAAATGGGCCAAGATCTAGAACAGCAATAGATCTGCTATCTAGGGTGGCAGATCTATGAATTAAACTAACTAATACTAACAAAAATTAAGATCTAAAGCAAAAAATAAAATTTTGAGATCTAAAGATTCAAGCCAGCTGAGTCGCCAAAAACTGTTGGCTTGGTTTTGAAACCAAGCTTAGTGCTATGGGCACCTGCTAACTAGTAGCAGCAGTTTCAATAGAAATAAATAACAATAAACTAAATCTAAACTAAACTAAACTAGCATGTGCATTTTGAATTAAAGAACAAGAACAAGAAAGATAAAAAATAATTTTTGTATTGACAATAGGGCAAGCAAATGCTTGCAAGAACAATACCTCCAAGTGATGAAGGTTGTTTGAATGGCTCCAATGGTGAGCATCTCCAATCTCTAATGTGTCCTTTCTCCAAGGTTGCTACAATGGCCAAAACTCAAGGGAGATTTTGGCAGCATGAGGATAGGAATGTGGATGGATATGAAATGAGGAGCCCCTACCACCTTTTTATAGGTTTTGGTGGTGGGGAATACCATTTGTGGTTTTGTGAAAACCAATGGTATTGACCAACATGGTTTAGGTACTTTTCCCTCCTTTTTTCCTTTTTTGAATAAAATTAATATTTTTATTCCCTTTTTAATATTTTGGGAATTTGGACCATTTTTGAGGGTTTTTTATGCTTTTTTTAGGAAAAATAATCTTTTTGAGTGGGAAAAAGGGGTGTACTAAGGTCTTTTGGTGACCTTTTGGTTGCTTCAGAGGCTCAGGTGGTGGAAAAGTGGACAAATGGGTCATGTGAATAAGGAAATGAGCTAGTGAGCACTTTTTAGGTGTTAACATAAAGGATGTGGTAAATGAAGGATATCCATGTTTCCAAAGGAAAATCAAACACCTCAAGGTAATCTACGCAAATTGTGAATTTGAATTTCAATAATGAAGTGAAAATGATGTAAATTTCTCAAGGCGCTGCAAGTTTTTTTGAAATCCATGCTACAAAGTATACCAGATGGGTATTAGAAATTTTTGTGGGTTAGAATCATTATATCATGATAAGCACAGACTCCCAAAAATTTCATGCACTCAAACCACAATTTAATATAAATAACACGATTTTCAAATTCTTGTAGCAAACTGAGTTTAAAAACTATTAGAAACAAAGTTGGGACAATCAATATTTGAGGGGTCAAATAAAAACATTTAAAAAAAATATTCCTAAGGGATATGTACCTTGGAATATAGTTTACATAATGATATTAATCACCACATTTCGATGTCGTATGAAAAAGTTATGCCCAATTTAGTGACTACTTGTCATGAAATCAACATTGTAACAATTTTGCATCTTGCTTGTTCAGTAGAATGTTTCACATATAAACAAATAACATAGTAAAAATATATTTCTAAGGGAATAGGCCTTTGAGTCTAGTTTAAGACACAATTTCGATCATTCCATTTGAATTTCAGGTTAAAAACTTGTGCCACATTTACTAACTAAATGTCCTAAAACTAACACTCTTAAACTCCGCCTCCTAGGTTTGTTCATAATTAGTGTTGGGATATCAAATCAAATAATTTATATAACCTGTTTCTATTGGGTATATCTACGTGAGTCTAATTTAATTTCCGATTAAAATCATGTTAATTGGGATTCAATAGAAAAAAATCATACTCAAAATAGTGACTACCGGTCTAGGCAAAAATTCACAAAGAGCGTGAAAAGAAGGTCGTTCCTAAGTAGATTTGACACATACGTTTAAATGAATTTGGAAAACCGTGTGTACCAAAGATATCCCTATGAATCTACTTTAATATTTCTTTGGAATCACTCCAATTGGACATGAAATGAAAATTTTGTTGATGAAATACTGCTGGGTAGTCTAAGATGGCCATCACTTCTTAGTAGGTAAAAAATGAATTTTTCTTCATTTATTTTTTCTTGGATTTGTTTTATAAGCACTACTTGTCATTTTTTGCATATGTATTGCATTAATAGGGACCACACATTTCTCTTCTTCCATGATCTCACATTTTATTACAAGTAGGTGCTAGTTTTGCAGGTCCTAGGAGGATTAATTCAGAAGGTCATTCCATGGACGAGTGATTTTGGAGATTAGATCTTTCTGAATATGGAAATGTCATCCACCCATACACCAAATAAGATGAAAAATCATGTGATGTTGATTCCTTACATGTTGCATGCTTTGAAGCTCAAAATCCTTGGATCTCACTACATGAATATTCCAGCTACTGACCAACACCAGAAATAGTACCAATTTTTCAAGATGGATCGAGATGAAGGAAAATGGTGAAGACCAAAATCAAAGAATAAGTCAAATTCCATACCATGTCAAGTCGCATCCACCATGCCATTGCAACCAAATAATCCTTCCATAATCCCTATTGTTCACTATGTCATTTACCAATACTATGGTATGCCCATATATTTCCATTTTTCGAGCTTAACAATCAACGCACGTTGAGGTCCAAACTTTGATCTGTTTATGCAGTTAATATTAAATTTTTCATGATACTACTACGACTAGAATATGACTTCAACTTATTTTCCCTCCATGCATTTTCCATACTTTCATGTTCCATCCACTCCTTACCCATACAATAATATCATAACTCAACTCCCTTACAAGGCTATGTTACCTTGTGTTCTCTCCTTTTCCAAATAAATTTGATGGTGAAAACCTGTCTCGGATGCCATCAAACCTTGGGGTGCTTGAAAACTAGCTTACTGGTGGACATTCCTAGGGAATAAAAAAATTTGATCGTGAAAATACTTTGGGCACAATCAGACAAGTCTTGTTTGAAAACTAGCTTTCTAATGGATAAGATTTTCAAGGAAAGAAAGAGAAATTAAAATTCCATCTGAGTTCCACTGCTCCTTATGTCACAAATTTCCAAGCTTTGTTGCTCCATCAAAAGATTACCTTAGGTCCCAGCCTACCATTCATCAAGTTTCAAGTTTCTTGATTTCAAGTACCACATGATATGGGTTCTACATTCACTCAAATCAATTCAGAACACCATCATAGACTAGTTCATCTCTCCTGCTCCTTGGGATGTCATATACTTGTTGTAGAACTCATGGACTTCTCAGGTAGGTGAATGTATGTTTCTTTTCTAATATTTAATCATGACTTCATTGAATACTAGAGGAAGTGTATTTGGAAAATTTCTTGTGCCTCTTATGATTCCTTTTTGCTGCTCTCTACACCCTTCTTACTTACCCTTTTTCCAAGGACGAAAAAAACCTTTAGTTGGGAGGGTGCCATGTCATCATCACTCTTGTTCCCAACCATCACTCAAAACCATCACCACCTTTTTCACTCTTAAACTTTCACTACGTCATCCTATTATATTTCCATTCCAACCCCCCATCTTCATGAATGCAACGAATTAGAATCTGCCCTATTATTGCTCCACAAGAACAAGCAGTAGGATTAAAAGAAGACACTGTTTTTGCTCCACCAAAACCAACAACATGAGTGAAGAAACCCCAGCAAAACCAACAACATGAGAGAAGAAACCGACAAGGCTAAGTTGAAGAAACTATTGAAATTAAGAACATCCTGGAACAATCAAACATAAATCAAGCAGGGATTCCTTGGAGACTACAAAACATATGATATGTGGATTGTAAATATTTTCATATATTGCATACATGTTATATATGCATCTGACGGGTTGTGAAGTCAATGAGTGTTCAAATATCGAAAACAATGCCTACCTCTTCATTAATGCATGGCTCTGCCACATCTAATTATTGCCTATTAAAAGAAGTTCAGATTATTGTAGTTGTCATTGCTTTGCATATAAGCACAACTCCAAATAAAAAATCGACGGTTGGAAGATGATTTAGAGACCGAGGATGCTTCAACAACCACCAAGTGTCAGGAAGGTCAAGTGATGATGTCATTAAAAGCTAGTAAAACTATAAATATGTTTTAAAATAGTTAATAGTTACCTATTACAAGAAGTCCAAGATCTTCTAAACCTCATTGGTTTTCATACTTGTGCAAATCCAAATTGAAATCTGCCACTTGGAGGATTTTCTACATGTTTAGGACATGCTCTGGTTCCTATATATTGCAACAAACTCAAATAGGTTGCTCGCAGGAAGAAAGTCAAACCAAAAGTGAAACATAGAAATTCCAAAACTGTCAAATCTGCTCCAAGGATAATTTTTGCATACCATTTGCGAGCATTTGAGGCCAAATCAAAAAGTCCAGAGACATGGGTTTTGTGCCCAATATAACCATTTAGGTACTTCCGTGTGCAAAATTCTAAAAAAATGCACAAAAAAGGTTATATTGACATGTTTTTAAGGCAGTTTTATACTTTTTACCACTTTGTAGATGTAAGCTGAAATTCAAGTATTTTTGAACATGATCTTTTCTTCATCAAAATGAAAGTCCATAATTGTGGCAAGATGATAAATGATGAAATACACCATGAACAATTTGAAGCACTCAATATGGCCGTAAAATGATCCGGGGACGTATATTTTTGTGCACAAAGCTTGTAAAAACAAAAACAGGCAAAAAGACAAAAATGGCAAATTTAATGGATTTCGTTCTGGCAAAAGAAGAAGAGCTAGCAAATTCTGAGATTTGGGTTTTGTCAAAAAAGTGAAAATATATTCATATACTATGACTTTCTTTCCAAAAATGGAAAATATACAAGTTTTGGCATGCATTTATCTAAGGCCACTTAGGCAGGTGAGCACTCTGTTTGTAGTTTTACACTAGATTTGCATCAATGGTCCAGACCTTGATTTTGGATGAACATGAAGGGGGTTTTGTTAAATTGAGTTTTGTTGAGGAATATGTGCATTCTACTACAATCATTTCCTACAAAAATCTTGTACCCATTACAACAATGCACTTTGATGGAAGTGACCAAAAGTAAAGAACCTGATTTTGCGCATGAAATTGTAGCAGCAGATTTGAAAAAGGATAACGCAATCTTGAGTATTTACTGCAGCAAGGTCGTAGTAAGCACCTGCAAATATGATATGCCTACACAATTAGTCTTATCTGGGTAATAACAATACCATAATTATTTTACAAATTGCAGAAATTAAAGAATATAATCAACGATCTAATCTCTTTAAATCATTAGCACAATCCTACGATGTTGATTAGAATGGTTGCATGTGATTTGTTATTTAGATGTTGTTTACTGCTATGAGTTCATGAGCATTGTAGATATCCAAACCACACAGAAGTATTTATTTCTTTGTTCCATAATTAGACAAATTGATGCTTCCACAGATTTGTGTGTCTCATGTGAATATGATCTGCCCATTGGTTGACCTCCAAGACCCGTTCAAGAGCCTTGTGATCACATGAGGAGAAAATTGATCCATTCTTTTTTTATTGCAGTCTATGTTGGAAAATTTTTGGGGTGCATCCGTTTGAGCATTGAAGGAAGGCCACGAACATGCAAGATGTATAAAAGCTAGTCTTGTAGAGACATGTTATCTTCTCATCCACAAAAAAATTCAGTTGTGTAATCCTCAGAAAATCAATAGATAGTAGTATCATTAAGATAAAATGTGGATTTGATACTCCTAGGAACATGAAATTTTATCTTTCCAAGCAATCCCTCATTCAACGAATTCATGCTCTAATTCCTCAACTATCCATTGTATTGATTTCCAAATGTGGAATGTCTCTCAGTGATAGAATTACATTGATGGAAGTAATTGCCTTATTTGGAGTTTTAGAATGTAAAAAAAACAAAACAAGGTGTGTCATTGACAAGAATGAAGCTAGCCTATTAATTGAAAGAAGAAACCCAAGTACATGGATATGCAGTTCCTAATCGGAGAAAGGCACAAAACAAAATAAACGTTAGCTTGAAAGAAAGATTTGGGCACACACATGAAAAGGATAGAAACCAATTGCACATATCAAGGGTTTTCCATGTCTTTCCTTTGAAAACTTATGGTAATGGTTGATATGCTCAAGCAGGGGATGAATGAATTGAGCTTTGACAGATCTAGTGATCATTCACACAAAGTTATTAAACATGAGTTATTTCAAGGTTGTGTGTTTAAGGATTTGTTTTATTCAAAGAAGACATTTGCAGAAGCACCCAGTGTGTTTATGGTAGAATGAAGATCTATAGCATCATTTAATTCTGAATTGGTTGAAAAATAACAAAATTCAGGATCAAAGTGGCCATATTCCTTTTTTTTCTACTAACTGAGTGGTTATACAAGCTTGGGGTTTTCACTAGTAAACCAACAATCATAGATATACTCAATAGTTTCATGAGTAGCTAAAATTTGAATTGGATAAGAGGTAAGGTTTTTTGTTGTGGCGACGGAAAAAAAAATTTTAGATGTAAGTGCTAACACACATGAACCAACACTTACAAAACTTGTGGTTGCCACATATGAACCAACCACAAGAAAGCCAACTACAACTTGAGTTCTTCTAGCTTGCTTCCCAATCTTTCAGAGGAAGAAGACCTAGTCACACAATCAATTGCATGGATATACAGGGTTGCATGAGTACATGCATCATCTTTAGTTGGTGGTAGATGTTGAGTCTTCGGATTGCCATCCTTTTACATCCTTTTATGATTTTTTCAAAACCCTTGAATTTTAATCCTTTTCCACTTTCCTATAACCATGTTTTACTCTATTTTTATGCTTTATGTGGGATTAGGTTCAAGACATTTTCCAATGCATTTATTTTAGTATTTTAAATATATTTATCTTTGAAAGTTGGGTTAGTTTGGTGATGATTATAGGTACGTTTAGAGTTTGCAATAATACAATTTTTTATCACCTATATCCAAATTTGAATTTCCTTTCCAACCATTGAAGATTTGATGAGGATTGGGATTCCCATTCAAACGTCTTGGGTGAAGGAGAATCTTGAAGTATTGGATAAGATTTGTTATCAAATATATTAAAGATCTTTGAGATATTTTCTAGTTTCTAATTTCTAGCAAATGGTTGTAACCACATGAAAAACTTGTGGATCTAGGAGAGATTACTGGATTTGAATTTAATATTTGTTTCAAAGCAAGTTTATGTACAAATACAAGTCCCTTCTTTATTCCAAAGGGAGGACTCTTGGAGCATATGTCCAATTCATGATGGAGTGAATAAAACTTCTTGGAATATTCTCTATTGTGTCTTATGATTTGATTTAATTTGATGATGACCTAGTTTAATTTCTCACCATGAATTCTTAGGAGAGAAAGAGCTCTCTCCATGACAACATGATCGTCATTTATTTTTATTTTATTTCATAGTTAGTTTTTTAACATTAAATGCAAACATGGTGTGTTTATTTCAAGTGTGGTGTGTTTCTTTTCTTGCTATGTGGAGTGTTTATTTTTTCCATTTGCATAATACATGATCTTCTTTGAGAATAAACTTTAAAGGATCATTTCATATGATTAAGATTGAACTATCCATTGCAGCAAAGTGATCATAGATTATAGTATATTGTTGTAACCTGCATTTGACAATTACTTGTCATAGTGATTATTGATTCAAAAGTAGCCATCCACAAAAAGATTAAATTTGTAAATGCTTTCAACTTGTTTTCTATTTGGGGTGCTTACTTTTCATTACATAATATACATCCATCTTAGAGTACCAACTCTAATTAATCAAATAAGATAATCCGGAACAAAGTACCTGTCATAACAAGTACTCACGTGTAGAATGATGGTTGTGACTTGCAATCCAACAAACACCAGTCATACTTATCACCAATTAAGAGTAACAAACCTCAAGAAGATAAATTTTGTAATTGCTTTGAAGTTGTTAGATTTTAGAGCATTAGGAAAGGACTAATTCTGCAAAAGCACTGATTGCACTTTGCAAGTTTAGCTAAGATGAATTGATAATTAAAAGTAACAAGATTTAGACCTCTAAATTGACTGACATTGTTCCTTTTTTTTATAGCAAAAATGAGTATAAATTTATATTAAAACAACTGAAGTAACCAACAAAAACATACCAAAAAAAATACCATAATCCAAACTCTCTACAACTAACCATTCCAAAAACTGTAGAAAAAACACTACCAAAGGCAAACTAACTATCACATTCAACATATCCACAGCCTAAAAGTTGTACATCCTAACATATTGCCCTAAAAAATATACACAAAAAAACTATAAACTAGGAAGGATGAAAAGTAACTACACCACCATGTCATTCCTGTAATTCCTAATTGGGCTCTTCATCTGATTCAAGGGTGCTGGAGATGTCCATGAAGTAATTAGATTGCTACTGTACATAATACTCCTCCATATCCTTTGAATTAGCATAGTGGGTTTCCCGAGACTGTTCCCCTTGCTAGGCATGGCAACTGCCCTTTTTCCTCATCCTTATTTGCTATTATTCCTTGATTTCCTAAACTATCTAAGTCTCCTTTCAATTTCGTTCCAGTCGACCTTGCCTCGATCCTGCCTTCTCGATGATGTACATCTCATGATTAAATTTAGTGTTAATTGAATGATTTTACTAATGAAGCAAATAAGGATGCATGATATGCGTGTTGGAAAATACAACGTGTCTTTGTGCAGGTCTTTTGGACGAAGGAATGGAGAGATTTTTGCCTATGTTCCCATTCGAGCAAGTTTTCCTGAGTTTCTTGTCAGCAGTGGTCTGGCTACCGTTGAGCTCTTAGTAGCTTCGGGGATAGATATCAGCGAGTTTCTCTACGACTGCTAAGTTAGCGATCACTTGCTAAAAATATACTATCGAGATTGCAATAGGGAGACAAGTGCATTTCTTGTCCAATCTGACGGAAATTTTCTTGGACACCTATGGTGTTTAGTCATATATCAATATTGTCAATTTTGGTGGGATGCCATGAAAGTGGTTGAGAAATTTTATTCATCTTTCAATTAGACAGTTGTTTTTTATTCGATTAAGTCGTTACCCAATGAAATTTAAGGGGGAGTTTTTTTTGTATAAATAATTGTGGGAAAGAAACTCGAGGGTTCAACTCTGCTACACTACTTTTGGTAATATATAAGTCATTTTCAGTTGTGTTGACGCCAAGGTTTTGGTCCGGTTGTAAATGTAAGGAAAGGAATTCGATCTAGGAACTTCAAAAAACACTCACAAGAATTTCCCTATTTCCGAGTCATTTGGAGTGACTGCTTCCGATGGATATAACCCCTCATTGGCCTTTGGGTTTTGCTTCTTGAAAGGAATATTTATGATCTAAATGAATACTACAATAAGCTATCCTACAAGATCTAGTGAAAATTGGGGTTGATTTGGTTAAGAAATTCAAGCAGGAAAACCTACTTGAAATGGGTTAAAATTCCATCACTTGATTTTGTTAATTAAATAGGATGCAGTGAAAAATAAGAAGATAAATATGTATTTTTTTCAGAAGAACCCATGCTGATAACAATTAAACAAAAACATTATTCAACTAAACCAATTTAAAGATACAAAGTTAAATGCTCGGGATGATTATTAATAAAATCAGTAAATAATCAAGTCAAAAAGTTAGTATTTCTAGATGCTAGTGTCCTGCAAGGAACCCTGTAAAGGATATGTAAACAAATTCACATCACCCTGTTACAACAATTCACCATAATAAATAAATTAATAATGGTTGATTAACCTCTCCACTTATTAACATCGAAACATATTAATGAATGATTTGTTGATGTATATGTAACTTCAGAATGTATTTCACCTATGTATATTGTACTCCTATAGAGATGTTATTATTCCTCTATATAGAAGTGTCGTCATTTGTATTGACAAGTGTCGTAACTTGCTGTGATGGGTTATTAGACCACCGAGTGTGGGGTCGGCCCAGATTAATGTAACGATTGGTTATTAGACTCTTCTAGAGAAGTTGGCCCTGCTAGTGTATTAGGCAAGTCGGAACAAGTATAAATAGAGAGCGGGAGATCTGTATTTGTCCATCTCATTATTCACTCCTACATCACTCGGAAAGTGGCGCACTAGTTGAGGAGGAGGAGTAGATTCTAGTAGAAGACTATCTCTTGTACTTTGGTTGTATCATTGCTCTTTCTATCTTCGAGGAAGTTGTGGGGTTTTTCACCTTTATGGTTTTCCCTAGTGAAACTCAGTGTGTCTATTGTCTCATGTGATTGCTTGGTGTGATTGATATGCATTGTTATACTTGATATGCTGTACATGTTATTCTCTCAGTAAAGATCCTAGAGTATATTGAATTAATGCTCAAAAAATTAACATGGAATCAGAGTTAACCTGAGAAGAAGACATTGCGCAGTGGCGGAAACTAGGGTTTCTTGTTTATTTGGTTTCTCTCCACAAATTTTGGAAAAGAAGAAAGGTAGATTGACTCTACGCATCAAGGAGAATCTTTTTGTCCAATCATAATTCAATTCTAGGCACTTTCTTTTTGGCCCTAAAAATTAGGGTTTCCACAAAAATAGGAATTTATGAAATCTGAGGACATAGCTGGAAGCTACTTGGAAATATAGAAGTTTAGAGATTTGGATCGAGATTTCTGGTTGGGTGAAGCTCCGGGAAACTCAAACCCTAATTCAAGGTCCTCCCTAGTGAATCTGGGAAGACTAAAAGGCATTTTTGAAGGGTGAAACTTTGCAAAATTCAAATTCTGAATACACTAGGATGATAAGCTGATCAAGGCACATCTTTCTATCCTTTTAGAAAGTTGAAATTCACATTTTGAAATTTTAGAGTTTCTCTAACAAACCCTAATTCGACACTAGATCCATATTTCTGCAAATCAAGTGGTAATACCTAAATATTTTCTATTTTCATTTGAAGTACTCTTTAAGATGTCTCACCACACCAAGCTTGAGGATAAGCTTGAAGGGGATGATAAATTCCGAGCATGGAAGTATAGGATTGGGTTAATCTTGGAAGAAAATGAATTGGACACTTACATAAGTTCTGAGGTCCCTGTCCCAGAGGAAGAAGAGGCTAAGGCCTTACATAAGAATAACTTGGTCAAGGCAAAGAGGATAATTGCTGATTCTATCAAAGACCATCTCATACCACATGTGTCATCTCTAAAGACACCCAAGGAGATGTTTGACTCTTTGACCAAGCTGTTTGAAGGGAAGAACATAAATTGGAAGATGACTCCGTGGAATCAATTGAAAGGGGTAAAAATTCAAAATGGAGAGACCATTCAATCCTATTTCTCTAAGGTCTCTCAGATCAATGAACAACTTGAAGTTGTGGATGAAGTGGTGGAGAATGGTGAAATTTTTATGACCACTTTGAATGGCCTACCTAGGTCATGGGATTCCTTCATCCAAGAAATTTGTGCAAGAACAAAATTGATCTCCTTCAGTAGACTGTGGGAGAAATGCTCACAAGAAGAAGCAAGGATGGTGGCCCGATAAGAGAAGATGGGGAATGAAGATCAAGTTCTCATAGCACACAACAAGAAAGGAAATCCCAAGAGAGAGCCATCCCATTTCAAGAAATCTTCTCACCACCATCAGCATAAAGAGAAGAGAATATGTTTTACATGTAATGAGAAGGGACATATTGCTATATATTGTCCCAAGGACAAAAAGAACAACACCAACTTCAAGAAGAAGAAGAAGAGCACCAAAAGGAGGTACCATGCTCATGCTACTGAGGATGAAGAACCCCCCAAGAAGAAGGCTAGGGCAGAAAGTGATGCTTCATCAAGTGAAGATGAATATGTTCTAATCTCTGCTCTCACATGTATTATCTCTTATGGATGTAATGATTGGCTTATTGATAGTGGGGCTTCCAAACACATGACTGGGTTTAAAGAATATTTTGTAAATCTATCTGAACATGATTCACCCCATAAAGTAAAACTTGGAGATGACTATCAATATCCCATCAAGGGAAGTGGTGAATCCTCCTACAACCTAGACCCTGGGAAGTCTTTGAAGATGAAAGATGTACTACATGTACCTAGGCTCAAGAAGAACCTACTCTCCATATTTGCATTCGATGCAAAAGGTATGAGGGTTGCATTTGTAGATAGCCAAGTTCTAATGTGGCCAAAGGGTAAAACTATAGATGATGTAGTGGTGATTGGAGAGCAAGAGGGAGGATTGTACAAATTGAAGGGACAACCTGAACAAGCCATGATACATGAATCCATGGATCCAAGTGAACGTTGGCATAAAAGGCTTGTACATGTGCACTACATAGCACTACCAGTTGCAAGTAAAGCTGTAGAAGTTCTTCCTGAAATCAAGACAAAGCATGAAGGTGTTTGCAAATGATGTGCAAAAGGAAAGAACATTAAGAAGGCATTCCCAAGCAGTGAAAGTAAAACTAAATAAATCTTGGAAATTATCCACTCTGATGTATGCAGTCTGATGTCATCAAGTTCTCTGAGTGGGTATGTATACTATGTCTCTTTCATTGATGATTTCTCCAGGAAGACTTGGGTTTAATTCTTAAAGAACAAAGATGAAGTATTTGATAAATTCAAGGAATTCGAAGCATTGATGGAAAATCAAACTGATAAGAAGATGAAGATTTTCACATTCGATAATGGCGAAGAATTCACTTTAGGTGATTTCAAGAAGCTATGCAGTGATTTAGGTATTAAGAGGGAGTTGACTACTCCTTACAATCCACAACAAAATGGAGTTGCAGAGAGGAAGAATAGAAATATCATGGAAGCAGCACGGGCAATGCTTCATGACCAAGATCTTCCTATGCATCTATGGGCAGGAGCAACTAGGACAATTGTATATGTGTAGAATAGAACACCTCACAAGATATTGGACAAAAAGACACCATAAGAGGTCTTTTCTGGTAAGAAGCCTGAAGTCAGCCATCTCAGAATATTTGGTTGTCCAGTATATACTCATGTTCCAAAGGAAAAGAGAACTAAGCTAGATCCTTCAGGAAAGAAGGGCATCTGTGGGGTATAGTGAAAGCTCGAAGGATTACAAAATATACTTTCTAGGGTTCAAGAAGATTGATGTCAGCAGGGATGTAACATTTGATGAGAACTCAACTTATATCAAATCAAGGAAGACACCTGTTGAAGATCATGAAGAACCAAAGGAAATCAGATTTCAAGATACCACTATAAATGAAGCAATTCCAGAAGCAACTCGTGAAATTGAAGATCCACAAAGACCTATAGATCCACCCCGTGAGAAGAAGTCTCACAACAGGAAACCTGCATGGGATAGAGAGCTCATCCAAGATGCAGAAGGATATGGTATTCAAGAAGAGGAACACAGAGAAAGGAAGAGGACAAGGCCACACACTATCTATGTTTCCTTGCTCTGTGACATTATGAACAAAGAACCTTCCAGTTATGAAGAGGCAGTGGCAAAGAAAGAATGGAAGGATGCGATGGTTGAGGAATACCAATCGATCATGAAGAATGATGTTTGGGATATGGTCCCAAGACCAGAAGGGAAGTCTGTTGTGACTTCCAAGTGGATCTATAAGATCAAGCATGCTACAGATGGTAGCATAGAGAAATACAAGGCAAGGTTTGTAGCTCGTGGCTTCTCTCAGAAAGAGGATATAGACTATGAAGAGACCTTTTATCCTGTAGCCATATACACTTCCATCAGAACAGTACTTGCTCTGGCTGCAATGAAATGGAAGATACACCAGATGGATGTCAAGACAACTTTCTTGAATGGTGTAGTCGAAGAGGAAGTGTATGTGGAGTAGCCACTTGGTTTTGAAACACATGACAGAAAGTCATATGTGTGCAGGTTGAAGAAATCCTTGTATGGATTGAAGCAAGCTCCTAGGACTTGGTACGGTAGGGTGGACAGTTTTCTATCCAATTTGGGCTTTATCAAGAGTAAAGCAGATTCTAACCTTTACTACAAGGTTGAGAAAGGAAATCCTGTGATTCTACTCTTGTATGTGGATGACCTGTTTGTTATGGGTGAGGATAGACTGATTGCCGACACGAAGAGGAAGCTTGCTTCCAAGTTCAAGATGAAGGACTTGGGGATGATGCACTACTTTCTAGGTATGGAGGTGTGGCAGAGTGCATATGGAATTTTTCTTGGACAAGGGAAGTATGCAATATAATTCTTGAAGAGGTTCAGGATGATGGACTCCAAGGCCATGGCCACACCTATGGCATCGAACCTGAAGCTTCTGTGTGATGCTTCATCTAATTCAGTTGATGTCACTATGTATTGTCAGATGATTGGGTCCTTGATGTACTTGATGAACACGAGACAAGATATTTGCTTTGTGGTGAACACATTGAGCCAATTCCTGACGGATCCAAGAGGTGTTCACCTGGTTGCTGTAAAGCATATTTTGAGGTACCTGAAGGGTACAATTGATTATGGGCTCAAGTATGATGTGAATCAAAAGTGTAACCTGTAGGTTATGTTGATTCAGATTGGGTAGGCAGTGTTGCAGATAGGAAGAGCACTTCTGGGTGTTGCTTCAGTATGGGATCAGGTGTGATCTCTTGGTTTAGCAGGAAGTAGTCCTGCGTAGCACTGAGTACAGCCAAATCAGAGTATGTTGCAGCTTGTTCTGCTAGTTGTGAGGTAGTATGGCTGAGGAAGCTACTGTCTGAGTTATTTGATCTTTTGTTGGATGCTACTAGTATCTATTGTGACAACCAGAGTTGTGTGAAGCTGTCTAAGAACCCAGTGTTCCACGATAGGTCGAAGCACATGAGATCAAATATCACTATATCATGGATGTGGTGCAGAGAGGAGTAGTAAAGCTCTTGTATGTTGTGATGGATGAGCAGGTTGTAGATGTGTTGACGAAACCACTAGCCAGAGTGAAGCTTGATTACTTCAGAGAGAGGCTTGGTGTTTTTCAGATTAATGACACTTTGAGGAAGAAGTGATGGACACATTTGTAGGAGCCATTCCAAGCATGGTGAGAGGAGGATCCTTTCCATGGCTATGGATGTAAGTGTTGGATGATGAGCATCAGGATGATGCTTCAGTTACAGCTCTGTATGCATCATGTTAGATTCTTGTCATGATCAGGTGGATCATGTATTTGTATATGTATTAGATGGATACATTGTATGATCAGGATGATCATAGATGATGAGCTTCAAGATGTTGCTCCAGATGATATGTATCAGGTTGATACATTGTATGATCAGGATGATCATAGATGATGAGCTTCAGGATGTTGCTCCAAATGATATGTATTAGGTGAATACATTGTATGATCGGGATGATCATGGATGACGAGCTTTAGGATGTTGCTCCAGATGATATGCATCAGGATGATGCTATGATGATGATCAGGATGATTATTTGATGATGTACATCAGGATGATGTATGATGAGTATCACGTTGATGCTCTCTAGCCGTGGACAGGTTGTGCAGATGAGCATGTAAGTTGACTCGGGAGATCTGACAGGTTCGGCTATGTGCCCGTAATCAATCGTGGGATGCTCTTTCGAGGCATTGCTCTGGGAGAACATGTAATATTTCCCTGTGAGATTTGACAGGTTGGGCTGTGTGCCAGTAATAAGTCCTTGATTCTCTTTCGAGGTTTTTTCCTATGGCATGTAATGTATTTTTGGGAGATCCGATAGGTTGGGCTGTGAGCCTGTAATAAGTCCTCGGATGCTCTTTCGAGGTTTTGGCGTGACCACATGCAATGTAGTCCTGGGAGATCTGATAGGTTGGGCTGTGTTCCCGTAATAAGTCCTGGGATGCTCTTTTGAGGTTGTGTGGTCCTAGATGCTCTTTCGAGGTTTTGTCCTATGGCATGTAATGTAGTCTTGGGAGATCCGATTGGTTGGGATGTGAGCCCGTAATAAGTCCTGGGATGCTCTTTCGAGGTTTTTCCATGACCACATGTAATGTAGTCCTGGGAGATCCGATAGGTTGGGATGTGTGCCCGTAATAAGTCCTGGGATGCTCTTTCGAGGTTGTGTAGTTGAAATCCTAGATGCGTTCTAGGTCCCATCCAGTATGAAAAGGGACTAGCTCTGTGGTGGAAATCCTAGATGCGTTCTAGGTCCCATCCAATATGAAAAAGGACTGGTTCTGTGGCGAAAATCCTAGATGCAATCTAGGTCCCATCCAGTATGAAAAAGGACTGGCTCTGTGGCAGAAATCCTTGCTGCGTTCTAGGTCCCATCCAGTATGAAAAAGGACTGGCTCTATGGCGGAAATCCTAGATGCGTTCTAGGTCCCATCCAGTATGAAAAAGGACTGGCTTTGTGGTGGAAATCCTAGATGTGTTCTAGGTCACATCCAACATGAAAAAGGGATGGCTCTGTGATACATCCAGCATGAAAAAGGGCTAGCTCTGTAGATGATGAAGACCTACAGGTGGCAGGCCTACATCCAGTATGAAAAATTATTGGCTCTGTAGAACTTCCTATGACGAGTAGATCGGAGATTAATTGAGATAGCAGCAGCAGTGACAATGATGTTGATTCGATGACGATGATTTGATGATGATGATCCAAAGAAGAAGACTTGTGCTAGTAGATCTGTGTTGAGAAATACCTTCCTAGTTAAGACAGAGTGTTGATGTATATGTAACTTTAGAATGTATTTCACCTATGTATATTGTACTCCTATAGAGATGTTATTATTCCTCTATACGAAAGTGTCGTCATTTGTATTGACAAGTGTCGTAACTTGCTGTGATGGGTTATTAGACCACCAAGTGTTGGGTCAGCCCGAATTAATGTAACCATGGGTTATTAGACTCTTCTAGAGAAGTCGGCCTTGTTAGTGTATTAGGCAAGTCAAAACAAGTATAAATAGAGAGCGGGAGATCTCTATTTTTCCATCTCATTACTCACTCCTACATCTCTCAGAAAGCGGCGCACTAGTTGAGGAGGAGGAGTAGCTTCTAGTAGAAGACTATCTCTTGTACTTTGGTTGTATCATTTCTCTTTCTATCTCCAAGGAAGTTGTGGGGTTTTTCACCTTTATGGTTTTCCCCAGTGAACCTCTGTGTGTCTATTGTCTCATGTGATTGCTTGGTGTGATTGATATGCATTGTTATACTTGATATGCTGTACATATTATTCTCTCAGTAAAGATCCTAGAGTATATTGAATTAATGCTCAAAAAATTAACATGATTAAATTAAAAGGAAACAAAAGGACAATAAGAAAACATGATCTCACATTATGCCAAAACCATATGCAGGAAACATTCCACCTTCCATTCACAAGTCTGTAAGAAATTACATAACCGGCTTCAAAAGATAGAAAGTTCTACATATACTGCTATAAAGACATTCCACTAGCGGTTTGAAAGTGTCCCCCCCTCTTCTTCCCTTAAGGGATCAAAATGAATACAATTGACTAGATAGAGACAAATCCACAAAAGAAGGCCAAATCCCCTAAATCTAAGCAATAAAAACTAACAACCCTGATTTGAATTAGTAAGATAATCCTTCCATTCAGCATAAAAATTCCACATCTTGGTTACATTAGGATAGCTAGCATGATCGAGCTGTAGTTGAGCTTTACACATGTAGGATTTGATTTCTTTATTGTGGATCTTAGACCAAGTGTTGAGAAATCCATACAATGTAGCTTCCAATTGACTCAAGGTTGAAATGAACAATCTGAACGAAGAGATTTCTACTTGAGTGGTGTTCCAGATCATGTCTGCAGTTTGATCCCTATGCTCGTCCACTTCAACAATTCTTAATTTTGCTATCACCGATTCTGCCAACTTAGCAAAGACATGCATGCCCATACTTTCCTAGTGATCATCTGTCAACATCTATTGTCTAACAAAAATCTTCTGGCCCTTCTCAATCATGCGAGCCACCTCACCATAGACAAGTTTTGAGGACTTGGTCGAAATTCGGGTTCTCATCAATTTTACCGAGTCCAATCCTTCAAATGATTTTTCCATTCACAAAGTTGCTTATAAGATGAATGAGCTTTCTTCCTTTTATCAATATGTTCTACAAAGAAATCTGAAAAACGTTCAAAATAATTGAAGTCATCCTATACTTCATTGAGAATTTGAAAATATAAGGTCTGAATCTACCTCAAATTGTTGTTGCATGAAATGGATTCATCCTTGAATTCTTGTACAGTCAATTTGAAAAAGTCAGAAAGGAGATTCTGATTTTTAAATTGTTCCATTTTCATCTTGATATCAACAAGATTAGAAGCTTGCTTAATCACCTTTGCTTCTGCAAATGCTTTTTGTCGAGACAACTGCTGAATCTGATCCTGCAAATCTTGGACCACTGAATTGTGTTGGGATTTGAAGTCTTCCATTTGCTTGATTAAATTTTGATGGAGAGAATCCTTCTGTGCCTGCAATGCTACATTTCTATCTTTTTTCTTCTTCCAATTCCTTATTTAGAGTGGGAATATAATCAAAATTAGCCCCAACAAAGGATCCCATTGCTGCAACAACTTCTATAGCCTCTCTCTAAGGGTTATCAATGGCCTACTTCCCTATGAATTGGTTAGGAACTGGCCCAACTTGTACTTCTCCTTCACTATGTCTTTTGGAACCTTTCCTCAACATTGCCTTTTGTCTTTCGCTAAAACAATAGTCTCGAAGCACCACTACAATATCCTCACCAAAGTATGTTGAGTCTTCAATTGTGGAAGTAAGAAGTTCTGTGGTATTGACAATAGGCAATCGTTGACTATCAATGGTAGTTGATAGATGAGATAAATCTTAGGGTGAAGATAGGATGAATTGGGGAGAATATGTTGTGGTAAAATTCTTAGAAAGGAGTTTAGTGGAATGAATAGGAGGATTAGTAGTTTCATATTGTAAAGCCGTGGAAGGGGTATCAATTGAGCCAATGGAGTATCTGATTGAGAAGTTGTGGGTTGTTGTGAACAATGATATCAACTAAAGGATGTAAGTTACCCAGTTTGAGTAGGTAAGTTAGGATATTGTGCAATTGAATTTGAAGGGTTGGGAGTAGGAGGGAATTTATGCAGTGAATTTGAGGTAGAATGGTGAATTGGGTCATCAACAATAGGGACTTCTGATAGACCACTATATGG
The DNA here is from genome assembly GCA_027924585.1 of Larix kaempferi. NCBI lineage: Eukaryota > Viridiplantae > Streptophyta > Pinopsida > Pinales > Pinaceae > Larix > Larix kaempferi. The sequence goes on from BSBM01000753.1 coordinate 20,700,717, forward strand.
GGATGGATGAGAAGCATCACCATTAATAATTTGGATATTCTGAGAAGTAGATGTTTGGTAAGGTTCCTGGACCACTAGGGTTGGATTGATAACTTCCACAGGTTTCCCTTTTCCTAGATCAATCACATGAGTAATGGATGTTTTAAGAGGAGGGTTGACAACTAACCTAGATTGTTTTTCAACCTTCAAAAAAATATTTGGTGCTATATTAGGAATAGGAGCAGTATTGTAAACAGACTGAGTATGAGAAACAAACTTACCTTGAAGGATTTGGGTTTGGTGTATGAGGGTATTGCGATTATGAATGGGAGTGGAGGACTAAGTAGCTGACATATGATGCTTACCCTACTTCTTATCTAACTGCCGATGTGCATTGGACTGAGATGAAGTTGAATTGACAACTATAGATTTAATGGTAGCCTCCATTGCTTCCCTAGTACCTTCTTGTTGTTGTTGAAAACTTTTGTCTCTCTCCTCCATAACTCTAAGCCTTTGTTTCTTCTAGGCTTCATGTATGAGGATCCTCTGGTCTACATCCGTCACTTTGCTCAGAATTGCTTCTTCAAAACTGTGTGCATATTGGTCTAAGGAATCATTTGGCTATTGCTCATGTACATAAGAATTTTTTAGATGTGCTTGTATGAAGTGATTTGCTATAAACCCCTTAGGGTCACGCATCCTCTTATCTGCAAAGGTCAATTTCAACTGATCAAATTTCTTAGCTAGAATAATACCATGAGTCGCATTCTGAATTACCAAATGTCCAATGTACATAGGGAATTTAGGCCATGCTCTTCTCTTTGAAGAATGGCATTGACCATGAAATCCAACATAAATAGTTTGGAAAACTACCTCAGAAAGAACAATCCTGTGAGGGACAAGTATTGGAAAAATATGCACCGAGTTACTACCCCAAATTTTGAGGGAAGTAAAATACTCTCCGACGTACCAATCACCCATAATATAAATTAGAGAAATGGTATTGTTTGAAACCCTAGGAACATTAATTTTTAAGATAGCAAAATAAACAACATTAATGAACTTGTCACATATGTCATAAATGTGGGGTTTGTGGTTATCTTCCCATTGAATTGTACAATAAATGTGAATTGGAGGATTTTATCTGGTCTAGTGAAAGTTTATGGCAAGATAAGAGAAGAAATCCCACACAATATTCATCAAATATGCAAAAAAATAAAACTTAGGATTCTTAATGGCTGGATTCTTCGATGCCTGAGCAATTGCATCTCTGAAGGTAACACAAACAATTTGCACCCAATTGAATACTTTACATGTAGTTGATATATAATATGCTAGGGGGGCATTCCAATTTGAAGTATTGGAAAGTGTCTGCACCATAAAACCGATATATCATGGCCGCAAGTAGTTTATATGGATCTGTGAGCAAGGAAATTGGATATTGCCTGTTCGTCCTGAGTATGAAAGTGTTAGGGTCGGCCATCCAAGTTTTCAAAAGAACGCCTGGTTCATATGTGTTTCCAAACGCCTTTATGAAATCCTATGTAAGGATCTGCTGTGTGGTATTCAATGCATAGATCTTGGCGAATGTATCTGGATTAAAAGAAGCATAAACAATATAGTTGGACTCTTTGAACATGTTGGTCGGAATATCTGCGTAGTCAATCATCCACTTTACCAAGTCCATATAGGTAAAAATGACAGAGCGCGCGACAATGGCATGGAGCTGAGAATTGCTTATGTTTATGTATATTGGGGATTCCTCTTTGAATTCTAAGAAATTGTCACTGTCAAAATTACTGTAGATTCTGGTCCAATTGAGACATAGTGTATCAGAGACCTGCGCATCTGTATCTGAATAGAAACCGAAGTTGGGATCTTTGAGCTTCAAATGCTCCACAATGGCTTTAGACTGGTTTTTCTAGCCATGATGGGAGAAATAGTTCCGCAATGTGGAAAAAATTCAAATAATGTAATCGAAATATGAAAATCGAGAGAAACTCAATAAAATCATGCAATGCTTTCAAAATCCTGAAACAAGTTGACCTAAAATGAAAAAATTCACTTGCAGAAACAGAGGATACTAGTAGGTTATATTCCGAATTCATTGTGTCGTCATGGCGAACCAAATTCAAAAATTGATTAAATGAATTTTAGATTAGGATCAAATCATTTCAACATTAATTACAACCGAGCTGCCCTAAAATCGATGATTAGATCTTAATTGTTCATTGATTACATTAAATTGGCCCGTTTTTCAAAGTGTTTTGCACGTGTGGAAATATGAATTTTGGATACGAAAATAGGAATGATGACGTGGTACCCCGAAAATTCAAAGAAGTCGGGATTCCGGAGTTGGGGACAAAACTGATATACCAATTCATAATGCCCCCACTTCCGACTTCCACAATTTGTCATAAGTTTGAAAAGACAGGAGTCAGGAGTCGGTACTGAAATTTGATTGTAACAAATAGCTCCCCCGACTGTCGACTGCCAACGTCAAAGTGGAAATATCGGATTCGGGAAGTCAGAAAACTTAAATTATTTTAACCATATTTCATGCTGACTCCTGAATTTTGCAAGCATCAGAGTCGGGAAGTCGGGATCGTTAATTTAGCTTTGAAGAAATGAAATCCGGACTTCCAACTACCAAAATTAAACAAGTGAATACTTCAGGATTGAAACATCGGGATCGTTGATACAAACATATAATCATCCTGACTTCCGACTTCCACGATTAGTTCTTTTACTTAATTAAGTGGATCCACGAATTCAGAACTAGTGTTTTTGAAAACGGAATTTGTTTTAGATTTCTTTGAAAGTATGCTTGAAGGAAAAGTTTAAACAAGGTTGAGTAAACAAAATGATAATAAAGTGCTTTTGAGAAAAATAAACTAAGTAAAGAAAAACTAAAAACAAGGGCTCCCATATTATTTGCACAAGATGGGATCATTGTGGATACATCAAATGGCGGCTCTTTGGGAAGAACCAGTTATCTCTGTTTGGTCATAAAAAATACACAAGGGTCTTTAGGTTTTAACCATGGTTTAGGTACTTAAGACATATCTAATTCACCTCTTAAGGATCATAAACCTGATAAGTTCTTAGAAAATATTTCCAAGTTTAACAATGAATAATTAACATCACCAAGGAGTAAAATTAAGCATGTTATAAAAGCCAAATATGATATTCTACAAAAGAGAAGGACAATAGAGAATTCCCTTTGCTAAGAATGATCAAGACTACAACACAAGCAAAGATGATTCAAGCAACATCTTGAAAATAAAATCCCAATGTCACATGCATTTCCATTGCTACCAGCAGGCGTCCATATCCTCGACAGGGTTTCCTTTTAATCCAAAGGATCGCTCTTATCCCATCCACTAGAGATACATGTGTAAAAGTTACCATGTATGTTTGGCTTCCCAAAAAAGAACTAAAGGACATCACCCTGACTTGGTGATCAACGAGTGACAACTTCATTCACAAAAACTTTGTAACACTGAATCTGAGTGTTATGGGGAATCTGTATCCAGATAAAGAAGAGATCCATCTTCATAAATAATACATATTGAATAATAATTGAATGTGATGCATAATATTACATTGAGGGTCTCTTTTATATTTTGTTAGGAACCTTTTGAGAGGAGTGGTGTCCTCTGAGAATAATTATAATTATTATTAATTAATTGTTAGTTTAATTTATTTATTATTTTATTTATGTTTTTGACATTACCTTCCCCTTAAGGGAAGCTTTGTCCTAAAAGCTTAGTTTGCTGATGTCATTTTTTTATATTCTAGCTCTATGTTGAACTGATGACTCGAGACATGCAAGTTTGATTACGACCATTACTTCCTTTTGTTTTTTTTGCTTCAGAATCCGCATTAAATATATATTTGGTGAAGTTTTGTTTATGTTTTTACCGCTTGCTTGGTTATAGATCTTAACTCTTCTTTTCATCAACTGGAGAGACTTGACAGACTTGATGGAAATCTTATCTTGTGTTTGATTAATCTTATAGTTGTTCTCACTGATGTTCTTTTGAGGTGAGAGGATAGTCAAGGTATAGTTTAAAACTGAAACATTTGATTTCTTTTGCACACTGTGGGATCAATCCCTTCTCATTGCATTGATCATTGTTATTGTCAGCAACATTGGCTTGGATCTTCTCGCAAACTTGGTCAATATCATCTCCATCTTTATCATATATATCATTGTTATTTTCGTCATCACTAGGATATTCTGTATCCTTGACTTGTTTATTATCTTGATTAATATTATTAATCTCATCTTGGTTGCCATAATTATTTTCTATATCTTCCTCCTTTTCATCATTTTTATGTTATTTATCTAGTTTTTCTTCAGGGCTCTGAACATCAAATTTAGATTTAGGTTCTGAGTCCTTGTCTTGAAAAGCCTTTGATCTCCCTTGCTGGCTTACTTTATTGAAGGCATTGTTAATAGATTTTTGAGTAGCTTTTATCATTGATTGTTCTATACGATCAAACATCTTGTCCATCTTTTTCCTTTGCTCATCAAAAAGCATATCCAATTCTTCCCACATTGAGCTCATGGCTAAAGTAAAAGTTTTCCTAGTGATTTATGTGGAACTTGATTAATTAATAATAATGATTATTTATTATTAATGAAATGAAGATAATAATAAGTAATAAAAGCAATATAATAATAATTATTATTATTTGTAAATAATAATATTATTATATGTATTTATTATACAATTTTTTTTAATAATATCGAGTAACCTTTTAATAAATAAAAAACCTAATTAAGGCGTGAGTTGATTTCTTGATAAAACCAAGGGATGGTTTTATAAAACCAAGGGCTCACAAAACCATGTGCGGTTTCATGAATGCTATTTTTACTTCTTGTTATCTCTTATTTTCTTTTTTTTGAATCTTTTTTTTAATTCTTTTCTCACTATATTTATTTTTATTTTTATTTTTATTATCTTTAGGTCAAAGACCTAATTTGGAGAAACTCTCGAAATTATTTGGCCAAAATCCAAATCAACGAAATTCCCAAGAAGGGGCTCTAATACCCATGTAACACCAAATCCGAGTGTTATGGGGAATCCGTATCCGGATAAAGAAGAGATCCATCTTCATAAATAATACATATTGAATAATATTTGAATGTGATGGATAATATTACATTGAGGGCCTATTTTATATATTGTTAGGAACCTTCTGAGAGGAGTCATGTCCTCTTAGAATAATTATAATTATTATTAATTAATTGTTAGTTTATATTTATTTATTATTTTATTTATGTTTGTGACAAACTTGCAGAAAATGATCAGGTTGGCTCATGATGAGACCCCCTATCTTTTAGGTGAAAACTGAAAGGGAATTATCCTGGCTTGTTGACCAACTAATGATAATGTCATTCTACAAGAATTCATGATCATGGTCAGGATGACTTGTAATAAGACCTCCCGTACTTTAAGTTAAATTTTGGATTTACACTTATTCATTTATTTTACAGAAATTTTACTAAGTGATAATTGCAAGCCACCACTTTGGCTTGGTAACCAACTAATAGTAGTGTCATTCACCAGCACTCGCGGATCATGAATAGGACGAATTGTAATAAGATCTCCTATTTTTTAGTTTTAAATATGAAATCCATCTCACCAGCTTGGTAACTATATGTAGAGATGTCATTCCAACAACAACTGTGAACATGATAGGCTGGATCATAATGAGACCCCTTATCATGTAGTTGACCCTTAAGATCCTTTACACTTGAATCAATTATTTCAGTCATTGATTAAACATAGAGCTCTTAGTTGATGAGGAACCGATTCCAAGCGCTCCTTAAGAGCTAGGAATGACATAAAGGAGTTAAGTGTTCACCACTTGTGAATATACATTACTCAAGCCAAGTCAAGGGCATTCTTTCCAAAGAAAATTCTAGCTGTGGTACATTATACCTCATTCAAACTTTGATTAAGTATGAAGGTTACCCTTTGATAATTTTGATAACTGATACTTGGTAAAGATATTTCATAAGCCTATTAGGTAAATGGCATATAAGAAGGAATTAGTGAGCCAAGAGTTCACCAGAAGATAACCTGTTAAAACCTATTTTACATTATTTTGACCTTTCAAAGAAATAGGAAAATCCCAAGAGAATAATTAAGCCACTTTATTGAAATCAAAATGCTAAACTACAATACTCAATAAACCAAAACAATAATAATGAAAACAAGAAAAACACACTACACTATGTGCAATCCTAGTAGAAGAAGACTAGGCAAAATATTTCTTCAGGACCTGAACATTCACTAGATAAGTCTCAGGGTACCCCTCTAGTGTCTGCAATTGGAACGTGTTGGGGCCCAATTTTTTAGAAATAGTGAATGGTCCCAGCCACAAACGTTGGAACTTGGTATGCTCACCCTTTTCTGCATGGAGTTTATCCCATTTTAGAACAAGGTCTCCCACTTGAAAATCTCTCCGAGAAGATGATTTGTTATCAAACCAACGTTTGATCAATTGCTGGTGTTGGTAAAATTTATTTTGAGATTTCTCCCATTCTTCCTCTAATCATATTAGGTCGCTAATCTTGTTTTCTAAATTAGAGCAATCGTCCTCTTGAACATATTTGGATAATTCAAGTGAAAGCAAGGACAAGTTGGGAGGCAAGATAAATTCTTTTCCATAGAAAAGGAAATAAGGTCAGTTACCAATGGTAGCTTTAGGGGTTACCCTATCTACCCACAGAGCATTGAACAATTGCGTGTGCACGTTTTTTTATTACTTGCTACGGTCTTTTTTAATATTTTGATCAAATTCTTATTAGTGGATTCAGCGAAACCACTCCCCCGAGGGTAATAGTTTATCTTGATACGTTTGTATAATGCTTATTGAGTGAGGTCAACAAAAGAAAAATACGAAGCATTCTCAAAGACTAATATTCTGGGACACCAAACCTGGTTACTATGCAACCCTCAAGGAAAGAAATCACCTAGTTGGTGTTGACCACTTTGAGCAGAACTGATTCGACCCATCTTATGAAATAGTCTGTAGCAATAAGAATGTATTTATGTTTCATGGAGGATTGAGGATTGATCATACCAACAATGTCCAGACCCCACTACTGAAAGGGAGCGTCCATGGTGACTGGCTGAAGAGGAATTGTAGACTTCTTAACTCTTCCAATAGACTTCTCGAAATATTCACATTTACAAGAAAAAGCGTTGGAATATTTGAACAGGGTTGGCCAATAATAACCAGATCTTATAATTTTGTGTGTTGTGGTCTCTCCTCCGAAATGACCGCTAGTAGGTACTAGATTTAAATCCATTAGTATCTTCTCAGCATTGTCCTTCTCAACACATAGTAATAAAACTCCATCAAAATTTTTCTGATAAAGAACTTCATTAATCAAATGATAAGAAGTGGCTCTAATCCCGAGGGCTATCCTTTTTTTAGGTTTAAGGTTTTGAGGACCGTACTCATGAGTTAAGAAAAACTTAATGTCACCATGCTAGGAATCTGCAACTTTAGGTGTGAAAAAATCTGATCATCGCCAGATTCCTCTACATTAGCCCATTATGCTTCGTTTTCCTGTATGTTAGGTGACTGTGCTTCCAACTTACATAATCCTTGTCCTTAGAAAATTTTAGCTGGTCTAATTTCCAGATCATATTCTTGTAATGCATTCATCTAGTGGGCACATTTCTCTCATAGTTCCTTTTGATTTAGCACATTCCAGACCGCCAAATATGGGACTATAACTTTGAATCTAGACTTTATAAGATACGACCTGAAATGTTTGACTGCTTTATAGACAACATAAGACTGTTTATCAACTTCTGGATAATTGAGCTCGACTCCCTTAAAAGTAGAACTCATGAATGATATTGGAATCTCATCTCCTTCATAATTTTGTTGTGTTAGGACTGCATCATACGAGATGTTAGAAGCATATGAATACAAGATAAAATATTTTGAGAAATCAAGGGACATTAAGGTGAGTGCTTCCATAATAGCTTCCCTAATTCTAAAACATATTATTTATGCATATCATTCCATTTGAATATTGCATCCTTTTTAATCATGTCTTGTAAAGGTTTAACAAACTGAGCAAAACTAGGAACGAAACGTCTCACAAAATTAATTTTCCCCAAGAAAGATTGCATAGACTTCTTTGAAATAAGGAAATTTATTTGAGATATTTCTTGACTTCGTTCTGGATTAATCATCATACTATGTTTAGAAATGAGGAATCCAAGTAACTTACCTTTGGTGTCCGGAAAGATTGATTTTTTATGGTTAAGAGAGATACCATACCTTCTTTATCGCTCAAACACTTGCCTCAAATGTAAAATATGTTGCTTCCTTCTTTTGGAGAAAATGGTAATGTCATCCAGATAAACTACAACATAATGATGGATTAATCCCTTGAAAGTGATATCCATCGCTCTCGGAAACGTATCCCCTACATTTATTAATATGCAAAAGTGCCCCATGGGGTTTTGAACGCAGTTTCTAATTGGCCAGAGTGGGATACTAATACTTGATTGTACTCAGAGAAACCGTCTAATAGTGAAAACATTTATGATCTTGATACCCTCTGTAGGATTTGTTCCACTAGGGGCACCAGATAATTGTCTTTCTCAGAAGCTCTGTTCAGGTTCTAGAAATAAACATAATGACGAATGTCTCCATTCTTTTTATGCATCGAGACCAAGTTGAACACCCAATGGGTGTGTCTAATGGGGAAGATGATCCTGGCTGACAAAATGTTTTCCAATTCTTTTTTAACCGATGGCTCTAATATGGGATGTATCTTTCTAAGCTTATGCTAGTAGGGTTTGACATCTGGTTTCATGGATATATTAGGTTACATGACGTTTGTATCGAATGTTTTCAAATCATCACAAGTCCATGCAAAACATCTTTATATTGTTTAAATAATCTGATGTAAGCAACCTTTTCGGTAGGGGTACATCCTGTACCAAGATTGATGTTCTACGGATTTTGTTCGGTTCCCAAATTCACTATCTAGTAGTTCATATAGGAGCTATTAGTTTTACAATTTTTTACCTTTTTAAACTTATCCTGTAGATCATAAAATTTTCCATCCTAACGACTAATTTGGAAGTTAAGGTAGTAGAAATTTGTGAATCTGAAGTAGACTGGAAAGGATTTTGGCAATGTGACAAGGATCGATCATGACTATATTCATTGATAGCCACGTCCTTAAAGGTGTTCTGAGCTATGAGGAAATCTAATATTTGTTGATCATCATAAAAACATTTCCAGTTAGTGATGTTGTCAGGAATCGAAGGCCTGTACATTAATTCAATGGTGAATGCATTGGGCACAAAACCTTATGCGAGAATTAACTTATAAGCAACATTGACAAGTAAATCAACATAGAAGTTCTAAGATCGTGGGGCAGAGTTTATGTTAAAGGATTCAAAATGATTGATCAGGTCCCAGACCTCTCTCTGATAATTTTTTAATTGTATCGAAACACAATGAATTGTATTTATTACATGTTGAACAATTATTTATGAGTCGCCATAAAATTTAATAACGTTAACTTTCAGGTCGATGTCTTTTTTAAGGCCCTGAATCAAAGCCTCATACTCAACTACATTATTCGTGCATGCAAATTCTAACCTATAGGCTATCATCATTTTATTACCTATTAGATCAATTAGAACACAACCAACTCCAGCTCCTTCCTTGGACCTGGAACCATTGAAAAATAAATTCCAGCAGGTTCTATCTAACCTAAAATTGGTATTTACATTATATACATTATGTAAAATGGTATGAGATGACTTTTCCTGAGAAAAACACATAATTTCAGATTGATTATTAGATTCTGCATAAGGTGAAAAATCTGTAGGAAAATCTCCAAAGAAGGTATCCATGGTATAATTTACTGCATTAGGGGTAGGGACTTGAGCAGGCTCACTCAGATCATTTAGATCGGTGACCATCTATTTATGATAAGGTTCCTTGTTGACTCTGATTTTATTGGGTTTACCATTGTATGGTAGCCATAGGTGTGACCATCCTGTGGAAAAATAGTCTTTAGTATTTTATAACCAATCTTGACTTAACCACATCCCATAGGCTTCAGGGACATAGGCCAATACAATATCAATAGTCTGATGGATCCTTGGATCGGAAGAGAGTTTGATTAAAACATTTTTTAGGTCTCCTACTACCTTCACTTTGGATCTATCCAACTACACGATCTGTGTAGGTGATGGTTCGAGATTTGCATTCAGATTCCTGCACATTGATAAGGGACTTACGTTCAAATAATCCCCCGAGTCTATCATATAGTTATGTACATTTCTGTTAAAGATTTCAAATGATAGGAGGAATGGAGGTGTTCTGATTTTCTTTCCTGTAGAAGCAAGAGTAGGAGGGTGCTGAGCAATATTGTCAGCTGGGGTTTCGAGTGTGTTATGTTCAATTGTCCTGCTAGGTACAAAGTTGCTTTGAACTTTTTATCGAATCATTGGGATTTTCATTAACTCATACAATGAGATGTTAGCTCATGTTTTCTTCAAGTCCTCTACTAGACCATACTCCAAATCAGGCATAACTATTTCTTTCATTACTATGACCCTAACATTTATAGGAGGACTCTTATTTTGATTAGAAGTTTAAGAAGATCTTGAGGTAATTGTCCCTTCCCACGAGTATTGTAGGGATGTTGAATAGCATAGATCATTTCAGATTCATTATCTTCAAAGTTTCATGGCAATTCTGCAAAATAATTAATGGTATGGGTATCTTGATGATCATGGTCTTCATGTGGGTGGTCGTGATGTTGCTGATTGTCGGTAAGGTTGGTTTCACCTTCATCCAAAGGGGATTTATGACCATTTAATAGGGCCCTAAGGATATACGTAAAGTCATCAATGTTCATCCCCTCAGAGGGAGGCATATTCTGATTTTGTGATGGCTAATAAGGTCTCCTATAAGGATTCCTGAAAAACCATCGATTTGAGGAACCTTCACCTACATTTTTCTTGAGATCAATTACTTCATTGGAAACCTGTTGCAAAATATTTTGAATAATTTCCAGGTCTAGTGATTCCTAATATTTCTTAGGAGCAGGAGGTTGTTTCAATTTCTTTCGAGATGTTGTAGGTTGTTCGGTATCAACATCAGGGTTTCCTTTAAAACTCAACATGTCTTTTTCAACTAGAATGGCTTCACTGAAGACTTCCTATAGAGTGGCCTTGTGGGATCGTTTAACCCACATGGCTATAGGAACAAGGAGGAAATTTGCATAATATGCCACAATCAAATTTTCAAGTGGCATGGACTCAACATAGATTTTGTTTTTTACAATTAAAAACCATTGATTAAAATCTTTAATTATTTATTTGATTTCCATTTTCATGCTGGATAGGTCCATGACCAGGTCTTCAAGTGCCTTATCGTCCCCGAATTTTTCAAGAATTTTTTTTCCGAATTGCACCCATGATTGAATGGTATGAGGTTGTTGTGTGAAATACCATGTTGAAGCTTTTCCTTCAAAGGTATAGGAAAATAACCTATAGACTATGTCCTCATGATCAACATTTCGTAATCGAACGACCAACATAAATTTCTTTATGTAGTGTTCAACTGGTTGTTTATTGTCGAGGTCAAATTTGGGCAAAAGTTTCTTGGGGTTATTTGGTAACGGATGTTATGGGCCTGGGACGAACACCACATCTTGATCTAGCCAAGTGATATTTTGATTATTAGCCATGTGTTAGTTATTTCTGTCTTAATCATTGGAATCGTCAGATGAATTACCAGAATGATGATCATAAGAACTTCCTTAGGAATTATTACCACGAGGAAAATCAGGTGGATATGGGGGTTGTCCCGGTCCACCCATTCCTGGAAATAACCTTTGGTGATCGGGTTACGAAGCTTCATCGACCTGATAATCAGATTGGAACAAAGGGTTACCCACTATGAGGTAAAGCTAGGGTTGGTTTGACCAATAAGGATGTCATGCAAAGAATGATTAGGAGCATCAAACCAAAAGAGGTTTTCTGGTGTTGTATTTTTTGCAGGGTCTATACTATTAGCAGTAGAATATTCAAAATGACGAGCCAATTGTTGTTGGAGCTCTTAGCTTCTTTCAAGTCTATATTGTGCTCTAGCCAAGGCTTATTAAGAATTTTCAATTTGGTTCCTAAGCTCAGGATCTGTAGGTAAATGAGTAAGAATGGTGGTATTTCCTTAATGTTGAGTGAAATGTGGGAGTGGTGTGGAAATGGTTTTGGGTTGTGAAAAAGCGACATTAGCGGATGTGGTTGGAAGGTTGGAATGAATACGGGTTGCGATTGGAGAACGTGTTGGAGGAGGTTTATTCTGGTTGTGTTCATTCATTAAGACTTAGGTGTCCCTCCTTCTAACACCATTTGTTGACATCAGGGTTTTGGTCCGGTCGCCAATGCAAGGAAATAAATCCAATACAAGAACTTCATAAAACACTCAGAAGAATTTCCGTAGGAGTGACTACTTCCGATGGATATAAGCCTTTGTTGGCCTTTGGGTTTTTCTTCTTGAAAAGAAGACTTATGATCTAAATGAATACTACAGTAATCTATCCTACAAGATGTAGTGAAAATTGGGGTTTATTTGGTTAATAAATTCAAGTAGGAAAACCTACTGGAAATGGGTTAAAATTACATCACTTGAATTTCTTAACTAAATAGGATGCAATGAAAAAAAAAGATAAATATGTATTTTTTCAAAAGGACCCTTGTTGATAACAATTAAACAAAAACATGTCAATTATCCCTATCTGACTCGGTTAAGGTGTGGGTCTCGTCAGCAAGGTAACATGAGTTCAATTCCCCTTAGGGGTGACTTAGTTGGGAGGCGACAACCAAAAAACCAGTTAAGTTGAGGCTGGCACGGTACAAGGTGGGAGCAATCCATGAGTGATTTTGATGGCTTTGATTCCCTTGGGTCGTGGTTTCTCATACCATAGGCCACTCCCGCAAGTTAGGGAGATTTCTGCAAAAAAAATAAAAGTAAACAAAAGCATTATTCAACTAAACTAGTTTAAAGATACAAAATCAAATGCTCGGGATGATTGTTAATAAAATTAGTAAATAATCAAGTAAAAAAATTAGTATTTCCAGATGCTAAGGATATGTAAACAAATTCACATCACCTTGTTACAACAATTCACCATAATAAAGAAATTCATAATGGTTGATTAACCTATGCACTTATTAACATTTGAAACATATTAAGGAATGATTAAATTAAAAGGAAACACAAGGAGAATAGGAAAAACTTGATCTCACATTATGCCAAAACCATATGAAGGAAAAATTCCACCTTCCATTGACAAGTCTGTAAAACATTACATAACTGACTTCAAAAGATATAAATTTCTACAAAGACTAGTACAAAGAATGGTTCAAAGACATTCCACCAGCGGTTTGACAGTGTCCCCCCCTTTTCTTCCCTTAAGGGGTCAAAATAAATACAATTAAGTTGATAGAGACATATCCACAAAAGAAAGTCCAAATCCCCTAAATATAAGAAAGAAAAACTAACTACCCTGATCCTGATTAGCCCATGGTAATCCTTCCTGTCACAGTCTTATAATTTTTTCCATCTCGATCATCCCATACTGTCTGAAAGTCTAGTGACCGCACGTGACATTGACATGAACTTGCTAGTTGGGATTGGCCATCAACCAAAAGTATCACCTGGACTATGCGTCACTAAAACCAACCTAACTGCACCTAATCCAAGACCCTTAGATTATGAAGAATGCCAAGTTCTCATTTCACCCTAGGCGATGCAGTCCGTCACATCGCCACCCAACCTTAGAAAATGAATCACATGCAATTACCTCCCCCGAGCCAACCACTTGAATGACCGAATTCTCAATGCATGATGATGCACTCGACCATCTTGTCTCAATCCTCAATGGTGCCTGAAGGTCCTGTCCCAAATCCTCCCGACCACATACGTACGATGCAACCATCGACGCTATTGTCCTTTCATGGTAGCCACATTGTACATCGCATTTCCAACCATGCCATCCTCCATTGAGCCTGTTATGCAACGCCTCACTGATTTGTCTCTTCGTACTCAACTTGACATCATCCTTGGTCCTCCTAGTGGTGCAACATGCTAGTACACCGTCATGTCCGTCTCAAGGCAAACAACCAAGAGTTGGTCACCAAGGATACCAGAATGTATTGGATTTGTTGCATAACCTTAAGTGATGCATCCCAACGTTCCCTCCATCATGGAATCACCATGCATCCTTAAGTTATGCATCCTAGAAATCCCTCCATCATGCCACTTCCAATGGCGTTCAACATAGGGTCATTACATTCTCCTCGACTTAAAGATGTTGACATACTTTTTAATGCATGCCCATTGGAACATCCGATGAGAAGGGCGTTGGTGGTGAAGAGACACTTCTGCATATGCCGAAACCGAGCATGGCTCTGATACCAATTGTCATGGGCCCATAATTTTTTCCATCTCGAGTGTCCCATATTGTCCAAAAGTCTAGTCATCACGCGACATCGACGTGACCTTGCTTGTTGGGATTGGACATCAACTGCAATTATCACCAGGACTACACCTCACCAAAACCAACCTAACTACACCTAATCCAAGCACCTTATATAATGTGGAATGACAAGTGCTTGTTTCATCGTTGGCGATGCAGCACATCACATTGCTACCCAAACTTAGACAATGCATCTCATGCCATTGCCTCCCCTGAGCTAACCACTTGAACAACCGACTTCAACGCATGACGATGTGCTCACCCATCTAGTCTCAATACTCAATGGTGCCCGAAGGTCCTGTCCCAACTCTACCTGAACACATACCTATGCTGCAACCATCGATGCTATTGTGATTCTGTTCTCCTAGCATGGTAGCCACATTTCACATCGCATTGACAATAGTGCCATCCTCCATCGAGCTTTCTATGTAGCACCTCGCTATTTTGTCTCATCCTACTCGACTCTACATCATCCTTGGTCCTCCTAGCGATCCAACATGCTAGTACACCATCATGTCCGTCTCAATTCCAACAACTAGGAGCCAACCACCAAGGTTACCAAAATGTCTTGGAATCATCGTGAAAACTTAAGTGATGCATCCTAGCGTTCCCTCCGTCATGGACTCACCATGCATCCTTAAGTAATGTATCTTGACAAGTCCTTCGTAACTCCACTTCCAATGGCCTTCAACACAGGGTCATTACACTTCCATTCAGTATAAACATTCCACATCTTAGTTACATCAGTATAGCTAGCATGCTTGATCTGTAGCTGAGATTTACATGTGTAGGATCTGATTTATTTATTGCAAATCATAGACCAAGTGTTGAGAAATACCTGCAATGTAGTTTCCAATTCAATCCAAGTTAAATGAACAATTTGAACGAAGATATGTCTGGTTGAGTGGTGTTCTGGATCATGCCTGTGGTTTGATCGCTCTGCTCATCCACTTCAACAATTCTTAATTCTGCTGGCACCGATTCTTCTAACTCAGCAAAGACAAAGATTCCCATACCTTCCATGTGATCATCTATCAACATCGATTGTCTAGTGCAAGTATTCTATCCCTTCTCAATCATACAAGCCACCTCATCACAGAGAAGTTCCCAGGACTTGATCAAAATTTGAGTTCTCATCAAATTTACCGAGTCCAAGCGAGACAGAGTGTACGAGGCAGTATTCAAATGGTTTTCCGTTTTAGAAATATGCTCATAAGCTAAGTGAGCCTTCCTCCTTTTATCAATATGGTCTGCAAGGAAATCTGTCAAAATTTTAAAATAATTGAAGTCATCCTACAATTCATTGAGGCTTTGAAAATATAAGGTCTGAATCTGCCTCAAATTGTTGTTGCATGAAATGTCTTCATCCTTGAATTCTTGTACAATCAATTTGAAAAAGTCAAAAAAGGGATTTTGATCTTTGAGTTGTTCCATTTGGATCTTGATATCAACAAGATTAGAAGCTTGCTCAATCACCTTTGCTTCTGCAATTGCTTTTTGTTGAGACAACTGCTAAATTTGATCTTGCAAATCTTGGACCACTGAATTGTCTTAGGATTTGAAGTCTTCCATTTGCTTGATTAAATTCTGAAGGGGAGACTCCTTCTCTACCTGCAACATTACATTCGTAGCTTCTTATTCTTCCAATGCCTTATTTAGAGTGGGAACAAAATCAAAATTATCCCCAGCAAAGGATCCCATTGGTGTAGCAACTTCTATAGCCTCTCTTTAAGGGTCATCGGTGGCTTGCTTCCACATGACTTGGTTAGGAACTGGCCCAACTTGTAATTCTGATTCCCTATTTGTTTTGGAACCTTTCCTTAGCACTCCCTTCTGTCTTTTGATAAAAAAAATAGTCTCCAAGACCACTACAACATCCTTACCAAAGTCTGCTAAGTCTTCAGCTGTGGAAGTAAGAAGTTCCATGGTATTGAAAATAGGAAATGGTTGATCATCAATGGTAGTTTCTATTTGAGATGAATCTTGGGGTGGTGGTAGGATGACCTTGGAAGAAAATGTTGTGGGAAAATTATTAGAAGGGAGTCCAGTGGATTGAATAGGAGGAGGAGTAGTTTCAGACTGTAAAGGCATGGCATGGGTATCAACTTGAGCCAATGGAGTATCTAATTGAGAAGTTGTGGGTTGTTGTGAAACAATGATATCAAATAAAGCCTCTAACCCAATTTGAGTACGTAAGTTAGGATATTGTGTAATTGAATCTAAAGGGATGGGAGTAGGAAGCAAAATATGCAGTGAATTTGAGGTAGACTGGTGAATTGGGTCATAAAAAACAAGGACTTCTGATAGACCTCTATCTGGGGATGGATGAGAAGCATCACCATTAACAATTTGGATATTGTGAGAAGTAGATGTTGGGTGAGGTTCCTGGACCACTAGGGTTGGATTGATAACTTCCGTAGTTTGTTCTTTTTCTAGATCAATAACATCACTAATGGATGTTTGAAGAGGAGGATTGTCAACTAACCTAGTTTGTTTTTCAACATTCACAGAGATATTTGGTGCTATATTAGGAATAGGAGCAGTATTGTAAACATACTGAGTATGAGAAACAGACTTAACTTGAAGGATTTGGTTCTACTATATGAGGGTATTGAGATTCTAAATGGTAGTGGAGGAATGAGTAGCTGACATAGGTTGCTTACCCCGCTTCTTCTCTAACTACTACTGTGCATTGGACTGAGATGAATATGAACTAACAAATATAACTTTATTGGCATCCTACATTGATTCCCTAGCAGCTTGTTGCGATTGTTGAAAGTTTTTGTCTCTCTCTCCTTCATAAATATAAGCCCTTTCTGCTTTTGGGCTTCATGTATGAGGATCCTCTGGTTTGCATCTATCACTTTTCTCCTAACTTCATCAAAATTGTGTGCATTTTGGTATACGAAATCATCTGGATGTTTCTCATGTACATAAGAATTTTTCACATGTGCGTATATGAAGTGATATTCTATAAACCCCTTAGGGTCATGCATCCTCTTATCCGCAAAGACCAATTTCAACTGATCAAATTCCTTAGCTAGAATATTACCACGAGTTGCATTCTGAATTACCAAATGTCCAATGTACAGATGGAATTTAGGCCATGCTCTTCTCTTGGAAGAATGAAATTGACCATGAAATCCATCATAAACAACTTGGAAAAATACCTCAACAAGAACCATCCTATCAGGGACAAGTCTTGGCAATAGATGCATTAATTTACTACCCAAAATTCTAAGCCAAGTAAAATACTCTCTGATGTACCAATAACCCACAATAGAAATTAGAGAAATGGCATTTTCTTAAACCCCTAGGAGTAATCTTTTTGAAGATAGAAAAATAAATAGCACTAATGAATGTGTCACATATGTCATAAATGTAGGGTTTGTAGTTATCTTCCCAGAGAATTAAACAAGAAATGTGAATTGGAGGCTTTTTTATAGTCTAGTGCCTGCTAGAATTTTAAATGCTATAAAGTAACGGATCAATGAAAGATAGACAAGCACATCATAAACATTAGTACACAAAAATTTATCCTAGGAAACTCTCGTGGGGAAGAAAACCCAGGAAAACTTCTTCAATATAGATTTGTTAGAAAGTACAATGTCAATCTCGAACAATAACCCAAGAATAAGATGTCTCCAAAGCAACTACTCTTCTTTCCCAAGTGACTCCACTTTTCTCCTCTACTCATGCGAACTTGAGCGAGTGAGTGAAATGCCAAATGAGGAGGGTGAACCTCCTATTTATACTAATCACAAAACTGACATTTTACCCTAATAGGGCCAACTTGACCTCTCAAATAGGGCTGACTTGTCTAGGACACAATAAAATATTATTTTCATGCTTTTTCTGGATTCTTCTAGGCCGACACAACAAGTAGAGTTTACATTGATTATTTCAAGGACTCTTACATGAATAAATACAACATAAATGATTCCCAAAGGAAGTATAATACAAATTACACAAATAAGAATATCTTCCAAATTTACATTCTTCAACACTCCCTCTTAACAAGGAAGGTATTCTTCTGTCATTGTCATCATCATCATCTCATTGCTGCAAATCTGGACTCTGACCATTGGCTTTTGACATCTCTCGAATCTATACATCACTAGAAGTTTTGAACAAGCAAGCCATCTGGTGGGTCTATCCCAGGAGCGTATATTACATCACAATAGCGACCACCTGTGTTACCTCACCATGTTTCTAGATCATCTCGTGAGTGTAGCCTAGGCAACGCAATTACGTCACACACATTGACTACATGCTAACACATCATATCATGTGGAGAACAACCCATGTACGAAACCTACGTATTCGCACATCAAGGAAACACAACTCTGTGAGTGTATCCTAGGAGACTCAATTACGTCACACACAGTGAATACTTGCTACCACGTCACCTCATGTGCAGAAAATCCCAGGTTCGAAACCTACGTCTTCGCACATGTGTGTTTCTCAACATAGCACAACAGTTAGTAGACTCAATTATGTCACCAATGTGACTACCTACTGCATCCTCGTGAGTGTATCCTAGGAGACTCAATTACGTCACCAAAGTGACTACTTGCTACCACATCACCTTAAGTGGAGACCCGCCCAGGACCTCAATTACGTCTCTACGTGACTACATGCGTCTCACACATGATATGTTGCTCATCCCTCTCTCTTTCGAGGAACCTTGATATGGACCACTCCAATATTGTCCATGAAGTACTCAAACTTCACTCGCGACAGAGGCTTGGTCAACAGATCGGCTATCTTCTCCTCTGTCCCTACAGACTGGAGCTTCACTGCTCCTTTCTACACCATATCCTTGATATAGTGATATCTGATCTCAATGTGCTTCGACTTGTCATGGAACACGAGTTTCTAAGACAACTTCACACAAATCTAGTTGTCACAAAAGATACAAGTCACCTCTAACTTGAGATCGAACAATCCTACAAGTAAATTCCAAATCCACACCACCTCACAGCTAGTCGAACAAGCTTCCATATACTCTACTTCGGCTATACTGAGTGCCACACTCATCTGCTTCCTACTGAACCTGGAGATCATACCTGATCCCAAACTGAAGCAACACCCCGATGTGCTCTTTCTATCTGTAACACTACTGACCCAATCCACATCAACATAACCCTGTAGCCTAATCTTATGATCTGATGCATATATGAGGCCATAATCAATTTTACCCCTCAGGTACCTCATCACATGCTATGCCGCAATCAGGTGAACACATCTTGGTTCTACTATGTATTGACTCAATGTGTTCACCGCAAAGCATATATCTGGCCTTGTGTTTGTTAAGTACATCAACGAAAGAATCATCTACTTGTATACCGTGGCATCCACTATCTCTGAATAACTATCACACAACAACATCAGGTTCAATGACATTGGTGTGGCCATGGACTTGCAATCCATCATCGAATATCTTTAGGATCTCTACTGCATATTTTCCTTGGCTAAGGAAAATTTCTTCTGGATTTTTCCACACCCAAGACCTAAGAAGTAATGCATCATACCCAGGTCTTTCATTTCAAATTCTATGGCAAGTTTCCTCTTTGCTTATGCAATGAGCTTCTCATCACCTATCAGGAAAATATCATCTACATACAACAGTAGTATCACTGGTTTTCCACCCTCAACCTTGAAGTAAAGGTTGGAATCCGCTTTAATCTTGGTAAATACCAAGCTCGTCATAAATCCATCAATCTTTCCGTACCATGTCTAGGGTTCCTGTTTCAAACTGTACAAGGCCTTCTTCAATTTGCACACATGAGTCTGCTTGTCATGTGTCTCAAATCCTAGTAGCTTATCCACATACACTTCCTCCTCTACTACCTTGTTCAGGAAGGCAATCTTAATGTCCATCTAGTGTACCTTCCACTTCATTACTACGACTATAGCAAGTATAGATCTGATCGAAGTGTATCTAGCCATATGAGAAAATGTCTCCTCATAGTCTATGCTAATTGAAAAATTGGCATCAATGTAATTATAACTGTTTATCATTTGCAGAAATAGATAAAATGAGTTAAAATAAATAAATTCATTTAACACATAACAACATCTGGATCGTATGTCAAGATAAATCTAACCTACAAATCAATGTATTCATTAAGGTTGCAAAATATAAAAAAAAAAATTCATAAACTGAGTCAGAAATCATAATCTATCAAAGAAATTGACAAATCATACAAAAGAGATGGCAAAGAGAGACTAACTGAATTTCATTAATTATGCAAAAAATTACAATGCCTCAAAGAAACATAGTATCTCCAGTTCTCCTTCAATGATTTTCTCCCCCCTCATTCTATGAGATCTCATCCCCTTAAATAATAATTACATGAAATTACAAGGACATGTTTCCCATAAAACATGGATCACAAAATATTTATAATCTAGGACTTGCCAAGGACAATTCGCCACTTGGCCCACATATCTAACAACTCTTCTACATCTGGATATTTGGCTAGTTTGAGTGCCAGCTGGGTATTACGAGTGAAAGACAAAATCTTGTTTTTCTTCACTTTATGCCATGCACGTAGAAAAATATTGATCTTTATCCCTAAACTGATGGGTTGTTTGATTAATTCTTTAACCTATGAAATCTGAATGTGCTCCAATTGTTGAATTCGCTCTTTGGACTATGCACATCTCTCATCAACCTGCTCAATTGTAATCTTAGGTGGACAAGCCTTTTCGATGAGGTCCGTGGTTGGAAAATATAGCGTGATCATTATATTATCAACTGCATACCACCTCCTTCCACAAACTGCTTGTGCTTTTTGAATTGTGGTCTCAACTGATTGACAAGCATGTTCCCATGAATCCAAAGAAATTCTAAGCCTTCCGAACTTGATATTGTCCAAAACATGGATATCTTCAGGTTTGTCCTTAATATACTTCTTCCAATCAACCACATCCTCTATTTCCCTAGTTGCTTCTTCCATTCTCTCATTATGTTGTTCAAGGACATAAGAATGACGCTAAAAAACATTGTATGTCTCCTAAATTTCATTCAGGGATTCAAATAATTCAACCGAAAGCTTCCTATGGTATTCATTTATTTCAAGAGCTAGTTCCTTGAATTCTTCCATAGAAAACCTAGAGAAATAGGAGGTAGCTTATTTGTCTACTGAATCCTTCAACTGCTGCTCAAGAAATGTGATATTCTCAGCATAGCCAATGTTTAGCACTTGTGCTTCTTGTAGCTACTATTGGAGAGATTCCTTTTGCCCCTACAGGTCTTTCACCTGATTGTCATGCTCATTTCTCAACTCTTGAAGTTGAGATTGATGTTGTTCTTCAATTTCAGTTTGCTTCTCCTTAATATTATGCAATTCTTCTTTCTTAGTCTCAATTTCTTTACTCAAAGAAGTGACTAAGTCATAATTCGCCCCTGCAAAGGCTCCCATTGCTGTAGCAGTTTCCAGTTCTTCTTGTTGTGCATCAGTGGATTTTTTCTGCCATATGACCTGGTTGGGAACAGGGCCCTGCATAACAGTCCCTCCCATTTATATTTTAGCTCCTCTTTTCACCACTTCCTTCTCATATTTACTGTAGAAATATTATCTTAGGGAAACCACATCATCCTCTCCAAAGTATGCCACTATGTCTACTGTGGAAGTATATACATTAGAAGTTGAAATCAAAGGTGCAGTTTGGGAAACAATAGAAGTTGGAATTGGGATGGTGATTTTGGTGGTGGAGATGGTAGGAGAAATGATGTCGGAAACTGATGGTGAAGAGGAAGTGGGAGGAGAAGTAAAGGTAACATTTTGAGGGAGTGAAATAGAGACTATGGTTACTGATGGTTTTGACGATGCAGTTGGGACTTGGACTTCAGTAACCTATGGAAATAAGGTGGAAAGTGGAGTTACCAATGATTCTTGTGAAGTGATAATAGGAATGGCAGGTTGTTCAACTATGGTGGATGACAAAATCGTGATATCAACTGATGAGATGGAAGGGAGTGTAGTGGAAGTAAGCGGAGGTGTAGAGGTAAATGCAGTAGTCCCTATGGTTACTTCTTGAAAGTGGAGATCTGGAAGAGGATCATCCATCTCTATATCTTTTAAAATATCAGTAGAAGTTGGTCCAATAGTAACCTCTTGTAAAAAAGGGGCAATAGTTGGGAAAGAAGATGGAAGCATTTCATCTTCTAGATCACTGTCATCAATCATGGTCACCACTGGTACAGAGCTTCGAACCTTTTGTTTCTTCGCTGGGGTGTTTGCTGCACTAACCTGAGTATCCACTACTGAAGACGTCTCTGCCAATTTTCTTTTCATCTCAGTAGCCAACTGAATCAGAGCATTGAGATTAGCCAGAGGCATGGACTGTGTTGTATCTTCCACAGGGGAGTTTCCCTTATCATCAACATGGTAAGTAAGCATCAAGGGGGTGCTTGCTTTCTGAGCTTCTTTCTCTTCCTTGTCCTTATGCACCTTTTCATCAAGTGATAGTTCAAACTTTCTGTATTGCAGAACCTTAGCTTTGAGCACATGCTGATACTGAAAAATCAAATTATTTTCTTCCAGAGAGGAAGTCTTGTTCAGTACCTCAACAAATGAATCAATACCCTGGTAAATAGAATCATCTGGATCGGTTTGATGAGCATACTCACTCTTCATGTGCTCCTGCAAAAAATGGTTTATCAGAAAAGACTCGGGATCATGCATCCTCTTTGGGGCTTTCCCAAGCTTGAGGGAAACAACCTTCTTTCCAAGTAACCCAAGAAGGGTTGAATTTTGAATTGTCAGAGGCCCAAGGTGAAGTGGGAACTTTGGCCATCCTCTTTTCTTGGCCCCGGTGAGTTTTGGGAAGACACCATCTGTTACTATCTGATAAGTAATCTCTTCCAACATCTGGTACAATTCTGGGCAACAGATGGGCTGTGTTACTGCCCCAAATCCTGACATATGAGAAGTATTCCCCTACATACCAATCACCCATAGTGGAGACCAGTGCCTAAGCATGTTCAAAAAAATTGGGAGCATTCTCCTTGAAAATCATCAAATAAATTGAACCAACAAGATGGTCAAAGATATCATATATTAAAGGCATGAAATTATCTTCCCTCAATGCTGAGCAATAAATGTGGACAGGTGGTACAGACAGAGTCCAATTCCATCCCATGGAGGGAAACTGAAATGTCGTACAAAAGATATCCATGATGTAAGTCAAGTAAAATAAAGTGGGCTTTCTAGAAGCTGGGGTCTTTTGGTATTTCTCAATTGCTGCCTTGATCTCCACATATAGAATTTGAGCCTAGTTGAAGGACTCTTCTGTAGTGAGTACATAGTGAGCAAGGGGTGCCCACTCAGCCTTAAATACTAAGTAATCAGGTAATCTGTATAGCCTGCAGAGCGTGGGCACCAATAGAGTGAATGGCTATTTAAACCAGGAAATGGGGTATCATTTGTCAGCCTTGGGCATGAAGCTTACAGGGGTACTCATCCAATATTTCAGCATTTCATCAAAGTTGAATTGGGTCTTGGCGGAGTCCAGGAATTTGGCATTCAACAACTGGTCGGATTGTATTAGGGAATAAGATCTGGCGAAAGCTTTGGGACGAAAAGAGGTTAGCTGTGGCCCAAAATTATCATTGAAGGAATGGTCTTGAGGTTGGGCGTAATCAATTATCCACTTGATGACATCGGTATAGGGCATAAGGGCCGGTCTAGTAGCAATGGCATGTAACTGAGACTTACTGATGTTCATATAAAATGATTGGTTTTGCTGGATTTCAGAAAGGTCATCATTGTCAAACAAAGAGTAAATGCGGGCCTAATTTAGGTGAAGAGTTTGAGACACTCTGTCGTTTGTATCAGAGAGGATTCCACTGTTTGGGTCTTTGTTTTTAAGTTCCCTTAGGGCCGTTTTGGAGCGAGTGTTTCTTGACATGGTTGGGTAGCTTAGAACTGTGATAAAATAGAAACAACAATAAATTAAAACTGATCTTAATTCTGAATTATCACCAAAATGTGGATGAAGGTGTCATAAACCCAACCTGTGTCGAAGATAGAAGTAAAAAATGGCAATCCCAGTAAAAATCCGTAGTAAAATATTTCGCCCAAATGAAATTCGTAATTTGAAAAACAGTGAAAAAATCGTAAAAAAATGAAAATACTTAAGCAACAATGAGTTCAATCCATACCATAAGATCAAAAGGAATCAACGAATTAGATTAAATCGTGAAGAGCGGAAAAGAAATTGCGGGATCGACATTTTTGCAAAATTTGACCGTGGCTTCCGTAATCTGCAATCCGCAATTCAGATTGCAGGTTGCAGAAATGCAAGTTTAGGCATAAGTTATTTTAATGTTTCCACAATCTGCAATTGGATAACGAAGCGGTGAAAAATAACAAGAAAAGTCAATCTTTCCGCAATCCACAATGCAGGATGTGGGTTGCGGATGCACAACTTCAATGGGTTTATTATGGTTTCCGCAATCCGCAAAATGCGGGTTGCGGGTTGTAGAACGTGAATGTTTATTTTCAACGACTAAGTATTTTTCGCATTCTGCAATCCGCAATTTATGGGTTGCGGATTGCGGATGTACAAAACACAATTTTTATTTTCTAAGCGCTTTCCGCTTTCCGCAATTCGCAATTTGCGGGTTGCGGAATGTGGAATGGAAAATTCGATTTTATTAAAAGGTTTCCCGACATCCGCAATCCGCAATTGAGGGTTGCGGGTTGTGGAAATGGAAGATTTAAAAGTAAAAAAATTTAAACACCTGCAATCTGCAATGCGGATTGCGGGTTGCAGAAACGATATAATTTGAAGAAAAAACAAGTTTTCCACAAGTTTCATAACACACAAACGAAAGGTTTTTTCAGCAAAATTTATTAAATACAAAGCATGGGAATAAGAAAAAAGAAAAATAACAGTCAAAACACCCCAAAAAATAAGTAAATGAATTCCAAGTTACCTTAAAAAATAATAGTGAAGCTCCTATTTTTATCAATAAAAATGGGATTTGTTGTGCCTACAACATGCAATAGTCACAAGAGGAGGAGGCAACTGTATTCAAAGAGAGAAATGTATTTACAAAGTCTAGTCATTTTTGGGAGATTCTGTTTTAGATGGAGGAATTTAATTTAATTTAAAATAAACTTACTTTATTTACAATTTAATTGATTTGATTTAAAGCGTGAGGTAACTTTCTAATGGATTTTCCAAATGGAGATTTTCCAATGTATGTAGGATGAGATAAAGTTGGATGAATTATTTCTATAAGCTTAAGGTAGTTGATCTAAATGTTTTCAACTAAGTTTGAAAATTTTATAGAGAAAAAAAAATTGATAATTCATAAAAACAAAAAATAATAGATTACAATTTAATTTCAAAATTATTTATAATTTTTATTTTTTATTTTTTTACATATTATTTAAGTTTATAGTTTATAATGTTTTTTTTCAAAATTAAATTAAATTTTATGTTATTATTATATTTAATATTTTTAAATTTTAATGAAATCTAAATTAAAATAATTTATTTTATTAATTAAGACTTCATTATATTCACCTTATCTTTTAATATTATTTTCATTTTAATATAAAATTTTCACAAAATAAAGCCTATTCTTGGTATTCAACTTATTTTTGGAATTTGAGACATGTGTGATATCTAAAACATTCTTATTTATTTTTGAATTGTTATTTGTAATAATTATTTTTATGTAAGAGTTATTTAAAATTAAAAAACACAAAGTGACACTTTGCACAACAAACTATTTCTTTATTATTAAATAAAAGAAAAATGACATTAACAAACTATTTCTTTATTATTAAATAAAAGAAAAATGACATTTGGAGAGTTCATCTAAATGAGGTGACACCACCATGGCACAAAGATTATGTGTAAACAAGCAAGATAGACCTTTACCAATCAAATCCAATCTAAAACTCAACAACCTCCTAAATTATAGGGATTTATGGATTAATTGAAGATTTGATTGAGATGGCACAAGACATGGAAAAAATTATATATAATAGCGCACTAAGATAGCATGGGACCACATGTTGTGCATGGAGAAACTATGGTTGAGTGTTTCTCCCTTTCATAAGTTCATCATTGCTTGGGGTTTGCTTAACGTTCTAGTGCATGGTGGTGATCTAGGGGGTGGAGTTTAGCAAGCAGTGGTGTTGCTCTCTCCTATGGTTGGAAAGAGTTGATTCTCCACGCAGCCAATTTCGTTTATTTCAAGTAAGTGTCTTATTACTTGATTGTATTAATGGTTGTTTAAAATTACACTATTGTAGTTTGTTGACAATAATTTTGGGTACGTCACAAAGTGGTATCAGAGCATGGTTCCTAAGGGCTCGTCGTTTATTTTTTTCTATGGCGTCGGTTTTGATGTTTCTTACCATAGAAGTATTAAATTCAAGTGATGAACTCAGTATAAATTGAGATGTTTGAATGCCAACGCCTTTACGAATTTTAGTCAAGATTATTGTTATTTTTGATTTTATATTATAATCAGTGATTATTGAGATCAACCGATCGATTGATTTCTGAGTTAATACACATGGTCTAAATATGTTACTTTCCCTACTGTGATTAAAACCTATGTTGATGTTGTTTAACATTTTTTTCGTCATAATAGGTAATGGAAGCAATCGTTAGCAATGCACTTAGAGATTTGTATAAAGTATAACATGTTCAATTCTCTGTCGATACATAGAGGTAGTTATGTAATCTGTTTCCATTAGATCCCCGCCGATATACACAATGGTATAAATCATACAAAAATTAATTGGACTCAGAGTTACAATCTCTATCAACTTCGAACAATGCCATACAAATATTTTAACTAAAATGATTTTCGTTGATAGATATGTATACGCTATGAATCGGGATCTCTGATAACGTTTACGAAAACCACTATCTTTAATATAGAATTTAGACTGAGTATTCACATATATGATTCACAATCATCATTAAAATTATGCTTTTATCCTGTAAATCAACTTAAATGGAAATCGATCTATTGAATACTTACTTAAGTGCGAGTATATGTTCGGTTGTTGGTAGAAGTGTGTGCTGCCTTTTATTTTGTTTTGTGAAGTCGGACTTTTGTGCTTGTTCTACCCGGCTATTAATCGGTTAATGACCGCTTAAGTACATATTTAAAAATATTTATGGAGATCGACCTTTGTTTGGACGTTATCCTCACTTATTCCTATGTATCTTCTAGGGATATCGTTTTATTTTCTTTTCCTTTTCTTTTGGGATGATGTGTAAAAAAAATGATTAATCATTTTTCCATCCTGTTCATGTTTTCATGCTTGGTAGCTCTATTGAGTGGATGCCAAATTCCTGCGATATCGCCAAAGGGAATTTAGGCTTCGCAGTACCGTTAAGATCATGAGGATATTTTTTTTCGGTTCATGTATCACCAGGTGATTTCACTTTTCATGGATGCAATTTAATAAAATATATTGGCTGACTAATCGAAGTCATTTAACCAGCGTTATAAACAATTTGTCTATACAAATTTTGGGTAGTCAAGAAGTACTTTAACTTGATTATTGTTGTTTGTTGTTTGTAATAGTCTGCTTTATAATCCTGTTAGGAAAAATACGATGCAAAATTAAGGGTTAAAAACACTTCATTATGTGGTAAGCGATCTGAGATTTGATGGATTCGAATGATTGCTTATGTGTTTTTATTTTACAAGAATTTATTTATAATATATACCCTTCATGTAGCGCAGAGATAGGATCTCTGTCATATTTGGTAAACGAAAAAGAAAATGATTATTATATAAGCAATTTGAACCAGAGATCCGTGCTCTTATTAAGAATAGAAAATCCCTTTTAAATTTATAGGATATGAAGATCGATTCCCAGGATACTGAGAATATGAATATATATATATATATATATATATATATATATATATATATACACACTTTTGTGTTAATTGATTGGGGATAATAGTTATGGTTTATTCACTGTGCATAAACTCAGAATCGATGTCAAGTTAGATATCTTAATCATAATGTTAACCGTGCTAAAATATACAGTTAAACGATTTTGAGTCACAAATTATAGATCTATGCGGATTTGATAGATTGTGGATCCGGCTGTCTGGTTGAGAACAAAGGCTTAAAACCTTGTCCTCTTGTTTGGTTGAAAATTGATCGACGCAATTGAGGTTAAGTTACAACTGTTTTCATGTCATCATATTCTGGATGTAATGGATCCAGAGCTGTTAAGATACAACTGACAGTACTGCAATAAGTTGCGGTTAGTGGATAGGGCGAATGAGATTCGTTCCACAACTCCTAAGGAATAACTTATCGGCGTGGCTCATTTTCTGAATTGTTTTATGTGCAATAATTCAATTTGGCTTCTAAATTATTGTAACCGTGGTGAGATAATTTCCATGTATGGAAGTAGACTTCTTATATGTAATATTTTTAATCAAATATAAACCAAATTAGCATAAATATACATTAAAACCATTTATTTTTATAAGAAAGTAATAAATTGAATGTTATTTATATTTTATAGTTATTAAATAATTAAAATTTGGTTTTTAAATTTACTTTTTCATTAATAAGAATCTATATTCGTATCATAATTATACTGAATATTTCGATGAAACGGCTAAATTATGCTACAGTCAGAGCCAAGTAATTCTTATTGACAAAGGATTCAATGTAGTGGGGAACACATTGCTTCTTAGAATTATAGAGTACAAGACATTTGTTCTGCACATGGGATCTGGTTTAAAGATATGGTAGAATTTTGTATGTTACATAAAATAGTTCAAAATGTATGGATAAAACTTAGGATGATCTATTAATAAGCTTGTTATAACTGTAAGGAAGTACTTCGGCCACCCGTGGAAACATCTCAGTTATTGCTTTTGCTTGTTAGTTAAATTGGGTATCGCAATCCTCTTTAGTCTGTGTGGATCCTGTTGGGATCCTTAAAATACAATATTTCCATGCTCGACAACTCTTCTTCTTCGCTCCCTAAAAATTGCTTGGGACTGTTAGTCGCTACCATGTCTAGTTGCTGACGTGTAACTCCCTCCATCCCTTAGCATTTAAACATTTCTGATGGATTGGGTTTTTCGTGATCTTTCCTTTTTGTCTTGTTTTTTGTAATCCTTAATCGATGCCATCTTACTTTCCATGTTGAATGGATTAATCTAGCCTCGATATCCTCATTTAAAACATGTAATCCCTTGCTATACAGGTAAATCAACTCAACGATCAACAATAAACTACAGATCACTAATGAATGGAATCCATGATGGCAGACATGTTGAACACCAGTTAGCCACAACATTTTCGAAGTCAAGATCCTATTTTAACGTTTATGTTGGCGTATCAGGATAGAAAAGAGTTTAACAAATGGTTCTGGTGTTATGAGTGTATCTTTCCACTTCAGATCCTATTTACCAGAAACCCTCAATGCGGCTAAGGCGAGGTGAGCATATTTTCTACACTCAACTGGAAAAAAGGGCGACGATGAAGAAAACTAAAAAGGCTCATAAGAATATCAACAACAGATTGGCCATTGTCATAAAGAGTGGTAAGTACACTTTGGGTTACAAGACTACTGTGAATTCGTTATATCAAGTAAGTGTATCACGGTTGTCTGGATTTATAATTTTCATGAAGAATATTGTTATCTGTTTATTTTATTTTATATTTATGAAGCTATGGTGGTAGTATTCTGGGTTACTTTTTGTTAAAATACCATAATAGAATGTTGTGGATCATTGTATTATTAGTATTATAACATTATATTCTATTAAGTTTTATCTTATTCGAATGTTCTGAAAATATTTCAATTATGTTTAATTTTTTTTTTACTGTTTACGGTTCTGGTTCTGTTGAAGCTATTTTTTTTCTTTCATCATTTCCAAGTAAGTTTATTCGTACTATTATAATGACGTAAATTTTTATATTTGGGGCTTCTGTTCTAGCAAAAATGTGTGAGCTAAGGCGACACTGTTTCATTTTCAGATCATTGTTAAATATAGTAAAAACATATATTGATCAAGAACGCGGTAACAATTCACAAGAATAGCGAATCAATTTCCAAGAGTTATAATCCATCAAGAAAGACTATGTACCTGCACATAGACGTTATATAGATATAAGTGATGGCATTCGACCAAAATGATCGAATCAGAGTTTAATTGGTTCATAGTTTGTTATGCCTGTGTTTTTAGACTGAGCGTGATTTTTATTTCAATATTAAATATATCCAGATCCACGGAAGGTATATTGATCACTATGTTATACATGATCATTATAATTCTTTTTAAGATCTAGATTGAATTCATATGAAGAACAAAAATTGTTTTTTTCAAACAATTAATTTAGTCACAAAATAAAATATATAATATATGACTAGATAATAAGTTACTAAAATAAAAATGACTAACATTAATGAGTAATTTAGTCACGACAATATAAATATGACTATCTAACAATGATTAATGTGAATTAGTGGTTTATGTTAGTCATTTTTAGTTGTGTCATATTCACAATGGAAAATTACAATTTGATAATAAATTTGTACAATATTTTACTAAATTTTAACATTACAAATGGATTTAGAGATCTTACTATAGGGGTCATGGTCCATATGTGTGATCTTAAGATGTTTTTGTTGGTTTATCTACTTCCATCTGTTTTATTTGAGTGGTGTCTGTAGGGAATTTTTTTTTCAAAAGTCAAACGGCTGAATTTTATAATTTTTCCTTTGGTATGACATTTATAGATTCATTTTTTAGTTGAAGTGTGAACTTTAAAGTTAACTAGGTTAAAAAAAAGTGATCCATCATATTTCTAGTACGAAATTCCTAGATTTCTTTGTTATTTTTTTAGCACAAACAAATTGAATTTTAGTAAGATAAAAAAAATGAAAATATTTATATGAAAATATCCCTAGATATGAGTCCAAGTTTATATGAAAATATTCTTTGTATGAAAAAGGTAAATTAGAAAACATAAACAAGTATATGTGTCATATAATAATTCATAGAGAGAGGAGAGGAAGCAATATATTTAATTATACAACCGTGTCAACATAATGATCATATAATGTTAGAACAATCATAGAATGTTGAGAACTTATGCATTGTCACTAACAAAACCTCACAACCAATGTGGAGTAACACATAAGAGGAGAGTAGATTTTAAAGTTGTATAAACTATTCCAAAACACCAAACACAAGGTATCTAGGTCTTTATTATTCATTGTTATTAACATACAAACCGACACAACAAGTTCCACAAAGGAGGAAGAGGAGGCCAAGCAAGCATGTATATTCTTCCCACAATCAATCAACCATTATAGCAAGACCACCGCCTTCTATAAAAAAAAAAAATATAAATACCGTTTTTTTTCAATTTAAATGCAAGATTTAACATCTTGTTATTTAATATTGTTCTTAACACACACATAAATCTACATAACATCTTCCACAAATGAGCAAGGGGAGGCTCAGAAAACATGTACATTCTTCATGCAATCAATCAACCATTATAGAAAGAAAATCATAGTTTACAAAGTACTATAGTTTTTCCAATCAAAGTAAGCTAATCTTGTAGCAAATGTATCCTCTTTCTAGCCACAAATCTAATAAAAATCCAACAAATATTTCAAACATAAACATAGTTCTACCATGATCCAATATTTATGCATGGTGAGACAAGAGTGTTAGAAATTTTGATCATATTTGAATTTATTTAGATCATTAAAACTCTAATTAGAATTTCAAATTGATGAAAATTCCAACTTTATGTATTGAAAAATTTTAATTATTAAAAATAATTTACTATAAAATTAGATGATTCCTTTCCAATCTAAACATTGTATTTAACCTATGTGATTAACACATACAAAAGTTACATATGTATAGACTTCCTTACCATTATAATATTACAATGACAACCATACTTTATAAAATACCACCAACTTCCATTTCTTAACATCATATTTAAGTTTTGAAATGCTCAACCCGATAGCAGGTCGTGACCCAAGAAGACCTCCTTTTAAGACAAGATTGTTTTACCTCCTTTACCCAAAGATTGTTTTATGATTTGTCTCATTCTCTTCAACATTACATTTCCCTACTCCACAACCTCATTTTCTTCTTTGTTTATGTATTTTCATTACTATCGGAGGAGGAAACCATGGCTCCCATGCCCCAATCTCAGTGCCTACGACCTCCATCGCATCCTTCTGGGTAAGTTTGCAATTTACTTCAAACCTCCTTCAATTTGATCACCATCATCGTCTGTAAATTCAATCAAATCTCAAAATTGTAGGAAAGGAGAAGTGAGGGAGCTGAAAATATAGCTGAGACAATTAGTAGGGAGCACGGCACTGGGAGCTGAGGATCTAAAGAGGGAGATATACAAGAAGGTCATATTAGATATGACTATAGGGGTCGATGTCTCATCTCTCTTCAATGAATTGGTCATGTGCTCTGCAACATGAGACATTGTGCTGAAGAAGATGTGTTATCTCTACATGGGGAATTATGCAAGGGTTCATCCTGATTTCGCCCTCCTCACTGTTAATTTCCTCCAGGAATTCTAGGATGAAGATCCCATGATATGAAAGCTTTCTCTTAGGACCCTCCGTTCTCTCAGTGTCAAGAATATCGATGAGTACCTCGTGGGTTCTCTGAGAGCAGAACTTCAAGATCGTAAAAGCTATGTGAGGACAATTATTCTATATTTCTCCCTCCACTTGCACTGAATCTGATTTCCCCATGGCACTGAAGGCTCTTCTACTTCACGATCCTGACACCTAGGTAAATTTACTCGTGCCTATGGATCCTCTTGTCCATGAATTTTGTTCTTCTCTTCATTGGGCATAATATGTCTCGAATGCACTTTGAATTGTAATATATGGGAAATGCTTCGAGAAGCATGTCTTGGTGGCTCCACCACATATAGTGAACTTCCTTTGGCTTAGGTTCCAAGTCCAAGGTGTAGCTATTCCACTAGAATCACACTAGACTTATATCCCGCTTCATCCATTTCAAATACATCCCATTTGGATGGGAAGACCACACAAATAATGGAATCTTGGTGGTCAATTTAACAAATGTGAACCTTGTCAATCGCATCAGTAAACCAAGTTCCACTTTTTAAAAATATGAAGATTTACATTTCCCAAAGTAAAATTGAAAGCTACACGACCCAAGGTGTCTTTTAATTTTCACAATATGGAATTAGTATTAGGTTTTAGCTAGATAGTCATAGTGCCTTAGTTCTTACTGTGTAGCATCAACTCATTACACTTAGGTACTAGGATGTATCTACTCAGAGAGTAGGATCCATGAGACATTGATCTATTTTGGATTGGAAACATAAGATTTAGTCTAGGAGGATGAACTTACTTATATATTTTCATTCCCTTTGATATCTTGATCCAACCATGTGCATGGGAGAATTTATAGTGCAAGATTGAATTCATGTACGTATGTTCCAATTGCACCTTCATCCAACACAAAATTGGGTGTTTAAACTTAATTTATTCACTAGTGGATGATGATGGCATCATTATTTGTAGTCTAGGAACATGAAAAATTCTGAGCTACCATAACAATTCCCTCTCCTCTAATGGATTTTCCCCAAAGTAATTTTAGTGCTAGGTACCAAAGTATTTTGGGTTTGTTTCTCTTTGGAGATATTTCATCTATCCACATGCCTAACTGAGTACGACTCGAAACTTTCAAAACTCCTATTGCCATGTAATATCAAAACAAAATAAGAATTACCCATGATCGTCCTAGTGCATTTTTTATCTCCTCATGACATCCCCTAATAGACAATTCTAGATTTGCACTCTTTCTGTTTGGCAAGAACTGATTTTCCTTTTTTTTCTTGCTGCTTGTTTTCTTGAATTATGGACTTCAATCAATCTTTATTTTCTCACCATTAACCTGAACAACAAGCAATTTTTTGTTCATTATTCCTGTAAGGAATGTTTTCCTCTATCACATATTCCATTTTCCCATCATTTTCTATCAATTTCTAAAAGATTGGCCTATGGCTAGTGATCTCTTCATATGTTTCCTTCTCTTTAATCATTCCATTATGGATCAAAATAATTCTATCTATATGTGGAAAACAATGCAATTTCTTGGTAACCAAAACTTATATTTTGCCTTTGAGTTCATCCTCAAGGAATTTATCAAGTACCCAACAATCAACATGGGAATCAAGTGCACTTAGAGGATCATTAAATAAATAAACATATGCATTAGAGCACACATCCTTGGTAATAGAAACTTTTTTATTTTTCCCAGCAATAATGTTCACTTTTATTTCACAGCCAATCTCTCTGAGATCACCACCTCGCAATGGTTGAACTTTGAAGGGTATGTTCCATTTCCTTACCATAGATTGTTTTTTCATAATGCAATGGAAAGGAGATCCAAAGAAATTGTTGCATTAAAGATCCATGAGACTTGCGGAACATAGGAAACACTTACCCTACCATCAACCTCCATTTCTGCTACTACATATATCTTCCCATGCACTATTGAGACCAAAGAAGCTTTTCCTTCTCTGGTGCTCCCAACAATGCCAAGAAGACACCCATTGAGTCATGGAGTTCAATGTTGAATACTGTAGGTTTTTCAGCCTTTGTGTACCCACGAAAATTTCCATTTTTAATTGATATGGAAGGTATGACCAACTGAATGGGTGTGTTTGGTTGTAATATTATTTCTTTCACCAAAAAGAGGTCCTCTGGACTCTTGAAAGATACATTAGTGTTAGAAACCTAAGTTTTCAAGTTAGGGAACATAAAAGGTGGATATCTCAATATTGCAAATAGGGAAATAGATGGAAATGTTTTTGTAGGTGACAGTTCACCACCGGTTAAGGTATACTTCCCTAAAGCAAAGACCCTAACAACAACCGAAATATTATTCATAATGAAGTTGTTGCACGATCCCGATAATTTTTCCTTCTGAAATGAGCTGATCTCATGATTCCTGATAGCATGGAATTTTGATATAAAATTATTTTCCTTATAGCATTTTCCCATGTCATTGCAACTAGGATATAATATGAGACCAA
The DNA here is from genome assembly GCA_027924585.1 of Larix kaempferi. Classification (NCBI taxonomy): domain Eukaryota; kingdom Viridiplantae; phylum Streptophyta; class Pinopsida; order Pinales; family Pinaceae; genus Larix; species Larix kaempferi. The sequence continues at coordinate 20,736,347 of BSBM01000753.1, forward strand.
TCCTTTTGTCCATATGCTATAATGCGTCATTTGATGGTTTCTGCATCCTACTAATGACAAGCATTTGTACTGATTGCATAAGTACCAAGCAAGGAAGCCATACTAAGTTCTTGGTATAGTAGAACAAAATAAATGAAAATACAGAGAAGAATGATTAAAATAATCAAACAAACAATCATGAATCTTCATTTTCAATCTTGAATAAGCTTCTGAACCAAAATAGTTCTCCATGAGTCAAGACTACATTGGAGGAAAACCCATGATGCATCATGCCTATAGTCAGAATGACACTACTAATGTTTACCAATGTAACTGAAAAGAATAACATTAGTAAGATTGAAGTAAAGGTCAAATATCAGAAAGAGATAAAGACAAAATACTAGGCACATCTGCACACCCAATTGGGTTGCACCTACGGACCTGAATGTATGAAGAGCTTTCCAGTGAAAACTTTTTTGATTAGATGGTTGATGTGACGTACCCCATATGCCTTCCTTGTCTAGCAGGCGGCTGGAATCTATTTTTAAATGTTGTGGTAAACCAAAAAAATTCCAAAACATTTTATGTGTTTGTGCAAATCACTTTTCTTTGTGTAACCATTATGTAGTAAGTGCCTTTGACCTCAATTAGTCACTGAAATCCTTGTTGGTTTCATGTGAACCATTTCCTATGGGTAGTTATTTAAAGTAGTTTAATATGCAGGTATTCATTGTATTTCTACCACTCCTGGAAGGGATCATGAATAATCAAGATACAATATGCATGCAAATTCCTATGAGCTTGGATGACAATCTCATATGTTAGGACATAAAATTTGATAGAAACAATTAAATTATTAAATATATTAATATCTGAAAGCAAATCATGTACATATCTTAATTTAAATGTGCTAACTGTGGGTGCTGGAACCTATTTTCAATGCTGTGGTAAACCAAAAAACTTCCAAAACATGTTATGTTTGTGCAAATCACTTTTCTATGTGTAACCATTATGTAGCAAGTGTTGTTGAACTCTATTAGTCACTTAACGTTGATCTCTATTAGTCACTGAAATCCTTATTGGTTTGATGTGAACCATTTCCTATGGACAGGTATTTAAAATAGTTTAATATGGTCTTCTCCATGGTTTTCTAACCTGCTGGTATTATTTCCAGTTCCAGCTAATCCACATCTTCTTTATTCAGTCCTCGAAAGTTGGTTTAGGGAGATGCATGCTGTCCCATATTTTCTTAACATATATTTAACAAATATTGTTTCTTAATTGCTAAGTAAATGCAATATCATTTATTGCTGTGATACCTTGAATGATTTATAGTATTTGGTTAGCAATACTTCCTTTGTCTCTTATAATGAAATTCTGATATGGGTGTAGTCCGAGACTCTGACCACCCATATTATATCTATTGCATAAGGCTTCTAAACTACTAAGTAAATGCAATATCATTTGTTGATGTGATACCTTGAATGATTTAAAGTACTCGGTTAACAATATTTATTTAGTTCCTTTGAACTAAATTCTCATATGGTTGTGGTTTGAGAACACATACACCCGTTCCCAACAAAAAATGTTGTTCCTATGGGTCTCAATTGGCTTGAAACTGCTTGCATTTCTATTATTCTTTCAGGTGGTCCTTAATTGCTTATCGCAGTTATCCTTAATTGGAAGATTACTGTCAGTAGCCTGATTGTGATTATGTTTAAGTAATCACTCTGCCAGTCAAGGTAGCCCAATAATTTATTGGGTTGGTTAAATACCCTTTTGGAAATGACTCTTGCAGGCCAAAAACCTTTGGGTTAGGAGTTGTGTTTGAGGGATATCTATTCTGCCAAAATTGCTGAGTATCGTGTCTGCTTAGAAGAAATCACTGGGGCTCATTTAATTGTGAGATATCACGAGATAGAACAACAGATTGGACACATTAGCATGGAAGCATGTATTTTAGGGGATTGTTATTGAACACGGATTGGCTACTTGCCTAGAACAAACTACCTATGTTCTATTAGCTTTGAGATATTCATATTACTAGATAACACAACAAATTAACCGCATTAGCATGACAAGAATTTCTCGAAGGGATTGAACCCGAGTCTTTAGGCATAAAGAAAACTTGATTCACCACTTGACCAAAGCCTGCTTGACAAACGTCACCCATTTTAACACACTTATTGTTTAATGTTATAAAAGTATTATTTTATGATATTCATTAAAGCATAAATAGAACATGTTGTATTGTAGGACTTAGTGAACTGTGAGATGTTACAAGTTAGCACAACAGGTTGGCTGCATTATCACAGCAGCATATTTTCAGGGGGATTGAACCCAGGTGCACTGCGTGCCTAGGACAAACCACCTAGGCTCAGTTAACTTTGAGCTATCACAAGACAACACAAAAATTTGGTTTATTAGCATGACAATTTTTATGTGAGGAATTGGACCCATGTTTCCATAGAAAACACACTTTAATATTTATTACTACCTAAGTTACCTGGTTCGAGTTCATGTTCGAATTCGACGACCTTGAAATTCGACACAAATTCGGCAATGAAAAATTTGTTGATAAAATTCGACATTAAGTTTGAGGGACTATATATAATATATATATAATTCTGGGCACTCGTTAAACATATATGCAAAATGAAAATTGCATGCCAACATGAACATATATACTTATACTTCAAAAGGATTGTGTCTTGTTAAAAATTTAGGAATTTAGGTTAGGTTTTTTGTCTTTTAAATTTTTTATCAAATAAATTCGATTAAGTTCACCTTGAAATTCACCTTGAAGTTCGGCTTCAAGTTCGAAGTTGGTTGAAGTTTGCGAATTTCAAGGTTGAAATTCGCCAAATGCGGTGACTAAGATTACTATTTGATGACGGCGTGCTTGACATATATCACCCATTATTAAGACACTTCTTATTTAATGAAAAGTATTGTACATTAAAGCATTAATAGGGTATGTTGTATTGTTTTCTTGTATTTCCTTTGTGCCAAAGGTGAATTGCAATACTGAAGGCCTTTGATAAGGGAGAGTTCTTATTTCGTTATTGAATACTTCATCTGCTTTCTATTTTTGTGGAGAATTAAAACCTATCTTATCCTTAAAAGAAAGTTGTCTTTTTATTCTTCTTTCTACTTACTAATAATATTCCATCTAATATCCAAGAGTATTTGAATGATTTATTCTTCTATTTGTAATGTAGACAAGTGAATGCAAGCACTTTTCAGATAAATGTGCAGATCAAGCTGCTAAACTCAAGTCCTTTCAAGATGAGGCATGCTTAGCAAACTATTATTCAGTTAGGTCTAGATGCCAAAGCATGCTATAACTTACCCTCTTAAGTTGAAACTGTTTGATTGCATATCTTTGCACTGGCTACCATCACTGAATAAACTTTATGATTAAATATTCACTTAAAATACGAGCTAAAGTGCACCTAGGGGGATGACATATTTGAGTGTTAGTTCAACATATGGTGTTCTAGTTAGCATACTGTTGTGATTTTTTTGGACTTTAAAATGAAAGTTGGTTGATGCATTGCCTAAGGTACACTTCACATGCTTTTGCGCTATTTTTCTGTTTTGGCCTTGGAAATTTTTAGGAGCATATACTACAACTTACTGAAATGGTTGGTGGTGTAGATTAAAGAGTTGCAAGAAACAGAACAAGAGTTGAAGTTGATACTGGATATGTATGGACGTGAATTCTCAGATTCTAGGTATCATTATAGATATCCATTTTCTTTATGAGGAATCAAACTATTCCATGTATCATTTAGCACAGATCGAGATATAATTCATGAATACAATATTCACATTTTATCAGTTCATTCAAAATTACTCTTTTTCCTGATACTGCTTTGTGCCCCTTTATTTGAATTATTGATGCTCTAAGATTTTCCCATTTTTGTAATGATTGGAGAGAATACACCTATTGCATTGTTGCCTTGACTAGAGAGATTTTTTACTTCAATTTGTTGCTCATTTTATGGATGTTCCTTAAAATCAAGAACTGTATCTTCAAGTCTTAAGAAAGGAATCTTCTAGCTTTATAGGAGATTTGAACTTAATGAATTCTAGCTTATTCCCATGAAATATGTTGCATGGGAACTGCTCGAGTGGGTGGTTGGGGAACCCTTTCACAGCGTTTCTAGTACCGAGAAACTTCAAAGCTGGAATGATATATTATAGCTTCGGTGGTAGAGGTTCTGGGAACTTGGGGAACATTTTAGGAGCTTTGGGGTCAGGTCTGAGCAATTCCCAGGGGGCATTCCATCAGACAATCAAACATTCTTGACAGGCTGGGAACCCCTGTATGTTCTAGACCACATGGGTTCCAAAAAATGCCTAGCAGCTGTGCCTTAAGTGTTTTTTTAGTGCTACATCATTATTGTTGGACCCCACGAATGGCGAGCAAGGCCTAAAAATCCCTAAAACATCAATTTAATTAAATGAAAATTAAATAAAATCCCCTATTCTTAATCTATATAAACACCTCCAGTCTTGTTAACATACACCATTTCAGCATTTGTGTTTTCCATTTGTGTGTGGAGAGCCTGTGAGACTCTATTCATGAAAACCCAAGATTCAGGATGTAGTTGTGCCACTTCAGTGCTCTACTTATGGCTTAGACTACGTAGGCCCAAAACTGGTCAGGATTAAGATGATAATTGTTAGCTGTGCATCTAACACATTCAGTCTTGGATGCCTTGTAGTATTTTCTATCTTGAAGACTGAGTTTGGATAGTATCACTAATGCTCAAACCTTCCTTCACAAATTTCTTTCGTTCGGAACTGAGATAGGACTATTGTAATTTTTGAAATTAATGTTTGCTTCTAGAATCACAATTTCCAGGATTTTGTAGTTGCATGGATTGAGAGATTTGGTCACATATTTATAAAGGCTTCAAAGCATATATGCTTGAAACAGTTATGAATCCTCTGGTTTCCATGACTGCATACAGGATGGGAGTTCTTGCTAGATGGTTTTTTAATTTCTTTCACACACTTTGATACCATGTCACAAAATATATGGAATTGGACTGGTCCAATCCATCACAATCCTCTCATTGCAACAGGGTCATAGTCACCTTTTTTTATTGTTTGCATGCTTCCTTACCTGCTTGCATTTCATTTTGCATTAAATCAAGGGCACTGTACTCATGATTATGTTGATGGGAAGGGGGCATCCTGGTACTGAGCTAAAAATTCAAATGAAAGATGGGTTACTGTGTCTATAGGGGATTGGTTCCTACTTCCTTGCCTCCATGAGGGCATTCCTCTATTTTCTAATGCCATACTGCCTCATCTATCTTTTTCCTGTTTTCTCCATAAGGATTTTGCTGCTACTAGTTTAATTATTGCAGAAATAAATTTGATAAATAAAGTGGGTGTTAGCCCTTGAGATGTTGCTGGCTAGGGAACTATGCCAAGGCATCCATATTCAACACCAAAACTCAAATAACTGTGATAGATGTTTTTAATTTCTGTTCAGAGAACAGAGTTCGTAACTTTCTTACTGAAATGAAGTTTTAATAGCAAAACTCAGGACAATCAGAGAGGGATACTGATTATAATCTAAACTCTCCACTCATCATCTCAGTGTATCGAAAATTTATATTTTCAGAGTGGATGATAGAGGAAAATAGATAAACATAGTATTGACAAGGGTAAGGTACTCTGAATGAATAAATCTTGTAACCCTAACAAGGAAGAAAACTCTTAAGCCAATGGAATTTAACAGTACAAATTTATTTGAGAAATGAATGGATTATAGATTCTGAAGCATGGAACAACTAATCAAATTTATGGAATTGCCCAATGATTATCAAGGCTTATATAAAAGAGACAGATGATGCTAATACTCACAGTATTAGACAAGGAATCTGAAACTTCATAAGGTAACCTCAAATAATTACACAATAGTAATATTAGCATTGGATTATTGTCTACAACTTTATTTACATTCTCAAAATATTGAATACATAGGAAAGAAAAAGCTTATAATTGACAAACATAGGACATAAAACTGGTTTTTGCATAGACTGATATAAGATAAATTATGAATCTTTACAAGTTTCAGACTAAATTCATGCTATCTTTTTCCTTCCTTAGTTATTTGGCTCTTGATCTTCTCTCTATGTTGATTTTTCTTTTTCCTTTATACTTGATTCCATTTGCCGCCAGGATAACTACTGCCTTGAATTTTTTGGAAAATCCCAAGATTTTGAAAGGTGCACAGTAACTGCCTATGGTCGAGTTGGTGGTGATGTGGAATCCTTGTCATCAAGCTATAACTTCTGCTCGGTAAAAGTGAGCAAGTTCCATAAGCATAGAAGACATATAAAAATGCTTGTATACCATGGAAAATGCATCAAGATCATCAGGGTTGAAGTGATTAAGAGCTGAGAGAACAGTCATACGGAAGCAATCTTACCAGGTGTAGGCACTTGCAGCAGCTGTTGAACATTACAATAGATTGTGGAATGAAAGGTGTAAGCATCCTAATTTTCATTATTTGTAGTTGTTGTCCAAGTTGGATATATTTTGAGGTTTGCCAAAGGTAAACAACAAAATATGGTGCGGTTGTTTTTTTGGTAGTGTACCATATATAATTAATGGGCATGCTTAGTACTTCAGGATGTTAAGCTAGTAGATATTGGATGTCTAATTTGCAGATGATATAGATTAATTTATAAAAATAGAAGAAGATATTTAGAGGTAGGATGTACAAAATTGGATGTATTGGATGTGAATGCTTGCTAGGAAAGCTAACTTGACGTAGACTATGCTCTTCAACGGCATCTCTAATTCCATCCTTCCTGGAAGAACTAGTCCTAGGAGAAGCTGCAGCTGCTGCAGCCAAGATAGCCTGTGCCTCCTTATGCCTCCTCTCTTTTCTACCCTACTTCTTAGCTTCTCTTGCCTGATTTAGGTTATTGTTTACTAGAAATGCATCACATCTTTGCTTCCACAATGCTTGCTGCTCTTCAGACAAATTCATTATCACCCTGAGAATTAAATTCTATGCAAAGATATTCAAGGTAATATCATTACCAAAACAGATAGGGAAAGAGATAATAAATTTAAATATTTACTGATATACAAAGAAAAGCATATCAAGGGTCAAACTAGAATGGGAGCGATTTGCCCTTGCATTTTCAAGCAGGTTGTTTTGCAAGAATAGAATTTCTCCTTCTAATTCATCTTCTGTTGCCATATTCAAAACCTTTGTATCCCTGGCCTCAGAGAGCTGCTTCCATTGAGAATATTTTGAGATCATTTCAATATTGGGCGAGATAAAAGAAGCATCCGTTTTTTTCCTTGGTATCTAGCATTCCATGAAAGCAATTTTCATTGGTTACTTCATCTCCTTTTGGATGATCTGCTCCAAAAAAACAAATCCAAGAAAGAAAAGTCTCAGCAAGCATCATTTCAAAGATGACATTGTTAAAAGAAAAATGAAATGGCAGAAGAAAGAAATGCAGACTCTACCACTATAGTAGGTTCTTTGGTCTCCTTTTGAAAGGACCAAACCCCCCTTTTGGATCTGGAGAATCTTCCCTTGCATGTAGGGATGCACATAGTACTTGGGTGCCTCATTGCCACATCTGCATGTTGGTGATAGAAGTTTCAATGTCTTTCAAGCAGCCTCTTGTTCTCCAAACATCAGTGGGTCAAAATACCAAAGGATTACATTTCACATTAAAATATAGAACAACACTAATTGAGGATGATACAAAACTTTACAGTAATACAATTTATAATTTAAGCATGAGCACTTGCTTACTTCCTACTAGACTCTTCTGGTATCCTATCATTACAATTTTTTGCTTGATCTCCTACCAAACTTGAACCAACAATATCTCTTTCCATTAACACATCCAACTCTTCCTTAATTGAGCATCCCTTCAAAGAAGCATTGCTACAATCTTCTTCATTATTCCCAAACTGTGCAAGTTCCATACAATCAGACACCTTCATAGCCTGTATTTTGAAGGAAGCATGCTTTGAATTACTGTGCTTTTCAATAGCAAAGTCACCAATTCCGGCTGGAACATCTGACACACAGCAGAAGCTTCACTAAACATACCTATATTCATAAATATAGACTATGCATATTGATCATTTAATGACTACAGTTCCTTTAAAGTTTTCAAAATCCCGGTTGACCTATTACTTAGAGTGGAAATTTTTTATTAATTTTACCAGGATCGATATTATTGTTTCACAGTAAAACATACCTTCAGTTTCAGTAGGAAATCGTGCTAAATTATGCTTTGATTATGTTGCTAAAGGAACTTCCTGTTGTTGCATTTTCTAGTTATCATCCATATACATGGTATTTGTCAATAGGCTATTGCATGCAAAATGTAGACAGAATTGAGGGCATTGAAATTAACAGAACCCCTAGTAAAGGAATCAGCAAGGAAGTTTGTAACTTTATCAGTTCAACAATGACCCATAGATGCAACAAATAGGGAGAATAGAACATAGATGATGGAAAGTAACCGACATTTATGAAATGAAATATTGCAGATAAGATTCAGTAAGATATAAGCAATGGTTGAATGAGATTGATTGCTATGAGGGTGAGAATGTCAACAAGTTTCTTGTTGGAAACAAATGTGATTTGACTGCTAATAAAGCTGTTGATTATGATACATCCAAGGTAATGTTAAATGTTGAGTAGCTGTTGATTGTTGGTATCCTTGGTATCCTTGGTATACTCCATTATTTATTTAAATTTATGGCTTTATAATGATATTTTTCTTCTGTTGGTAGGTTGTTTATGATGTTACTGATCAAGATAGTTTCAATAATGTGAAACAATGGTTGAATGAGATTGATCGCTATGCGAGTGAGAATGCCAAAAAGTTGCTTGTTGGAAACAAATGTGATTTGACTGCTAATAAAGCTGTTGATTATGATACAGCCAAGGTAATGTGAAATGATGAGTATCTTTGGCATCATGTGCACTGCTATGTGTTTCACTATATGCATCATCGTCTTTGACTTGATGAGGATTTAAATATGAGTGTTCCTTGAAGTTGTTGGTGCTCTGTTTTTTGTTAATTGCAACACTATGGCAGTTTGTGGTCTTAAGTTTGTTGACTTGGCTTATAGATTATTTTTTTATTAATCTCAAGGGTTAGTTTTTTTGTCACTTTTCAGTCTACATTTTTCTTGACATGCTTTGTGTATTTTGTTCTTCAACGCATTTGTTGATGAGATTGGCATTCCATTTTTGGAGACAAGTGCGAAGAATGCAACAAATGTGGAGAAGGATTTCATGACCATGGTTGCTGAGATAAAGAACAGGTGCACTTTTTTGTTATGATGTTTTCCAACCTTTAACAAGCGCCTATATTATACAATTGTGATGTTAGATGTTTGTTTGACTCACTAATTTTAATTATGTGTAATGGTGTAAACCTTTGTCGACAAATCCTAATGAATCTGATTGAGATTCTACTTTTTCTATGATCCTGTTGTTTTATGATAAAGTTAAGTGGTGATACATAATTCAAATTACATGTCGCGACTACTGGTAATCTTGTTGGTTTGAGACACGTTCCTATTGTCTATTTTATTGGGAATATCTGATATAACATTGGGAAAATACTGGTTTTTTCAGGTCGTGATAGAGTGTTGTAACTATATACCTTGTCCATTCATTGCTTTGAAATCAACACGGTAGATCAACTCGCAAATTTTTATGGCCAAGTGAATTGTATGTGGAAGTTTGTATTTTGCAAGCTATAAATACTCATGCCTATCATGTATTTATTTGAAAATTTTGTCGCATATGTATCAAACCTTCATCTATATTCTATTATTGTTTGCTTGTTTACTTGTGTAGGCATTAACATATGACTTGTCTCTATTCCAGTGACTCAGATATTTTAACATCAAATTTGATAAACCTCATTGATTGCATTTGAAAAGGGGCATTAAAGAACTACATCCCACACTCTACTTGTTATTCCTAAACAATTTCTTGTATGTCTTGTCTCCATAGATCAACAGTGCCAATGATTATGCCATTTTTAGTTCCTGAACCTGGACATTTTAATTTCTGGGTTGCATGCATTCACATCACTAACCCTTCTTCATAACAATTTTGGTTAGGCTCCAGGCTTCCAGGCTATAAAATCTTGCAAGCATCTTGAGCATATCTATCAATATGCTCAAGATATTCATGCCCAAGTGAATTGTATCCAGAAGTTTGCATGTTGCAAGCATATAAAATTATAAATACTCATGCCCATCATTTATTTATTTGAAATTTTTGTTGCATATAGATGGAACCTTCAATCCTATTCTATTATTGTTTTCCTCTTTACTTGTGGCGGCATTACCATATGACTTGTCCATGTTTGAGTGACTCAGATATTTTTCCTATGCAAACTTTGTTTGAATATCATCATTGTCAAGCAATAATAACTTCTTAAAGGGTGCTAGGTCAATGGTAGAGAACCTGCCTTATTATAGGCAGGAGATTGGTGGTTTGATTCCTCCGTACCGTATCATAAATTAATGACTAAGAAAATGACTAAATTCGTATATATATACGACTATTAGTAGCTAATTTTCAGTATCTTGTAACGCAACTAATGTTTAGTCATATTTAGCTTAGTCATTAATATGTTATCATCTAGTTGTTTATTTAGTCGTATATTTGGTCATTAATTGTGATAATCAATGACTAAATCAATGACTAAATGAGTGAGTAAATCAGTGAGTATCAATGACTAAATCAACGACTTAATCAGTGACTATCAATGACTAAATCAATGACTAATAAGTCAACCAATTAATGACTAGTGAAATACGACTACAGATAAGATAGTGAAAATCATATACTATTAGTCACCGACTCACAAATAGTCGTTTATAGTCAAATTTTAGTCATTTTTTTAGTCATTAATTTCTCATTTTTTACTAGTGAAATCACCACCTGAGCTTCAAGAGGTTGATCCATTGGTAAATGATGAGGATGTTTATTCCCAACCTTTCCCTTTTGAAAGGCCACTCAAGATGAATGAAAGAATTATCAAGGGGCCTTACACACTCTCTGTGACACACATGTTTCAGTTTCACAATCTTGTTGGAGAGCTACTTCATTTGAAGATTCAATTTTCCTTGAAGCCATGGAGAAGATTCAGATAAAAATGTCTACAATCAAAGGTAATTTCTCAGATATTCTTTCTAACAAAATTTATCTGCATGATCTTGTGCATATGTTAGATGGAGAATCCTTGAAGGATGAAGAAGAGATATGCAAGCTTAATGATGAACTGAGGACCACACAAGATTATTTGAGAAGAACTCAAAGTGCCCTCTTAGAATCCAGGAACTAGATAGAGCAACTTCATCAAAAGTTGCAAAGATCACTCATTCCAGATATCTAGTCTCTTATGGTTGGTTGTATTCGGAGTTTTATGAAGGAACCTCATGATATGGTGGTTCATGAGGTACATGATGACATAAATGTGCTTGAGGAAATTTTAGATGCATATGAAGAGTTCCAAGCACATACTGTTTCTCAAGATGAAATTGAGATTCTTCCTAGAGTGAGCCATTCCTCCATTGAGGACTCAAAAGAGCTCATGTTTGATGGACAAGCCTGTGATGGAGTTTATGCATCCATTAGTTTGGTGGATGAGTTTTTTAGAGAGGATGTTTTGGTCCATGATCTCACATCGGACCCTTCTAATTCTTCCATGAAATTTGAGGATGAAGTTTGTGTTGATGTAAATGTAACTTCATAAGATATTCACTTGTATTTTATATTGATATTATTATTGTATTTTATTTATACCTCAGACAGAGATGTTTTTCCTCCATTCGGGGATGCCATTATTATGCTTAGTCATGCTAGGTAATTGAGATAAAATCCTCCATTGTAACTTGGGACAATAGTTCCCCAAAAGGTCAAATGTAAATGTATTATTGAGTCTCCTAGAGAAGTCGGCCCAATCAGTTTATTTGAGGCCGACCTAGTTAGGTAAAAGGTCACCCCAAAAGTAAAGTATAAATAGAGATATGGGCTCTCTCATTTTGACACACACTCACTCACTCAAGTTCGCATAAGTGAGAGAGAGAAGACAAGTTCGCTAAGGATAAAGAGAGAGAGTTGCAGAAGACTATCTTGTTTTGGGGTTTTCCATTTTGTGATATTTTATTGGTGATGAATCTATCTTTGAAGAAGTTGCAGGGTTTTCTCCTTTATGGTTTCCCTGAGGAAATCTATTGTGTCTATTGTGTTTTTCTGTGGTTGTTATTATTTGAGTTAAACATCCTAGCTAACATTGAATTAAAGTAGTAAATATAACGGTTTGGGTCAATAATTTCTTTTTGATGGTGCCTAAGAAGGAGCAGAAGGCTCCCACATTTAGTTCAGTTTATTTAATGGAAACACCATTACCTACCCAGTAGTTTCAAAGGAATCACATGCCTATGTTTGATGCCAAACCACATAAATATGCAGGTGGATCCCATTTGACTTCATTAAGTGAGACACAAGATGGTTGCAGGAATCCTTTGACCAGTGGCAGAGAGTTGAGCCATTGGAAATTTTCACATGGGGAAGCATCTTGTTTTCCATTTCGACCATTGGGTAGGAGTGTCTCTTATTTTCCTATTTTGGAGAAAATAAACATGAGTAATATTCCTGCTTGCAGCAATGGAGAGTCCTTTGATACATTCTACATCTGTGATGAGCAGCATGGGCATCCATGGAATGTTGATGATACCTAGCCTTTTGGTGATTGGACATGGGACCCTTACTTTTGTCATTGGAACAACAATGTTTTGATTCTTGGTACTTGTGTGCATTGGGCACATGGACAAAACTCTGATTTGCATGAGCTTGGAGAGTTTGGAGTTAAGCAAGATGAAGGCCAAGCACCTGTCCATTTCCAGAAATATTATAAGTTGCCTCATGGATATAGTTGCATATTTTTGGAGAGGGCACATGAATTCCTCTCAGTTGAAACAACCACAAGATTGATGGATAATTGCTTCAAAGAGTTGGCTCACTTTCTTTCACCCCACATACATATGGAAGCCAACACACACAGGGATGAAATTTGGATAAAAGGATTTTTCCTATGGGTGCCACATGAGGAGCAGGAGGCTCCCAAATATTCCATTAATGAATTCAAGGTCAAGCCATGTGGCCTGACAAGTGCACCATTCCCTTTCCAACTTGATGAGAAAAAACAAAGACATCTATCTAATGTATCCATCATGCATAATATTGCATTCATGTTGAGTGTTTGTTCATCCATTGATTGAGTGAATGGATACATATTGAAGCTAAGCACCCCCAAGGGTGAGTTTTTTGTATACATCAATGGAAAGTTGAATGACACATCATATTTTTTTTCCAAGAAGTTGAATGGGAATCTATGGTTTCTGGATGATTCCTTGAAGACATGGGATTGTAACCTATGTCAATTTGCTAGCAGAGATATGAGTCTATGTGTTGGTTTGCACATGGAGTAGAAGGAGTTCCATACTTGGTTAGAGGGACTCTTTGAGGTCCAGTTTTGCATTGGAAGTGATAAAATTCCAGTATGGTGGAGTGACCTAGACATCCTTCATGATGATATATTCTTCATGCTAATCTTGTTGTTTGGAAGAATGCAAATAACACAGTGGGACCCTGACATTCCTTGGAGTGACAAATTTCCAAAGGGGGCAGAAAAATTTGGGTCCTTATAGAGGACACAGTGGGATCCGAGCATTCTGTTGGAATATTTTATATTCCTTGGAAGGTAATAATGTCTTTGTATTATGTCGGAAGATATCCACAATCTTATGTAAAAGAGTAATACATTATATCTCATATTCATTATGGTAAAGTATACTCTTGATATTCATTATTATATAAAGAGATGTTATTATGGAGAATTATATTATCCCACATGTAATATGTGAGAGTAATTACTCCTCATATCTTAGTATATAATCGAGTCAAGGGAGTCACATCACTAATCACGATATTTACTTATTCACACAAGTATGGCTATATTGTATTGGGGTTATTGGCATTGCTCTCTTGTAAGCTTGAGGGAGATATTATGGAGATAATAGAAGACTAACTTCCCGTGGACGTAGCCCATATTGGGTGAACCACGTATATCTGGTGTACTCTTTTCTCTTGTTCTTTTTTTGTAGTTATTGTTGCTATATTTTTGTTTTGCATAGATAGGTAAGCTAGTTTAACTAGATCCATATCTATGACACATTCTACTTAGTTATCCTAACTGGGTTGAAAAATTTGTTAAAAAAAAACAGTTAGTCATCTTGAGAATTACTATAATAAGAGTGGAGCAACAGAAACATGATGGACCCTTGGTTTTTCAGCTTGGATTGGAGGATTCTAGTTCTAGACAACTAGCACCATATTTTGAGGATTGGAGTAATTGGTTGGCTTCATAGATGGTTGGAGTTTTTTTCAATTGCTCGAGGACAAGCAATTTTGGGAAGGGAGGGTTGTCATGTCCCCAATTTTGTCTCATTTAGTTCCCATGGGTAAATGGGACAAAATAACTCCTAAGGAGATAAACTTATTCCATTTTTTGTATGCTTAGAATAAAAATTATCCCAAGTCTAGTATAAACAATAATTTTATTAATTTTAACTATTTTGTAAATAATTATTCCTAATTTTGAGCATGTGGGACAAGAGGGGGCCCTCATGAGGATAAGGTTGCTAAAATGAAACTGGAGGCAAGAAAATAACAAAAGATGAAAAGCAGGAAAGGTGTAAGAAGTTTCCAAAAGCAGAAAATCAAAAACATCCAGAAAAAGCCAAGGGAGGGCACGGTTTCCAAAATCATATCAGTTAACAAATCAAGAAACATCCCAAAGGGTGCAGTTTCCAAATTAGAGGCCAGTTTACAAAGTAAGAAACTATTTTACAAAGAAGGAAATATCTCAAGTCAAGGAGGGCACAGTTTCTAAAAGGATGAAAAGTTGTAAGAGAGGAAAAGTAGGAAAGCCTATCCACTCAAGGAGGGCGAATTTGGAAGGGCTCTCACAGGTCACCAAGAACATCAACTTTCTCAGCAGGTCACCAGGAATTTTATAAAAGAATCCAAGCAACTCCTTTTCACAACTTTTGATCATTATTGAATTTATGTGTGAGCACTTTAGCTTACCAAGGCAATGAGATGCGCCCTAGCCAACCAGTGGGAGATGAGCCCCATTCCTTCCCTTCAATTATTCTTCTATGATATTATTCCTTCTCTTGTATCCATGTATATTCTTATTGCAGGTCCAAACAATTACATCCTATGAAGAGTCCAAGCCCCTAAGTCCATTTTGTAGAGATTGGAGAGATTTGAAGGAGTTGATGAAGAAACCATTCGAGTGAGAGAGTACATTGCATTTGAAGGAGTTCTGAGAGAGAAATATGATGCATATGCATAATTTGTGAGCCTTAATACAGCCATACCTCTTGCTAAATTATGATTTAAGTACCCCTTTTTCTTATCATGCGATTTCTTGAAGTGACTAGTTGATGTATTGTAAGAAGTACTTCATATCTTGAGTTCTTTGTGCAAGGCTAGGATTATAATGTTAATGCATGCCATAAATGTGTAAATGATATTACTTCTGTCATATCAGTCTTAATTCAGTTTGCAAAAATTATGTTTGGATAGCTTGAAATCCTCAAATATTGTCTGCATACTCCTCATTCAATACTAGTTAGTTTACATGAGAATTATAACTAGCTTTGGATGTAATTACTGTTGAAAGCCAACAGGAGAGTGAAGTGTAATTATATTATTTATTTTAGGTATGAATTTCATTATAATACTCATCCCAAGCATTAAAATAAGACATAGAATCCTTTTCTACCCGTTAGAAATCTTCATTCAGGATTCTCTCTCTCCTTGCTCGAATGTTTGACTAGTTTTACTGTTTTGGACATAAATTATATTCTATGCATCCAAATTTAGTTCTGCAAGTTTCTATAGATTATTAAGACCCTATTTATCCCACTCCACTTTCATATCATAGTTTAGTGTAGGTCGTACCATGTTTGAGTCATCCAGAAGTTTGGGTATCCCAACAGTCCTAAATTTCCAAACCTCATCCAAGTCTCCCAAACTCAATTAAAAATATCTAAAACCTCTATATCTTCAGTGTATTAGTATATTAGGGGTTTAATGACCAATCATCCACCTTTGGTTGATTTCAAGTGTAAGTGGAAGAGTTTAGTAGGCATATGTTGGTGCGCCTATGAAGCATTGGAGTAGACTTCATCCTGGGTGATTTTCAAAACATAAATGGCCCCAGTTCTTTGTGCTTAGAAATCAAAATATAGAATTTATGTTTCTATCATTTCTACTGCACACTCCCCAGTACATTTTTTAGATCCAAAAGTGTTCTCCCATCAAGCCCTGGGTGGATTAATCAGTATCCGAAACTAATTTCTTCACAACTAGTTTTGATAACTAGTTTCATGTCTTGCAAATTCCTATTATAATTTTTAGATTTGAGATAATATCCTCTTAAATCATGTTTGGTGATATTACATAAAAAACTTAGTGTAAGTGTTGTTTAACTATTTTTTTTCTTTCCGATAAATCTATCTTGGTTACTATTGACATTTTGCGGTTAATTTATTTTTAGCGGTAGTTCTACGCATCCCATCTTGAGACATTTAGATCTAAGTCTGCAAGTTTTGTGTATGGTCTTGTGTTATCATCAAATCAAAGGAAATAATAGTTATGTTAAAAAAATGCTTATGTATGTGATGGTCATGATATGGATCAACAGTCAAATAAAGTAAAAATTAAATTAATCAGATCAAGAGATTGGATCTTATTCAGCTTGAGTTCAGGTGTGACATAGATATTCGCTCGATCTGTTGAATCATACCGAGTTTGGTGGTTAAATTGAATCCAAAACTGGCATGTTGAAGTCTAAATTATACGATCAACATTTATCTCTTCCTTTAAGTATAACCATTTACAAAGAGGGACGAGTTTATTTTAAGTATAACCATTTACAAAGAGGGACGAGTTTATTTTAAGTATAACCATTTACAAAGAGGGACGAGTTTATAAGAATCTATATTTTCCTTTGTCGATGTATATTGTGTATTATGAATGTCAACGCATCCATATGTTTATTATATTGGAAAATTCTTAATATATATATATTATGCAACATTTAAATTGTCATGACTAGCCGATGATGTATTTGAAGAGAACAATAGATTAGTTGCTTTTTAAATTAGTATGAAGTGTTTTAAAAAGTGTTATATATGTATATCTTGTATAATCTTATCACCTATATATATAGAATGGATTTTACAATTTGAAGTTAGAAATGAAAGCATAAGAATATTATTATCCTATTTTGAATATATATATATATATATATGAAAATGAGAAACATGAATAAAACCACTACAAGTTCATACTTGGTAGGAATATGTGAGTGAGAGAGAGAGAGAGAAATTTTGCATTCAAAACTATACAATAGGATATTGTGGGAATTTGTCTATTATAAATAATATTCTCAAGTGATAGTAATTCCATGTAATAGCATTCTTATGGTATATTATGAAGTTGTAAAGGTAAAAGGGATGTATGCATATATTTAAAAATCCCCATAATTATCCCTATGTTGTATATAGGATCCTACAAAAAATATGTTGGCAGTATAAAGAAAAAGAAAAATGTAGAGTGGTGACCTTACGCTTTGATGATTATAGAAATGAAAATTTAGGAGTAATGAACCTATTGTACTTTCAAGCATAATTTATAAAGTATACAACTGAGGATATAGTGTATGTATGCAACAAACATTGAATTCAATGTGGATGTTATGTATTTTTTTTAGTACCAAAGAAGTTTGTTAACCTTGTTAAGTGTAAATAAAAGTTTTAAAATTTTCCAAATATTTGGTATAATTTGGGTTTGTTACATATCCCATAAGACCACCTTTAATTTGATGACAGTTCTCAAGGGAGAGTTTTGTGCTCAACAAAAAATTGTTGAAATCTTTCATCTCCATGGTTTGAAATTGGGACATAGGGGTAAAAGCTACCAAGTAAATTAGTTGTTATCCTCCCTAATGCCTAAGCATGATGTATGCAAATATCACCATAGGTAATGCAAAGATCCTATCAAAACCCAAAAATTTTGAAAAATTTAAATTTTTTTAAGATAGCAATAAATGATATTAAATGCAGCCACATGACTGTATGTTTTAGCTTACGTGGTCGTAATTGTGTCTAAATGATCTTTTGTTATACTTAAATGTTGTTATGGGTTTCTCTTTTCTGCTACTGGTTGTTTTGTTGTTTTGTAACCACAAGGGGGAGTTTGCATGTTGAACTAGGCTTACTTAGCTTACGAGCTAACGCACTCGATTTTCTATCTCTTACAGATATACAGGTAATAACGGTCGCTACCTTTAAATCTTTCAAGTATTAAATATCAAATAGCACTACCAAATTCATTCAGTAAAAGTGTAACATACTAACCAGTTTCTATCAAGCCATCTTGAAGGTAGAAATTCTTCTTGTATCATGCCAAGTTCAACTACTGAATATGTTTGGATTTATACTTTTAATTGCAAGAATTTGGAGTTAAAATTATCACTATAATTATATTTTTCTCACCTTCAGCAATTGCAGGATTTACCTGTCAGTACATTTTTCTATTATTAAATTTAAGGTTTTACCTTGCTTGGTCTACTTCATGTTTCCATAAATGATACTTTGAACAATAATACATAAACATGTATGAGATTTGTCTTTCATTTTCATAATTGATTGAAATCGTTGTGTGATAAGGATAGCAAAGGTCCTTTTTCCTTAAAACAATTATTATGATTTGCATAACTTAATTTTCATTAGATAAAGTTCCATAAGGAAGAATTGGCAAGTAATAATTCCGTTGTGCAACGCTATCTCCATAAAGAATTTTCATTCATTAAAGCCTTACATCTCTACTATAACTTAGAAAATTGAAAGAGATATAACATCTCTGGTTCTTTCACATTAGACTAGGGTAACAAATTGGATATAGGCTTTTCAATTAGCCTGTATTTCATTTGAAAACTACCTCCTTGGTGAAAATAATATAAGCTCTATGTTTGAAAACATACTCCACGTCTAAAACTCAAAAGCTATTGACCAAGCAATTTTGTACTGAATACAAAACAAGATATTTAAGACTTCATTCCAATGTTTTAATTATTATAATGGTGACAAGTGAACTATCAATAGGAACAATCATACAATAATCTTGTGTACACAGGTTATGAGTTTTTGTATAGTAATTATGATAAAAATCTCATTGAGATTTTGAACTCAAATATCATTGGCATGATTGTAATATTTATATAGCCAAGTATGATTGTTCTCCAACGTGAAAATCTATAGCATGTGTTAACATGGAATATGTTGCAAGATTGAACTATGGTTCGTATCCATAAATGGGATATTCTTACTATGATTTTTAGTTGATAATCAATAATTGGGGTGTCCTCCTGGAACTACAGAGTCTCGACCCACTGCAAGGAAATATTTAAGCTGCTACGTGGTTGAATGAGAGCCAAGTGCTTGGCGATATAAAACATGGGATCTAACCCTATCTCATCATTACCCTTCGCCTTCGGGCTCGGGTCTGTCTGCAACATCTCTAGGTTTGAGTCTTTGTTGAGGCGTTGTTGATTCAGCTTCCAAGTAAATACAGTTCCCTTGCTTACTGTTATCGTTTGGAAATATTTAGGATTGACTGTTGACAGCTATGAGAGTGTTATATTGCCTAGGGTTTATCCTTTGAGTTCCTTTACTGGTCTAGTCGCCATTGTTACAGTGTGCCTAGCAGCTTGCATGCTGCCTCAACCTTCGTATTATCCATAGCTTTGTCTGAGAGTCCTTGTATTCCTTGCTGTTGGTAGCTTATGAAATGGTTTTGACCTAGGGTTTTGTCTTCGTACTTCCAATACAAGTTTGGCCATGTATAAGGGTATCGTCTGACTAGCTTTTTGTCACGGCTTCCTTTATGGAAGGTAACCTAGGAGTTTCCCAGCCCGTTCCTTCTGGTGACCAAGGTGGGTTTACTCGGATCGTGGTTTGCATCTGTGTCCGTCACTCCGGTAAGCTACAGGGTTTTAAAATTGTTGTTTTAAAGTTGCAAGAATTTGTTTAAATATCCAAGCAACCACAGCAGGTTTACAATCTTGTTATTTCGTTGCAGGTTCAAGCTCCACTTAACTGTTGGATGGCACAAGCTGTGACATCTGGCATTCCCGGTAAGCCTGGTTCTTACCATGGAAAATTTCTCCTTGCTGGTTGTTGAGTGGGTAGGGTTTGGTTTGGATAGAGTAACTTCTGGGATATAATTGAATACTACGGCTTCTGTCGGTGTAGTAACTATTTTAACCTCCTTTCGGTACTTAGGTTTTATAGAAAAGATATGTATTGTAAAATTTTGAAGAGAACCAGGCTTATGAGCCTGTTCTATAAGTGATGTTACGGCCTCGGGTGTTCAGGTTTTGTTATGACATTTCTTCAAAAGATTTAAGGGTGAACTCCCAGGGTTTTTAAAATATATCTTAATATAAAGCGTTGTCTATAAGATGGCTTGTGCAATGTTTGCGTTTTTCTTTTAAAAAGATGATAGGTACAGTATTTCGTAAATCTTTAGTTTTTAAACCACTTGTATAGTGGGTTTGTGAACTCGGCTATAAGTTAAATAATGTATTAGCAATGGTTTTGCTCCGGTGTTTTTCCTGTATAATTTAATCTAAAAAAAATGACTTGTTACAGTCCTGCTGTATGTTTTAAGTTATCGTATGTGGCATATATTTTCGACTTCATGTTTTAAAATTATCTACACTAAAATCTGGGCTACGGCCGTGGTAGAATCGTTGCCCAAATTCGAAATGTAAAATACTTGTAAATCTGATATGTTGGGTGTTCAAAGTAGATCTTACCATTATAGGTTATTGTTAAAAGCTTAATCTATTTAATGTTTTGATAACTCTGTCCAGAAAAATTTGGAAGCCAAAAGCTATATAATGTCACGAAACCGAAACTTGACAAGAAGCTAAATTATCATTCTGTTTGTGTAAAGAAATATGAACTAGATTATCCTGCTACTGATGAATCCTTAGAGATAAATACTGTAGGTTTTACGTACCTGAGTTTTGTTATTAAACTATTAATTTATTTGGGGTTTTAACCCAGGTTTGGATAATATAATTTGTGAAATTGTAATTTTTTTGTTCCTTTGGTTGTTTTAATACCTACCAGGATAGATTCTACGTTTTTCAATTTGTAATGCAGTGGAAAGGAGTTACGGCTGTGGTTGAGTCATTGTAATACTGTTCAAAGTTTAAACACCTGTAACGTCTGGTCAAAATAGGGTTTAATACGAAAGTACAAAAGTGATTTTTAGTTATATGCTGATTCTGTAGTTACAACGTTCTATTGTTGATAGTTTGAGAAACAAAGAATGATTTTAAAAAGATTAAGCAGCTCAACAATGAGCTAGCAAATTGTTCTATCTAATTCATGTGGTTATGTATTTAACATCTAGTTTGTATCTGATGAAAATTTCTTATTGTTAAGAACTGGAGTGGTAAGGTTTGATCGAACTTCCCAGTCACTAATTTTGTTTAAATGGATAATCGGTTTGCTATGACTACGACTCTGTCTAAGTAATTAATTAAATGAAAGATATACTAAATTGTTGTTTGGTTCGATGTTGAGTCAATTAGGGTTCTGCTAGTCCTTTCGTATGTTAAGATAATAACTAAATAAACCTTCTATTGTAGTTTGACTCATCCAAATATGTGACCGATAATGGTTTGTACATTTGTTAGCTAGGTTTTGTATCTTCATAAGTTATTCTAATTATAGCTATAACTTCTTCTGAAAATATTATCTATGATAATATTTCTACTGTAGTTTACATAGTTATATTTATTTTTGTTCCTATCACGGTTTTAAACCAGTTGTAAAACCAAAGAATGATTACTTGTGCTAAAACCCTACCTATCTTTTTTAACAGAAATAAATAAACTATATCTAGAATTTACATAAATAAACCATTGCTTACAATATTACTATTGTACGGCATGCAGGATAAAACATTATCAGTACTGCAATAATGCTATAAGGAATACTGAAAACAAAGTAATTATTTAAAATCTTACATGTTGATATTCTGGGATATTATCTTTTACTAAATTGATATTATTCAGACGATTAAATGATAATCATAACAGACATTCATTTAAACCTAATAAACACAAAGCAATAAATAACAGAACCTATTTAAACTGAGGACAACAACAGCAATGGGAGGCTGTTCCTCCCTACCAACTCCTGGAGAGTGCTTAGATAGCACTTCTCAGGACCCCCGAGCTTGCTCTGGTTTCCCTGGCTGGAACTAGGTGCAGCAGAATAATTCACTCAGCCCAAATAGCTAAACTCGAACCAAGTTACTGCAGCATTCCCCTCCAAACAACTTTCTTACTGTTTTTCCCTCTTCCTCAATGGGACTCCTGAATAACATTCACCTGAATGTATTCTCCCTCCAGAACAATGTTGAACCCCCAGCTCAGTTCATTGAGTACTATTTAAAATATTGCCTAGGTCTTAGTTGGGTTAACTGTCATTAATGAGCCACCTGCTCAGATTCCACTTTCTTGGGGAATCATGACCCCAAAATATAGGGAAGTTGCCACCTGCAACTTAGGAAGTGTTTGAGGATGTTGCCACTTGTCTTTTTCCTTTCCACCTAGTTCCATCCACTAGTTAGACCAGTAACCTCTTTTAACAGCTCTCCCATGCTGTTCTCTCCATAATCTATTTATTAATAATAAAATATTCAGAATTACATTCCATTTCTGGTGACTCTACTGAGTCATCAATTCCTTCTTAGCAGTAAATTTAACATAATGTCTCAGGAATATAATAAAATAATTACATAAGTTTTGCAAAATTGGGGTATGTGACAGATCCATCCAAAAATAAGGGTGAATGTCAAGTTTTGAGGTTGTTTTCCCGAAAATATCTAATATAATGCTACTAACATGTGAATGAGAGATATGTTTATAGCAAGTTAAATACTGGATAGGAGGATTATCGTCCGAGGGTAAAAATGAAGGATGGTCCTCCATAAGAGTTATGCGGATTTAAAAAGAACTCCAAGAGAGTTCAACATTGGAGACCATGTCTATCTAAAGATAAAATCAAGGAAGAGTGCCTTGATCTTGGGAAGGTGTCCAAGCTAGCACACAGATATTGTGGACCTTTCAAAGTGTTAGCTAAGATAGGGTTGGTATCCTATCATCTTGCACTTCCTCCTAATATAAAAGTGCACAATGTATTTCATGTTTCATTATATATATATGTGATGATACTGATGTAATTGACTGGAATGTGATTCAGGTAGAACCTTATGGCAAGTTCCAGACCGAAACTTTCTGCATCCTAGACATGAAGGAACATATGCTACGGAATCGAGCCATCATTCAAATAAAAGTGCAATGGAAGCACTTCAGCCTTGAGGATGCAACTTGGGAAATTGAGGATAAAATGCGAGAGGCATATTCCTCCATGTTCCAGAATGAGCAAGAGAGCTCAGAATAAAGAAGACCAAGGACAATATTAAAAATAACGAGGGGAGAAATGTGATACACCAAAACATTATTATTTATTTTTGAATTGTTATTTGTAATAATTATTTTTATGTAAGAGTTATTTAAAACTCAAAAACACAAAGTGACACTTTGCACAACAAACTATTTCTTTATTATTAAATAAAAGAAAAACGACACTTGGAGAGTTCAACTAAATATGGGGACACCACCATGGCACATAGAACATGTGTAAACAAGCAAGATAGACCTTTATCAATCAAATCCAATTTAAAACTCAACAACCAGAAAAGATCCTAAATCATAGGGATTTATGGATTGATTGAATATTTGATTGGGATGGCATAAGACCTGGGAAAAACTATAGATAATAGTGCACTGAGATAGTGTGGGACGTCATTTTGTGCATGGAGAAACCGTGGTTGAGTGTTTCTTGCTTTCATAAGTCCATCATTGCTTGTTATAGACTTTGAGAGAGAGTGCCACATGGAAGTATTGCTTGGCGTTCTAGTGCATGGTGATGATCCAGATCGGGGGTGGATTTGAGCAAGCAATGGTGTTGCTCTCTCCTATGGTTGTGAGGAATTGATTCTCCAAGCAACCAATTTCTTTTATTCAAGTAAGTGTCTTATTGCTTATCGTCTTATTGCTTAGTTTGTTGAAAATAATTTTGAATATGTTACAACATAAAAGATTACAACCATGCTCTAATAATACTTTATAGCATGCACTGAATTGTGTCCACAAAAAAATTACCTTTTCTTGTACACTCATATTTAATGTTGTCATAACCTCATAATTTAGATTTCTTAAAATTTTAATGACAAAGCATTATTTTATTTATTTTAATCAATTCTTTTCTTCTATTTTTAATTTAAAATTCTACATTATTTTTATTAATAAAATATTTTTAATTAAATCTTCAATTTATATCTATATTTAATTTTAAAAA
This sequence comes from Larix kaempferi, assembly GCA_027924585.1. Classification (NCBI taxonomy): domain Eukaryota; kingdom Viridiplantae; phylum Streptophyta; class Pinopsida; order Pinales; family Pinaceae; genus Larix; species Larix kaempferi. Next base: position 20,760,947 of record BSBM01000753.1, read on the forward strand.
TAAAATTTAATGAATATATATAATTTTCCCTTCTATGTGATATTTGTCATAAACATTTAAAAATGGTACAATTATGCCAAAGAATTGTGTTATTTTTTAGTTAAATGTTAATTTCCTAATTATTATTTATTTATGGTTATTATGATGGCACCATAAAGTATCAATCCATGTAGGATTAGTTTTGGTGGTTTGCACCATATGCCATGGAATTCCACCAATATAATTAACAGTAAAAATAAAATCCTTTACAAGCGCCACTTTCATAGCCCCACATTTACACAATGTTTGCACCACTATTTGAAAACCAAAATTTCCGAAATCCTTCACAAATGGTGGTGTTTTGCACCACAATATTGCAATCCACCTAAGATTAGTTTTGGTGGTTTGCATCACCACATGGAATGCCACATATTCATTTATCACCAAAACTAACATATTTTATAAATTTCACTTTTGCACAATAAATCTTAGCACCACTTTATATCCCTACATTGCCTCCAACTTTTACACCACTACTTAAAAATTAAAGATTTTCTAAAAATAATGATATTAATATAAGGCTAAAATAGCATTTTTCTTGTGATGTGACTCTCTCATACCTTTTATTAAAATAATAAAACTACTATTATGTAAATTTTCTTTTGCTAAATCTGATTGAGAGTTTGTTCCATCTAAGAATAAAACCACTTTATTTTAAAAGAGATTGCATTGAGGTAGATTTATAATTGGGCGATTCCAAATAATTGGTACACACCACCCTATAAAGTAAATAAATTCATATGTTCTATTGTTTATGTAAATACAAGAAACAATTCGCCAATCAACTACATGGAACAAACTCCTTTACCCTACGGAATAGTTTTGCTATCTTAGGTGGCAAATGATTGGTACCCACGCAACCAGGCTTCAAATTTGAAGGCTTCAGTGCTCGTCAAAGGCACTTTTACCCGTCATAGAAGTATGCCTCAAATTTTAGCCTGCAAATAAAACGCAACACCATGCGGAGCCCGTCAAGAATGAAATTGGGCTGAGTTGTGAAAATCTGCAATAGAAGGGCAACTGCAAATTCTGCCCGTCCAGGGGTTTTTAGTGATTTGGACGTCGGCAGTGCCACATCCGTTTCCCGTGGGCCGTGACCCCGTCCTAGCTGGAACTGGAAAATTGAAATTTGAGACTTTGACGCAATGACCAGGCTTCAAATTTGAAGGCTTCAGTGCCCGTCAAAGGCACTTTTACCCGTCATAGAAGTATGCCTCAAATTTTACCCTACAAATAAAAATCAACGCCATGCGGAGCCCGTCAAGAATGAAATTGGGCTGAGTTGTGAAAATCTGCAATAGAAGGGCAACTGCAAATTCTACCCGTCCAGGGTTTTTAGTGATTTGGACATCGGCAGTGCCACATCCGTTTCCCGTGGCCGTGACCCCATCCCAACTGGAACTGGAAAATTGAAATTTGAGACTTTGACGCAATGACGAGTTATGGTGCCTGGCGCCTGCCTGCCTGGTAGTCGATGCCGGATGTCCGTCACTCCGTGCCAGTGGAGTAGCTGAAGCTGACTTACGGATTATGAACTCATTGAACTGTGAAAGCAAGCAAAGCAATTAATGTTACTGGGTAGTGGGTAGATAGTAGATACGTGTCGGTGTAACGTGTTTACTTCATGGGCATTGATAAATTCTACCGTGAAACTAGTGGGCTATTTTACAGAAAGTAGCATTTGTAAATGGCTTTATGATAATTCATATTGCTTGGATTTTAGGCTCAGTCGCAGACTCGCATGATCCGTCACTCCGTGTTTTTGCAAATGAAGGCTTCGCCAATCCCAGGATAAGTGACCATCGTCCCAGCCGAGGAACAACAGAAGGACAAGAACCCAAGTTCTACATAATCCAGGGAGAGTCGCAGGGTTCGAACACGCGACCCATAACACGCTGGGAAGTGGGAACGATTCAGCTTGTCGATCTCCTGCCAGACGCCAGTACATCAATCAGAAGATATCCTTTTCCAGGCAAGTTTAAATCGTCTGAAACTAGTCCTTTTTGCTTTACCCACAAAAAAATATGCTTCGATTTCCAGTATTTGTATTATATTTGTTTCGTCTGAATTTCAATATGTGGGGAATTATTTCTTATTGGAACCAAAAAACAGCGAGGGCCAGTGTTAGGGTCTCTCTTTTATATTTTAGAAACCAATCTGAAATCCTCTGTAGCCTTTTGCCTGTATGGATGAATTACAGAATGAATTCATTTTCTCTTTTGGTAACGAATACCCCACTAGGTTCAAGTCTCCTTAGCTTGACATATTTGCTCTTGTGGGTTGTCCTTCTTGGGCTAATGTTAGTGCTCGTGCTTGGATACAGTAATTGCAATGCTCCCAGATTGGGGATGTGGGAAATCGAATTGCCCCTAAGCCCCTTCTCTTTGTGAATTTGGGATCGTGTAAGGATCATTTGGATAGGATTTGTGTTTCTGGTGTAAGGACAAATCAGTCCAGCATACTCCCCTGCTGCGCCAGCATTTGGTTGCAGAGAGAATGAGTCAAACCCAGTTATGGCACAAAGAAGCTCTCCCAAATCTTTGAACATTTCCTGCAACAGAGTATGAAAGCTTAAGCCTTTCTGAAGAAGTATTTCTTATTATATTAAAAAAAAATTCATGTATATCTCACCAAAGAAAGATCTTTTGCTTCGTAGTGAGATGGAACTCATCTTATTTCCATTGTATCATCAACCTCAATGTGCCATGAGTATCGATTACCAGTTTGAGGTTGATCACCGAACAACATTTTCCAGAAAAAAGGTATCAATCTAAATTTGTGCTATATTTGTTGTTACGTCGTATTCACATTTTTCACCCAAAACCCTATCTTATGGCTCCATAAAGCTGCAGGTTACAGCAGTTAAAACTATATTTGTTTTATTCAACAGAGCTGCAATAGGCTCGAAATCTGTTCCGGCCATCAGTGAATTGAGATACTCAAATGCAAAATATTCGCAAGGATCTTGTTATCTTTCCTATTGATGCATCACTCAACAATGTTATGCAAATTGAAATTTCCGATCTCATTTTTTTAATTTCTCGTTATACTTACTTCAAAGTATAGTAAAGATATTTTATAAACTATGGGCACTCAAGGCTTACTAGATGTAAGATTCGTTCTTACATTTTTATTTTTATTTTGAACATATTTGAGGTGAGGTTAGTATTTAGCATTTTCCATATACATTTTTTCTGAACTCTCGAAAGTCTGTATGACATTTTTATTTTTAAATTTCAATTTTATTACAAATAATCATATATTTAATATTTTAATGTGTTTCCATGAAAAATGAAATTGGTTTTTATTATTTAAATATTTTTTACACATTATTATTAATCAAAACTAATGTAACTTTATTAATCATAGAGAATGAGTCAAACTCAGTTATGGCACAAAGAAGCTCTCCCAAATCTTTGAACATTTCGTGCAACAGAATATGCAAGCTTAAGCCTTTCTGAAGAAGTATTTCTTATTATATTAAAAAAAAATTCATGTATATCTCACCAAAGAAAATGACTGCCTTACCTGATAACCAGCAGCTTGATCTTGAGGTGCAAAAGGGTGAATGTTAGAAAAACTTGGCCACGTAACAGGCATCATCTCCACAGTTTCATTCAATTTCATAGTACAGGATCCTAAGGGAATCATACTGTGGCACAAAGAAAGATCTTTTGCTTGTAACCTATGAAGGTAGCGTAGCAGCTCATGCTCTGTGTGGTACCTACAAACATCCACGTAATTCAACATGTTTAAAATGGACTAGTCTACCTGTTTATAAAACCTAAAAAATACTGAATATAGCATCTAGTCAAATTCAGTACTAGTTCTTACATGTTGAAAATTGGATTTGTCAAATAAGCACTCTCCCGGATAAAAGATTTTGGAATTGCATATTGGACTTCCGGGGCAAGGGAGTCTGCTGTGAAGTTTACCTACGTAATTGAGAGAACTGTTCAGCAAGGTGAATTCTAATATCCGGGCAAGAAGACTGATGCAAGTTATACTTACAGGTTTATTTCCAGCAAAAACTTTAAGTAGCTTATCTACATCGTCCAATGTAGTGGTCTCATCAAAGGAAACAATAACCTGCAACATTGTGAGCATGCACCAGGATTTGTTATTTGCTAAAATATAATGCATTGGAGTTTGGATCTACCAGATTCAATCTTAGCCTGTATTGAGAGGCAGCCAAAGGAAACACAAATCCTATCCAAATGATTGGAAACACCAGTCAGATTCAAGATACAGATGTTATTCTGGAGTTTGGATGTGTTTGTGACAGATGCAATAATATTTTTCCTTACATGTTTTCCATTTTTAGTGTTTCATATGTTTGGCTAGTTATGCAAAATAAAAATCCATTTGATATTTATTTTAGTATTTTTTTGTTGAAAATGGTTTCAGGTTATAGACTTGTAGAGAAATCATACATATTCAAAGACTTATATTTCTCAGCTACATTCAAAACTTACAATATTTTGATGGGGTTCTTTGGGGCTCATGAATGAATTTTCTGGTACATAATTTATTGAGAAACAATGTCTAGAATTGGTCGACCTAAAAAGCATGGGAGACAAACAACACTTGATAATGCGTTTAACTTGAGTCGACATGATGCAAATGTTGAAGAAGATGTTGATTTTGAAATTGATAAGAATATTGAAGAAGAAGGCCGTCAAGAAAAGAAAGGAAAAGGAGTAGCTACCAAAAGATCATTCAAACATGGATGGAAATTAATGCACAAATGGGCTTATCCGATAATAGGTCCAAATGGTGAAGAGCGCATCAAATGTTTATGGTGTGTTAAATTCAAAGGAGATACACCATTTGCAAAGGAAGGTAGCAGCACAATCCAATTAAGTGCATTAAATGTTCATGCATCATCAGAGGCTCATAAACGTTCAATTCATCTATTGGAATATGAATCAAGCCAACCCTGTTTACCCATCTCAAAGCATGTTGAACTAATGCTGAATGTTGAAAAATCTAGAATAGTTAGTGCTATGGAAACTATGTATTTTGTGGCTATAAGGGATTTCCCTTTAGAAATGTACAAAGACTTATGTGACCTGCACAGGTATAAGAGAACTCCTAATATGCCATTAACCAATGAATATTCTTCATATATTAATATCACTTCTGGTAAAGAGTTTTTACTTGCAGCAAAAGAGGTTTATTGGGAAAAGTTGAAGGCAGAAATTTGTTCTAGCCCTTTTTATTCCATTTTGGTTGATGAAAGCACAGATAAAACAATGCAGCAACACTTGATTGTATATATTACCTATCTAATGGATGGGGGGAGAGGGTCATGCATGACAAAATTTATTCGACTTTTGAAAATCAAAGATAGCACTGCACAATCCATGTATGAATCACTTTCAGGGCTATTATCTGAGATGAAGCTGTCAAAACATCAAATGGTGGGTTTTGGGTCAGATGGAGCCTCATCTATGAGAGGTATCCATGAAGGTTTGGCAGCTAAGTTGCTCTGGGAGGTGCCTCATTTGTTATGTATTCACTGTATAGCACATCGCGAGGCCTTAGCTATAACAGATGCTACAAACTATTTTCCTGAATTTAAGTATATTGATAAACTAGCCAATAAAGTATATTCATGGCTAGGAAAATCTGCAAAGAGGCATGGAGAATTTAAGAGTTTGTTGGACCTATTTCAAATTGACAAGCTGCAAATACTTCAAATTCATCACATCCGATGGATTTCTAGGGGGCAGGTTATGAACAGGCTTGTTAAAGTCATGCCAGCATTGTTACACGAATGGAAAAATGATGATGCAAAGATGTATGAAATGGGAACACTATTTCAAGTTCAATTTTGCATCCATTTGCTTGCTGATGTTCTTACTGAACTAAATAAATTGAGCCAACGATTTCAAGAGGAACATATTGATATAACATCCATTGGCATGCAATTAGATGTGCTCATTGATCTTCTTCGGAGGAGATTCTTGCGAAACATATTTGGGGTTGGTTCTCAACATGTTGCATCTTTCTTGAAGAAATCTGAAAATGGAAATTTGGAGTTTATTGATAATACAGGTGTTTCACATGTCCATTCATTAAGATTTGAACCAATACCAAATTCGCTTGGGTCTGGTACTATGGAAGATTGTATTCACTTAGGAAAAGCATTTATCCAAAAGCTGATTGATTGCCTCAATGATAGGTTTACAGATTTACCTGTGTTCAATGCAGCAAAGTTTTTTAGTCCCCGTTGTTACTTTGAAGAAGAAGATGAAAGAGATTCTGAAACAAAACGATGGTTGTTACGTCTATGTGAAAAATTTGATGTTGGAAACTCACCAATAATTGATACTGAAAAATGTGAAGGTGAAATGGAAAGTTTTGTTGTCACTCTACATCGAGCCTATCCAAAGAAAAACTTGTTTGGAACATGGGAGCAATGCAAAGGTGAACCACACTGGTGGGATTCTTTTCCAAATTTGATGAAATTATGGCAGATTGTTCTTATTCTTCCAGCAAGTACTGCTAGTTGTGAAAGAGGATTCTCTAAGTTGAACCGTATAAAAAATGATGATAGATCTAGACTTTGTTTAGAAACCTTAGATACTTTAATGTTTTTATCTCTATCAGCACCTCAGGAGTTGCATGAGGTAGATTGGAATGCAGTTTATGAAACTTGGACAAAAATGAAGTTGCGGCGACCTCTTCCATTAGGTTGAGTAAGTTGATGATGTTACAATATTTTAATCAATACTGTAATGTCTATTTTTTTGTAGTTCGATATAAGAATGTTATTACTATGTAGCAGAAACTATTTTCAATGTGGCTCCATCAAGTTACCATATGTTTAGTAGGACTTGTATCACAGTTAGAACAGTCTTTGCAAACATATAACCATCTTAAGATAGTGGTTTGATATGGATAGAGTAATTTTGAAATACTGATTTATATTTTTCAAAAATATTATTAGTTTTCAACTGATTTTGTCCATTTCATCCAATTGATAAAGGTCCCTCTCTGTTCATGTCCATGCTACCTTGGCTTATTTAGCATATATTTTTATTTTTAATGAAAAATCTGTGTCTGACCTCTTTCATATTTAAGGCACGCCCATGATGCATTTTTATTCAGATTTGTTATCATATTCAGATTTGTTATTATATTCAGATTTGTTATCATATTCAGATTTGTTATTATAAGATGGCTTCTCATTTATTGTATCACTATTGGTGCTTGATGTTGGCACTCTTATGGCCTGTAAATGACATGCTGGGAATATTCGTTGATGATTAGTTGAATCTCATCACAATCCTTGTTTGATTACTACACTGTTCATTCTTTGGAGGAGTGAATAATATAAGCAGCGTCGTTGTAGTTTTTTTTGCAAGACTTATAAGCATACATGCATACAATGCCCATTTTGAATTCAGTGGCTCTTTCTTGAATGCAGAGATGATTGAACTTCCAAGAAAAGATGGGATACTTCAATCCATTGTGCCTTTTATAATAATTATAATACTTATTATCTGATTACAGGAGATGAATCAGACCAGTCTGATGTAACCCTGGCACCTGCTGCTAGAGTTTCTGTTACTTTCTCAGCAATTCTGTATTTCAAAAATGCTTCTGAGCCAAAATTGGGGTGCTATGATCAATGTTCACCAATACATGAATTTATTTCCACAATGTCCCATCAATAGTGAAATTTTGTCTTGTGAATGGATTGAAATTCTCTGCGTAGTATAGGCTAGTGCTGTCATGGATTCTTGTATTTTGGACCTAAAACAGTTTTATTTTACTGAAGTGTATAATAGCATACTCTTGTGTGTGGGAGGTTACAGTAGTTGAAGCCTAAATGGTGAATCTGCAATGTTGTGATTAATGCAACTCTGTCTACGAAAGATATTAAAGTTTCAATTCATGTTAGGAACTTGTTCTGTCTCTTTTCATATAATGTCACATGTTTATTAAATATGGATCTAGTTATCTTACCGAAGTAATACTTTTGTAAGCCTCAAATGGGATTTAGATAGCACAATCAATACTGGGACCAGTGTTATGCATGGATATTGAGAAGGAACTACAATAGTCCAATTCTGAACCAGTAAATAATAAAGGTCGAGATGATGCAGGGGCAATAGAAATGTCACCCATCAAGTTTAAATTACATGCTCCTTTACCAACATCTATTGAGAGATTTTCTCGAGCTATTGGGTGTGTTCTTTGTGAAGAACAAGGATCAGATTTTTGATGCCAAGTGGCATGAAGATAAATAATAATGAGGCCATGAAGCCGAGGCACAGTGTTATGGGTCTCCAAAACCCAAAAATGTGGCAAAATTGATGTTCGTGTTGTCATTCCTCTAGCATGAAATTTAGGGGTTTAATGCATTTCTGTCAAGGAATTTAGGATGATAACTAATGGTGATATTTGTGTATAAAGAGTTCTGCTGTCAAGGAATTTTGGGTGATAACTAATGGTGATATTTGTGTATAAAGAGTTCCGCTTGTCTCTGTGTAATAAGGAGAAAGAGAATATGCTCTGAGGAGCCTTAGTATGCCTGGGGCATTGATCATTGGGTGACAACCATGGTTTTGGGCTTTATCCCAATTTAGGGATTATAGATAAGCAAGTGTAGCGCTGGTTTGTATTTCCTGTGAGGGACTTGCCTTCGCTACTGTTACGTGGTTTCTGTTGTGTTTTGAGAAGGAGCTAATAAATAAAGAGATTGTGTTTGATGGTCAACAGGTTGTGTATTCTTGTTGACTTTCTGATCTGCTAACATTATGTGTAAAATCTTCTCTTGATCCTTGTTATGATGTTGTATTGCACAGTCTATATCTATGTTAGTTACCATCCCCTTCCCAGATCTTGTGAGGCATTCTTGGATTGTCCAGTAAGGCAAGAAACAGTGTGTACAACTGTGTTGAGCAGTTCTGAGAAAATAGAGCACTTAAGACTGGTGTTGTCTGTGACTCTGCATCAGTATTGGTATTACAACAACCTATGAGATGGCTCAGAGGGGAGTCCATTTGAACTGCAGTAGCAGAGCTAGGAGCAATACCAGAGTCCGGGGAAATGATGGAGACGATTTTTTCAAGGGAATAGCAGCAATTGAAGCCAAAGTCTGTTGAGATGAATCAGTAGATGAACAAGAGAGTGTGACTTCCCACATAGATGTCGACTTCTGAGTAAACAGTTAGGGGACTCACGAGAGGTCCGTCCATCTTCCAAGTGTTTCAGAGGATGAGCAAAGAGCATTACGTCGAAATGTCTGGCAGGAGAGTTGGTAGGCAGGCTATATACATTAATGTTTTCATTCCCAACTAAATTTAAATTGGACACGGGTGGGAAGAAGTGAAACAGGCTAGATCACGCCGTGGGTTCCACTTCTGAGTCCTGACCAAGAAATCGAGGGCTATATATTTATGTATGGATTTCATTCAATCACAACAACCTAATCGATCATGTCATTCTGGTAAGTATATGTTGCTGAATTCGCACTTTTGGATGGCTTTGTCTGAATTCATTTCGATAATAGTGACTCCAGATTATACCCTTGCTTTGAAGTTTTCCTTTTCTGCAGTTGTTTTCATGGAGTTTCTGATTTCTTGTGTCCAAATTCTTATTTGTAGGAGCTTTCGTGATTCAAAATAATAAAGAACAACTCGTCTGAACAAGCAACTTTCAGGGAAGAAAGAATGGATTCTGACGGTACCTGTAAAGCTCTCAGCGCTGCCATTGAATGGTACAGGTTTCTAAGCGTTTTCTTGTGCCATTTTCATTTACATTTACTGTATCTCATAGTCTATTGGTACTCAATAATGAAATTTTGATAAACTATAACATTTTCAAATGAAAAGAATGATTTATTTTTGCATGTCAGCACTGAAGGGTTTGATATCTCATAGCCCTTCAAACTGAAATGCGACCCTACCCTTCAAATTTGATCCCTGCACGCAACATCTCCCTTTTTCACTGCATAATGCCAGTCGTTGTATTCAATGAAAAAAATCCTCCTCCGCTCTACCGTACTGCAGGGGCATTGGCGACTCTATCACTTCATATTTAGTTCACCCTACCAAAGCCCCTTGTTGAAGTTTTTAATAGCTAATATAAGGGAGAAGTATAATTTCATGATTAAAATGGATGAAATGTGATATTTTAATAAAATAATAAAATATAAAATAAAATAGTAAAATAGTTTTAATGATTTTGATTATAAGGTGTATATAATGACCACTACAGTTAATTCTGCTACTTAATCTTGGCTTTTATAATTTTTCATAAAAAATTTGTACTTCAAAAATTTAAAAATAATGAATTACAATTCATCTACTCCATCTTGATTTTATCGTTTTTGTTTTTATTTTTTTTCTAAAAAGTTTGCACCTCAAAAGTTTAGAAATAATGAAATACAATAAAATTAGATGCATAATCATGATGATAATAACAACTATGAAGAACGGTGGAAGGTGCAAACGCAATATAATAAAATTGCTCGACAACAAATTCCACTTAAATTCGTTTTCATTGGTGTGCGCTTTGGCGGAATAACCCTGCACCTTTCAGAAGAATGATGTGAAACAAAAAAGTGTGAATTAATCCCATTATCGCCATTAACAACGGGCTAAGTGGTGTAGAAAGTGGCAACCACTGTTAATTCAGTCACTTCAGCTCGGTATTTGTTGGATGGCTGTTTTGGATATTTCTGGTAAATTATTAGTGTGGGGTATCGATTTACCAGTATTTGTAGAATCTCATTATGCATTAGCTGGCAATGAATCTGAGAATTCACTACCAGAGATTCACAACTATATCCTTGCTCTGGTAATACTCATAAGCTACTTCAAGCTTCTGCCGCTGCTGCTTGAAGCCTAGTAAGGGCAAGAAAGGCTAGAGCTTTCGCTATGGCTTCAGTTGCTGAATCGCCTAACTAACTAAACCTTGAGTAGCCATGATTTCTCTGCAATTTGGCTATGCCGGTATGAATATCATTTCGAAAGTTTCTCATGGTATGAGTTCACGTCTAGAGACACGCAGTTGCTACGGCTGTCATTTCTCTTGCAATTTTTGTAATGAGGTATAACTGCTTGCACGTCATTGCTCCTCATTCTATATGATTGCTTTATTATTAACTTCTTTTATTTTTCGTTCTTCTATTAATTTCAATGCAATTTTAGGTGATCACACAGAGATTCAAGTGTTTTTGTTTGCAGGAAGGAGCGGCCAAAACTCACGTTTTCCATTTTCTGCCAAATCTTCGCAAGGTTTGCTGGGTACGTAATTCCGATAAGATTGGTCCATTTAAATTTTTATGGTCCATTTGTTTTGTCGTTGTTCTCCTCATCAATTATATTCTCAAATTGCAATGTTGTTGTATATCTCAGGCCTCTGATTGATCAAGATTTTTACTACAAAGGTTTGAAATACACTTCTCCAACATTTGCTTGTGGCAACGTGCTCGCTGCTATGATTTTTGTCAAGGCAGCTTTGGTTTTTTTCAAGCAGAAAATAGTATATTATTGATATTCGATAGAATCAAATAGTATATGTATGTTCACAGATTCATCATAGCATCTGTGATTTTCTTGGGATTCTTCTCAAAATATCATAGCGTGTGTAGATAATTTATGTGCGGTTGAATTGTTCGGTCTATATATATTAGAATGTAAGCTTTTTAAACAGATGGAAATATATCATAGCGTGTGTAGATAATTTATGTGCGGTTGAATTGTTCTGTCTATATATATTAGAATGTAAGCTTCTTAAACAGAGGTATTTCCATCTTATCCTGTAACACTAATAACAATGTTACCCAATGTAGAAATGAGACAACCTTCAACTTATATTCACCCAGCGCCCATTTGATCAAGGCAGCTTTGTTGAGATAACTCTATCTTCTTTGTTCCAAGCATCTATCCAAGGATGATTCAAATTTCAATGTCATCACACCAAGAGAAACAACGTAATTAAAAATGAGAAACTAGGTGCTTTTATCTGCTCGCAGGTGCTGTTAGGCTAGTTAAATCCAATTTAAAACAAAAAACAACAGTTATTTTCAATAACCCTCGTAGGATTTATTAAACGTATAATACTTTCGTGATATTATATTTGTTTTAATATATCTCATGATCTCATGTTCTTATCGTTGATGTAGAATGGAGAAGGTGGATATTAAGATGGTACGTAGCAAACAAAGATGGCCGGAACTGTTGTCTGCGTTGGTGGAGCAATGGTCATGACTTCATACAAAGGCCCGATCGTTCCGATCTTTGGGCGTACACATCATATTCACTTTGCAAAATGATTATGATGTGTACGCCCAAATTAAGATGGGAACAATCGCGCCTTTGTAGAGAAACTTTCGAAATATTATTCATGCCTGCATAGCCAAATTGGCTATGGGTACATAAGGTTTAGACTTTTCAAACGCTCTGGACAAACTACTTCTCTTAGGTGCAGATTCAAGCCATAGCGAAAGCTCTAGCCTTTCTTGCGCTAACTAGGCTTCAAGCTCCAGCAGCAGCAGCAAGCTTGAAGTAGCAAATGAGTTTCGCCAGATCAAGGATATAGTTGTGAATCTCCGATAGACTTGAACGCAGTTATATGTATAAACTAACTGATTCTCAGATCGATTGCCACCTGATCCATAATGAGATTCTAAAAAGTTGGTACTGCTAAGTTGATACCCCACACGAATATTTTACCAGAAAAATCCCAAAACAGCCATCTAACAAAGACCAAGCTGAAGTGACTGAATTAACGGTTGTTACCACTTTGTTATTGGATTTAATGCTTCATTCTTCTCAATGCTGCAGGGTGATTCAGCCAAACAGTACACCAATAAATACGAGTTTAAGTGGAATTTGCTGTCGAGCAATTTTATTATACCAAGTTATCATATCTTATTTTCATAAGTGGAGAACCTAATCTGATTAGAGGGTGAGAATATAAGTTATCATATCTTATTTTCATGTAAAAATAATAATTACCTAAATTATTTGGTAAAGGAAATTTCTTACCCAATAATACAAGTCTCATGATCATTTACCAACCTTTTTTTGAGATAAAAGTTCAATTAAAAATGGTAAGCCTATACCATGGAACTCATCTATATTTTTTCACATTTCAATCACTTGAATGTTGTGGAGCATACTAAAGTATTCTTCCACATTTTACATGAGGATTGACAATTCAATCTAAAATCAAATTAAATTGTCTCCACAATCACAGTTATTGAATACAAACCATATAACACTAACACATAGACAAAATTGGAGTACAATGCTCCAAATAGTTATGTAATAAAAACTATATAACACTAACACACATACAAAATTGGAGTACAGTGCTCCAAATAGTTATGTAATAGCTAAATGAAGAATCAAGCCTACAAGATTTTAAAATGACAAAGGGATAAAAAATGAATAGGTATGTAATAGCTAAATGAAGGTTCAAGCCTACAAGATTTTAAAATGACAAAGGAGCAAAAATGAAGATAAAAACATTTATTTATGTTTTGTGATTATTCATTTTTTGTATTGTAAGATTAAGAGAGGGTGTTCAAATAATGTTGTGATTGGTTATGTATTTTCTATAAATTATGGGACCTTGTTTTGTTTGTAAATAGCTCATACATATTTGTTGTTAGTAACCATATTAATTTTGGAATTATGATTAAAAAAATGACAATGAATCTCTAGTATTTGGTGTCCTTCACTATGAGCCTTTAATGCCTCTTATGGGACACAAACTATAATAATGACTTGCAACCCTAACTTTAATATTAATTATGTAATTAATCTAACTTCTAACAAAACATAATTATGAGCTATTTACAAATATAATAGAGTTCCCATACTTCCTCTTAGTGCGACAATACAAAAAGTCAAGAATAACATAACATAACTTGAAATATCCATCTTTATCATATTCTCTCATTAACCACTGCTAAGTCTTCTAAACTTAATGCTTTATCAACCTGTCTCAATGTTCTTCATGTTATTTTATAAAGAAAATCCTCCTAGTTGTGATTCACGTTTCCTACACCATTTTTACTTGAAAATCCATATAACTATAATAAATATATGATACCAAACTTCCAAATCATGAATATCCTATAAACTAGTCGTGCATGCATCTCTCATATACCCAATACAACAAATGCTCATACAACAAATGCTTATTTGCAATGTTATTGTAGCATCCCTTTTAAAGATCTAAGTGACACCATTACATAGAAGTTAATACTTGTAAATAAAGATCTAAGTGACACCATTTCATAGAAATTAACACTTGTAAATGAAAAAATTATTGTTAAAAAACATTACATAAAAACTTAATTCTTTAAATACAATTTAATACATTGAAATAAATGTTAACTACATAATCTTTTCATACATAAATAAATTCAATCCTCATTAGTGATTTGAACAAAGACTAATTTATATTTTTAATAAATGTTAACTACATAATCTTTTCATACATAAACAAGTTCAATACTAATATTATAGTGGTTTGAACAAAGACTAATTTATATTTTTAATAAATGTTAACTACATAATCTTTTCATACATAAACAAGTTCAATGCTGATTATAATGGTTTGAACAAAGACTAATTTATATATATTTTTTAAATAAGATCAATACACCATTACAAGAGAATTGGTAATTTTGAAGCAAACTCAACTTTAGCATTATAAGAAATTAATCCATATATGCTATGGCACTATTCTCTCTTAAATTTTAATGGATTTATTATATATTCAAATATGTTGTGTAAATATTTAGTAAAGTTGGTCCTTTAAATAAAACTTAATACATTGAAATAAATATTAACTACATAATCTTTTCATACATAAATAATTTCAATTTTGGTATAGTGGTTTGAATAAACACTAGCTTATATTTTTTCTTTAAAATAAGATCAATACAACAAAATTACAAGAGAATTGGGAACTTTGAAGAAAACTCAAATTTAAAATTATAAAAAATTAATCCATACATGTGCTATCACTATTCTTCGTCAAACTTTAATAGATTTATTATTTTCAACAAGAAAAAAACCATACTTTTGATATTCTTTGAGAATCAAAAAGCACATTTGCTCGTCTAATCATCCAAATGTTAGATGATCATCCATAAGAGTCCATCAAAACTTGGTAAAGTCATCCATAACCAAAATTACATCTTAACAGTCTTCAAAGAGGAGACAACAAAACTATAAGTCATATGACATCCAACATACATAGAAATATAACAAAGGAAGTAGACTAGTGATGATATAATCATTCACCTCCAACAAAACTAGATTGAGTAAACAAATATTGTCCAAGGAGTTTTCAAGATATTCCTCCTAGCATAATATACGTTATGCTCCATCTAAGGACTCTTTGGATAACAAGTCAACTTCCATATTGAGTTCACGATAAATATGAGAAATGTCAATAGAGAAAAAAGGAGATAAGAGTTATTTTTTCCTCCAACACCAACTATGGAGGGAAATCACCTGCAAGTTGTACTGCTTATTTTCCCATTTAACAATCACCATAGAATCCCCATAAATTTTTAAAGAGTCAATCCAAAAAGAAAAAGCCACCCTGCATAAACACCACAAAGCCAACATCTTAGATTTAGTGTTGGATCCCTGACCAAAGTTCAATTTGAATTTGAAAAAGTGATCTTTGTTAACCCCGAGGATATCCCCAACAACGCAATAGCCATATCCTTAGCAGCTCCATCGAAATAACCTATTGCATCCTCATAAAATGAAATAGTCATCACATTTTAGACTTTGGAAGCACAATCACGTGTTACAAAATATTCTTTATAATGACTTAAAATACTCTTGAATGTAATTCATTAATGATAAGTTTTTTATCTTAAAAAATAAGAGAATTTTTGGCCTTCCATATGCCCCAAGTGATGAAAGCAGGTAATGTACTATGCATAGTATAACTCTTGTACCAAAGATAGAAATTATGTTCAAAAGATTGGCATCCCCAGGACAATGAGATATTTAGGGAAGAGCGGATAGATTCCTATATTTGCTTAGTTAACTGACAATAGACAAAGATATGATCCACAGTTTCTGAATCTTTGCTACATAAAGCACATCTGCTTGGCCCAATCCAACCACTATGTGCTAGATTATCCCAATTCTTCAAACAATTTTCAAAAGAAGGCCATAATTTTTTTTATATATATTTTCAAAGGAATATGCCACCTCCATAATTTTTGGTACCACCATCTAGGAACAATGAAAGTATGTTATTTTTCTATAATTGTATATGCAATCTCAGTTGAAATAGTACTTGAAGCAACATTTGAGTACTAGATAAGAGAGTCATCATCCAAATAAGGTCTAAGGTCTGGAGCATTCAGATTTGATATATAATTGTTTTATTCTACATCCCATCAAATTCCCATTCCAATATCAGATGTGGAAAACCAGTAGGAATTCAGAGAATGGAGCCAACAAGGTTTTTTAATATGTGCTTAGGTGAAAAAACCCAATTTCGCCAAATATTCTAACAAATATGAAGATAGTTGATAATTTCGTTCCATCCCTATAATAGGGTCAATGCCAACCAAAAAATTTGTTCCTACTCCAACGTTCTACGCTAGTCCTCTACCTAGCCACGGGAAGGCCTTAATAAAATCATAACAAAATTTTGAAGTATTTATAGTAGTATTCACAGGGTTCCTTAACCATGACAATGTATTCCCTTTAATATATTTACCATGTATAACTTCAGTCCACAGGCCTTTGCCAAAGAGACCTCTCAAGAGGAATTGTTTTTAGGGAAATTGTCCTTATAGTAGGGGAAGACTACCAACGTACTGGGGGTTATCAGATAGAGATATAGGTTTTGTAAACATTGTTATTAAAAAATGGGATTATAATTAAGAGAATGTATACCTTATTTATGAAGGTCGGTCCAAGCTTTTCTCCCTTCATTCTGATATGCAACAACCTAGAAAAACAAACGTAATACCTTCCTCAAACCAATTTGACCACAAATAACATATTGATATTAATAAGACAACATAACATCAACTTGTAATCAAACTGCAATAGACATAAACAAATCTATTGGAAAGGGAAGAATGTCTTAATCTTTATTGACAAATGCAGAAAGTACAATAATGTTATACCTGTCCTGCACCAGCAGCGTCGTAACCAGACCCTAGGATCCTGCTCCTCTCTCTTAGCTATTAATTTCTCCAACATAACTTTCTCCAGTGATCATAAGGTCCCTTTCTCAATACCTTCTCCTTGTATTTATAGCAAGGCAAGGAAGGCAGGTTCGAAAGGTGGTTGAGTTGGGAAGTTGGGGTAGTTTGGGTACCTGCCTCAACTAATCCCAATTCATGTTTTTAATTATTTTTTCAACTTTTTCTTAATATACCCGGGAGTATGATATAGGGAAACTCGCTAGTGTCTTCACTTGCATATAACAGGTGCAACATTTTAATTGACACTCGTGGTTCGTCAGTAGTACTGATACCCGTGGTTGACCCACTGGTTGAAAAGTATGAGGGTCACGGTTATGTATAAAAATAAGCAGAGAAAGATGCTTCTGAGGAAAGGATTGAAAGGTTGAGCTCTATGTCATCTAGGTTCAAGGTAATCTCTTCCAGCCATAGTTTCGTTTTGTGTGACGGACAAGGAAATGTGGTCACAGACGGAGAAGTGCTAATTTGACCTATAACAGATGCCCCCTAATGTGTGAGGTCATAGGGAAGTGATGGCCAAAATACAGTACAATCCAAGCAGAGGAGGAGAAAAGAGGCCGCAGGATGAGGTCACAAACAACACTTGAAATAGAAACAAAGTCAGTGAGCAGTTTACAATCTTGACATTAGGAGATGTTTAGAATGGTAGAACATAATCTCGAATACATAACTGAAATATGTATATAGCATGGCCATTGAAATACAAACGTGGATCCATGTCAAACAGGAGATCATAGCAATAACAAAATATTGGATCTATGTCTCATCAAGAGACAGAAAATGGGTGTAGCTCAGTATTGTGCAACTTGGGCAATAACAAAATGTGATAATGCTATTATAGGCCCAAGGTCTTCATCCATACCATCAAGGTATGAATCCTAACCATGCGAATAAATGAGTTGAGGTTGAACATGGAGGATACCATTTGATTACCGGCCAATGATGTAAACCATTAAAAAACGCGAGGGCACCCACCGTTAATGAAAATGGGGCCCAAAGCACCTAGTAGATTCTAACAAGTGCAAATAAAGGGTCTTGAAGTCGAACACTTGAAGAATCCGTCGAGTAGGATACATTGATGTATTCCCACTACTCAATGGTGAGGGAATTTTCCACTGGTGACTGCAATCCCGAATGTACTACAGATAAATCTAAAATTCATTCCTAGAGCAAGATGAGCTGAAGTCGATAGGAAGAAGTCTGTTGGAAGGGAGGCCTTAAGGAATCCTCCATCATCCAACACGAGATACAATCAAGGTTGATCTGATCTAGAGTAGGACTGAGTACGTGATGAAACATATTGACACCAAGGAATGGTTGACACATGAGGTCAAGGCAATTGCATAATGGCCGACACAAGGGGTGTCCTTGAACAGTGAGCATGCCACAAGAGTGACTTAGGAAACTTTGAAGACAAAGGGACCATGATATAAATATGTAATGCAGGAGACATTAATAGATTATCCATATGACTGCAAGACTAACCAATCAGAGGAGTAAAAAAATCTGAGGTCAGGTTCATGCTAAGGCCAAAAATAAAACCCAACTTGTTTGAAAGAATAAAAAAGGTGTTGTGTTCAAGGACATAAGTGACTTGTTCAAGGACATAAATGACTTGATGCCTTTATACTTAAAGATACTTGACATTCTTCCCTTCCCTTTTCTCTTTTTATTAAAGAATGTATTTTCTTGATTTTAATGAGCATGAAAAGGTGGAAAAGAAAGCTCGATAATGTCCTTCTTGTTTGTTTTAATGAGTCTAAGAAATAAAACTCAATAGTCCTTCTTCATTTTTGAAAATAAGCTTGAAGATGGGATAGAAGAATGCTTCGTATAAGTCCAACCATGTGTAATCTAATGAGTCCATGGGAGGGAAACTCAAGACCTTCTTCATGTTTTAACGAGTTTGAAGAAGAGATAGACTAGTACTCGATAACACTGATCCATGGATTTTAATATCGAGCCTAGATCTATTCATGCTCACCATTGTTTTCAATTTTAAGGAGTCTGAAAATCTTAAAAAATAACTCCATACACCTACTCGTGGATTTTAATATCGAACCTGAGTTGGTATGTGCTTGCCGGTGTTTTCATATTTAAAGAGTATGACAAACTTAAACAAGAACTCTATATACCCTCTCGTGGATTTCACATCGAGCTCGAGTTGGTGAATGCTCATTGGTGTTTTCATATTTTGAGAGTCTGAAAACCCTAAAGAGGACTCCTAAAGGTCCTTTTTCGCAAAGTTAGTCTCCTCACCCTAAAAAGTGTAAAACAATGAGAGAAGAACTCTTCTAGCCACGTATGACTAGAGTATAGCTTTTTCATAAATAATCCACTAAGGTCCGGAAAAGGGGTAAACTTATACCTAAGTGGATGACTGTTCAAGTCCTTTAACGAGTTTGAACAAGACAAGTGTACTCAATAATCTTGTTATATTTAAAGAGTCTAACAAGAGCATGAAAGAACTCTATAGGTACCAGGGACTTAAATTCCTTGATCTGTCAAATGACGAAAAGCTGTAGATATCATGAAGATTACCAGATTAGTAGAAAATGACATATAAACATGATCAAAAGAGATTTCGATATGGCAAAAAATTGACAGAAAGTACTTTACTTAAACTGACATGCCACAAAGAAAATCAAACCTTTGTACAATCTTTGTTGCGAAAACTAGTGATAAATGCCGCTTAGAACTTCACCTAATAAAAAAGAACTTAAAAAAGGACATTAGTGATTAAAGAAAGGTGAAAAAAAGTTTTGAAACTATATGAAATTGGGAAAAGTGGGTAAAAAGTTAAATTAATTTTTATAAATAGTTCCAAAATGTCCACACAACTCACAAAGTAATTTTGTTGGAGCAAAAAGGAAAAAGAACCCTCTTCAAACCGGGTCACCAAATTGACTTCCATCCGTTGAAAGTAAGTAATCTCTCTCTTGTCCATCATTTTAATCCATTATTTTAGATGTTTAGTGGTGTTTTTTTAATTTTCCCATCAGTTTAAAATATAGGGCTTCGCACCCTCAGGTTCATCTATGTTAAACTCATGGCTATGTGAAATATGCGCGGGTTTAGCATAAGCGAACCCGTGGGTACCTGCCTATGTTGTAGAGGTGAAGCCATGGGTCCCACAAGTTAAATGAAAAAACAGAAAAACTAAAAGATGAATGGGGTGAATGATGCAGGAATGGTGCTAACATGGAGGGAGAGAGAGAATGAATCCATGGATAGAGATGCCATGGGAGATCCACTTACATTGAATGCATTACGAAGATGTAGTTTTCTCAAGTTTTTTCGAACAACAAGTATGCATGCACAAACACATTTGCTCCAAATGCTTGTCAACTCCTGGGATGCCGATAAAGGAGTATTTGATCTCCAAGGGGAGATGTTAGACATCACCATAGACGAAATATACTTTATCACCGGTTTATCCCATAGAGGTGAGGGAGTTAGTACCTCAAAGGAACATTCTGAGGGGTAGGTGCACTTTAAATCTAAGATTACATCAACTCTTATTGTTTCTCGGGTACTGAAAAGAGTGGTAGCCAAGTCCTAATTGGATCTATTGTAAGATTCCCTCTGAAAGTGATAATAAGTACACTTAACATGATTGGAGGGAGTGTTGTACAACATTTGTCCTGTCGAAACTATATGCAAATCGGGGTTGAATGCTTGCGTGGTGTAGTGTTATACTGGTGTTTGGGTCTCTTGGTGAACATTAAACACCAATTTACTGAATGCAAAACTGGGAAGAAAAAAAACTTTGGATATGGAAGCATTTTGTGTACTTTCTTTGAGAGAGAGTCCCCAATCTGAGCCCGGGGATGGCTCTACTAGTACTGGACCCTTGCGAGCCTTTGATGACTCCGTGGGTAGATATATTCTTGTGCCAGGTGGTGGCGAGGCTAATATTTCTTATGATGATGAAGATTATCTCATATGGTGGAGCTGTCAAGTGTCGACTCTAGAACAGTTTTCGTACGCAGGTATGGATTTTCGAGGAGATCCAGTGCTCACTCTTCCTCTAGGATCAGCCTAGGGAGAGATAGGTAAGATGTGCTTATGGTTTTGAAATTTATTTCATTTTTATGATTTTATGTATATATAATTTTTATGATGAGTAGGAGTGCTGATAGTGTGATTTATGCAGATGTGGGACCAGTGAGACCTGTTAAACACCCTCAGATATTTATACGTTTGATTGAGCCTGGTGCTTTAGATGCGATGCTGTTGAACCTCAAGGGGAAGATTAGTTGGTTGAATCATGATATCTCGACGTACAAGATCGAGTGAATGCCACTCGAAGTGCAAGAGCATGTTGTAGGCGTGCTCCCAATGTGGATCAGGCTACTTAGAAAAGTAGCTAGGCTAGTCATATGCTATAAAGAGGATGTGGAAGATTTAGCAGAGGCACCTCCTTCTCCATAGGGAGAGAGACATGTTATATTTTTTAGGCATTTGAGCCCACTTTTGTATATTATAACACTGCGACATACTATGACTCATACTCATATTTTTTGATCCTGATATATACAGAATCGGTTTATATATATACATGTGTTTTGTCTTTATGTGTGTGACTGTTTAATGTGATTGTGTACGGTACAGATGCCAATCTAGTATATAGTTTGCATATGAGTCAACTAATGAATTTAAATTCCTTGAAATATGTTGAAATGTAATAGAATCAAAGTGTCTTTTAAGTAACCTAACACACAAAAACTGACGAAGCAAAGCAGGATCCCTAACCCTATACTCACCCATCAACTGAAGTGCGAGTCGAGTCTTACCTCCAAACGCAAAATGCCGTGATGAATAACATCTCAGAGTAACTCAATGATTTCACTGTACTCAGCTACATTGTTCATTGTAGGGACCAAGCAAGCACCTCCCGAAGACACAAATCGGCCAGACGATGAGTAAATAACCCAAGCTACTGAAGCCAACTAACGGATGTGGAGACTAGCGACATCAACAAATCCTATAAAGCACTCGGTTGTCATCTGAAACCACAATCCAGAAGACACATAAGACACAAAAAATAAAGATAAAATACTAACTCTACAAACATGTATAGTTATAATGCAAGAAAAAGCATGAGGCCTAATCATAATACCTTTTTAGGTAGAAACCATTTCTGGGCTCAGGAAACTTAAAACCCTCGTAATTGGTTAGCTCATAAGATCCTTTCTTCAGTGCTTTCGAGACAATATACGTTCCAAGACACACAAATTTGAATTTCCCTGCCCCCAAGGGATCTTTGTCCTGGTCATAGAACAAAACAAGGTCTCCTTGAGAGAACACCCTTGGTTTTATAGATTTGTCATACTAACGCTTGACATGGATTTTGTGGGATTCGTTTGCTATGAGCGCATTGTGGCGTTGTTCATCTAAGTGCTCTAAATGCAGCAAATTCTCCTCTAAAGATGAAGTTTCCAGAAGCAGTTGGATAGCCAACTTAAAAGAGGGGATTTTGCATTCAACTGGAATGACTTCCTCCACCCTGTGAATGAGTTGGAAAGGTGAGAACCCAGTAGCAGTATTAACATTAGATCGGCAATCCCAAAGAGCGGGATACAACATGATGTCCTAGTTAGATCTACTGGCATTAACGGTCCTTTGAAGGATGGTTTTCAAAGTCTTGTTGACCGCTTCGACCTGACTGTTCACCTATGGATAAAATGAAGACGAGTGTTTTTGTCGAAAACCTAACATGGTATACAACTCAGTCATCATATTGTTTTGAAAATGTCGACCATGGTCCATGACGATCTCTTTGGGAATACCAAATCTAGCAATGATTTGGTTAAAAATGAAATAAGCAGTTGTTTCTTTGTCTTCTCTCATAATAGGCATTGCCTCGGCCCACTTTGTAAAGTAGTCAACGAAAACGATGATATGATGGTTTCCTCCTGCCGAAGTTGGATTACAAATCATGAAGTCAACCCCCCACTTGGTGAAGGGGCTTGCTGTGATAAAAGGATGGAGAGGATCCAGGTGTGCTCGCATCTTCTTGGTAAAAAACTGACAAGGTTGATAATGTTTCACAACTTCCACACAATCCTTGAAGATCGTGGGCCAAAAATAGCCAGCATGCAGTATTTTCTAAGTTGTTTCCAACCCAGAAAGATGACCTACACAGGCTCCACTGTGGGCATCATTCAATACTGTTTCAGCTTCCTCTAAGGTTAAAAAATGATGTAAGATGGAATATACCCCACGTCTGTACAATGTGTTAGAAATAATGAGGTAATTGCGTGCATTATGTTCTAGTTTTTCATTGTTCATCCCTGGAGAAAGTAGGGGGGCACCTCAAAGTCTGGAGATATATAAACATATCTCCATACCCGGGTCAGAAGTTGCAATGAGAAAAATGTGTTCATCTGGAAAAGATGAATCTTCCTCATTGTTGGTTATGTCACTAGGGAACTCAGAAATAAGCTCAGCAAACACTAGAGAATTCTTAGACTTAGCGGACTGGAAAGTTAGATCAAATTCCTGTAGAAGAAAATCCATTTATTGAAATTACTGTCGATGATACGTCGGGTTAATACATATTGAATGGGATCGAATTCTGCAATAACTGTGGTTGTTCGCAATAAGATGTAATGATGTAGTCTCTGAACAACATGGACGACAACTAATGCCAATTTATCTACGTGGTAATAATTGAGCTCAGGAGTTACCAATGCGTGTAAAAGATAATAAATGAGATGCTCCTAGAGCTTGTCATCCTCTTGAACAAGTACTATACCAATCGTGGAAATAGATGCCTCGAGGTATAGAAGGAAGTCCTTAGTATACTCTAGTGGGCTCAACAAGGGGGTTGATAGTAGTTCCTTTTTCAAGGTATCAAATGAAGTCTATGCAACCTCATCCTAGAAAAAATGGGTGTCTTGTTTGATCAATCTCATGAATCCCTTGGTGATTTTACCATAGTTTATAATGAAACATCGTAGAAAGTTCGGCATGTCCTACAGACTCTGAATTTCTCTAAGGGTATGAGGAGGATGTAGATTTACAATGGCCTCAACTTTCAATGGGTCGACCATAATGCCATGACTAGACATAATGAAACCCAATAAGCCTCCAGAATCGATACAAAATACACATTTGTTAGGATTCAAACGAATATTATAGTATCTGCATCTCTCAAAAATGAGTCGCAAATGATCAGGATGATCTCATCTCTTATGAGATCACGCTGGGAGATCATTCAAATATGGCTCGACTACATATTTAATGTCGTGGAAAGCGAAGTTCATGGCCCCCTGGAAGGTGGATCCAACATTCTTTAATCCGAACGACATCTTCCGCTAAGCAAAGGTACCCCAAGGAAAAATGAAAGTCATTTTGTGTTGGTCTTCAGGTTTTATTTGGATTTGGTTGTACCCTAAAAAACCATCCATGAAAGAAAATATTTCATGACCTGCACACGCATCAATGATCTGGTCTATAAAAGGTGCAAGGTACTTTTCCTTTGGACATGATTTGTTAAGGTCCCTAAAGTCCGTACATACACGTATGGTTCCTTTCTTTTCATCGTCTGGGACTGGGTTGGAGACCCATTCCGTCATGTAGTTTTTCAACCTCAGCCTTAATGGTCGTTTCCTTTCGAGGGTTCACCGGTCGAAGCTTTTGTCTCACTGTTTTAGCATTAGGGTAAGTCATGATGACATGCTCAACTATAGAAGGGTCAATGCCTGGAATATCCTTGTAATACTAGGAAAAAACGTTGTGGAATTCCTTAAATAAGTTGGTGTACAAACACTAGTACAAAATGAGAGATAAGTGACTAGGAGACTAAAAATGTTAGTCGCCACAGGTTTTTTAAGGGATAAACGACTAAAATTGAGCAATTATAAGTGTTCGAACTTTAAATGACTAAGATAAATGACTAATTTAGTCACGGGATCAAATATACGACTAAATAACAAGTGACTAAAATAAGAATGACTAATGTAAATGACTAATTTAGTCATAGAAACAAAAATATGACTAACTAATTTAGTCACTCATTACTCATTTTCTACTAGTGTATATATAAATAAAGATTAAAACTTGCACAGAACTTTTCGCCTATTGGGGAGCCTTGGTGATTGCCAATAGAAAAGAGATTCCTTCCCTTCAACTAACTGGGGACTCCTCAGCCATTATTAACTGGCTCAAAGGCAAACATCGACTTTAGATTCCACTTCTAATTCATTGGCAAAGACATATTAAGAATCTGATTGAGCGGTTTGAGGTTGTTCATTTTACTCATATCACTCAAAATTTCAATGAGAAAGCGGATTCCCTATCCAAAGCAGGCCTAAGTATGGATGATGGCTGGGAACATATTCATGGTTACCAGGACAATATTCTCATTGAAGACTCTTGGATGAGACTTTATTGATCCATTTATAGGTGGCTGGGGGATTTTTGTTGTTTCTTTTCCTTTTTGGGGGTGTTTAGTTTAAATCTATCCATCAGTATTATGAACTATTAGAACTATTTTTTATTTTTTGCCTATTATATCAGGATCTTGTCAGGGTCCGATCTTCTGTACTGTCTGTAATATCTGTGACTATCACATTATTCAGAATTATTGTAACTTATTTGATTCATCCTTTGAATAGCAAGAAGTTTTTTTACTTCTGTAAAACAAAAAAAATGTAATAGTAATGTATTTCATTAACAAAAGTATCTAAAGGTATTATTTCATTAACAAAGGACTCTAAATGTATTTCATTCACATTTGGAGCTTCTCATGCAATAAATTAGCATGGGACGACATGGGACAAGGTTCAATTTTGGCACCAAACCAAAATACTTTATTGGTGGGAAGGGGTCATCCTACGAAGCAATTGAAGCAATTGAGAGTAGAGGTAAGGGGTTTGGGGGCTTCTGTGCATATTCAACTCATCTCTTAAAGGTCCATATGGAGAAGAAATCTATTGTGGGGAAGAAATACATTATAGAAGAAAACAAAATATATTATATGTCTTTTAGTTTCTTATGGAACAAGTTCCCCTTTTCAAGGTCGTGAGCTTTTCTATAGTAATGGAAGCCATACTTGGAAAATCAGTGATGTGATTTTGATTTCTAGCAAAAATTTTATGCTTTCTATCTCAGAGTGGGACACTTTATTTATCCCCGTTTTAGGTTTTGGGTGGAAACCACAGAGGACATGGAGAAAGCTAGAATTCAGAAGGATTCGAATTGAGGAAGGTTAGCTCGCAAAATAAGACACTCTTTATCCCCGTTTTAGGTTTTGGGTGGAAACCACATAGGACATGGAGAAAACTAGAATTCAGAAGGATTCGACTTGAGGAAGGTTAGATCGTAAAATAAGAAATGTGCCCCATAATATCACACTTCTCTCTTTTGATTTTAGGTCAGTAGGAAATTTATATTGAACTTTGAACTGTTCACACCCATTTACATCACCAAATCCAATATCTCTGCTAACACCATAACCATTGATTTCCAGGGAGAAAGAGAAGTAGAGCATGCCATTTCCAACAACAATTCCACTATCATATATCTCTGCAAGAAAAACCGTCTGAAAGAGGCCCTGCACATCTTACATGGTATGTACAATCCAAACTCCTCTAATTATATTTCTCTATTGCAAGATTGCATTCACAACAAATGGGTACCTCAAGGAAAAATAGTCAATGTCCACATCATTCGCAGTCAAATTCAATGCCATGACAACATCCTTTTGAGTGATAGGATAGTGACCCTATATTCCTGTTGTGGGTATCTGGTTGATGCTTGCAAAGTGTTTGAGGAAATTCCAAAATGAGATGTCAAGGTCTAACATATGAGGTTTGAGGCTGTTTTATCAGATGATGATTTCCAGAGCCCAACCAAATGGATTGGTATATTTATTGTGTATTATCATATGTTATATGATTTCCATTTTCAAATTTGACATTGGATGGTTTTTTCATTTTCTTCATAACTTCATTCCATGGTCCACGGAAAATTCTTATGTATGATCATGAGTCATATGATATACTTTCTTATAACTTCTATTGCAATTTTGGGATTCCATATTTCAAATATGTTATTTTTTCTTTTTATTTAGTGTAATATTTCAATTCTAATCTATTTTTAATGCAAAAAAAAATACATTTCTATAAATACTTTACTTTTTATATTTTTCTATATATCTAGTCTGTGTTGGGTTTACTGATGAGTTTTTGTTGTAGTCACAAGTGAAGTTTGACTAGTGGGATAAAATGAATCTTGTGCTGAGTCAAGTCTGGTTCCTTTTCTTAAAAGGTTTGGATTGGACTCTTATGACCAATGATCTTAGCTTGTCAACTTATAAAAACAACTCATTTTCTGCCTCGAAACAACCTATATTCAATCTCCCCTCCACCTCTACATATAAGATGAGACTATGCACTATGCTCTCCATCAGTTGAAGCTACCTTAAATTGTTGGTGACGAAATTATGGTAGCCTCTCCTTCAACCCTGCATCTAAGATGAGACCATGCATAGTCGATGGTCTCATCATTAGATTGTTGTTTCATCTTAGTAGGTTGTGAAAAAAAATACCCCCTCTTCAACTTTTCATTTGCATGGAATCTCAACTCATATTTTGATGTTATGTTTAGAAAGTACCCAATAAAATTTAAAGGTCAATGGAGATATTTGGACTGCCTATTGTCAATGATCTCCCAGAGCCAGTTCTTTGGACGTATTTTCCGGATAAGGGTCTCTACTTCCCTCCTTGGTCCTATCCATGGCCTCATTAAGGTAACTGATTTCATGGTTTTCACTATCCACAATATAAAGAACTCTTAGAAGACTCGAGAGTCTCTAAAAATGTGACCACTTCCTCAACATATCTCCAAAATATGTCATTGTAACAAATAGTTGCAATCTACAGGCTGATTTTAGCCTTTGATTATTTGGACTGCCCACTTGTGGGCCACAAATATCCCTTTTGGATCTACCTTTTGTATAAAAATAGACTAAGAATCTACGAAGTTTGTAGAAAATATAGTCAGAACAAGGAAAACAAGTTCATTACCTCTAGTCTAAGCTCGCATCATGCTAAGTACCGTAATGTGATTATACATACTTTTGTAATATACTTATACTTCTTTACAATTCTCTGAACACGAAAATGTCTATGAATATCCCCTAAAATGAGGTCTATGTAATGCGTGGCATATGTGGTCCACAAAATGGTGGTGTCTCTCCATCAACAATTTCCCAATATCCACATAGTTGGTTGCATTGCCTATGACTACTTGCATTATGTTTTCTATGCCTACCTCTAAAATAACTAAATTGATTAATTCATGAAGAAGATGAATAATTTTTACCTAGTCAAACTCATCAATGAATTTAAAGAACATGGTGGTATTGGGGTAAGTGACTAGGAATTTAAGTAAAGTTCTATTTCCCTTGTTGGTTCATCCCAAATGCCTCATGGGACCCTTTGATGTCTTGAATTGATTTAGTTAACATTTCAGTTCTTAAGGATGTAGAGGAAGGGGTTTGATCATGACTAGCAAAGGAAATAATATATATCATGCTTCCAATAGAGGCTCTTGACCATATTGAAGGGAGTGGCTGAATAATACTATAAGTTCTCAGTTGCTTCCTAGAATTCTCATAAAAAATTTCTTCCAAATTGTGCCATCCAAGGTACGTTGGGAGCCAAGTATAACTAGAAGTAGATCGAGATGTAGTATTGGTGCCCCAAGCCAACATGTTCACACTAACAACACCAGTGGGGAAAATTTACATGCATTTTTTTCACTTTGTACTTCTAGTTATACTTGTTATGCACCTTCGAGTAGGTATTGGATCCGCTTTGTGTTTCTTGTTCTTCTAAGGTTTCCTCTTTATATTCTTCATAACATGTTCCCTGATATTGTGTTGTGGGTGTATTAGATAACCATGTAAATGTGTGGAAAATGTGTTCCCTAGTGCTCTTCAAGACTCCAAACAGTTTTGCAATCTTTGTAGAAGTCGTGCTAGGGCAAAGTAGGACGTGATTTCCTTGTCACCCTTAAATTGATTGATTTTGGTGTTCACTTGAACCTGAATTTGTCCCATCCGAAAACTCATTTCATGGATTTGAAGAGTGTTAGGTATTATTCACATGATAATCATAAAACAATAAAAATCTTTCACCCTCAAAATCTACAACCGATTTCCCACACTGTGGTTTCCCCCTTTACACAAAGTCACCGGGTTTCAATTTGGATGAAAATATATATTAAGGAAGAAAAACATGGGTATGTGCAGTTGAGATATTGGAACTGTGATTTTGTGATTGTATGTAGGATTTATGTTTGTTTGTTCCTGCTCCCTTCATAACAATTCTAGTGTGACAATCTTTTCTGAACAAACATTCAAAAATCACATAGTTCCTGGTATTATTATCCAGTATCAAAAGTCCGTCAGAATGATAAAATAACAAGGAAAATATAATATAGTTCCCATAGGGGCACTTCAATATGGTGTTTGTTTCCATATATCTAATATTATCGAAGTATTCCATGTGTGCATCCTAGCTCTCTACTAATAAGTTTGTTGGATGTTAAATATTCCTTTTGTTTTTATTTTATTTTATTAAACCTGTCTAATTTTAACTTGGATTACATTTCTAACTTATTCATTGTGAATACATAGTATCTATTTGATAGATCAACTCCTCCTATTCTGTGTGAGATAGTCAGAAGTTACATTTACTACACGCCACATGCTTGGATGGCTAGTCTTGTTAATAGAGATGGAAAATGGGTGAGAATGCTTGTTGATGATTGTCATCCTGTTGACATAAGATGAGAGGAGGACCCATAATAATTTTATAGGCGAGGTCACAATTCTATTGTTTTTCTAATATTCCCTTTTTATACTTGTATTTGGGTGGTGTTGTTTTGTGTTTTCTATAAAACAAAGGCCCTAAAAAATCCAACACAAATTCCAAACATCATTTTTAGATGTCATTTGAAAACTGTGAGAGGTTTGACAGCACCACCAACAAAAAGCATTTGGAGAGAAAGTAGCACATTGACAACATCGTTTCAAGAGAAAAATAATAGTCACAACATAACAACAAGCATTTAAATAGTGGATTTGGTATAGCGAATTTATCTTTAGGCCGTTTTGGATTGCAATCTTTGTGGAAGTCTTTTGTTATAGGAAGAAAACCCTCCTTTCTTCTATTCCTTATTCTTTTTACTTCCAAGTTTTCTAATACAATTTTGAAATGGTATCACATTCATCTTCCGACTGTTGTATCCATGTTCGAGGGTTAGGGTATCGTGAACTAAATTAATATGTTTCTATGAAAAATTAATCTGAAACCTAAACTTGAATTTTGTGTGGCTGTATTGGTGTGAATGATGATCTAAAATCATAATTGAATTATCTCTATCATTGATGACGAAATCTATTTTTGTGAGTATTTTGATCACAGAAGATCTAGGAGCTATGGAGAACCTCACAAAATCGAATTAATTTGCAAAACCAGTGAAAAAACTTGAAAAAGGAGATAATTTTACACACAATGTAAGCTTAATCTTTGCATTAAATGACTGTATAACATATGAAAATGTTATTAATAGGTTTTTATTACATCCATGAGAAAATTCGAGAGCATTAGTGAGCTCAAGATGAGTGCACAAGTCAAAATTGCCAAATTGGCCTCAATCCCCCCTAGGTGGGTCCAACTCAATCCCAATCATCCCAAATAGTAACGAATTCAGGTGTGAAGGTGGCTGAAGCATGTTGGGTCATTAATGAGGCCAAGGCAGGCATGGGTGAGCAAGTAGAGGAGTTTGCGAGGACCAAGGGAGCAATAAATGCTCCAAATCTAGCCAAAATTGGGCAAAATCCACCCTAGCGCCCCTAGTCAACTGAAATTCCCCAAATCAAGGAGAGAGGGTGCTCCAACAATTAATGAGGGTGCACTTGTGGATAAAACAGGAGGTTGGGTGAACTGGTTTGCTTGGAAGTGGGTGTGAACACTCTCAAAAGTGGGTATTTGACCAACTAAAGTCACCTAGTCCAAACTATGGTGTAATTAAGCACATGAGCAATAAAAATTTGACTATGGTTATGGACTATCGCACTAAGTGTGGATTACTGTTCTAACACCCCCCCTTAACCAAAAATTAGTACAACTCATGAAAGATAAGTGGGA
The DNA here is from genome assembly GCA_027924585.1 of Larix kaempferi. Taxonomy (NCBI): domain Eukaryota; kingdom Viridiplantae; phylum Streptophyta; class Pinopsida; order Pinales; family Pinaceae; genus Larix; species Larix kaempferi. The sequence goes on from BSBM01000753.1 coordinate 20,792,381, forward strand.
GGCCTTGGCAACAAAGGCTCAAGTCACCTCATTACAAACATAAATTTTTATTTGTCCAAATGAACCAGGGACAAGAAGTAAAACCACATGGGATAAAAACTTCCCTCTAAAATGGACATGGGACTGAACCTGCAAATAAATTGCAGCAATCACCATCCATCACTCACTCCAAGCAAATCTCTCAAGTGAGTGAAGGTTTTCTCAGTAAAGCACGTGGTTAAAATATCTGCAGTTTGCTCGATAGATGGGCAATACTGCAATGAAATCACCATGTCATGCACCAAGCCCCGAATGTAGTGCATATGGATTTCAATGTGCTTTGTTCTTTGCCTCTGTACTGGATCAGTAGATATCTTGATGGCACTTTGATTATCCACCCAAATATTGGTTGGAGAATCAATAGGAACACCAAACTTCTGAAGAATGCCTTGCAACCAAACACACTGAGTGGCTGCGTTCACTGCTGCCCTATACTCGGCCTCTGTTGATGAAAGAGAAATGGTATGTTGTTTGTTACTTGACCAGAAAATGGGACCTTCAGAAAACATAAACACAAAACCTGAAGTGGAATTTCTATTGATGGGATCTCGAGCCCAACCGGAATCAGAAAATCCAGCTAGTTGTAGTGAAGAACCAACTGCACAGTGTACCCCAAAGCTCTTTGTTCCTTGGACATATTGAAGGATCCTTTTGGCTTCCTTCCAATGGATCTCATGTGGCTTCTGCATATACCTTTCTACAGCACTTATAACATAAGACAAATCAGGTCTTGTATGTGTAAGGTACAACAAACTTCCAACTAGCTGCCTGTAGAGAGTGCAATCCACCAACGGAGAGTCTTCAAATTCACCTAGTCTTATGCCTGAAAGGAATGGGAACTTGGATGCCTTACATTCAGCCATTTTAAACTTGAATAACAGGTGTGTAGCATACTTAGGTTGACTCAACAATATACCTCTCTCAGATTGCTCAATTTCCAAACCCAAAAATTGCCTTAGCAATCCTAGGTCGCTCATCGCAAATTCACTGTGCAGGGAAGCTTTAATTGAGCCAATTTGTTTGTTGCAGCTCCCTATAATTAAAATATCATCAACATACAGTACAATAAACTTCAAATTATCATCACATTGCTGCAAATAAACATTTGGATCATACTTGCATTGACAGAAACCAATTGAGAGCAAAAAGGCATCCATTTTGGCATACCAAGCCCTGGGGGCTTGCTGGAGTCCATAGAGTGACTTCTTCAATTTGAAAACAAGTGTGGGATCCTCTTGGAATCCTTTAGGTTGCTGCATATATATCTCTTCCTTTATCTCACCATGCAAGAATGCACTTTTAACATCCATGTGGTGAACTTCCCAACCCTTACTAGCTGCCATGGCTAGAGCTAGTCTAATTGAGTCCATCTTTGCAACCAGTGCAAAGGTCTCTGTATAATCCACCCCATGGATTTGTGAGTAGCCCTTAGCCACTAAACTAGCCTTGTACTTCAAATTAGAACCATCAGCAACAGGTCTGGTTCGAAAAATCTACTTACATTGCACAAGTTTTCTCTTGGGAGGAAGAGGCACCAAATCCCATGTTTTGTTCTCTTGGAGAGATTGGAATTCTTCTTGCATTGTTGCTCTCCACCTTGGATCATGATGAGATTCCTGATATGATATTGGATTAGACCCAATCATCATATAACATTGATCATCAATTTCACTTTCATTTGCAAAGGAAGCATTGATTGTTTGAGATCTAGTCTTCCTAGGCTCTTGGGGATTGCCTGCCAATTTACCTGCAGCTTGTATGATTTTTTCAGCCCACTTGGGCCTTGATGGTGACTCATGTACAGCAATGTAATCTTCAGCCATTTCATCTTCATAAATATCAGAAATATCAGAAGTGGAATCATCACTAATTTCATTAAGGTTTGGAGGAGAAGAGTTTTCCCTCGGTGCAAGCTCAAAATCTGGAATTGGTTCTTCTTCGAATTGCACACTTCTCTCAATAAACGTTTTGAGTGTGGATGTGTCAAAGAGATTGTATCCCTTTGTGTCCTCACCATATCCAACCATGATACATTCTCTGCTCTGTGGCTCCAAAGCCTTCCTCTTTTCTGATGGAATTCGAGCCCATGCTCTAGACCCAAAAATCCTGAAATTTGACACATTTGGTTTTTGGCCAAACCATGCCTCATAGGGGGTTTTTCCTTTGACTGATTTGTGAAAGGCTCTGTTCTGAATATGAGCAGCACGATTGATGGCTTCATCCCATAGCTTAGGGCTTAGATCCCTAGCTTCAATCATGCAAGTGGCCATCTCTTTGAGAGATCTATTTTTCCTCTCTGCCACACCATTTTGCTGAGGTGTGTAGGGGATTGAATGTTTCATTTGGATGCCAAATTCCTCACAAAGATGTTGAATGTTATTATTCACATACTCATTTCCATTATCACTCCTAAGGATCTTTATCTTATGACCACTATGATTCTCCACTAAGGCCTTCCAAATCTTCAATTTCTCAAACACTTCTGACTTCAATTTAAGGAAGTAAACCCAGCAGAATCGAGAGTAGTCATCTATGAATGTGAGTACATACATTGATCCACCATATGATGGAGTGGGAAGAGGACCAATGAGGTCTGAATGTACCAATCCAAGTGGTTGAGTGGCTCTCCTTTCCATTCCCTTCTCATAGCTATGCTCAGGATGCTTTCCAACTACACACCCAATGCATGCACCATTTGAAGATCTGATTTCTGGAAGCCCTTCTACCATCTCGTCCTTGTGCAGTGTCTGGAGATATTTGTAGTTCATGTGGCCAAATATTTCATGCCACAACTTGGAGGTCTCGTTGGCATGAGAGACAAGAACATGGTCACTAAAACTTGGAATGAAATTGGAGAATTTGTACATTCTCTCTTCATGATCAACATACCCTACAGCCACAACTTGATTTGAATAAATATCTGAGATTTCTACCAAATCTAGAGTAAATGTTACTCTCTTGGCTTCTCCTGTCTGGGTCATTTGATAAACTGATAGCGAATTTGCATCCAATGAAGGTACATAGAGCACATCACTGAAATAGCCATGCTCCATGTCAAGCCTACCAATTCCCTTGGTCTGGATTTCTGAATCATCTCCCATTCGAACTGTTGGGCCACCATTCGAATGCATAGAGGAGAAGAGTTCTCTGGATGAAACCATATGTCTGGAAGCTCCTGAATCAATGATAAAGGATGAGGGATTCAAAATACCTGCTACCAAAGAATGACACTTCTCCTTATTGTCAGGATTTGAGGTGCTCTCTTTCTTCCTTGCGCCCTCAGGGACTGGGATGTTGTTCTTCTCCAGCAGATGCGCCATTGAGTCAATGGTTTTCTTCATGCATGAGCTCTTTGGATGCCATCCCCTATGACAATAGGTGCATTTGGTATTTTCCTTTCCCTTCTTGTCCTTCTCCTTTGACAGATTCGAACCCCCATCTGCAGAATTGGTCTTGTCAAACTTCCTCTTCTATTGCTGCTTCGAATTATTGGCTTTCTGCTTGCCTTTGTTGGCATTTGAAACACCCATTGCCAATGCTTGGTCCTTTGATTTTATGGTGCCCATCTGAACTAGTTTGTCCTGCTCCTGAGTGAGACACTCAATGAAGGTAGGTAGTGATGGCGTTTTCCAATTTCGAAGGGTCATTTTGGCTGAGTGAAATGTGCTAACAAATACAGAGAATTCTGAGCCTAGCTTGGAAAGGATGGACAGAATCAGTTGTTCCTCCTTCTTAACAATTCCACATTGTTGCAGTTGAAGCACTAGAGACTTGAACTTCGTGAAGAACTCCTGGATGGTTTCAAAATGCACTGGGCTCAAGCTAATGAGCTCATTTTCAAGTTGGTGGCCTCTCAGTTCATCAGTTTTCCCAAAGAGTGATTCTAGCTTCACCCATACTTAGTTGGGGGTTGTCAAACTGTCTATATGAAACAAGAGTTCCCTTGAAATGCTGAGGCATAACAATCCATAAGCTTCATCAAGTCGATTGTAGTACTTTGCTTTCTCCACAGCAAAATTTGGCTCCACTTCTGTGCCCATGGTTACTCTGTAGAGACCCTTAGATCTCAGCTTGATAACCATCTCAGCCTTCCAATCGAAAAAATTGAAGGGTGTGAGCAACATTTGGTTTGCTTCCATGACTGCTGCGTTAATGGTGAGAAAACTACTGAAACACCTGCAAAAAACACTCAATTTTTATCTGGAAATCCTCTCTAGAATGCAGTTCAATGCTCAATATTGACCTGCAACTCACTAACTCCATGATGGATCTGATACCATGTGAGTATTTTGATCACAGAACATCTAGGACCTATGGAGAACCTCACAAAATCGAATTAATTTTCAAAACCAGTGAAAAAACTTGAAAAAGGAGATACTTTTACACACAATGTAATCTTAATTTTTGCATTAACTAACTTTCTAACATATGAAAATGTTAGTAACAGGTTTTTATTACATCCATGAGAAAATTCGAGAGCATTAGTTAGCTCAAGATGAGTGTACAAGTCAAAATTCCCAAATTGGCCTCAATCCCCCCTAGGTGGGTCCAACTCAATCCCAATCATCCCAAACAGTCACGAATTCAGGTGTGACGGTGGCTGAAGCATGCTGGGTCATTAATGAGGCCAAGGCAGGTGTGGGTGAGCAAGTAGAGGAGTTTGGGAGGACCAAGGGAGCAATAAATGCTCCAAATCTAGCCAAAATTGGGCAAAATCCACCCTAGCGCCCGTAGTCAACTGAAATTCCCCAAATCAAGGAGAGAGGGTGCTCCAACAATTAATGAGGGTGCAATTGTGGACAAAACAGGAGGTTGGGTGAACTGGTTTGCTTGGAAGTGGGTGTGAACACTCTCAAAAGTGGGTATTTGATCAACTAAAGTCACCTAGTCCAAACTATGGTATAATTAAGCACATGAGCAATAAAAATTTGACTATGGTTATGGAATATGGTACTAAGTGTGGATTATTGTTCTAACACCCGCCCTTAACCAGAACTTAGTACAACTCATGAAATATAAGTGGGAGGCCTTGGCAACAAAGGCTCAAGTCACCTCATTACAAACAGAAATTTTTATTTGTCCATATGAACCGAGGACAAGAAGTAAAACCACATGGGATAAAAACTTCCCTCTAAAATGGACATGGGGATGAACCTGCAAATAAATTGCAGCAATCACCATCCATCCCTCACTCCAAGCAAAGCTCTCAAGTGAGTGAAGGTCAAGTCTCAGTAAAGCACTTGGTGAAAATATCTGCAGTTTGCTCGGTGGATGGGCAATACTGCAATGAAATCACCCTGTCATGCACCAAGCCCCAAATGTAATGCATATGGATTTCAATGTGCTTTGTTCTTTGCCTATGTACTGGATCAGTATATATCTTTATGGCACTTTGATTATCCACCCAAATATTTGTTGGAGAATCAATAGCAACACCAAACTCCCGAAGAATGCCTTGCAACCAAACACACTGAGTGGCTGCGTTCACTGCTGCCCTATACTCGGCCTCTGCTGATGAAAGAGAAATGGTATGTTGTTTCTTACTTGACCAACAAATGGGACCTTCATCAAACATAAACACAAAACCTGAAGTGGACTTTCTATCGATGGGATCTCTAGCCCAATCGGAATCAGAAAATCCAGCTAGTTGTAGTGAAGAACCAGCTGCACAGTGTACCCCAAAGCTCTTTGTTCCTTGGACATATTGAAGGATCCTTTTGGCTTCCTTCCAATGGATCTCATGTGGCTGCTGCATATACCTTGCTACAGCACTTACATCATAAGACAAATCAGGTCTTCTATGTGTAAGCTACAACAAACTTCCAACTAGTTGCCTGTAGAGAGTGCAATCCACCAATGGAGAGTCTTCAAATTCACCTAGTCTTATGCCTGAAAGGAATGGGCACTTGGCTGCCTTACATTCAGCCATTTAAAACTTGAATAACAGGTCTGAAGCATACTTAGGTTGACTCAGCAATATACCTCTCTCAGATTGCTCAATTTCCAAACCCAAAAATTGCCTTAGCAATCCTAGGTCGCTCATGGAAAATTCACTGTGCAAGGAAGCTTTAATTGAGCCAATTTTATTGTTGCAGCTCCTTGTAATTAAAATATCATCAACATACAGTACAATAACCTGCAAATTATCATCACATTGCTGCAAATAAACATTTGGATCAGACTTGCATCGACAGAAACCAATTGAGAGCAAAAAGGCATCAAGCACACTAGAATACTTAAAGGTACATGAAGGCTCCCTTTTGATAATTAGTAATCTATTATTTTATGGGAAAATATATTTGTAGGTTATCTTTAGTTGAACCCTAGGGTTTCATTTTTCTAGTTTAGCTCATGCTTATTTTGCTTATGGAAGGTTTTATATGATACATCAAACTTAAAGGTTAATTTTGAAATAGGTCATAGTGTGGATTACTTTGTATACTTCTAGTTGAATGGTACAATGTATAATCACTACTGTTTTAGCACTTTGAATTGAATAACATACACCTTAGTTCCTATTTTCCACACACACAATTCTATTCTACTACCCAACTAATATATTGAACACCCAGATCCATAATGTATTTCACAATATAGTTGTGATTTTTTGCAAATAGTGGACTTATGGTTGTTCTTTGTCAAGATAATTGTAATATCTATTCCCTTTGAATCATTTGGGAGTTCGCATTATTTATATATGGATGTTTTTTTGGTGCAACAATTATACATGATTGAATGTGATGATATCTTGTCAAACTGTGTGCTTATAGTATTTGAGAACTTGTTAGTAAAAAAATTTCTTCCTTGTTTGGCTAAACCTTTTTGTTTACTAGAGAGGGTGCAAAAGTTCAAAGTTTAGATGAGTTCCCTTTACAAAATATGAGAGGTATCTATTCTTTCAAAGTGACCTTGGACTTGCACCTGGCCGTATCCACATAGAAGGCCGTGTTAGCATGGGCAGTGAGCTAGTCAAGATATGAACATAGGTTTTCATTGTTGTAAGCACATTAAGCATGATGTGAATTTACCCTACCTTTCTTACATCCTTTAAGAGGATGGAATGCATTTGCATTAGGCCTGGTGTGAATTTCTATGTAGACTGCATGTATTTTATAAAGTGGGGTGGGTGTTTATCCATGACGGTGGAAATTTTTGTGCATGCATTATCTGGAATAGCCGTGGGAATTTCACAACAATCTAGGATTGTCCTACATATTCCATATGAACAACAATTATACATTCCCTATTGCTAGAGTCAGTGTCTCTAGTGTTTCACCTTTCAATAACTATTGTTATTTATTCTCAGTTGACTAACAAGATATATTCCTATTGACCTTCACTATTCAGAAATTCAGCAGCAGTAAGAGATCTAGCAAATTTTCCATGGATGCAATACAATCAACCTACTTTTTCCTTTCTTTGATACCAACTGACCTATAAGCCCCCCAAAAAATCCCAATAAAATCAAAATGATTACAAGAAAAACAATACAAATACTTGTAAATATAATCTACATTGCAAATTTTTTAAGGAACGATTTTTTTTGTTTTTTTTTGCATTCCTGAGGCTGAAATTCTTCTAGAATATTTAACAAACTACATATTTGTGTATCTAATGAGATGTATACTTCCGTATTGGAGCTAAAACATATCCAAAAACAATGCAGTAATAGAGAACATATCGGGATTACTAAAGCAACTCCAATAAGAAGCTGGAAGAGCAATATAAAGAGAAGAAAAATGGTTATAAGGAGATACGACTAGGAACTAAGAAACCACAAATACAAGATGAGAATGAATAGAGATATTCTTTAAACCAAGGATGTTGACATCTTGCAACTTCCTAACACCCAAGGCCGAGTCGGCGAGTGATGATATTCTTGTCATCCACTAGTTGGGTTCTAAGGAAGCTTTGCTGCTTGACTGACCTCATGATGGAGATTTGAGCTTGAGGCCCCTTGTGACCAGAAACATCTAGAGGCCAAAAATAAGAGGAAATGAGTTTGAAAGAAGCAAATATAGGAAGAACTATCCCCAAGAATAATCCATAAAAAACGGAGCATCTCACAAAAGAACAACGCTAGACATATTTGGTCCCTGTACTGCTCAAAGAACACAAGAATTAATGAGAGTCTTAGAACATCCCATTATAACAACCTTGGATCTCATGATAGATAGGGAAACTAAAAATGAAATGTTCCTCCAACTCAAGGTCTTGTAGGCATAGTTTGCAAATACAATGCTCCTTTGGACAATGATGATTCATCTCCATGTCTAAGTAATGAGAACCAACATGAAACTAAGTTAGAGGTTCTCTTAGGTTGCAAGATAGTTGCAATCTTGTTTAAGCAGGTGTATAGATGAAAGCATCCTTAAAATGCATCTAAGCATGAATTTTAATAGATACCTTCCTTATCTTAGGTTCTATTCCAACATTTACATTTTCTAGGTGTTCCATGTCTCCAACTAACCATGCGATATAACTATCTGTAAGACCGAGTGGTTGAGTGGACTATCCTGGAAGCCGAGACCCACTCTTTTCAATAGACACCTTCCCAAGTAATATTCCAACATTTCAATTTTTCTGGGTGTTCCAAGCCTCTATCTAACCATGACTTATATCATTTGTAAAATCGAGTTATTGAGAGGATTGCATTGGAATCCTAGACCCCCTCTTTTCCATCGATGTCATTGTTATCTTGGGTCCTATTCCAGTATTTCCATTTTGTGGGTATTCCAAGCCTCCCACTTGACCTAGCGATGAAAAATAATTGTCTGTATAATCCAGTGGTTGAATGGACTGTCTTGGAATCCCAAAACCACTATTTTCCATAGATATTGTTGATCTTCCTGTTCTAAGTTCAAAGCATAAATCATGGGGGTTAGTAGCATCCACGTTTGCAACCGGAAATATTGATATCATCATTGGATTATTAATGGTTGAGTGTTCATCACCACATGCCATCTGCATTACTAGACAATCGATTTTCCCATGACCTTCCTGCCCACATAATCGACACTACTTAGGAATTCGAAGTGTGCCTTTAATTTTTTCCAATTCCCTTAATTGAGCTAGTTTGTGTAGATTGTTGCGTTCCTCTATAGGAACAAGCAATTTTTCAACCATCCTGCAAGCCTTCTCTAGAGAATTCTTATTATCTGCTTCTACCAAAACATGCAGTTCTTCATTGTCTGATGGCTTTGGCTTCTTTGATAACTTATGGGATCCTCTCACTCTTAACATTATCGAAGCCCCAGTTTCTTGTTCCATTTCTTTATGTGTATTTCCACAGGGACCCATGATAAGCCCAATGTTCTATCCAGGCCCTTAATAGAGCAGAGACCAAGTATCCAATCCCTTGAGGTGCAAACCCCTTTTTAAAGTCCTAAACTTCCTCAAATATTTGATCCCTATTGGCCCTTGATAGAGTTAAGATGGATCTATACTGGTATGCATCAATACCATATCATGTGGGTGCATGGTATTTCACCCTACTTGATCCTGCTTGTTTGAGGTGGAGTTCCCAAACATATTTTCCATTTTGTACCAATGACAAGGTGACGACTTGTGCAAGCCTCCTTGCTTATAATGTTCTTAACGATAGCCTCAATAAAACCTAGTAACTATAACTAGACCGAGTCTTTCATTAGACATCAAGTAGATAAAAGGAATCAACAATAGCAACAAATGCATCATACGAGTGGAGCCATTGTTTTATCTCCATTCTTAACACCTTATCCACATGCACTTGCTATGATTCTTCAATTGTTCCACTTGACATGGAAATGGTAATGTGAATCCTAGATCTTAACACTGTCAAAGGGGGAAACAACCTGCTTCTGATCCTTCTCTTGCGGTTAACATAACTGTCATATCATGAGCGTGCATGGTCCTTCCCCTCACTTGATCATGATGGATTGAGGTTGAATGACCACATTTATTTTCTATCATGTACCTATGATATGTGTGACCTCTTATGGTGGCCACTTGTGCAAGCATTCCTTCTTTATACTGTTCTCAATGTCTTGTTACCTCAATATTAGCATTGATACATCTCAGCAATTAGATGTATAGAAAATTTGTGAAAAAATAGCATGTAAGATGATGTTTTTGGGAGTTCCATAGTACAGATATTGGTTTCTTGTTGTCCATAATTTTTTTTTATTACATCTCTCTCATATAAAACACTTGATTTGAGGAGTGTCTCTATGTTACACTTTCATAAAGAACATATGTATTTCCCTAGATCTGAGGGGTATTTATTTTACCAAATTTGGTTGGAATTAACACCTAACCTCCTAAAACTTGTGTCATTTGAGCATCGCAGAACATGCCAAGAATGGAACTTAGTACTCTCCATCAACCTCACTAGTGAATCAATGCATAATTGACTTGTCTTTGTTTTTTTGGTGAAATCCTGGGCAATAAAGGTGTCAATTTGCATCTTAATATGCACTGCAACGTGTATTATATATATATAATTTGGTGATTTTTAGAGTGAAAAAATTTTACCCCATCAAAATTAGGCGAAATGGGGCTTCAAAAAATGCAAATTGGCGAATCGTTTTTGGGAAAAAAACATGTAAAAATAGCCCATGGGCTAAATTTCGCCCCTAAAATTATGCTTGATTGGTTGGGACTTTAGACAATAGTCTATAATTTTATAGGGTCATATTTGAAACTAACCTACACATGGGGCATTTCAAGTGACCTAGAGCAGTAGCCTATTATTGCATTTTGATATATATTTAGCTCTTTTTGTCAGTTCATGATCATTCCTATTCTTTTAGTTATAATTCCTTTTTGAAGGAAATAATCTCATCCCAACCTCACACACATAAGTGAAGAATGGGGAATTTAGTACTAGGCCAACCTTGGCAGAGTGCTCCCCCTTCTTCCCTGGAATTTCTAGATGGAAGGTGGATTGACTGCCAGCCTCAAAAAAGGCTAGTAACCCCAAAGTACCTGATGGGAATTGATGTAGAGACCTCTGTAAATTTCACGCAAGTATCTACAAATAGCAATTAGCCCTTGAGGCTAATTATTGTATGATGTTATGGACCATGGTTCATTTACTAGCCTATTTTTCATGGCCTAGTCTATGATTTTTCACATAATGGTGATTGTGACATTTATTCTTGGTAGCATTAGTGATTATGTTGCAGTTTTATAGTTTCATGTAAATTGTATCATCATGTTCCATAGTTGAAATGTTGTAGGGTGATTTTTTATTTATTTTGGAATGCATTGTGGATGTGGATTGGTCATGTGGTCAATACCTAGTACATGTAGACCTAGCTAGTGGAAACTGGTATGCACTTGTATATATAGCTTCTCTCCGTTATCATATAAGCCCTGCCTTTAGTATGCCAATGGTTTACCTAGGTGTAGCACATAGGGGTTTTGTGATGTTACAGTGAGGCTGAAGGAGTTGTGTTGCTAGATAATAGTCTATGAGGCACTAATGTTAGTTATCCTATTATATGATGGGGTGTTGATTCATAGTCTATTTTATGGGGTAGAGATGAAGACATGATACCCATCTTTGGACTAGGGTCTCCATTGGGAGGTTTGAAAGATGGACATATAACTTCCCATGAATTCCCATTGCATAGACAATGAATTGGCTTGGTAATTGCATATTTGTACTTGCTTGAGCAAGCATGCATTGCGAACTAACAATATATTGATTCTTCATTTGTGATAATATGTTTCAGGTGATGCGAAACTAATCTCTAACAATTACCGCCCACATATGAGGCCTTCCAACATGAGGCTATGTTGTCGATTCCTCCTTGGACCCTGACATGTGGAAGATAGTGGTCAAGAGCAGGGTGCGTTCTAAACTCAATGAGATATTTTTCGCTGTTGCTAATGCCTTGATATGATTATTTTAGATACAACATTAGCTACTCATGCATTGATCATTAATATCTTTGTATGCATAAAAAACTGAGTTATAGCAGTTTGTATTTGTATATGACAAAAAGGGTAAAAACAATGTTTTCCTTGGCCTAGTCAAACTAATTTCTAGGTGTACTCGGTGTTTCTTTTCCAAGTGTTATTCATTTCTAAATCTTGGTATCTCAATAGCATTGTTTTGTGTCTCCAAATGTTTATTTTCAAAGTGTTATTCATTTCTTAATCCTGATATCTCAACTGCATCTTTTTGTGTCTCTGAATGTTTCAGGCATAGATAATGCTTGGCATGGTGTCTCCACAAATGGTATTGTCAATTTTCTCTTAAATTTAGTATTATCGACTATAGAATTTATTTAAAATAGAGTATATAGTTCATAATAATTAATAAATGTTTTTTATGACACATTTGCAGGGGCTCAATTTCCACCCAAATTCTCTGAAAATCTGCACAAATTTCAAGATCAACACACCGAGGACTCCCTATTTGGCTATCCAAAAATAGTCAAGAGTGAGGATGTTTCTGACCCTTTCCAATATCCTTTCTTGTTTCCTTTTTCATCTTGTTTATGAGTGCTAGATTCTGCTCCTCCTCACATGCCATCATAAGAATATTGTATCATGGAATACCATTAGGAATTAGAAAGGAATTGCATGGCTTCATAGTCAACATTTCTCATAAGTGGTGAACAGGATCAGATATGTTTAGCACAAAATCAAATTCAACCTGGGAAGCAAGACTAGATGCAGGTTGGGAAGCACGGTTAGGCCCACTATTACAACAATCTTGACCCCAAAACATTCCAATGCAGCAGTTAATGCAACCACCTCCAGTGCAGCCTTCATTTCAGGTTATCGAACCATTTCAATCTCAAGTGCCACAGATAGTATTTCATTCTCTACAAAAGGCATCTCAAAGTTTGTGTTTGACAGTACAAACTCCAATGCAGTCTCTACACACTATATAGCCTCAAGTTCCTCCTATTCATTCAGGTCAGCCTCAATGAATGGAAATTTTGTGTTTGGCTATTGCAAACAATAGTGGAGCCGTTACACTAGCATTTCCATCCCATTCATGTCTTGATGAGTCACTTTCTCAGTGAATGTCCTAGGCGTTTACAACTGTCTTTGCTACTACCCCAGCCCAGCCACTGCTTTGAAAATTTTGGTGCAGTAGCCATAACAACACGTTGCTCAATGTGAGAATGTTAATGAACTGTAAGTCCGTAACATTTCTCTCCAACTACTAGATCCCAGTTTGGACTGCAATCATTTGGGTTGTCAATTGTTGGTGCTCTAAGGAAAAGATGCTTCAAATATTTCCAAGCCTCATCAACTTTTTTCTGAAGACGGAAATTTTCAAATCTATCTTTTAAGTTCCTTTTTCGTGTATCCTCTTTCTGTAGTTGGAGGGTTCCTTAGGTTTTCCTTGACCTAGCATAGATTCCATGCTCTGATCTACTTTACTTTTCTTTCCCGTCTTCTTCTTTTTATAGGAAATTGTTTTCTACTCTTGCTTTGTAATAACATATTTGTATGCAGCAGTTCCATTGACCTACTTTTTTGGTCATTAGTTGGAGATTAATAAAATTATCTTATCTGATCTTATCTAACGTCATATCCAGACTTGGAATAACGAGGATGTGGTATATATTCCAATTGTTCGGTGTTCAAGATGGGAGGCTGAGGAGTTCAGTTCAAAGAAAAGAAGTGAGTGTAGACGTTGCTGGTAATGATGGTGGCAGTGGTGGTGAAGCAGACATTAGAGACATAAATGTGAATGTGCTTACCTCATATTTCATAAAGGTATGCAATGGTGATGGATCATGTATGGAAGAGTGGATGAGGAAGGTCACCATGATGTAGAGATCATAATATTTAGGGAAAATTTCGGACTAGAAGCCGATATTCAAGAAGTGATCACATGCAAATATTGCATCTTTTCCAACACAAGGAGTTGTGATGGTGATATAGCTGCAAAAAAAATATGTTCCAAGTATCTGGAGGACTAATTCCATGAGTGTTCGATATGTGTGAAATTACCTCTTATGAATATGCTCTGTAGTTTGTAGAGCCATAACATCAGATCCCATTGGGATTCCAAACAGTATACATCAAACTAGGAAAAACACAGAGAAGTGTGCAAAAATATATAAGAATGCGACAGCCAAATAGGTGGTAGAGGAGACATCATCTAAGTGAACACACTCTGAGAGAAATATGTTAGGCTGCCAAAAAAAAAAATTGCTTGGTGTTACTGAAGGTATCTGCACAATCGCAATAGGAAGAATTACTTGGTTAATACAGAGAGCGAATCAGATATATAAAGTATTTACTTGTTGTAGCTTAAGGGAATGTATCCCTATTAGATCAAGGTTGTAGAAGCCTATAGGTGAGGGGATGGAGCCCTCTTGATCTGAACTAACAATTCCACTACCTTGCAAGAGCTGGTACCCATTGGATCCTTTTCTACAAAAGTTGGATATGGAGGGCACTGGGCCCTCTTGCTTGCATTGGCTGCATAAGCTAGGAACACAAACTCTAATACCAATTGATATAGAATGAGATAGAAAATTAACAAAAAAGAACTTGTAATTAGATATTCAAGCATATTATTTACATAGAGCAACCTTCTTCTTATAGGCTTGTTGGATACAAAATGAGGAAACAATTATCCTTGACTACGTCTCCCTCTTTTATTTTAATATCATATTCTACTATTATTATTATCCACTGACTATGTTATGCTATTTATTATCATCCACTTCTTGGTGTCTAGATTTCTGTACCAAAATCAGCAAGAGGACTGATGTTGTAACTTCAAATTTCAAACTAAGTCCTTTGTGTTTCCAACATTAATGGTTTGTAACTTGGATATGATGTCACAGTCAGACACCTCAAAAAATTGGTAACCTCCAAAAGTGAAATTTTGTCCACATATTTATGCTTGGTTTTGATGTACCTGATGCCATTTCACTTTTGAGGTTGGATGACCTGTATGTTGAGATGTTTATTTCATGTATACTGGATTCATCCGTGGTAGTATAAGAAAGTATTTGCAGTTTTCATATAGTGTCATATCTCTTCTTGTATAGATTGGCAATGTTAAGAGCAAAAGTTAACTAGGTAGCCAATAAAAGGGGTACAGTTTCAACATTATTTTAAACCTGAATAACAGAGATCGATCTAGAAATGTCAAATTTTGTAAGGCAGCCGACTTGTTCTTCCAGTAAATCAGGAGGGACAACCTGTCTAAAGAAGTTTTAGGGCCAACTTATATACCCTTGATTCCTTAGATTTTAAAACAGATCTATATGCATCACTCTGTTATTATCTTCAGGTGGCATAATTATTAACCTGTAAAAAATATCTCAGGTCTGGTTACAAATTCTGTAAAGAGGATATGTTGAAGGTTTGATGTATTTCTAACCCACTTCCACTTTTCTCTATAGTAGATTGCTCCAATGCTTGCATCTCATAGAAACTTGATGCTAATGAGGGTTCACTATGTGATTTTTGGTCCATTTATACCATACACTACTTGGTATTCTCAAGAAATAATTCCCTAGAAATCATTTATACCATAACCCCTAGATCCCAAAACATGCTGAATTGCAGGAAACATGAAAAATTGAATACTGGAATAGAAATTTGCATACTAGATTTTTCATAGAGACAGGGCAGTCAACATTAGAAAAGGAAGAGGAAAGATTGACTATAAAATGAATAAGTCTGACATGATAGTTTGGAATATGAATATAGACTTATCTACAAACACCATATTGATGTTTACCAAGTCTCCTCGTAAGTTGTCACAATGGTTCCATTCCAGCAAAAAGAGGTTGATAATGGAGGGTTTGAAACAAGTTGTAATATCATAAGATTTTTGAAGATAGTCATTGCTTCAGTAAATTTTTTGAAGGAATCCCATGTACACCATCCAAACCAATCAAGGATTTCTGGCATCTGTCCAATCCACATATCATATGGATGGCATTCCCTAAAGAATCTATAGTTGCTTATATGGATACAAATGATTGATTCTACTTAGTCACCTTCTTCTTATCTCTGTGACAAAATGTCTTCAAATGAAGCTCCATATCCCTGTCGTGTAAAACCTAGAGCACTTGATACCGATACTTGTATTTTTACAAACAATTAAATGCTAGCCATTTCCCTATATAATGGAATCTTTTGAAATTGTGCAGTTTCTACAGACATTTCTCATTGTGAACATTTACCAATTAAGAGATCAATGGATCATGCATTTATTTTCATTTAGGGAGTCTACATCCAATAGATAGGTAGAGTAAATTACTACTTTCATGTTTTCAATTTATTTTTGTTTTGTTTAAACAATGGCATTCCATGTGGGCATTTTGGACAAAGTTGAACAGCCGTGGGAGATTTTCTATTTCTCTTTCGAGGTATATATGATAGTGGGATTGGCATAGTATATATTTAACTTATTTTGTTTTATTTATATATCAATTTGAACATGGTTTCTTGCCTTGATTGTAGGTTAGTGGTTGTTTAAGTCACCTCTAAATAATATGATCACATAAGTATTCATACTTCTTGTCAGCAAGCAAACTCGAAGGTATTGTTGCTAATATTGCATCTCATTTCATTTTTATTTATCTAGTGGCTAAGAGTACATAGAACTAATGCCCATTCTTCTTGATGTGAAATGGAATTAGTAGTATATTTCTTTTTACTATTCTATATACATTTTGGGTAATTAGTTGCTCCATTGGAGACTAAAGAAAATTCCAAGGAATCCTATCTTGTTGATTCCAAAATTTCTATCTGATTTTTTTAAAATATTTTAGAGGTTAGTTTTTCCTAGGACGGGCATATACATCCTAGGAATGAACATCCAAATCTTATAAAAACTCTCCAAATTTTTTCTAACAATATGTCCATCCATTCTAATATCATGCAATAAGTAAATGATGTATTGGTTTATTAGATGTGGAGATTTTTTGTACATATATTTTAAATATTCCAAATTTACTAGTTCAAGTTTTGATACTTTGAAGTTAAGATGGACATCCAAATATGATTGAAACCATTTGAAGGTTGTGTAATATGTTCATGGAACCTGAGAGAAACATGCACCTGTGTTCATTTTACAGCGGATGATGGCTTGGCCCACATTGGAAAAAGATGAGTTTGGGACACCATTTGCTCATCCTTTGATTCTATATAAACTGAAATTCTCCTTTCCAAGGCATCATCCACAATTATCTTCAAGTTACTTATGAATTTTCAGTCAAATTCAGATATCTTTGCATGACTCTAGATGACTCGGTAGATAGTTTAACAATGGACGCATGCTTGTCATTCCTATCAATTTCTGGGATTTTTGCATTTTGCATCATTCAAGCATACAAAATAATGATTACCAAGTTATTATAGATCCATAATGTCTTACCTTGTACTAGTCCTTCAAGTTCTTCAACTACTTTTATCAAGTGAAAAATTATATTTGCACTTAATAAATGTAGTTGAAAGACTTGAAGGACTAGTACAAGGTAAGCCATTATGGATCTATAGTAACTTGGTAATCATTATTTTGTATGCTTGAATGATGAAAAATTTGTTTGAATATCATCATTGTCAAGCAATAAAAAATTCTTAAAGGGTGATAGCTCAATGGTAGAGCACCTGCCTAATTATAGGCAGGAGATTGGTGGTTCGATTTCTCCATACCCTATCAAATATTAGTGACTAAGAAAACAACTAAATTTGCATATATACAACTATTAGTATCTAATTTCTAGTATCTTATATCGCTACTAACGTTTAGTCACATTTAGCTTAGTCATTAATATGTTATCATCTGGTAGTTTATATAGTCGTATATTTGGTCATTAATTGTGGCAATCAATGACTAAATCAATGACTAAATCAGTGACTAAATCAGTGACTATGAATGACTAAATCAATGACTAATAAGTCATCCAATTAATGGCTAGCGAAATACAACTAGCTATAAGATAGTGGAAATTAGGTACTATAGTCACCGACTAAAAAATAGTCGTTTATAGTCGAATTTTAGTCATTAATTCTTCATTTTGTACTAGTGAAAGTGATATCATTAGGGGAACAGTTTGCTCCAATAAAAATGTTTTCCACAACGCCGTGTTTAGTGGAGATATCAATTGGCATAGTCTTTGATATGTTTTCCATGTTACCTTCAACATAAATTGTTTGTGTAGTAGAAGGAGTGATGGACAAATTGATATCACCACTAGGTCTCACTGGAAACTCATCGTTCTCTCTCTTGTCCAGATCTAGAAGGAAATAAGATCTATGATGCATGTGTTCCTACAGATGATCCAGACTTATAATGGCTTCTAGGATAGCCTCATCAGAAGGAAAAACAATATTTAGACAATAAAAAGAATGGATAGAGTTGACCGACCATGCAGGTGCATAGTCAATATCTGACTCTGTGGATACGGACGGAGTCAAGATATAATCTGTTGCAGCATTTTGTTATGCTTGGTATGCCACTTCTGCAATAGATAAAGGCACATTTGGTTCTTGTTGAGTGGGAAGAATCCACGGATCAATTGTTTGACTGGCCGTGAAGATTCCCAAGACAAAATGTTAGTAGTACTTGTAGAACCAATGTAGTTTATGGGAGCAGGTAGGTTGAATGTTCCCATCAACGATGAATACATGCCTACTCCCAAACTCTCGCTGTGAGGATGAGTCTGATCAATCAAAGGGATAGTTGAGTCCGATGAAGTAGTGTTGTTTTTCCGAGTAAAGGAAAGTTGATCAATCGTGATGATCTTCCCTTTGTGTGGGAACATGAGTAATCAGAAAATAGACGATGGAATAGCTTGCATAGCATACATCCAACTCCTTCCTAACAATAGATTGTATTCAAGAGGAGCATCTAATACTTCAACCTCCACAAACACTAAATTACCGGCAAGTTCAATCTCGAACGCATGCAGGACTCCATGTGGGCGGAACGATCTTCCGTCAAAAGCTGTAAGTAGTGTGTTGGAAGGGGCTAACTCAGGAGATCCAAGGGATTTCTAGCAGGATATTGACAATACACACGTAAACGTGCCTTCATCTACAACTATTCATCCAATGATTTTGGGACCATGGACTACTTCAATCTGGAAGGCCACGTGATATGGTAATCGGGGTTTGATGTTAGACATGTCTAACGATGCAAGCATACCTGAAGAACCCATGCTCTCGATGGCCGATAAAAGTGCATTCAGCTACAAAGGGTAGCATTGCAAGACTTCTAATGTGGACATTGCACATGGTGTTTGGGACAGGTCCTCTACAACAGAGTAGTTTGGAGCGCCCTGGGCATTAGGGTTGTGCATAGCCCGTTTGTAGACACCCTTAGGTATCTTTAGCATAGAATCTGTCGGTATCTCAATGTGAAGAGGAGCAGATGACTCAAGAAATTCCTTATCTTTCTGCTACGAGTCTGGGTTATAATTCCTACCTCTGGTTTGCAGAAGCGTGTGTGAATTAACCATGTAAATGAATGATTGATCAGCTAATGAAGCATGAGAAGTTCCCCTAGCACTAGAGTTTCCTGAAGCTGGTCCTTGTCCATGAGGAAACATATCCTTTAAGATAGCCAGTTTCTTTTCTCGAAGTAGCTTCTGGGATTCGTATAATAAAGGGAACTGATGAGTAAGGTGGTCATCCTTGCAAAGCTTGCAAGGAAACTTTACCTTCTTTTTCTCTTTCTCTCCCTCCTCAGCATTTTCGGTATTTTGGGGTTTTTGATGGTTCACCTCCCCTTTCTTACCCTTGTTTTTTTCTTTTTGGGTTGCTGATGACCCTTTTGGTTTGTATGCACCTGTTGTACAGATTCAGTTTTTGAAGGGTAGGCTGCAACTGTAGTTGCTTCAGCAGTAGACTGCTTCACAGAGAGTGTGTGAACTTGTTTTGTTAAAGCTTCAAGTGCTACTGAATATGTTGAACCAACAATGCCATTGACATGCGGTCGAGGATTAGGTTTTCGAAGATATATGTTAGAACTCGGTGCATCCAGAATAATCTCATATAGGATACCAGATTGGGCGTAAACTAAGTCAAGCTACTGGGTCCTCAGGATTGCTTCTTCCGTAGAACTTACCCCAGAAGTTGCAACATCCTTAGAAATATAAGGAAGGAGTGACTTCAAATACCAATCTAAAAGGAACTTTGGGGGGATCTCAGCCTTCATGATTTGCTTCCGTATTTTCCACTCCTAAATGTTATTATAAATGTGAGTGGCTTTGTTTTGCCTCAAAGTAGATAGAAAGTCAGTACTGGCATCATACCATACTGGAAGATGGAATTGATTTAGGAAGACTTCCGCTAGGTCCCAAAAGTTATCGTATGTTGCAACAGGTAGTTCAATGTACCACTTGGCTGCAACACTAGTTAATGTTCTTTGGAAGAGCCTCAACCGAATGGAATCGTTATTTAGTGAGTTGGAAAAGCACCATAAGTGAAACGTCGTAACATGGTCTCCAGGGTCTTCCCTAGTATTACCTTTGAACTTCAGGATGTCCGAGGGGAGCTTGGTTGGGACTGGTGGCCATGCAGGGTTGTGTCACACCAGATCATTAGTTAATTTCGAAAGATCTGGCAAGTTTAAGGTTTCCAGAAAAGGAAAATGAGGTCTCGCCGATGGCATTTGATTAAAAGGAGTTTGGTAGGGGGAACCACCCAAAACCGAGCTGATATAGTGTTGGTTGGAGTTTCCCCCAGCCACAAGTTTTGAAGAAAATGCATTATGGAAGTTGCTCCACCTGATAAGGGATTGCTTCCTTGTGGACTCATCCTTTGCGGTTGGGTATAAGCACCCCTGAACTGTGGGTTGAAAAAATTATTACTACCCCCTCTATGAAACAGTGAAAAGGGAGTACTCCCTATAGGCACATTTGAATTCTGTACATTGGATGGGTGCACATTAAATTGTGTGAAGGGGTTGAAACCTAACGTAGATGCAATGGAAGAAACATGCATTGAGATTACAAAAGATGCCGAAGGTGCGATGTGTACTCCAAACTAAGGAAATCCGTGACTAAAAGGAGCAGAATGAGGGTTAACCTGGAATTGTTGTACAAAGGGGGAATATGTGAAAGATACCAAAGGTATCCCTGAAAAGGGGACACTAGATCGATTGATGGTAGAACCAAAAGGACTATATGCAGTCGTATCTTGAGAGCCAGACAAACCTATGGATCTAGCATTGAAACTAAATGAAGTGCTCAGAGCAGAAGTAGCTTGCAACGATCTTGGTATTGATGTGTGTGCATATGGAGGGGAAAACCTCCTGATATGATAGTTGTTGTAGGAGTATGAGGAACTCCTGACACATGCCCTATGTTATTCATAAAAGAACCAGGTGTAAACCGGTATATACTGAACTATGGAATACCTAAAGAAACTACTCTTTCCAACAAGGGATCGTTGGTTCTAGTTACTAGAGGGTTGAAGGCACGGGGGCTTCACTCAATAAACCACTATCATAGCACATTCATTTGTGGCATATGAAACAATACCCCTAATTTCACTAAATATTGGAAAATACCTTCCAAAATCATTTTTTTTAACCCCCTCCCAATATGCCTTCCCAATTTAAAAAACACCGTATTTTCAATAGATATTGTATGTATCATTTTTTCATTAACATTTTTATACCCCTTTATATTTCTACCTAGTATATCGATATGATACCCTTCTTCTGACCCCACATGCATTCTACAATGAACCTTGCTTCTTTCGATGTATATTGTGGATGTACATTACTTCACCCACAATGCAATTACTCAACCACATATCATTATGATTTTCAACATCTAATGGTCTAATGAAGAGATAGGAGATCACTTCTTGTATGTCATGAGAGCCAATGCACATAGTACAACATTTAGATTGCATATTGCAGTTCCCCAATCACTGACTAAGGTATCCAAGCCCCTAAGGCCTGTAACAAGCTCTAGGAGGTTGACTAAACCTCCCAAGGCTTGTAATAGGCACAAGTGGTTGGGTATTCAATCCACTTAGGCATTTTGAGGGCCTATAATAGTACATGGAGGCTTAGAGCCTCCCAAGGCTATTGGTAACAACTAGTTGTCAATGACCACTGTCTCTCGACTATGATCGACTGGAAACCCTCTTCACCACAAAACCCCTGGCCTCAAGCATGCCTCAAGACGCGATTTCCTTGTGTACTAGTAAGACTGAGCCTTACCTCAACCCTATTTCTCATCTGATCGTGATCCTGCCATCTCCATTTGGTGGATACTTGTTAGCCCGCCCATATAGAAAAGACCCCAAATTATTTTTGTAGTGTTACATTAAATAAAAAAACCCTTTGCCCCTTAATATATAAGCAATATTAGTTTTAGGTTTTCATTATTATTTAATACCCCAATATTAATGAATGTGATATTATATTGCCTTCTAGTGAAGCCGCCATGGTTGAAGGGTGTATTAAACTCTTCAGAAGACAAGTATTCAACCTCAATAGTTTCTTGAACTGGTTAACCCTGAGATATCAGGTGAGGTTCTCTGGGTTGTTCAGTTGTTCCCATAAGTTCGTAAGAACCACAAGAGTCTGTTCTCCATCGCTGTGGTGGCGGTGGAGGCTCCACTGTGAGTGGAGGAAGGTTCTGCAACCTTCGTGACCTTCGAAGAGGTTGGTACTCCACAATTGTGTGAAAAATATACTAAGTAATTACCCTAGGGGGCACTAAACAAGTAGGAGAAAACATCACACCACTAAAAATGTCCTAAAGTAATCTAAACCATGCACACAAATATAATTCTCTCAAAAGTAAGTCTGGGATGATGAGGGCCTAGCACAAACTAGTACAATATCGAATAATAGTTACCCAAGGTCCACATACAGCATTCATGGGTGCAATCATTTGAATCACCAACCACCTTCCCAAAAAATTGTAAGGGATTTCCTCCCATGTCTGTCCTAGGTATAATGGAAATATCTTTCCACCATCACCTTGTAGAGCCCTAAAGTTCAAAAGATACTAAAGGCTACCAAAATTGCAGAAAGAACCTGGGGGGGCAGTCACAGGTCCAACCAAGACACATGGGAAGGATAACTAAGCTCGAAATCCAAGAGTACACAAGGAACTAATGGATCTCAATACGTGAAAAGGATCTGGTGTATGCTCGAAAGAAAAGTGTGGGGTATCCCCAATATTCTAATATCACACAACCTCGTGCTTAACTCTGGTTTGAGTAGAGCTTCCCGGATACCTCCGCAACAGTGGATTTACCTAAACGATAGTTTGTACTATGATTTGATATTCGAATGGCTTGGAAGGTTTAAAGTGATGTATTCCAAACCCTAGCCTAATCTAGTTGATGTTCTGTATCCTAAAAATAAAAATGTTACTAATAAATTTTATTAATCATTTTTTCTAAGGCTGTTACTTACTCAAAGATAATGCAATGTGTGGTGATGGTTACAACTAAAAATAAATGCGTATATAAAAATCTAAAAACTTCACAATTAACCTATTTTTTTGTCTTTCAAAACATGAAATCATAAACCAAACTAAGCATAATCAAATTTTTTTGTTTGTTTGTATTTTCAAAGATGATAGTACTAAAGACTACAACTACTTTGAAAAGAAAATGACAATTCTTGCTAGAAAAAGAACGTTCTTTTTAAATTTGATTTTGTTAAGTTTAAACCAAATAGACTATCAAGATCACTGAAAGAAACATAATCACAAGATAGACACAGAATATGCCCTGGGAAACCCTCATGGGGTAGAAAACCCAGCAAAGCTTTCCTCAATAAGATGATCAACCAAAATACAATATGTGCTCCCTCCTACTTTGTCTCCTTAGCAAATCTCCCAGACAAGTGCGCTATCTTTCACAAGTGAGTGAGTGTGTCAAATGAGGAACATACCTCCTCTATTTATACACTACACTGACATGTATTTTACACAAGTACATGTAGGCTCGTATTTAACCATTAGGTTAAATACCCTATTATAACTGACTGGGACGAACCCCACATGGTGGGTCTAATAACCCTAGTTACCACAACCAATTCGGAGGAATAAAAATCTCCGGATTCATAGTAAAATCACATCGGAGGTATGGAACATCTCCGGAATAAATAATATACAAAAATAATATTCTTAGAAGTTACAATATTCAACACTCCCCCTTAACGAGAAGGATATTATAACAGCATCCGAAGGAGCAACGAGTCATACATGATACATCTATATATCATCGGAAGCTTTCTTCAGTTCATCATCATCAGTAACTCAACTAGTTACTGGAACATCGACATCACTCGATCATCAGCATCGTCATCACAAGATCAGCATTGTCATCACACGGTCATCAGCATCGTCATCACACGATCGTCAGCATCGCCATCACATGATCAACATCGTCATCACATGATCATCAGCATCGACATCACATGATCAGCATCGTCATCACATGATCATCAGCATCGTTATCACACGATCAGCATCGTCATCACACGATCATCAGCATTGTCATCACACGATCATATTACAGGATGATCAATCCTTCTCTCTTTAGGACATAGGTCTATGGATGATACAATCTAGATCAATTTCCAGGATGATCAATCCTTATCTCTTTAAGAAAAGTCTCATGTCTAGGGACGATCTAATCCCAACCACAGTGCCAGTCTTTTTTCATACTGGATGTGACCTAGATCATATCTAGGATTTATCGCCACAGAGCCAGTCCTCTTTCATACTGGATGTGTCACGTCTACAGAGCCAGCCCTGTTTCATGCTGGATGTATCACATCCACAGAGCCAACCCCGTTTCATGTTGGATGTATCACATCTACAGAGCTAGCCCTGTTTCATGCTGGATGTATCACATCTACAGAGCTAGCCCTATTTCATGTTGGATGTATCACATCTACAGAGCCAGCCCTGTTTCATGCTGGATGTATCACATCTACAGAGCCAGCCCTGTTTCATGCTGGATGTGTCACATCTACAGAGCCAACCCTGTTTCATGCTGGACGTATCACATCTACAAAGCCAACTCTGTTTCATGCTGGATGTATCACATCTACAGAGCCAGCCTTGTTTCATGCTGGATGTATCACATCTACAGAGCCGGCCCTATTTCATGTTGTATGTATCACATCTACAGAGCCAGCCCTGTTTCATGCTGGATGTATCACATCTACAGAGCCAGCCCTGTTTCATGCTGGATGTAACCTAGAGCAATTCTAGGATTTGTCACGTACTTTTTGAACCGAGGTCCAAGGACGATCCAGTCCTATCATGTGCCTTTTGAACCGAAGTCTAGGGACGATCCAGTCCTATCATGTACCTTTTGAACCAAGGTCTAGGGACGATCCAGTCCTATCGTGTACCTTTTGAACCGAGGTCCAGGGACGATCCAATCCTATCGTGTACCTTTTGAACCGAAGTCCAGGGACGATCCAGTCCTATCGTGTATCTTTTGAACCGAGGTCCAGGGACAATCCAGTCCTATTGTGTACCTCTTGAACCAAGGTCCAGGGACGATCCAGTCCTATCATGTACCTTTTGAACCGAAGTCCAGGGACAATCTAGTCCTATCGTGTACCTTTTGAACCGAGGTCCAAGGACGATCCAGTCCTATCATTCAGTTATCGGAGAACTCATGTCTACGGCTCAACTTTAGGACTGAAGTCCAGGGATGATCCAATCCCCTCACATGTTTACCAAGAACTTCATTCTCGAAGACATACGTCTACGGCTCAACTTTAGGACTGAATTCCAGGGGATCCAATCCCCTCACAACATGTATAACAAAACATGTATTCTCATCATCAAAAACATGTATAACCAAAACATGTATCATCATCATCAAACATGTATATCAATACATGTATCATCATCATCATCAAACATGTATATCAAAACATGTATCATCATCATCACCAAGCATGTATATCAAAACATGTATCATCATCATCATCAAACATGTATATCAAAACATGTATCATCATCATCATCAAACATGTATATCAAAACATGTATCATCATCATCATCAAAAATGTATATCAAAACATGTATCATCATCATCATCAAACATGTATAT
Source organism: Larix kaempferi (assembly GCA_027924585.1). Lineage (NCBI taxonomy): Eukaryota > Viridiplantae > Streptophyta > Pinopsida > Pinales > Pinaceae > Larix > Larix kaempferi. Next base: position 20,818,458 of record BSBM01000753.1, read on the forward strand.
CAAAACATGTATCATCATCATCATAAAAAAAAAATATAAGAGTCCGAAGTCTAAATAATTCTAAGTAACTAAGTGCAGTAAAAAGGTATCCTCATCATTGATGAGACAAACTAGTTATTAGATACTATGCTACTCCCCCTTTCGAGGAGGGTCCCTTTTGAACTACACCAAGCTTGTCTCGGAAGTGTTCAAACTTTACTCGAGACAGAGGTTTGGTCAAGATATCAGCAATTTGATCCTCAGTGCTTATATACTCAAGCTTGATAGCTCCTCTCTGCACCATATCTCGTATATAAAAGTATCGGATCTCTATGTGTTTTGACTTATCGTGAAACACAGGATTTTCAGCCATCTTGATGCAGCTTTGATTATCACACATAATCACAGTGGGATCCATTTCTAAGTCAAACACTCCAGATAAAAGTTTCCGAAGCCATACTGCTTCACAGCTGGCAGAGCAGGCAGCTATATATTCTGCTTCAGCAGTACTGAGAGCCACACTAGATTGTTTCTTGCTGAACGAGGAAATCATGGCAGATCCAAGACCATAACATCCACCTGAAGCACTTTTTCTGCCTGAGACACTACCTGCCCAGTCAGAATCTAAGTAACCATGTAACCTGAGCTCATGACCTCCGAGATAATATAGGCCAAAATCTAATGTACCTTTTAGGTACCTCATTACATGCTTTGCATCTATTAAGTGGACCTTTCTAGGTTCTACTAGATATTGACTTAGGGTATTTACAGCAAAGCATATATCAGGACTAGTATTAGTTAAGTACATCAATGATCCAATGATTTGTCTGTATAAGGTTATGTCCACTAATTCTGATGAATCATTAACTAACAACTTCAAGTTGGAGTCCATGGGAGTGGCCATGGCTTTACACTCCAACATATCAAATCTTTTGAGAATCTCCACAGTATACTTACCTTGATTTAGAAAGATTCATTTTGGTTCTTGCCATACTTCTAAGCCTAAGAAGCAGTGCATTAATCCGAGATCTTTCATCTCGAATTATGAAGAAAGCTTCTTCTTGCTTTCAATAATTTGTTTCTCATTTCCAGTTAGAAATAGATCATCTACATATAACAACAATATAACTGGTTCATCATCCATCACCTTGATATAAAGATTGGGGTCAGCTTTACTTTTGGTAAAGCCCATGCTAGTTAAGAAATATTCAATCCTTCCATACCAAGCCCTGGGAGCTTGTTTCAACCCATATAATGCCTTTTTCAGTTTGCATACATGAGTCCTTCCGTCATTAACCTCAAACCCTTGTGGTTTCTCTATGTATACTTCTTCCTCAATTACACCATTTAGAAAAGCTGTCTTAACATCCATTTGGTGTAATTTCCACTTCATCATAGATGCAAGTGCCATGATAGTTCTAATTGAAGTATACCTAGCAACTGGTGCAAATGTTTCTTCATAGTCAATTCCCTCCTTCTGAGAGAATCCTCTGGCTACAAATCTTGCCTTGAATTTTTCAATGCTACCATCTGCAGCATGTTTTATCTTGAAGATCCATTTGGAAGAAACCACACTTTTATCTTTTGGTTTGGGGACTATATCCCAAACATCATTTTTCATTATTGACTGATATTCTTCTGTCATTGCTTCTACCCATTCTTTCTTCTGAGCTGCCTCTTCATAGTTGGTAGGTAGTTGATCCATAATATCACACATTAAAGCCATGTAGTTGGACACTAGCTTTGGTTTCTTTCTTTCTCTAGTGGAGCCTTCAGGAGCTCCATATCTTTCAGCCCCTTGAATAATATCTCTAGCCCATGCTGGCCTTCTTTTCTTACATAAGTCTGAAATAGGAGGCTCTTGTGGTTCCAACATATCATGATCCTATGGAGAATCATCTTCAGGAATGGGCACAGCCTCTGTGATTCTAGGAGAAGTATTTTCTTCATAGATTTCTTCAAGTTGGCACTTCCTGGATTTCTTGAGAGCTGCTTCTTCATCAAACGTTAAATCTCTACTTATTTCTATGTGATGAAAACCTGGAATGTAGATTCTGAAGGCTTTGGATGATTCACAATAACCAACAAAAATCCCCTTCTTACCAGAAGGGTCCAACTTGGTTCTCTTTTCTTTTGGAATGTGGATGTACACAAGACACCCAAATATTTTAAGATGACTTACCTCAGGCTACTTACCTGTAAACACTTCTTCTGGAGTTTTGAAATCAAGAGCACTATGAGATAATCTATTTTGCACATATACTGTTGTATTGGCTGCTTCAGCCCATAGATACATGGGAAGATCTTGGTCATGTATCATGGTCTTTACAGCTTCCATGATTGTTCTATTTTTCCTTTCAGCCACCCCATTTTGTTGGGGATTGTATGGAGTAGTTAGTTCCCTTTTAATTCCAAATTCTTTACAAAAGTCCTCAAATTCCTTTGAGGTAAATTCTCCTCCATTATCTGTTCTGAGAATTTTGATTCTCTTATCTAATATATTTTCTATTAGAGCCTTGAACTCTTTGAATTTTACAAAGACTTCATTCTTACCTTTTAGGAAGTATATCAAAGTTTTCCTTGAATGGTCATCAATGAATGAAAGATAGTATTCAAACCCACTTAGAGAAGTGGTGGGCATTGGTCCACATACATCTGAGTGTATTAGCTCTAAAATGTTCTTAGTCTTTGTTTCACTCTTTGGAAAGGGGTTCTTGATATTTTTCCCTTTCTTACACCCTTTACATGAGCCATCATGATCAACTTTCAAATCTGGTAATCCTATTACTACCTTGCTTACATAGGGTAAGGATTTATAGTTGATGTGAGCTAATCTTCTATGCCATAGCTCACTGGGGCTAGAGATCTCATGAGCAAGGGCAGCTTCTGGATGGCCCTTGAGCTTATAGAGACCTCCTTCTTCTTCACCAATAACAATTGCATCTTTAATTGTCTTTCCTTTGGACCACATGAGTACTTGTCCATCTATGAAAGCTACTCTAAAACCTTTCTTATCTAGTGCTGAGATAGAGAGAAGGTTCTTCTTTAAACCTGGTACATATAAGATGTCTTTCATCTTCAAGGGTGTTCCTGAATCTAGCTTATAGCTAGCTTCACCAATTCCTTTTATGGGATATTGGTAGTCATCTCCTAGAGATACCTTTTGTGTAGAAGACATTTCTTCAGGATTTGAGAAGGTCTTTGACCTGTCATGTGCTTAGAAGCACCACTGTCATGAGCCATGTATCTTCTCCAGGAGATACAGATCCAGAGAGTGCAGAGAATAGAACATATTCTTCTGGATCTTCTTTCTTCACCTTATATCTTTTCCTTTTAGGACTTACCTCTAACTCTTCTTCTTCTTCATCTTCTTCCTCTTCTTCTTCTTCACTATCATTTTCTGCCATATGTGCATGGTGTCTTTTGTGGACAAACTTCTTCTTTTGTGAAGGACAAAATCTGGAGATGTGTCCTAGCTTATCACAGTTGTAGCATTTGACTGTGGAAAGATCTCTTACTGGAAACGATCCTTTTCTCTTTTTAGGTCTAGAGAAGTGTTGAGATCCTTTGTGGTCAACTTTCTTGAGATGACCTATTCTTCTTCTTTTGGTATGGGTGGCCAAAGCTTGGTCATCCTCTTTGAGAAGAGCTTCTCTGTTGGCTACCCTAGCTTCTTCTTGAACACAATCCTCCCATACTATATCAAACTTCATGCTCTCTTTCCTGGCACACATGGTTTGTATGAAGGATTCCCAAGGTCTAGTGAGACCATTGAGAGCAGTCATCACAAGTTCATCCTCATCAAGAGTATCACCAATTGAATCTAGTTGTTCCTTGATTTGTGAAACCCTTGAGAAGTAGTCTTGAATGGATTCTCCTTTGTGCATCTTGGTACTCTTCAATTGAGTCCTTAGATTCATCTTCCTATTGATGTTCTTTCCTTCATACATTCTTCCTAGGGCATCATACATTTCCTTCGGAGTCTTCTTGGAGGCCACTTGGGGAATCAAGTGGTCTTTAATAGAATCAGCTATGATTCTCTTTTCCCTAATCAAATCCTTCCTGTGCTTTTCTTTGGCTTCATCTCCTTCTGGTTCTGCAACTTTTTCCTTGACATAATGAGCAAGATCATTCTCTTCAAGAATGAGACCAATTCTGTATTTCCATGCCCAGAAATTCTCTATACCTTCTAGCTTGTCTCCAAGCTTAGTGTTTGGAGCCATCTTCTCTTGAGGGAGTCCAAGAGACAGAGTAGACTTACCTGGAAATGTTACTTTTCACTTTTCTGGAATCTGGGACAGAATTTTATCGCACTTTTGGTAGAATTAGTGTTTGACTTTCCCGGAGTTCTACCCAACCAAAATGTTCGATCTAGGGCTCAAAAGAATGGTCTTGAGAAGGGCTATCCAGCCATGTAATCAGAATTCAAAAATGCCAAATTTTTTCTGAACCCAAATTCTGACTTATCGCACTTTTGGTAGAATTAGGGTGTTGATTTCCTGGAGTTCTACCCAACCAAAAAGTTCGATCTAGGGTTTAAAAGAAAGGTATTGAAGAGGGCTATCCATCCATGTAGCCAAAATTCAATAATACCAACTTTTTTCTGAAACCCTAACTTTCACCAGAGAGAGAGAGAGGTATTCTTACCTTGTGAAAGATGTCCTATTCAGTCTAGCTCTGATACCATGTTAAGTTTAAACCAAATAGACTATCAAGATCACTGAAAGAAACATAATCACAAGATAGACACAGAATATACCTTGGGAAACCCTCATGGGGTAGAAAACCCAGCAAAGCTTTCCTCAATAAGATGATCAACCAAAATACAAGATGTGCTCCCTCCTACTTTGTCTCCTTAGCAAATCTCCCAGACAAGTGCACTATCTTTCACAAGTGAGTGAGTGTGTCAAATGAGGAACATACCTCCTCTATTTATACACTACACTGACATGTATTTTACACAAGTACATGTAGGCTCGTATTTAACCATTAGGTTAAATACCCTATTATAACTGACTGGCCCGACCCCCACATGGTGGGTCTAATAACCCTAGTTACCACAACCAATCCGGAGGAATAAACATCTCCGGATTCATAGTATAATCACATCGGAGGTATGGAACATCTCCGGAATAAATAATATACAAAAATAATATTTTTAGAAGTTACAATATTCAACAGATTTTTTCTTTAACTATGAAAGAAATACAAATAAATGTGAACCAACAAGAATCATAAAAGCAGTGCAAGCAAAGAGAAAATGACCCAAAACTAAAGCAATCCGACCTTATGCAAGACCAACAAAGACCAACCTAACTAGTTGATTCAGGAAACCTAAAAGTAACTAGGTTTTGGAAACAAAATGCAAACCAAGATGATTGATATGTAAGATGGAAAAAAAGAGACTCTTATGGAAAGATCAGTCTGCTTCTAAATACCAGTGATCAAAGAGGATAAAATACAAGCACTTTCCAAACACAAAATGGGCTAGAAAGCAAGGGTAACTTTGCAAGCACAAAACTCAAGTAGAAAATCTTAAAGAGGCTACGAACAGACTTAGAATACACTGAACAATGTCTAGAGGGTATCAGATCAACAAAATAATTCCAAAGCCATAGAAAACCACCCTAAGACCAAACCCTAATTAAAAAAGAAAAGTCTCACGAAAAAACCCGTGACTGTAACATGTAGCAACGCGTGGTTGACCCGCAGGTACATATACTAGCAACTTGCAAGTAGGGCAGAAAATCTACGACTATATGTATATGCAGGTCGCGAGTGAGCCTTGAAAAAGTTTAAAAGACCTAAAAACCTACTGAATCAAGCATAAAAAACCAAAGGAGATCTCTAAGAAAGACTGTAACAAAGACTCAGATCAACACTCAAAGGCATTAAACAAGTGTCAGATCAACAAACAAAATTCCAAATCTAGAACTTGTAATCCTAAGACCAAAGCTTAATTAAAAAAGAAAAATATCAGGAAAAGTTTGCAACTACAACATGAAGAAGAAAGTGGGTGCAACTAAATAACCGCGAGTACCTATATGGGAAACTCGCGAGTGTAACTAAATAACTACGCTTGAAAGAAGAGGGAACTCGTGGGTGGGCTTTGAAAAATTCTAAAAAAGAAAGAAAATTGCGGATAAAAAAGAAACTGAGTCAAGAAACAGGGTCAAAGATACCTTAGACACTTCTACAGAGATTAGACAAGTTATAAAAAACTGAAAGAAACTCAACAAGAATCCCCAAAGCCGAAAACAGATGGTGCTCCCTAGTGGAGTCGCCAATTCTGTTTAGGGAAATTGTCCTTATAGTAGGGGAAGACTACCAACGTACTGGGGGTTATCACATAGACATATAAGGTTTTGTAAACATTGTTATTAAACAAATATGATTAGAATTAAGAGAATGTATACCTTATTTAAGAAGGTCAGTCCAAGATTTTCTCCCTTCGTTCTCTTATGCAATAACCTGGAAAACAAACATAAGACCTTACTCAAACCAATTTGACCACAAATAACATATTGATATTAATAAGACAACATAACATCAACTTGTAATCAAACTGCAATATACATAAACAAATCTATTGGAAAGGGAAGAATGTCTCTATCTTTATTGACAACTGAAGAAAGTACAATAATGCAATACATGTCCTGCACTGGCACTGTCGTAACCATACCCTGGGATCCTGCTCCTCTCTCTTAGCTATGAATTTCTCCAACATAACTTTCTCCAATGATCATAAGGTCCCTTTATCAAGCCCTTCACCTTGTATTTATAGCAACGCAAGGAAGGCATGTTCGAAAGGTGGTTGAGTTGGGAAGTTTGGGTAGTTTGGGTACCTTCCTCAAATAACCCCAATTCGTATTTTTAATTATTTTTTCAACTTTTTCTCAAGATACCGGTGAGTATGATATAGGACAACTCATGAATGACTCGTGAGTGTATTCACTTGCATCTGGTGGGTGAAAATTTTAATTGACACCCGTGGGTTGTTAGTAGTGATACCCGCGGTTGATCCGCTGGTTGGAAAGCATGAGGGTCACGGTTACGTATACAAATAAGCATAGAAATATTCTTATGAGGAAAGGGTTGCAAGGTTCAGCTCTAGGTCACTTAGGGTCAAGGTAAGATCTTCCATCCATAGTGTCCTTTTGTGTGACTGACAAGGCAGTGTGGTCACGGACGGAGAAGTGCTAATTTGACCGATAACAAGCATTTCAAACATAATGCAGTACTGAACCAATAAATGTTTTTTATATCCCATGAACCCCAAATTTTTGGCTTAGATATCCTTTCTCAATTAGCCATCTATAATTTTCCTTTTTTCTGCATTCCCAGACCAAATAAATTTAAACATAATATTGTGAATCCATCTCAAAATAGTCTTAGGAACCCGAGCTAATGAAATCCAATAAACAAGCATACCAATCAATACAACTTTAAGCAGAGTTAATATGCCACCCATTGAGAGTATCCTAAAGGTCCAATGATTGATCCTTTTTTCAAAATTTCCCACTAACAAAACCACTCATTGAACCTATATCCAACCGATTTTAAAAAGTATCCCAAATATTTGAATCCATCCCCAATATCAAAATCTTTATATGGAATGAAAACCGAGATCCACTTCTGGACAGTCCTATCAACCTCATGTTCATAAAAACAAGAATTTTTAATGCTTACTTCCATCCCAGAAGTTTCACATAATAAATTAATAATCTCAGCAAAGCACCTGCATTCATCTACCGATCCATTCCCAAATAGCATAACATCATCTACAAATAAAATATGAGTAATGAAAATCGATGTTGAGATTTTGATTACTTTTAGCTTCCCCTCATATTTAGCCTTTGAAATCATGCAACTTGAACCTTGAATAACAAGTAGGAATAATAGGGGAGATAAAGGGCACCCCTGTCTAATGCCCCTAAATCTTTTGAATAAGTAAGAAGAACAGCCATTAATAAACATAGAGAACTGAGAAGAATTAATACAAGACATTCTAGTTAGTAACCAGTATAGGAAGCCTAATTTGTAAGAGAAGAAGTCTCATGTATACCCAATCTACCTGATCATAGGCCTTCACAAGATCCATCTTTAACATTAAGGCCTCAATATCCCTGATATTGATAGAATGAATGACTTCTTGAGTCATACAAATTGCATCCAATATTTGTCTATTAGCCAAAAAAGAAAATTGTTCTTTAGGCATGCATCTAGACAAGTAGGGATTGATCCTATTGGATATAATTTTAGTTATGATTTTATATGCTAGATTGAATAGTGCAATCAGTCTAAAATATGGTTTGTTGAAGTTAGGGATAAGGGTATGTAAATTTGAGTTCAAAGCACCAAAAATGTAACCTTCCAATCTCGATTGTTATACCATGGATATAAGATCCTTTCCCATCACATATAAAAAGGATAGGAAGAGTTCCGTAGCCCAACCATTTGGACATGGACTCTTATCCTTAGCAAAAATTTTCAAAGGAACCTCAATTTCATTTAAAGTGACAGGCATCTCAATATTATCACCTTCCTTTGGGTCAAAAAATGTACGAATGTGACTAATCCCCTTTAATTGTGCATAAATCTTGTAGGACGTGGAGTCCCTAAAGAGATATAGGAAATGTGATTTAGCTATCCTTTGTAAGTCCTTTTGGTTTTTGACAACATTACCCCTATCATCAATCATCTCCCATATAGAGTTTATATTTCATATATAGGATGCATAATTATGAAAAAATCTTGTATTGATGTCAGCAAGAGTGACCCATAGGGAACGACTCTTCATTCACCATTTCATTTCCTCCTGGTTTAATAGACATGCCCTTTTGTTTTCTAGATCTCTTATGGCCCCTTTATCCTTTTATTCAAAATATAGTCCTCATTATTGAACATATCAGCTTCAATTGTTCATCAATTCTCATTCAGTCTTCATTATCATTTTTCCTTTGATCCTTATCCCACTTGATAACATTTTTTTTTTAATATTTTGATTTCAAAACCAAGCTGTCCATAGGGATGCTCCTCAAGGATCTATAAATTCCTCCACTTCTCTCGAACCATACTGCAAAATCAATCATTTAATAACCATGAAATATTGAATTTCAATGGATAATTATTGATGGACTTGACCCCATCCATTTGGAGAAAGATGAGATGATGATCAGAAATGGTATATTTATCCACCCAAGTCCTCTGTTTCTGAAGGGCATGGACCAAATTTTTGTTTGTAAGAATCCTATCAAGTCGTTTACAAATCCCAACATCACCACATCTACCATTTGACCAGGTTGGTTCCAACTTGACAGGTGTAATGCCAATAAGGTTAAACCTATGGAGTAGGATTGAAAGGTACCCAACAAAGTTGTCTAGATGTGTTGAGGACCCTAGACTTCTGTAAGAGACAAGGTAAAGTTTAAGTATCCTACAATAATTAAGGTTCAGAGCATAGTCCATCAAGTGCAGTAGTGGTGGAGTTGTTGTGATCAGTCTCCAAGTGGGAGATTGTTGGTTTTGGAGCCTGATCTTCCTTATTCATAGGTCGTGTTTCAGCTGTGTCTAGATCCCAGCCAATGACGGGGGGTTTTGGAGCGGCTTTGTGTTGATGTATATGTAACTTTGGAATGTATTTCACATATATGTATATTGTATTCCTATAGAGATGTTATTATTCCTCTATACGGAAGTGTCGTCCTTTATATTGTAAGTGTCGTAACTTATACTTGATGGGTTATTAGACCACCTTGTTGGGGTCGGCCCTGTATAAGTCATGTGGGTCAAAGGGTTATTAGACCATCCTATTGGGGGTCGGCCATGTGTGTCAAAGGGTTACTAGACCACCCTAGTGGAGGTAGGCCCAGTCAGCATTATGTTAAGTGGTTAAGTTGAGGCCGACCTAGTTGGCTAAAGGTCAAGTCAAGTTAGTGTATAAATAGAGAGTGTCTCTCTCTCATTTTACACATTCTATTCTCTCACTCACACTTTGGAGAGTGGTGCACTTATGGAGCAGGAGGATCTGCTGCTAGGAGAAGACTATCTCTTCTATTCTAGTTGTATCATTGCTCTATCTATCTCTGAGGAAGTTATTGGGGATTTTCACCTTTATGGTTTTCCCCAAGTAAACTTTGTGTCTCTTGTGTGCTTGCATTATTGTGTCCATGATTGATATGCTATAGATTTGTTGTACATGTTGTTCTCTCAATTAATATCCTAGATCAGATTAAATTAAATTCAGAAAATTTAACATGGTATCGTAGATATCCTGAAAGAAGGCATGATATGGCATGTATGACACATGTTGCACTTACGATGGTAGGGCTTGATAGAGAAAAAACCAGTCATCATAGCACTTTCGCTATAAATACGGTTTGGCGAAGTTTTCGGATCTGAAACTTTTACAGGTCAAGGATTAGATCCCCATGTACCTTGTGTCCAAAGGACAACCTATAATTCATTGTACTTTGTGATTTATGATCTGTACAATATCAGGTTTTTGCCTCTTCTAGATCTGAGTCAAAATCAGGTGACCTTGGGAAAAAGGTCATAACTTGGGGTAGGAAGATCCAAATGAAATTTCATAAAAGGTGACAAGTAGTACACAGACTATACTATCTCAGGAAAAATTTTCAGTGGCCGAAGTTGAACCAGTGACATGTGGCACGTCGTACAATTTCGCTCTCCTGTATTATCCCATAAACAGGTCACGTTGCGACACTTGGAATAACGCTCTCTCAGAGAATCCAATTGAGGTCAGAACTATCGAGATGGAAAGATAACAGGTCGGTCTATCTCAGAAAATGTTTTCAGATCCTGTGGATTGAAAAGTTTGGAGTTACAATAGAAACAATCAGGTACATATTTCTGTCAAAACATAATTATTTTTTAGTACCTTCATTCATGGCTTCCGGAATTTAGGGCTTTGGAGAAAGTTGGAATTTTTGTAATCGGAGACCACGGATGGATGCTACTCATCAAAATCAAAATTTACAGACCAAGATCAGAATTTTTGGTTGGGCATAAGGCCGGGCTCGATCAAACCCAAGTTCGAGACTTTGATCGAAAAGATGGAAAATTAGGGCTTCAGCAAAAATTGGAATTTTGGAAATCTGTGACCACGGCTGGAAGGTCCTCAGAAAAATCGAAGCTTAGAGTTTTGAATCAAATATTTTGGTTGGGTGAAGCTCCGGGAAATTTAAACCCTAATTCAGGGTCCTCCCGAGTAAATCTAGAAATATAAAAGGCAATTTCGAGGGGTGAAACTTTGTAGTTTTCAAATTCTGAATATACCAACTTGATCAGCTCATCAAGGTGCATATTTCTATTCTTTCGAAAGTTTGAAATTCAAAGTTTGAATTTTTGGGGTTTCTTTGACAAACCTTAATCTACCTCCACGACAAGTTCTTGCAAATCAAGTGGATTGGGTTAATCCTAGAAGAAGATGGATTGGTCACCTGCATAAGTGAAGAAGTTCCTGTCTCAGAGGGAGATGAGACTAAGGCCTTCCATAAGAAGATTACAAACAATCTTGATAGGTATGGCTTACAGGTATGTTTCATGGTTAAGTTTATCATACGTTTGTCTTCGTATCATTACAGTACAATCTTGATTAATTACTGGACTTGTCGTATCACCTAAATAGAAGATATTCAATGATTAAGGTTTTGACACTTATGACTGAACTAATGCATTGTGATGTTGTATGAGGTTTATGTTGTTTGCTAACACAAAAGGTACACCAAGAAAGTCAAATCATGTTCTACTTCAAGAACATATGCTCATGGTGACATGAAGACAAAGATTCATCCATTGTCAACGATCACATAGAAGATCTACTTTCGAGGTATGTATAACTGGGTTCTACAATGGTTAACTTATGAGACATGCAGGTTACTAGCACAAGTCACTGAAGAGAACCAGAAGACATTATGCGGGTATGTTAGACATAACTAGCAAGCATGCTAATCTAGGTATGTTTTTCCTATATCAAGCTAGAATCCTACCTTGTGTTAGGATCTTACACTTTTGTGTTGTTGATAATGATTATTCATGAAGTCATAGGTTTGAATAGTCATGTTTGTATGCATATTATGTTTCTTACCATAATTGATGATATGACTAACCAGAAGAATCATGAAGGTATAGGTTTGAGTAATCATAGGTTTTATGAATATTATATTTCTTATCTTGATTGATGATTTAACCAACCGGAAGAGTCCTATGATCAAATAAGAATATGTATGAATAAAAGAAGACTTCCTTGAAACCTTCAATACTAATGTTTATTATCTGTGTTTGAAATTATCCTGACTATACATGCTTGAGATTATTGTGTTTTGATAATATTAATATTATACCAATGAATGTTTGACTATGTATGAGACCTAGAGGATAACACAATGATGATACTAACAAGCATGCATAGGGATCGAGAATGAATATAAGTTCAAGGACAAGTAATCCAGGAAGCAAAGATCAAGAGGGAGTACACTCCATTGGCTTATGCAAGGATGTAGATATTCAGAGGGAGTTGACCATCTCTCTACATTCCACAACAGAAAGGTGTAGAAGAAGCTACTTTAGATTAGGACTCCAGCAGCTCCTGTAAGGAAGCGAAGACTCAGAGGGAGTCCACCCAATGAACAAACAAAGATAAGTATTTTAATTATCATTTCTTGCATATTTGTTTGTTCAAATAAAATTGTTCAATGATGTATATGCTCATATTCCTAGACTTAGGATATGTATTGTGCATATTAGAATGATTGCATTAATGAACAGTATACTACTAATATATATGTGATGGGTAAGTGGCCTATGGCACTGTACAACATTCTGTTGATACTTATCTAGAATGAAACCTCTTTGCTGACATGTTGGGAGTCGTGCACACTCTTAACAATGTTCTGGTAGAGATTGGAAGGCATCTAGAAAGTTACAGAATATGGATAAATGTTGTATTGAAGCATTGGCTAAGATAATTGCATGATTGTATGACATATTTCTTTATGTGTAAGAATTTGTCTGAAAATGATGAGATGTTTCTAATCATGCAATTTAACTTGTTTTATAGGAAAGATTGTATACCTTCACCTACAAAAGAAGGACTACAACATTTGTTCAAGCAACAAAATTATCTATTGAAGATATTGAAGTTCCCAGGATACCGGAAGAATGCCATGATCCGTCGATCATGAAGAACAATGTTTGGGATGTGGTCCCAAGAGCTGAAGAGAAGCCTGTTGTAACTTCCAAATGGAACCATCAGATCAAGCATGTTGCAGATTGAAGCATAGAGAAATATAAAAGTGATGAAATAGATGATACACCAGATGGGTTTTAAGAGAACCCTCTTGAATGGTGTAGTCATATATATGTGTAGAACTTGGTAGGGTAGGATAGACATCTTTCTATCCAGTTTGGGATTTACCAAGAGTAAAGCGGATTCCAACGTTTACTACAAGGTTGAGGAAGGCAATCCAGTGATACTACTTTTGTATATGGATGACTTGTTGATTGCTGACACGTAGCAGAAGCTTGCTGTCGAGTTCGAGTTGAAGAACTTGGAGATGATGCACTATTTGCTTTTGGGATGGAGGTGTGGCAGAGTGCAGATGGAATCTTCCTTGGACAAGGGAAGTATGCAGTAGAGATCCTAAAGAGGTTCAGGATGATGGACTGCAAGGCTATGTCAACACCTATGGAATCGAATCTGAAGCTTCTATGTGATGCTTCATCTGAGTCGGTTGATGCCTCTATGTATCATCAGATGATTGGGTCCTTGATGTACCTGACGAACACGATACCAGATATTTGCTTTGTTGTGAACACATTGATCCAGTTCCTGACGGATCCGAGGAGTGTCCACCTAGTTGTTGTAAAGCATGTTCTCAGGTACGTGAAGGGTACAGTGGATTATGGGCTCAAGTATGAAGCGAATCAAAAGTTTAACTTGTAGGGTTATGTTGATTTAGATTGAGCTGGCAGTGCTACAGATAGGAAGAGCACATCTGGATGCTGCTTCAGTATGGGATCAGGTGTGATCTCTTGCTTCAGTAGGAAGCAGTCTTGCGTAGCACTGAGTATAGCTGAGGAAGAGTATGTTGCAGCCTGTTCAGCTAGTTGTGAGGCAATATGGCTATGGAAGCTACTGTTTGAGTTATTTGATCTCCCATTGGATGCTACTGGTATCTTTTGTGATAACCAAAGTTGTGTGAATCTGTCTGAGAACCCAGTGTTTCATGACAGGTCGAAACACATAGATATCAAATATCACTATATCAGGGATATGGTGTAGAGAGGAGCTGTGAAGCTCCTGTACATTGCGACGGACGAGAAGATTGCAGATGTGCTGACGAAGCCACTAGCCAGGGTGAAGTTTGAGTACTTCAGAGAGAGGCTTGGTGTTCTTCGGATTGATGACACTACGAGGAAGAAGTGATGGACACATTTGCAGAGGCCATTCCAAGCATGTTGGAAGGAGGATCCTTCACATGGCTATGGATGTAAGCGCTGGATGATGAGCATCAGGACAATGCTCCAGTTACTGATCTAGGATGATGCTGGATATGATCAGTTGGATCATTTATATGTATATGTATGTATGCATCATGTTGGATGTTGGATATGATCAGTTGGATCATTTATGTATGTATGCATCATGTTGGATGTTGGATATGATCGGTTGGATCATTTGTATGTATTTTGTATATGCATCATGTTGGATGCTTGGACCATGTATCTGTATATGTATCAGGTGGATACATTGTATGATCAGGTAGATCATGTATATTGATATGTATCATGTATGATCAGGTGGATCATGTATTTGTATTTGTATCAGGTGGATACATTGTATGATCAGGTGGATCATGTATGATGATATGTATCAGGTAGATACTTGGTATGCATCAGGTAGATGCATGATATGATCAGGATGATCGTGGATGACGAGCATCAGGATGTTGCTCCAGATGACTTGCAGCAGGATGTTGCAGTGATGATGATCAAGATGATCATGTATACATCAGGATGATGTATGGTGAGTATCAGGTTGATACTCTATGGCTGTGGATCAGGTTGTGCAGATGAGCATATAATTTCGCCCTGGGCGAATTGTAGATAGTCTTTCGAGGTTTTGCCTATGGCATATAATTTGGCCCTAGGAGATCTACAGATAGTCTTTCGAGGTTTTTCCTATGGCATATAATCTGGGCCTGGGATATCTGGCAGATGCTCTTTCAAGGTTTTGTCCTATGGCATATAATATGTCCCTGGGAGATCCGATAGGTTGGGCTGTGTGCCCATAATAAGTCCTGGGATGATCTTGCGAGGTTTTTCCATGACCACATCTAATTTGTCCCTCGGAGATCCTATAGGTAGAGTTGTGTGCTCGTAACAGCCTGGGATGCTCTTGCGAGGTTTTGTGGTAACCACATATAATCTGTCCCTAGGAGATCCTATAGGTAGAGTTGTGTGCTCGTAACAGCCTGGGATGCTCTTGCGAGGTTTTGTGGTGAGGTCACATATAATATGGCCGTCGAAGATCCTATAGGTAGATCCATGTGCTCGTAACATCCTGGGATGCTCTTTCGAGGTTTTGTGATGCACGTAATAAGTCGTGAGGATTCCACAGTATGGCCAGTGATGACGAAGACCTGCAGGTGGTGGGCCTACATCCAGTATGAAAAAGGACTGGCTCTGTAGAACTTCGTATGACGAGTAGATTCAGAGATTGATTGAGATAGCAGTAGCAGTGAAGATGATGATGTCTCGATGACGATTATCGAGTGACGATGATCTAGAGAAGAAGACATGTGCTAGAAGACATGTGTCGAGAAATACCTTCTTAGTTAAGAGGGAGTGTTGATGTATATGTAACTTCAGAATGTATTTCACATATATGTATATTGTATTCCTATAGAGATGTTATTATTCCTCTATACGGAAGTGTCGTCATTTATATTGTAAGTGTCGTAACTTATACTTGATGGGTTATTAGACCATCTTGTTGGCGTCGGCCCTATATAACTCATGTGGGTCAAAGGGTTATTAGAGCACCCTATTGGGGGTCGTCCATGTGGGTCAAAGGGTTATTAGACCAGCCTAGTGGAGGTCGGCCTAGTAAGCATTATGTTAAGTGGTTAAGTTGAGGCCGACCTAGTTGAGTAAAGGTCAAGTCAAGTTAGTGTATAAATAGAGAGTGTGTCTCTCTCATTTAACACATTCTATTCTCTCTCTCACACTTTGGAGAATGGCGCACTTGTGTAGCAGGAGGCTCTATTGCTAGGAGAAGAGTATCTCTTGTATTCTGGTTGTATCATTGCTCTATCTATCTCTGAGGAAGTTATTGGGGTTTTTCACCTTTATGGTTTTCCCCAAGTAAACTCTGTGTCTCTTGTGTGCTTGCATTATTGTGTCCATGATTGATATGCTATAGATTTGCTGTACATGTTGTTTTCTTAGTTAAGATCCTAGATCAGATTGAAATAAATTCAAAAAATTTAACACTTTCCCCCAAAAAATAGTCGCCATGGGGGGTCCAAGGGGCGGTGACTCGTTTGGGAATCCCCCCTGGCAAGGGTTTGGGGGCAAAGCCCCTATAGCGAAAATTTTGGAAAAATGTTGTAATTTCATACTAATTACTTGGTCAATAATGGGTGATTTATGGGCCCATGGTATTGGGTGTTCCATATTAAGTTCCCATGGTAATCACTCTGTAAAATGAAAACATTGTAATATGGCTATGTATTGTAGCATTGTAAAGATCTATGATTGTGTAAGAAAGACTCTGAGAGAGTGAAAATGAAGTTGTAGCATATGTGATGTAGGTTGTATCCCTTCATTTGTTGGATGGTATAATAATAAGGACTGGAAATTTCTGTGTGGATGTATCCCATCTTGGGTGAACCATGTTATATCGGTGTCTTTCTTGTAATGTGTTTTATGTGATTTATATTTGCATCTTGTTTATTGTTATTGCTCTGCGATCCTGTTTTTCTAACATTTTCATAACAAAGCTCTTCCCATTAGCACAAATTCCTGTTTTTCTAACATTTTCATAACAAAGCTCTTCCCATTAGCACAAATTCCTTTACTCCAGCAATTTTTTGCTGATATTTTTTTTTTGCCTTTAAAATGTTGCATAGCATCAACCTTTGTTGCTTGACATTTGGCACAAATTTAGTTTGCAGAAATTGCTCTCAAATCTGCAAAGAATAATTACACAAGAAAAAATTATTGCAAACTTCCAAAGACAATGGAAACAACATCAGAGACTAGTCAAAAATGTAAGCAACACTTTCACTTTTTCTGTTTTTTGCAAACACTATAATTTTATAAAAAAAATCTTTTTTCTAATTGTAATTGTAGAGAAAAAACAACAGAATCAAATCCTCCATGGTTTACCAATTCATACTTTTGTTATCAAATCTTGACCACCTCTTTTGCTGAATTTTTGTCTGTTTTCTGCTATCGCAATTTCATATTAAAGAAAACCCCACTACAACCATCTACTAGCATGCAACTATGCTCAAGAACATATAACAATGTCATATAACAATGTCTTTGAAGGATATATTTTTGCAGTATATGGACTTCCAAAAACCTAAATCCAAGGTTCTCCTTTGAACATGCAGATTTAGTAGACACAGATGTTTAAATGACAATTACCACTAACATAAATGACAATTTGATCAAATTCTTTATAAATTTTTCTCACCCAAGAAAAGCATCAAAATCACAGGATTTGTACTGTAAAAGAAAGGTCAACATGACTGTGGAGATTCGAAAAACTCCATTAAATGATATTAGCAAGTACTATAATCGAGACAATTGAGCAAGTTTGTAAAATGCTCAAACTACCTCTGGAAATAACTATCAATGAGATGTTGTCAATGAGTGAAGGTTATCATGTTGGTTATGTAGTAGCAATAGTTTTTGCATGACACCAAAACAACAAGAAATACGATCTATATATCAAGGATGGGCAAACAACAAATGATCATGCAACCATAGATATTGTTTTTTCTTGCATGACTTTTTTTTCTTCAAATTGCCTTCAGTTTCAATGATTATCTTCTGTTAATTAAAACGCTCCAAGTAGCTTCAACCATTTATTTCTACCTATGTACTTCTAATTTATATTTTCCTCTATTGCTTCAACTACAGCTCAATGAGGCATATAAAGAATTTCTCTTGCAAATATAAGAATAGCTGGCATCTAATGATGCACCACTCTACTTGTTCAAGAAAAATGTTATAAATAACTCTAAAGGAAGCCACATGCTGTGACCTTCTGCGTCCACATTTATTGATCCTCTCTATGATGACTAAGCAATCCAGAATTTGCTTCCAATCATTGAATCAAAAAGTTAGGTGCATTAGCACCAATGTTTATTTCTCGCTAGCACATGCATCAGGTATTGATAGCATTCAAAATTGTCTTGGCATGAGTATGAAACAACTAGCCAAACTCCACTCTTAATGTTAGTAGTTATAGATTCATAGAAAAATTACTTTCCATCCTTGAGTTTCATTTGCTTTTTTTCCATAGATTTAAATAATCTCCCTCTTTAGATAGTCATCTCCTTCTTTAGAATACAAAATAAAAACATCTACTATTTTATACAAAACCATTGTTCTACTCATCTTAGCTAGAATGCTATTGGCATTTTGGAAATTGTGTTTTTTTCACTTTAATTACTTTCTTAATTCCAATTGCACCTATAGTCATTTTTCTTGTTCTCGAAATCCAGCTAAACAACGTTGTTGCTTTTTTTATCATAAAAAATGCACATGCTTACAATACCTTCTAACTACCATTCAAGAGAAAAACACCTTTACTTTATTTTGATCCAATGCAAAAGTACTAGCATTCTGTATTTTCCATCTCTCTGTCTCTTACCACTTTGATAGATACATGGGCTGCTTAGACCAAAGAATCCATTTGCACCCCCATTTCGATGGATATGCTCCGAGTGCAAGCAGTCAATGATTGATAATTCCTTCCTATGTTCATGTTGCAAACGTGAAACAACAACCGGCTATGAACATAGCATAGAATGTAATTTAGACACAGAAGATGGTTTATTAGAATGCGCTTTGCACAATCCTCAGCTACAAGACTGTTTCCCAGTAGTATAAGCAGCTCTTTAATATGAAGGTTATTCGAAAAAAATTTCTTCAACCTATGACAATTCATCCAACAAGGACTATTTACTTTGGCAATGGACAATAGAAGCATTGACGTCAGAAAATTTTAACCGCTCACACAGAAATTGCAGGTTGTCTTCAGATCTTTCTCACTCCACTTTGAACATAAGTCTATATTCTAGACAAAAAAACCTTTTTTTTCTTGCTTTCTACAATATTGATTAATGGATTATGTTTCCATAGTTATGCTTTAGATTTTCCTAGGACTGGCGAAAATAAAATCCTAATTGTCATTGCAATTTACATTTAGTTAAAACATATTTACACACTAGTGAACTGAACCAGCACAATGAATTCAACACAAACAATCAATCCCTCTATTTATTATGATTTAGAATAGAAAACAAAAATAATACATCCATTGCAAGGAATATTTATCCTCCACCTCCTGTCAGACATCAAGAGGATTTGGCCAACAAATATTTGTTTATGGGAAGAGTTGCAAAGGTTCATTTGACACTTGGAATCAAATTGATATAAATTTATATTTCTTGTTTCATCAACGCCACAGAATCCTCACTTTAGCTTTTCAAAAGGCTCCAAGATTTTTTTTTGGCCTTCATAAATGGCCAATACTACACGATTCCTTGCAACGTTATACACACGTGCATCTCTATATGACTTCTCACTTATCTACAGTTTCATCTTGTTTTTTTCAAAAACCATGCCAGAGGTAGTCCAATTGGTTCTACTAATTTGAATTTCTTCCCATGAAAATCAACTAGTTTAGGAACTTTGAACTTGAAACTTTTTACTTGTGGACATGCTCTTAAAGTAAAAGGCCAGACTAGGGTCTCTTGCACGATAACCATAACCATTGGCTTTTTATTCCATAGACAACACCTTTCCATGGAATGGAAAAACTGAATAGCTTGGAACTCAATTTTCACCATTTTCCATGAGATTCAACTAGTTTTAGAACTTACAAATTAAAACCTTTTACTTGTGCGCATGTTTATTAAACTAAAAGAAACCTAGAGTGGGGTATTTGGAAAACTTGACATTGTCAAACTTGATATTGTCAAACTTGCAAAAATCGAAACCTTCCAGTATTTGAATGTTCTGACCCAAGATTTGACACTCGTTTTTTCAGCTTCGACTCCATTTTAAACAATTCCCTTCATTCTTTTCACCTTGCATTGTTTTCTTCTACATATTTTTTAGAAACTGACCTAGGTACATGCAATACAAGCTTTTCTATTTTTAATGAAAGCCTTATTATGATCTGCATTCTACAACTCCCAACAAACTAACTATGCTTATGGATACTACACCCGTCCAGACTTCAAATACTGTTTCTTATAGTCAAATAATTTACGTAGATTAGACTATATTCTGTTATTAGATTATGTTGCAAATGCTATGGCTGTGTTGCTTGCCAAAAGCATAAGTTGCTTAGGCTTATGGATACTACAGCCATCCAAATTTCAAATACTGACTATTACAGTCAAACATCCATGTCCAATGGGGATTTTGGAACAACCATGGGTCAAGGTGTTTCGGCCTCCATAGTGTCATGTGTCCCTCTCATTGTTCATAAACAAGCAAAGGACCAATTTTTTATATGCACAATCCAAAAGAATATGTTTTAAGGGTAGTCATAACTTGTTTCTGGTTCATCAAGTGTCAAAATCATTTTCACATATCATGTCAATCCAAATGGCCATACATGTATAGTTGGAGTTTTATACACTTTGGAAATGGTAATCAAATATATGTCTTGTTTCAGGAAAAAAAAAATCAAAGACCCTTCTCATTGCATGTATGTCCCGCTTCCTGGGCTAAATTGCATTGTCTGATGTCTATGAACTCCAAAACCTCCCCCAAACTCGCAAGCTTTGTAAAAAATGATCAAATTATGTGGAAGATAAGTTTCCTCTATCAACCAATTTATCAAGAGTGGACCAGTTACCAAATCGGTCACAAATATGCAAATTTTTGTCATTTATGCAACAAGTATTTAGAATTAGTTTTAGAAAATTTGGTGAACCCACATGTGCCCATACAGCAATGTATCAAACTAGCCAATTCAGAATATAAAAACATGTTCTCCATTATGGAACCGACAAGTTTGGTCATGGAACTGAACATTTTCTGTTGATAACTATGCACCTCAACATAACACACTTAGTTTACGTCACATCGATGGGAAACCTTGAGTTTGATAGCCATTATTTAACTTCATACTTCATTCTCAAAAGCCATAAATCTGATAGTGTGTTGAGAGTTAGATCTTTAATCTTGCAGCAAGTTTGAACTGGGCAATCAACATTTTGAAACTTGCAACTTTAATTCTACTTCAAATTTGAATTAACAAATAGAGCAAATGTATCCAAATGTGGAAAATGTGAATCTAGATTGTTAATACATGAGATGTTGTTGCTTTTGAACATAGTCATGGGAAAATTCCAACTTTCTCATCATAATAAGTTTAAAGCATTCAATTTACAATTCATGTGTCTATATATAACACCGATATATTTTGGCGGCAGAATTTAATCTTATAGTAGATCTAGACTAGGTAATTAATATATTGACAATTCTACTTGACATCGAGCTGATTATTACTATTTTTAGACGTAACTGCAATGAACATAGATTCCTTGCTATTGTAGCTAAGCCAAAGAGAGGCCAGGGGAGCAAAATGCCTCCCACAGAAACTTTGATTTGAACAGCTTTGGACTGGTTATCTAATATATTAACACCTGAACTTGATATTGGACCAAGTATGGTTAGTTTCAGACCTAATTGGCATAAAAATAGAGTTTTTGCTATCGTACCTGAAACAAACAAAAAACAGTCGAGCAAATGCCTCCCACAAAATTTTTAATGTTACAACAGGTTTGAACTAGTTGATTAATATGTTGCCACCTGGAACTTTAATCCTACATCAACCTTATACTAACTATTTCGGCTAATGTATCCAATGTTGTAGAACATGGATACAGATTCTTTATACATGAAAAATTAGCACTCCCGAAGATGGCTACAACATAATGCTAGCTTCACTGCTCCATACAGTAATATTTTTCTTCAGCTAATGTCTAGCCTTTAACTATTTTGCAGTTCCATGGTGATAAGTTTGAAGAGTACAGTTGTAGGTGTATGCCTTTGGCTACATTATTGATATATTCTTAAAATATTCTATTATATTGCAGTTGATTTGTTTTCATTTGACATTGGGTTCAGTATAATTATTTTCATAGCTGATTTCCATCGATATAGAGTAGATTCTATCAAAACAAAGGCCAATGCAACAAAACACCTGCCATTGAAACTTTAACGTTTCAATAGTTTTGGACTAAATAGTTAATAGATTCATAGTTGAAACTTTAATGATACAAGAGATTTGGACTAAGGAATACATAATCTTAATAGATGACAAATTATTGGTTGCGAATATAGATAAAAAAAATGCACACAAAATTGTACTTGCACAAAATATGCCATTTCTTTGACCAATGTTCATACCTTACCTATTTTGGCATACCATGTCTTTGTCCATATTGTTGATATATTCTGCCACTATTATGTTCTTGTTCCTCATTTATTTGTACATGACAATCGGCTCATTATTATTGATTTCAGAATTAGTACAAGGACTGTTACATCTGTATTCACCAGATTGTGGTAAAGATTATTCCATGTTGAAAATCAAAAAGTCTATGCCAGCTAAGCCTATCTCAAAATCAATGTAGAAGAATATGCAATAGAAAAGGAGCTTCCCAAACGATGCCAAATTACTAGTTTTTATCATAGTCCTAGCATAATGCATTTCGAATAATGTTCATATTGCATACAGTTTCTTTTCTCTTCTTCCAATTGTTTCCCTCTTTGTATTTTGCTAGTTGTTTTCATGTGTCATGTTTCTATTTCGACTTTTATCACATTTTCCAAATGCCATGGTCTTCGGCCCCATTTATCTATATTTAATAGCATGCACATATCAAATTCATGCCATCTTTCAATTGAATAATTCACATACAATTGTTTGTAATCAACAACATTTTGGCATAAAATCCATGTCATCTTTCAATTGAACAATGCATATACACAATGCCGTGGTGTCTTTCTTGTACATTCATTTTCCGATCCATCTTATGCATTTGCAAATAGCTCTTTCAATTTAGTTCAGAGTCTCAAGGAAAAAGAAACTTGTTCCGTTATAAATGCAAATAGACTATGGTTGTATGTCGTGTAAATTATTGCACTTGAATTTTAGACTTCACCAATAATAATAATAATTTGCCACTTCATAACACAATGATTTCTTCTTTGCTCTTAGCAAAGTCTATTGTAATGCTCATAGCTATTGTAATAATAGAAAATTTGGAATTTGCTGATCATTGTGGCTTGCAAGTAATCATTGCCTCAAATCTTGCCCTTCTGAATACAACAAAACAATTTCATAGTTTCATTGCAAATAAGAAAATTTGCTTTCTACACAAAAAGTGTTTCCTTTGCAAATGATATTGTTCCACATACACAATAGCAATTTGCTCAACGTACTTTTGTATTTAACTTTATCATTACATCTATTTTCCTAGTTGTTCGAAAGAAACAAAATTATTTCTACATAGCTTTGCAAATACATTTTCTTTTGCCACTTTTCTCACTGCTCTAACTATAATTTGTGCACAATGTGCATGTACAGGTGCATGTATACAGAAACAAGAAAAAACAAATAGAAGAAAAACATTTTTTTGCACAAGAAAACTAGGGCACAGGTTTCAGCTCTTTCCTTTTGCATGTCACATGGTCATCTCAACCATCTTCCTTGCATACTTCATACAATTTTGAATGCTCTGCCTTGTTTCTAGGCATCTACATTGTTTGACTGACATTTTAATACATGCAAAAAAATTATAAAGACTTTTGCTTTGCAACACAGAACTGTCTACAAGATTTGATTCCTTTTCTACCTATGCCTTTTTTGCTAGAAGAAGTAGAAAAATCCGACTCTAGATACTATATGATGTCTAGATATCTATCTATATTATCTATTAAATATATTCTATGGAAATTTTGAAACTGTCACTGGCCTTTGCAAATGTTGATGTAACTATATATCTAATGGGTTTAGAATACAAGTACAGTTTTTTGTTGTTACAACAATGTCATTATTCAATGCTTTTAATAATATAGTTTTCTTCTTTAATATTAACAATCTGCTTGTTCTCTAATTAGCATAATTCATTTGTATAATGCTGGAAATGGATTATATTTCACATAATCCATCGATTCCATATATTCCATTCCTTCATGTTAAATTACATTATTTGTTGTTGCAACATTTGAAAAGTAATGTATAATGGTACAAAGTATTGTGAAACATCCCACTTGGATTCATGTTTCTATATAGATGTTTTCACTATGCCTATTGCTAATAGATGCTTGACCTATAGAAACAATGTCTCCAATACAGATATTTTGTCATCTCTTTGAAGTCAATAATTGTGATTCTAAAAACATTTCCTACAAAGACATGTTCAGCTATATAATCTATGCTTAAAATAATACGATACATCCATAATTTTTTATTAGGATAACAATAATATTGCTTCTTAGAATATTGTAGTTCATTTTCATAGAATATTGCATTTCATATAATCCATTGATTCCATATATTTCTTTCTTCATCTTAAATTACATTATTTCTTGTTTCAACATCCAAATGAGTAATGTACAGTGGTGCAAAGTATTGTGAAACATCTTACAGATTCATACAAATGCAAATTGTAAATAAAACTTGTATTATAGGAAAAATAGTTGATACTAGTATTGACCAAGTTTGTGCATGACACAAATCATAAAAAAAATAAAAATGATTCCAATTAGTTCCAAGGTGTTTGCAAAAGGTCATCAACTATTTGAATAATAAATAGTTGTCTATGTCATTGTATTGGCACCCTATTTCCATATTTGTGGAGTCAATAGTCTACTACTTCCGCTAGTCTTAAACCATTGGCTAACTACAATTAATAATATACTTTAGCTTAACCCAAGTGGCAAAGTCAAGAATATTACCACTTTGTAGCTCTTGTTTCGTTTACAATCCCTATCCGACTATAAAAATTAATATTTTATTCCCATAATAACATGTTTATTTTTTATAAAAGTTGATCCTTTTAGTCAAAACTTGGTATTATGTTTGACGTTTTTATTTTGAAATATTTTGTTTAAAGGTTGACCATAGTCAAAATGCTCAAATCATTTTAGTCATCAAATACGGTAAAAATTTCAATCCTATCGTCATGAAATATAAAGGAAAAGCATTTAAAATGATCTTTTATATACTTTAATTTGTCATTTTCGACCCAAATAATTAATTAATCTCATTGTTCCACGATGTAAACTCGATTCTCCCAAAACAAACCGCTGCTTGTAATGAACATAATTCTTGATGATAGCCTAGCATGTTACGTTGGAGTTTACAATTATTATTTTTTAATTAGATTAATGAATGTAGTTTATTTTCTAATCTAGGTTATCATTAATTTTCAAAAGAAGCTAGTTTCTCATTATATTATTATGATAGAGCATTATGTGGTTGGGTTTTTTTTGAGAAACCGAATCAGTTACAAAACCAAAGTTTAGCATCCATTGTTTTAAGAGGTTTAAAATTTATAAGTTGTTCACTATAAAAGTAAGTAAACTTATCATGCTACTTGGACAAACTAGAGTAACTTGTGCTTGTTTATGTTATTTACTTTATTAGAATGACTATCATGATAAGTCCATCGAGCAAGATGAAATTTATAACCAGCTATATCTATATAAATAAAAGACCATATGGACCTACATAGTCTAAGATTAAACATGATAAAAAATAGTAACAGTGGAGGGCACCTCTGGCACCATAGGAGTTGAACTAGGTTGTCTCGGCAGCACATGCTCCTTAAACATCATCTATGCAGTTTCCTTGGCCAAGAGGTTTAGCTTGGATCCTAGCTCAATTTGTGCCCTAGCTATCAACTTCAAAGTGGCCTCCACCTTGGGAAAGTGACACTAAGTTTCGTCCAACTGAAGGATGATCTCCTTCTTTTCTTCACTACTACTCATGGTGTCTTTTCCCAGATGGGTTTCCATCCACTAGTAAAGAATTATTGTTTTAATCGGCTTAGTGTCTCGAGTGTGAGATGTTCCTGCATTCTCAACTAGTTGACCGACCTCATCATGAATCATGTTCAAATTAGTGTCGAGTTGATCCTGATCAACCCATTCTTCCATATGATGTAGAATTCATTAATTAGGGGCCAAGACAATCATGTTGTAGATTGTATTTACTGCATTTATAGAGTCTTGTATCACCCATGGCATATGGGTATTTCCTTGGTCATTGCTCCCACCTTGGACTCTCTTGCTCTTCATCATTGAAATTCATTGTAGGTGGATCCCATCCCAGATGCACCACTCAATATGGCATACATATTACTTCGTTCTCCACAAGGAAGGACCCCTAGGGGGGAGGATTCTTTGGCACAACTCGCCAATAAAGAAAGCACTGGGAACCTCCCAAAGCTACCATTATTTCGTGGGATTGAGTAGTAACTTGCTCCTGCAGCCCATACCAAGCTTGAAACACAATGTTCTGGGAAATTTTCCTTTGAGGCATTTCAGAATTGGCATAAGTGTATCCAGTACTAAGGTGTAAAAATGACACAATTAGTGCTAGTGCAAGTGAGGAACGTGTTCATGATGGCCTCCTATATTACCAACTTTCTCAACGCATGATGGCAAAGAACACTAAATCCTTTGCTAGCTTGTGTTTCCATAATTACCATATGTGGTGTGCAAGGGCTGCTCCCCGTGCCATGTATCCCTATAACTTTAATTTGGCCCAAACTACATGCCAACTGTCAGCTGGGCCAAGTGGGGTTAGCATATGCTCATGTGGGATGACGCAGTATAACCGCTAATCAAAACTCCCCCAACTCCCCGGAATCCACCAGAACAATTGTTGTTGAAATTGCAATTTTGAGTGCTCAAATTGCAACTTCAACGACCTCGGTCGTTTTAAAATCGGGCATTTAGTCTAGCACACGGAAATACAATTGCTGAAATTGGAAAATTGCGGAAATAACAATTTCCAGGAACAATTTTGAGTGTTTTTTGTTAAAAATTCGCTGGAAAAGAGGAGCATTTTAGTTGTCTTTTATCCTACTCAGTGTGAGACACCATCGCGCTCACTCGCCATATGGAAAATTGATGAATGTCATTATTAGATGTTTTGTTTTTTAATATTCATTAACAATGAGAGTTAATAGACCTTTTAATACATATTTTTTTAAGAAATACGAGGTGGATTGGTTGTTTTGACGCTTGATGAATGAGTGGAGTTAGTGTTGGATTTTGAATTTTGATAGCAAAATGTTAACCAAGGCATTTTGTGACCTAACAAGGGGTGCTTTAGCATAACACCCTTTGGCTAATTAATGTCCATGAAACATAGATTTATTATTTAAAAAAATAATATATGTTGAATTAAAATAAAATTAATAAGGGAGTAGTTTATTTATTTTAGGTTTGGTAAAAAAAAATTGATAAATCCTATGAAAACAAAATAGATTGGAAAATATATCTTAAAAATATAAAAAAAAAATAGAATAATTAGATTATTCCATTAATAAGTGAATAAAGTCAACTAACTTATTTTTTTATAAAAAAATAAACATTTAAATATAACATTTTTTATAAAAATCTATAGTTTATTTATTTATAAAAAAAAAAAATTTAAAATTTTTTTTTTTTTATAAAATCTATAGTTTTATTTATGGAAAGTTTGACTATATAATTTTATTTATGAAAGGTTCGACTATAAATCAATTATTTTAAAATAATTTTAACTAATTAAAAAAAAAAAATATGAGTTTGAAAAAATCAAATTGAATTGAATATTTTTTAAAGGAGTACGCTAACTACGTGGTGTTTTTGACTCTCGGGGAACGCCAAATCATTATCTTCGATCAGGGTTCTGGCACCCCATCCCCACTCTGTTTGGGTCCCGTTACCATCCAGCGTAGGGTCCCATTGAGTAGCAAACAATACAAACCAGTTACCAGACCATCTACATGCCTATCATGCATGTGCATTCCATCATCATCAACCATTGTACTCAAATTTAAATTTTGAAACACCAGCGCTTCATGAACCGCCTTTTGATCACCTCTTTTTTCAGGGCTTTTGCAGCGGATTCTTGCCCTGCTACGGTGCTTGCTTCCCTGGTGAGATTCAGCAAGGGAAAGTTTTTGCTTTCTTCCACGATCAGTTTCTAGTTGCGTTCATTGTCATGGGCCAAAGACATTAAAGAGGCTGTGGGCCTGCCCAAAGTGTGCGGGGGCGTAATCTGTTCTTAAATGAGGTTGAGCATGGGATCGTTCGTGGTTGGTGGAGGAAACCCCAAGTGTTCTTCTCCATTGGCAGAGGCATTCAAAATCCAATTCACTTTAGCGATGGAGTTGTCCAATACACAACTGAAATCGCGGTGAAATGATATATTTGTGTACACAACTGAAATCTCGGCTACCCGCTACTCCTGCCAAGGTAATTCGACAAATTCCACCACTGATATGACTTTTAGAATCAAAATTGGCATCTCAATAGGTTATTCGTTTGTTTTTCAAGGCTTTATATTGCATGTTGTTTTTCCTGAATGATTGTTTTGTTTATTAATCTTGATCCAGTTTGACAGATGTAGACTATTGATCTTGATCTGGCTTGAGAGATGCGGATTATTTTAGGAATTCATTAGTTACATAAAAAATATCAAGGAAAATATACATCAACGGAAGAGAAAGAGAGACAATCTACTGGAAATCAAATCTGGAAAAACAAACAAAAACACAGAGATTAAGGTGGCAATGGAGTTTTATGGCAGGGAAACAATTATTAGCATCACCATCCAAAGATGATGCAGGAGTATCGGGGCCTAGGAAGATCAGTCAAATTTGATCGACAGGAGGGGAGCGGACTAGTGGGGTTGTCGATGACCACTAGTACGGAGAGCAGGTTGACTTGTCAAAGTCAACAAGTCGAGCAGAAGCAGTCGGAATGCGATCGGCTGGAGAAGCACAGAGGATGTTGCGATTGGTCGAAAATCGACAGGAATTAGTCAATAGACGCCAAGTGAAAGGAGTAAGACGTCGAGTAGTCGATGAGTGGTCGAACTACGACACGACAAGTTTGGTGGAGCCAAGCGCGGAGGAAGGGGAGGACTGGAGAACCGCGGAAGATGAGAAACAAGCCAACAAGAAGGTCGAGATGTGATCGACTACTGTAGCAGGGTCAAAAGGACAGAAAGTCAAGGGACTATACCTAGT
Source organism: Larix kaempferi (assembly GCA_027924585.1). Lineage (NCBI taxonomy): Eukaryota > Viridiplantae > Streptophyta > Pinopsida > Pinales > Pinaceae > Larix > Larix kaempferi. The sequence goes on from BSBM01000753.1 coordinate 20,847,977, forward strand.
AGCCGTTCAGGGTTGTTGAGGAAGTTATTACAGTTATTGCAAGTTGGTGAAAGACATGATAGGTGACGTCATGGACAGAGGCTGTGTAGCACGGCTAGGAGATGACAGTGCAGGTTTGCAGGATTTGGAAGGATCGACGGATAAGAGGATGCGTGTCTCGAGGATTGTAGCCATCTCGGGAACAACAACAGCAGGGTAGAAGACGTGGAGAAGGAAATCAGAGAGGGGGATGTTCAATCTTTGATTAGCAGTATCAAAGAATAGAGCCGAGGGAAGTTGCGAAGAGTCCCACCGGCCGAAGAAGAGAGTTGAGATCAAGCCATAGGTTAGCGTTTAGAGTTGAACCAGGAGAGGGTGAGGTCGACACACAGGGAGAACACACCACAGTTACTTCTAAGTTGTAATGGCTGAGGCCTACTGTAGTTAGTTATTTGTTTATAGTTATTCCACATTGTAACCGAATTCATAGAAGTAATCTAAAGCCACTTCTGGCATCGTGTTTTACACCTGTTTGTGTAAACATTGTGGTTTGTGTCATGTGTATTGTTAAGCAAGAAAGTATTCTAGTAAGGTGACTTGCGTCAGTTGGTATCAGAGCGGAAGAATCCGTCGAGTTTATGATAGTGAGCCTGCAAGTGAGTTGAACAGCTCCAGCTGCGGTTGGGTAGAGTTGTGCACGACCTATTTAAGTCCGGTTGTGATTGGACGTGTGAGAGTTTCAACGAAGGTTGGAAATGGATCATAGAGGCGTTAATGTTCGAGGAAGAAGGACTAGTGGCGCAGTAGCCGTCACAGTGGATCGTGAGATGTTCGACGAATGCGTCAGAACGATGTGAACTTTGACAAATGAATTCGCGGTGATCAAAGAAAGCCAGAGGCATGGTTGTATTCCTGAAGCACTAGACCACAACGATGAGGACGTCGAAGAGGTGGAAGCTCGGGATGAAGCCGTAGAGGAACGAGAGGAAAACCTGATCAATCTCCTGACGGATATGAGAGGTCGAACAAAGATAGACGTGTGTACGTACTTGGGAAGCCTGGACCCAGAAGATTTGATCCACTGGTTCAGAGAGATAGAGAAATACTTCGACATAGAGTAGATCGAGGATCCTAAATAGGTTAAGACTGCATGTCTAAGGTTGAAGGGTCATGCCTCGTTGTGGTGGGACAATGTACAGGATGACAAACTCAAGAAAGGAAAGGAGAAAATCAAGTCTTGGAACAGAATGGCTGCCAAGTTGAAGGGAAAGTTCTTGCCAAATGACTATGTGATTTCCTTTTTCAGAAAGTTACAGAACTTTCGACAGAAAGAAATGACCGTGAAAGAGTAGACGGAGGAGTTCTACCGATTGTCGATTCGGTCAAGAAAAACTGATGAAAGAGAAGAAGCCGTCGCTAGATACGTGAATGGCTTGAAATATTCTATTTAGGATGAACTCAGCATGTGGAGATTCAGAGTAGTTGGCGAAGCCTACCAGTTAGCTCCGAAGGCAGAAGAGAAGTTGTTAAGAAAATCCACAAAAACTAGGGGAAGGATGACTGGTCGGGGTGCGAAAACTGTCTCCGTGAAAGACCAAAGTAGCGGGTACAGGAGGGAAGGTGTCGAACATAGCCAACACATAGAAGGGACATCGATAGGGAAAGCGCAAGAAAATCGACGCGATGGTCTTGAGAAACGTGGTCGAGTTGCGTATAGTCGAAGTGGTCCATCCGATAAGAAAGTAGCTAACAGACCAGCTATAATCTGTTACAAGTGTCGAGGAATGGGACATAAGGAATATGAGTGCCCATAAAACTTACATGCTGCAGAGGAGTCGAAACCCATACGTCGAAAGGATGAATAAGTCAATGAGAGGGAAGAATCGACATCCGGCAGCAGTGGAGGTGAAAAGAAGAAGAACCAAAATCTGACGGTTCAGAGGACCTTGATCCAGGAAGATCAACGTGACTCGATGGAACCAGCACAATTTAAGGCGACCTTTCAAATGAAGGTGCGGATCGGGGAATGGCGTTGCAAAACCATAGTTGATGGTGGAAGCATGGAGAATCTTGTGTCGACGGAATTCATCGACAAGATCGGGTTGAAGTGTCAAGAACACCCACAACCCTACAAGATCTCATGGTTGCAGAAAGGACACCATGTCAGGGTGACCAGATAGTGCCTGATCAACTTCAAAGTTGGAGGATTAGAGGACGGCGTACTGTGTGATGTAGTTCCCATGGATGCATGCCATCTATTGCTAGGAATACCATGGCAATATGATCGGAAAATGATCTATGATGGTTGAGCCAACACAGTCACAATGTGGAAGAATGGCGTGAAGAGGACTCTTAAGCCAAGGCAAGAAGAGCCAACCGACAGTAGGGATGGCGAGAGCAATCTTTGGGAAAAGCGAGTGTTGATGAGTACCGTGAAGGAATTCCTCACAGAAGACGAGAGGCAGTCAGGATGTTTTGCAATCATTCCGAAAGGACCATATGTCGGAGGAACAACCAGGGAGGAGAATATTCCAGTCGAGATCGAGGAGTTGCTCGAAGAATTCAGGGACATAATGGCTAATGAGAAATCAACGGGATTGCCGCCGACAAGGAGGATATCCCATAAGATCGACTTGATTCCAGGGTCGAGTCTTCCAAACAAAGAACCATATAGGATGAGTCCAACAGAGGGACAGGAACTAAACTTACATGTCCAAGAGTTGTTGGACAAAGGATTAATCAGAGAAAGTCTGAGCCCATGTGTAGTACCAGTGGTTGTGACATCGAAGAAGGGTGGGAAATGGAGAATGTGTACCAACTCCAGAGCCATCAATAGGATCACGATCAAGTATCGATTTCCATTGCCGAGGATGGATGACTTGATGGATTGCCTGAGTGGAGTGACATACTTCACAAAAATAGACCCGAAGAGTGGATATCACCAGATTAGGGTCAGAGAAGGAGATGAATGGAAGACAGCATTCAAAACAAAAAAAGGGTTGTACGATTGGTTAGTCATGCCATTTGGGTTGACTAATTGAGCCAGCAAATTCATGAGATTGATGAATGAAGTGTTGAAACCATTTCTAGGAAATTTTGTCGTAGTCTATTTAGACGACATTCTGATTTTTAGTCGAACCAAGGTAGAACACTTGGAACACGTTCGACAAGTATTGCAGAAATTGCAGGAAGGAAAGCTGATGGTAAACCTGCAAAAGTGTTTGTTCATGAAGAAAGAATTGGTGTACTTGGGATTTGTAATCTCCAGTAAAGGGTTGGTGATGGACCCAAAGAAGGTGAAGGCAATAGTGGATTGGCTGGAACTGACAACTACGACTGGAGTAAGAAGCTTCCATGAACTTGCTAGTTTCTATCGGAAGTTCATTCAGGGATTGAGTCGAATTTGTGCACCACTGAAAAAATGCATGAGAAAGGCTGAGTTAAAGTGGACGGACGAAGCCTAGAAAGCTTTCGACGAGTTGAAGGAAAAAGTCTCTGAGAGCCCAGTCTTGGCGCTCCCAAACTTTGACAAAGTTTTCTAGGTCGATTATTATGCGAGTGGAATGGAAATTGGAGCAGTGTTGAGCCAGGAGGGCTGACCAATTGCATTCTTTAGTGAAAAGTTGAATGGAGTGAAGCAAAAGCATTCGGTCTATGACCATGAGTTTTATGCTATCGTTCAAGTGCTAAAAAAGTGGAGGCATTACTTGTTGCCCAAGGAATTTGTGTTGTACACAAATCACCAAGGACTGAGGTATTTGAACAGTCATTCGAAATTGGATCAGAGACACATGAAGTGGGTGGAGCTACTTCAGAGATATACATTCATGTTATGACATAGGTCAGGCAAGTCAAATAAAGTTGCTGACGCATTAAGCAGGAGAATTGCGCTATTGAGCACGACGACAGTTCAGGCAATAGGGATAGAGTCGATAAAGACGTAGTATGAGTCCGACGAGGATTTTGTGAAAGCATGGAAGGCTTGTCGTGAACCTTGGAGTATCGACAGAACTCCATATTTGAGTTACTTCATCCAAGAAGGCTATCTGTTTAGGGGAAGTCAGTAGTGCAATCCCAGAGGATCAGTAAGAGAGAACCTAATATGAGAGTTTCATAATGGCGGGTTAGCAGGACACTTTGGCATTGACAAGACCAAAGCACTGGTTGACAAGAAGTATTTCTGGCCAGGGATGTCGACAGATGTTGGAAGATGGGTTTGACAATGTCAATTTTTCCAGTTGGAAAAGGGAAGGAGTCAAAATACGGGGTTGTATACACCATTGCTGGTACCAGATAACCCTTGGGAGCATCTTAGCATGGATTTTGTGTTAGGATTACCGAAGACTTAGCAAGGAAGCGATTCGATATTTGTTGTAGTGGATAGATTTTCGAAGATGGTGCATTTCATACCATGTAAGAAGACTAGTGATGCCACAGGGATTGCTGTACTATTCTTCAAGGAGATAGTCAGATTGCATGGGTTTCCAAAGAGTATCACGTCGGATCGGGATACCAAGTTTATGGGTCTTTTCTAGAGAACCCTATGGAAGAAACTGGACACAAAGTTGCAATTTAGCTCGGCATACCATCCGTAGACAGATGGACAGACCAAGGCGGTCAATAGAATTTTGGGAAACCTTCTGAGATGTCTAGTAGCCGATAGACCCAAGCAGTGGGAGAATGTGTTGGCACAGGCTGAATTTGCATACCACAATTCTGTGAATCGGTTGACGGGATTGATTCCATTCCAGATTGTTCAGGAGAGAATCCCACACAGACTGGTGGATTTGGTCGAGTTGCTGACAGAAACCAGGAAGAGCGCGGATGCAGAATCGTTCGCAGCGCATATGCATGAAGTTAATGAAAATGTGTGAAAGCACATAGATAAGAGTAACGCGGCATATAAGTTGAGGGCCGATAGGAAAAAGAGGCTACAATCGTTCCAAGAAGGGGACTTAGTCTATGCATATTTACGGAAAGAGAGATTTCCGACAGGAACATACAACAAGCTAAAGCTGAAAGAATAGGACCATGCAGAATTCTGAAGAATATTTCAGACAATGCTTATGTGTTGGAATTTCCAGAAGACTTGAACATTTCAGCAATGTTTAATGTTTTAGATCTGTACAAATTTGAAGAGGGGTCATGCAATGGAAACGAGGAGGTGATAAGCATCGACTGGACAGACCAAATTCCAGATCGACACAAGGAAGAGATCATAGAAGTAATCGAAGAGCGCGAGGTGGGACGAATGCATAGCGCATAGAAGAAGGAATACTTGGTGCGGTGGAAGGATGATGAGTTGCAGGAGGCGACATGGATTTTCGAAGAATATTTCAAGAGACTTACAAAGTAGTGAAATTCTTTTTCACCTGGGGAGTTTGATGCAGGAGCATCGGGGCCTAGACAGATCAGTCGAAGTTGATCTACAGGAGGGGAGCCGACCATCAGGGTTTCCGATGACCACTGGTGCAGAGAGCAGGTTGACTTGTCGAAGTCAACAAGTCGAGCAGAAGTAGTCGGAGTGCGATCGACTGGAGCAGCACAGTGGATGTTGAGATTGGTCGAGAATCGACAGGAATTAGTCGATAGACGACAAGTGAAAGGGGTAAGACGTCGGGTAGTCGACGAGTGGTCGAACTACGATGCGATAGCTTTGGAAGAGCCAAGTGCGGAGGAAAAGGAGGACTGGCGAACCGCAGAAGATGAGAAATAAGCCGATAGGCAAGTCGAGATGTGATCGACTACTGTAGCAGGGTCGTAAGAACAGAAAGTCAAGGGATTGTACCTGGTAGCCATTCAGGGTTGCTGAGGAAGTTATTACAGTTATTGCGAGTTGGTGAAAGACATGACAGGTGACGTCATGGAAAAAGGTTGTGCAGCATGGCTAGGAGATGACACTGTAGGTTTGCAGGATTTGGAAGGATTGGAGGACAGGAGGATGCGTGTCTCAAGGATTGTAGCAGTCTCGGGAATAAAGACAGCAGGGTAGAAGACATGGAGAATGAAATCAGAGAGGGGGATCTTCAGTCTTTGATCATTAGTATCAGAGAGCAGAGCCGAGGGAATTTGCGAAGAGTCCCACTGACCGAAGAAGAGAGTTGAGATCAAGCCATAGCTCAGTGTTCAGAGTTGAACCAGGAGAGGGTGAGGTCGATACACAGGGAGAACACAGCACAGTTACTTCTAAGTTGTAACGGCTGAGGCCGACTGTAGTTAGTTATTTGTTTACAGTTATTCCGCATTGTAATTGAATTCAGAGAAGTAATCTAAAGCACTTCTGGCATCCTGTTTTACACCTGTTTGTGTAAACATTGTGGTTTATGTCGTGTGTATTGTTAAGCAAGAAAGTATTCCAGTAAGGTGACTTGCGTCAAAAAAGGGCTGAGACAAATTTGGAGGAGATTGAAAATCGTGGTTTAGATGTAGAGACATCGTAGCTTTTTACAACAGAATTATTCATGTTTGGATTTTTCCATGTCAACTTCATAGACAATATTTCCCACGATCGTACTGAGTTCCAAACTTCATATGAAATAAGAAAATTACATTCGGTTATTGCTTTGCTGTGATCCATAAGAGCCATGGCATGACTTGCAAATTACTTTCATTTAACAGAGTTTTGATGGAAGTCTTATAACTTATCATTTTGAGGATGACGAACAATAACTTATGACATAAACTATGATTTTTGATCATTTAGGAAGTGCCTGCTTGTTTTTAAGTGTCATTAATAATTCTCTTGGAAATAGATAATTTGGTGTTCGAATGAAATTAAATGTGGATATAATACCTAGGTAAAATGGAGCAAGGAAAAATGCCTAATTGTTTTTCTATGCACACTGGTAATTCTCTTGGAAGTAGATAAAATGTGTTCAAACACAATTAAATGTTGATATAATACCCACGTAAAATGGAATGAGGAAAAGTGCCTAATTGTTTTTCTATGCACATTGGTAATTCTCTTGGAAGCAGATAAAATGTGTTCAAACACAATTAAATGCCGATATAATATAAGTAAAATGGAGCAAGGAAAAGTCAGCTAATTGTTTTTCTATGCACACTGGTAATTCTCTTGGAAGTAGATAAAATGTGTTCAAACACAATTAAATGGGGATATAATACCTAGGTAAAATGGAGCAAGGAAAAGTGCCTAATTGTTTTTCTATGCACACTGGTAATTCTCTTGGAAATAGGTAAAATGTGTTCAAACACAATTAAATGTTGATATAATATCCAGGTAAAATGGAGTGCCTAATTGTTTTTCTATGCACATTGGTAATTCTCTTGGAAGTACATAAAATGTGTTCAAACACAATTAAATGCGGATATAATACTGATGTAAAATGGAGCAAGGAAAAGTGCCTAATTGTTTTTCTATACACACTGGTGATTCTCTTGGAAGTAGATAAAATGTGTTCAAGCACAATTAAATGCTATATAATATCCAGGTAACAAGGAAAAGTGCCTAATTCTTTTTCTATGCACACTAGTAATTCTCTTGGAAGTAGATAAAATGTGTTCAAACACAATTAAATGCATATATAATACCCAGGTAAAATGGAGCAATGAAAAATATAATCAAACATGGCACTTAGAATTCTATAGGAATTAATTTGAACTGAATATTAAAATGGTTTAACATGGAAATCTGTTGAGATTACTCAAAACTAGTATTGTTTAACCTGTTTGAATATTAAAATTGTTTAACATGGAAAGTTGTTGAGATTAGTCTTAACTAGTACTATTTAACATGTTTAACATTGAATTCTATTGAGAATATTATTAATTTAATATTCGATTTGCCAAATAAGTGTTTTGTTTTCATCAAAAATTCTATCTTCACAATTATTTTAGTTTAAATTGATGAATGCATAACTTGTTTGTCTACATAATTTGGTTATTTATATAAAAAATAGTTATTATTTCAATTTTTTAAATGCAAATTTTTAAATAGTTTGTATAGAATATTTAATTATTAATATAAAAATTTGGTTATTATTTCTATTTTTTGATGCAAACTTTTGACTTTTTAATTAATGGAAAAAAATAAAGTTTAGATTACAAGATGGAATGACCGATTGAGTCATCTTCTCAATCCTTAACCTTGTATTAATATTAATATTTATTTAGTTGATGAGTCTATTATGTTTATGTTTATTTTTTAATTTAAAAGGAAAACATATAATTAAAGTTAATTTTTAATGTTTTATCATGTTTCATTTTTTAAATTTTTTTTAATTGTTTTCATATTATGAAAACAAGTTGGTGATTTTTTTTAACAATTTAGCGAAGCTCTTCTAATTTAATGTTTAATGAAGAGTTAGGATGAAATGGTTATTATTATTATTTCAATGTTAAAACATTAAATACATTTCTAAATTTAGCTAAGATTAAAAGTTTTAAAATATTTTATCATTATCCAATGTTCATTATTCTTTGTATGGAATATGCTTCATATTTCCACATGCAGTGTTTCGAAAATTGTGGTTCTATACATAGGATGCTTAGGGCCTTTATTTTAGATATTTTAAGGTGTATTTTTATTTTACGTTCTTGTGCTTAATATAGTGTTTGGTTGGCCTGGGGTTTTTATATTTTTTTCCTTTATTTAGTTATTTATTATGGTTATAATAAGAATGTTGTCATGTTGTCATGTTTTTTATGTTGTTATAATAAAAAACTCTTTATCTATATGGATTTTTTTCATGTCTATTTATGTATATATCCTTTTATAGGCAACATTAGATGGAGTAACCTAAAATTGCTTTCATGTAGCTTAATCCTTAAACAAATTGTTACTACTTTGCCTTCATCATAACACATTTTTTGAGAGTTATTTCCTTAGTATGGAAACAAGCTACAAGTGGGCATCACCGATGTCATAACCCTCCCAATACTGTGGCTAGTGTCTCCCTTTGAGGGAGTCACCACCTTCTTTATGTAGCTCCAAAGATGAAAGAAGAGATAGTAATGAAAACTAAGGTTGGTACAAGGACTTGATTCTATAACATCGAGTGTCATGGATGCACTTGCTAGCCATTGTTTCATATTTATGTTTAGGGATAAAACCATTTACTACTTGATCGATCTAGTGGGCCTTGGCTTAGTTTACTTAAGGAGGGAGGATACATTTTCATCAACGTTGGCTCTAAGCTTATTCTCCAATATGCCCACGATGTCAACAGATTGAATACTTTATTTCATTGTCAAAGAACCATAGGATTGGGGATTTCCTTATGTTGACCATGATTGCCTCTTCTAATACATCCCCACTTTGTAGATCCAAAAAGCTTCAGCCTTCAACTTCTAGTGAAGGTGAAGAATGGAATAAAGTGTCAAAGAAATGCCAAGGTAGCATGGCCATGCTCAATTACCATGACCACAATCCCGTAGAACTTGGCCAAATATATTTTTTTAAATTCTTTGAATTGATTATACAAAAATTTAGAAATATGTTACCTTACTATACAATATAATAAAATATAGCTATCATGTCCACAAAGTGGAAAAATAAAAGGCCAAATGAAATCATGATGGACATATTTCACAAATATATGAAGAGCAACTTCTGTATATTTTTGAAATTAAAACAAAGTATCAAAGTGCTTGTAGAGACCTATAGAGACTTTTCATTCATGAGATAAAGAACAATTTGTGTTTGGATTTTTTTTCATACTAGTGTATCATGTAATGAGTATGCAACATGTAATGAGTGGAGATATTTTATCTCCTCGAACAATAATTTTAGATCTCCTTGAACAATAAAATTTTTGTAACATGTAATGAGTGTAAATGGAATCCTTGGCCTTTGAACAAGATATGGGCATCATTATACATTTTTAGCCACAAGGGATGGACCTCAAGACCTTGACAATGATAATGGGAGAAAATAAAGGTTCTTGGGACCTAGATGAATCTTTTAATTCTCATGGTGCATGAATGAGTTCTTGAATCACTACACAAGGGTAAGGGGAGGAAATAAAGGAACTAGTAAAGTCCTATATTTATCTTACGAATCTAATATATTACTGTGTTATTAAAAAATTTCACGCAACTTATCTAAAAGGGACCTTTAATCTATGTGTAATATATGGGTTCCTATGAGGTTTTTCATGCTAGCGATGGATCATGGGGTCTTAACTATGGTTGAGCAAAGAAAAAAATAACCATATGACCTAATTGAATATTAAATGGCTTAAGAAACAAAAGGTCTTGAACAACTACACATGCCCTTTAGAGGGTATCTTTAGCCACCAAGTGGGATACATATGACAATAGAATATTTGGTCACCTAGGATGGGCCTTCAAACCATAATGATTTACATATGGGAACCATTACAAGGTCCATTGGACATGGATAAAAAAACATTTTCGTATGGACTAAAAGATGCTTTTTGTGGCTCATGAACAATGCATAGAGTTTGAACCATCATAGAAGCCCTAAAATAAAATATTTATCTCATAATATAATATCTATGACATTGCAAGCATTGACACACTAGTGATTAGCATCATGACCTTAACAATGGACAAAGGACAACCAATAGCATATTAGGGCCTAAAATATATTTTTAGGGCTCTTGGATAACATGCACAAAAGCCTTGCAAATAGAATATTTAACATAAGTATAATATGGGTATGATTGTGATCATGGTTCCACCAACAATGCTCATGTTTCCATAAATAGAGTTCATGATTCCACCAACAATGTTCATGGCTCCATTAACTTTGCTTGAGATTCAACCACCAAATGTGCAAGATTTTTCCACCAAATATGTTCATGGTTTCATCAACAATAACTTCGTTCAAGGTTCCATATGCATTATTCAGGATTCGACCACCTCATGACCATTATGTATTACTCACCAAATGGTTCATGGTTCATAAATAATGCTTATGATATTCACGACTCCACCAACATTGTTCAAATTAGGTTCTTAATTTCATGTGGTTTTGTATGCATTGTACATGGTTCCACCCGCATTATCCATAGTTCCATCAAAATTATCCATGGTTCCATAAGCATTCTTCCTGGTTCCACCCCTAAAGTGATCATTTCGATGAATTTTGTTCAAGGCTCCTTACATGGTTCCACCACCTCCTGACCATTAATCATTGTTCCACTAATAATTCTCACGGATCCATAAATAAAACTCATTCTTCCACCAACAATACTCATGGTTCCATAAAAAATGCTCATGGTTCCACCAACAATGCTCATGCTTCCATAAATATAGCTCATGGTTCCACCAAATATTTTCATGGTTTCATTAACACAAATTTTTTTCAAGGTTCCATATGCATTGCTCATGATTCCACCACCTCGTGACCATGTATGCATTACTCACCAAATGGTTCATGGTCCATAAATAATGCTTATGGTATTCACGGTTAATGCTTATAAATAATGCATGTTCTTCCACTTTTAAGAATGACAAATCTTAGCTTCATTAACATGTTTGATATTATCAAATGAAGCAAAACACAACTAATGCGAAATACTCTCAAACTTAACCTTTGTCTCACTATGGTGTGAGCGTTACAAAACTGCAAGTTGATTGCCCAATCCACATATGAATATAATGAATTCCAATGGATTTTGTCTTCCATTGAATCCAACCATTCTCCTAGGTAGTAGGTTTCAAACACTTAATAGAATTTGCACACAAGTTGCATGATGTAAATGCGACACACTAAACATAAGCTATGACTTAGGGATTCTCATTTGGCATCCCCCTAAGAAATGGGGAAATAATCACTAGTTGGTGATTGGAGAGGGTGGTGGCCCCAAAAAATTCACCAAAAGGATGCCATAACAATAAAAGAAGGTATTCTTTTGGTGAGCATGGCTTTATCTATTTTTTTGATAAATTGCTTCAGGCCAACCCCCAAATTGGACTAAGTAAATTATATCTTCACAAAGTCCTTGGGCATATTTATTGGGATCGTATAGTCCATTCCAAACCTTAAGTACATCTAGGTAGAACACTCTCACTATAGCATGTGAAGAGATTTAGTCCCAATTTTTTCAGCTTGGGATTCCACGTTGTTAAATTCCATATAGAGAAGTTAGTTGACCTCAAACTAGTTCTCAACTAGTGAGTCCCAATGCTAGGCACATTCCTCCACTACATTGGGTGAGTACCAATTTTCAAGTACAATAACCCTTCTATCTAGTTTAAGGAGTACCCAGAACACTTAGTTAAACAAATTGGTACCTTGATTAATTACACATGCTTTAAATTGGAAAACATAAGACTAGTTTCCCCACATCTAAATTCTTCATGCAAGGTATGAAAATATACAACAACAAACCATATATGATTAAGGCTTGAGCTAAAGGTAAAATTAAAAACCTTCACTTCTTGTAGACAAAGGATGAGTAATTAGAAAAATAACGTGCGAAGTCTTCTCACCATGGTCTTCCTAAGCGGGTTCATATCAAACCCCTTACTTTTGGGATGTAACTTCCATGGGTAACCTTCTAAGATAACATTTATTTCCTCCCAACCTTACCACTAAGCACTTGGTAGGATTTATAGGAGATAGCGTTTTTCTTCTCTAAGAGCATTGGAATCTCGTTGTCCATGGTATTAGTCTTTGGTATTTTTTGTGCTTCTTTTGAATCTATGGTCCCCTACCTATCAACCCTCTAAGGTGGCCATTGGGACCTTTAGCTACTACACCCAAAATACATAGAAACAATAAATGATCATGTGTGTATGTGCCTTTCCCAAGATTTAAATGGCCAACTAGGAGATTTCTATCGGGAAACTAGTCATATCCTTTCCTCCAACCTTGGGTTCCATGCCACCTTTTCCTTTCTTTGACACTTTATTCCATTCTTCACCTTTACTAGAAGTTGAAGCCTTTTGGATCTACAAAGTGGGGGAGTATTAGAATAGGAAACCATGGTCAACAAAGGAAAATCCCCAATCCTATGGTTCTTTGACAATGAAAGAAAGTATTCAATCTATTGATACTGTGGACATATTGGAGAATAGGCTTAGAGCCAACTTTGATAATAATAAAATGTATCCCCCTTCTTACATTGACTAAGACAAATCCCACTAGATCAATTAAATGGTTTTAGACCCAAAAATAAATATGACACAGTGGCTAGTGAGTGCATCCATGATACTCAATCTTATAGAATCAAGTCCTTCTACCAACCTTAGTTTTCATTATTGGGTACCCGCACAAAATTTGTACCCAAAATAACAGCAACAACAACACATGAGCGAAAAAATCAAAACGATGCGCACGCGCCTCCAAAGGTGCACACGCATCGCTGCTTCGGTAATGTCGAATGTCCATGTGGTTCAACCCATGTGGATAAAAGGGGAATGCACGCGCCTTTGACGTGTACGCACAAAATGGCATGCATGCGTCAGTGGCGCATGCACGCCTCTATTTTTTATATAAAAAAAGCAGAGCTCACGGGTTTGTCATTTTGGACAGACCCGTGAACCCATTCTCCAACCCGCAAGCGCACTGTGCAACCCTGCGAATGCGTCTTCGAGCAACCAAATCATCCTCAACACCAAGAAATCACCCCTACACCATGGTGCCATCCATTTCTCCAGGTAGGTTCTCCTCAAAGCACAAATTTGTGTTTTTTTTGTTTTCTATTTGAATTTGAATTTAAAAAAAAATTAAAATCCATTAAAAAACCAAGGAAATTTAATTGTAGGCCATCTACACCTAACAAGATGTTAGACACACCTGAACCATCTGATGAAACCAATGAAACCCAACCTCCAGAAGACAATATGGGAACCAACAATGAACCGAATGAAAACCCCGAAGATCAATTACACCAAGACTTAAACCAATTGAGGGCACTAAGTAATGAATTGAACATTACCAAGGAACCCTCTCGGGTTTCCTTGGCTTCATCACTTCAAAACATTATTGAATCAATCAATATTGCACACACTGAGATAACAAACTTGAGCCAATACAAGGCTCGAATGAGGGAATACTACTCCACTGGGTTGTCCAAAGAGCAGATAAAATACCTCAACATCACCAAATCCTAGTTGTATAGCAAGTTCATAGTTCCCTCGATGGGACAGCCTCTAGCTGTGATGAGGGCTCAGGTTTGCATGGACTGGTGCATTTATCATCCATGGAGAGATAACTGGAGAAAAAGGTGGTTCATGGTGTTTTACAGGTCCCCGTGCAACAATTTGGAGGTCCCATAGTATTTCCTTCGGAAATTGTGGGCTGAGTTTGAGCTAGGGTACCATGTCAACTATTTTGACATCACTGAGTTTCAGGGTTTCAGTCTTGGCTCTGCCCAAGATCGACCTCAGGTGCACCGCAACCCACTTAGAGGACCTCCTGCACCCAGGAGAGAGCCAAACCCCCCTCCTCAGCCACCCGGGTTTGGTAGCGGCCTAGATGAGATTCATGACTTCATCAGACGTGACACACATGACTTGCTTAGACATACCAAATTTGTGGCCATGTCTTCCCATAGCCGGGAGGACATCGATGAGACACAGACAGCTGCACAGTCTATGGGTGGTGGCCGAGACATGCCGGGTACAGGTGGAACCCAGGCAGGGCCTTCTAGTTCTGCTGGAACAACAACACATGGTTGTTATCACTGTGGTCATTCTTGCCATGGTGATACGCAACAGCATGCCACAGGGAGCTTCGTGGATCAGGTTTTCTATTGTTTTATTTAATGTTCAAGTATTTGTTGTATTTTATTTGATATCATATTGTTTAATATATTTAACTTTGAATTACACATTGTTGATTTTATTTGTTTTAATGTTCAGTTATTCGGGGCCGGGTCTCCATCGCCCAGGTGGGAGGATGTCGGTTCCTTTGAACTCGATGGAGCCATGGTGGCAGCAGAGGAGATTGCAGCACCATACACACAGGTAACTTCTTTACTTTGAATAATTAGATCCAGTTACGAGTAATTTGTGTTCAGTAATTACAAATTAATTAGCACTGAGTAATTACCATATTATCATCATATTTTACAGTTATGTTTATAATATTGTCTAATTTATTTGAGAGCTATAAATTCATATAATGTCACCCAAAAAAAAACTGAAACCTTATAAAATATGAAAACCTAAGAAAACTATAAACATTTGTCCATGTTCACTTTAGGCATCCTAGACCTCTGATGATTATACAAATGGGAGAGAAATTTTCAAAATCTATCATTCTTACTTGACCAATGATGAGTCCGCAACTGGGGTTTTGGTGATGCCCGCAGTGTCCTTCATCCTCAAACGACCATCCAATGCTTGCTTGCTCTTCCTGTTCTTGACCAATGCCATGTGTGTTATTGTTGCTTTGCCATTTGTCACCATGTCATCCAAGTTATATTTTCCATGTACTCTCCTTGTCCAAATCATCTTCAAATGACCACAGTATGGGTCATATGACTCTTGGCTCAATAGGTGTGCCAATTGCTCCAATGCCCATCACTTTGTCCACCAAATCAACCTTTGCTGCCATGCCCTTATGCCATGTGTTCTTCAAGCTTAAACTTTGAGAATATATTACCATGGTAATTATCACTTTCTCTCGTATTCTACTAATAGGTTCTTTTAATGGTAAAGGTGGTCAAATCACTTCTATGCTTCTGCTAACTTTGTTGCATCAATTGAGTTAACTGAGATGTTGTACTTGTCACTTTCGCATCCACCGCGACCAATAGGAAAACTATTTATTGCTATGAATTTTCACTGCATTGTGCAAAACTCTCGAGAAAAAGAGAATCATAGTGGCCAAGCTTCTAGAAATTCAAGAACCTGATGTTTCTCATTGTTGCTTGGTTTTGCAACCAAGATTGTTCAATGTGAACCTATCAACAATGTGATAGCAGTTTCAATATAGAAAGTAAAAACAATCATAAAGCAAATCTAATCTAACATTAACATGAGCATATGAATTTCAAAAGATAAATAACAAGAACAAGAAACGAAATAGAAAATGGTTTTTTGTATTAAGATACCTCAAATGGTGAGGATATGATGTTGAGCAACTCCAAGGGTGAGTAGCTCCAAGCTCCAATGGTCTCTTCTCCAAGATTGCTGAAAATGGTCAAAGTACTCAGGAGAGATTTTGACAGCATGAGGATAGGATGGATGATGGATGGATAGTGAGGAGCCCCTATCACCTTTTTGTAGTTTTTGGTGATGGGGAATACCATTGTGGTTTTGAGGAAACCAATGGTATTGACCAACATGGTTTAGGTATCTTTTCCCTCCTTTTTTTCTTTTTTGAATATTTGTAATATTTTATTCCCTTTTAATGTTTTTTGGGAATTGTGGACCCTTTTTAAGGTTTTTTTTTATGTTTTTTGAGGAAAAATATATCTTTTGAGGGGAAAAGAGGGTGTATTATGGTATTTTGGTGACCTTCTACTAGTTATAGAGGCTCAAATGGTAGAAAAAGTGGACAAATGGGTCATGTGAATAACGGAATGAGCTAGTGAGCACTTTTTGGGTGTTAACAGATTGCCCCCTAATGTGTGAGGGTAGGAGATCATCGTATGGCCGATAGAAATCATAGTTATTTTGTGTCTTTTTCTTGGAGTTTGGAGAGGAGGAGAGACCGGTTGGATACTGGAGCAACGACCCCTTGGAAGCTGCAAAAACTGAAAAAATTACATGGCCTCAAAATGAATGAGGAATAATATCTGATAATGGACGATGTGGGCATACCCATGCTCATATCAAGACATATAAATAACAACTAGGCCCTGAAAAAATGGGGAACTTGAGTAATACATAAAAATCTGTTGGTACATCATAATGGTCCAGAGGGGACACAATTCTAGGATGTACTCATGGTCATGTCATGACTGATCTCAAATAATTGATATACTGGAAATGCAACAACCGTTTCGAATAATGTTTCAGAAGGGTTGATGAACTGTTGAAACTAAAGGTGTGCAACATCTGTAGGGACTCAACAACTGTGAATCAACTCTAAGGAGTATATTTAACTGTATACTCGAGGGAGTATGAAACTGGCGTACATCTGAATACTGTCACCATGTGCAACCCGGATATCTATAGAAAAATGTAACTGGTTATTTCCATAAGTAGACTCTCAAATGTGGAAGAGTCAGGTGGTATCCGGGGTCTTCGATGAATAACTGAAAGGATTGATACCCTGTACGAGTCTCAACGATGCGATCGAGGTGTTGAAGTCGAGCATGTGAGAAGCAATCATTTGGAGAGGCATTGAGGACTCCTTTCGAAATGATCCGTAGGTACTCATCACAAATGGTGATGAGTCCAAGGCACATGTACCTCTGGGTCTATCCTCTGGAATAGTTTTGGTTGGTGTCGATAGAGGGATACCGGCAACTATCAAGGAAATGATGTTTCCTTGATAGGAGTGCGAGGTGCATAGCTGGTGTGTGGTAGTACTGATGGTAGGACTGACATACATTGGGGATGGGGAATGACTGGGGTCATAGAGTGGGTGGACTCAAACTTCCTTTGTTCAGAGCATGATGACATGGTTGACCTGGCAGTGTAGGAAACTGACTTGTAGGTGTGGGGATCATAGCTTTAAGGACTAAAGGGTATGTATTGTAGATTGGAGTGACTGTGGGGGGACAAGATGATGGATGCTGTAGAGGGACTCTCAAGGTGATATACTGCAGAATACTCTAAACAAAGGCGACCAAAATGGGGAAGCTGCCATATGAGTAGACAGGATCTGTTGTGGTGCCGAGAAACACCATTGGTTCCTTCTTCGTAGTTTTAATGAGCTCCAAGAAGGGATAAAATTGTGCCCTGAAATGGTACTATCCTGTGGATTTTGTGAGCCCAGGACTGTTCGTGCTCATGAGTGCTTTCATTTTTAAGGAGTTTGAAAACGATAAGAAGACTCTGAATTGGTGGAGGAGTACCGTCCCATGGATTTTTACGTGCCCAAGATGGTGATTGCTCATGGTTGCTTTAGATTTTAGAGATTTTGAAAGCGATAAGTAAAATTCATTGGTGTTATTTTTCATATGTTAGTCTGCAAGGCCCAAAAAAGTATAAAACGATGCAAATGAAGAACTCTTCTAGCCGATGTGACTAGAGTATTCCTTTTTCATAATTAGTGTACAAGGTTTGGAAAAGGGGTAAACTTATACCGGGTAGACACCCTTCCAGATACTTTTAGCGAGCATGAAAGGAAGCAAGGTTGCTCGGCGATCTTTTCATTGGTTTAGGAGTCAGAAAAGAGCTTAACAGAAACTCCCCAAGTGCCTTTTTCCTAAAAGGATTGCTCAGCCCGAAAAATGGATAAAATTATATCGAACAAAAAGGTATTTGTGAGAGTGAGGAATGATCTCGAGCATCGTCAGGGGCGTGGAAAACGGAATCCGGTGAAATAAAGATCGTAAAAAATGGGCAATGGCCAATGTGGCACACAAACCAAGGCAATGAGTGGCATTTTGAAAAAATGCCCAAAAGTTATGGGGGTGAGAGCGAGAAATGATCTCAAGCATCGTCATCAGCATGGAAAACTGAATCCAGCGATATAAAACTCGTGAAAAATGGAACATGGCCGATGTGGCACGCAAATCAAGGCAAAGAGGGGCATGAAAAAATTGACTGAAAAATCTGGTGGTGAGAGCAAGAAATGATCTCAAGCATCATCATGGGTACAGAAATATGAATCTAACAGTGCAAATGGTGTGAAAAATTGAGGTCATAAGGACTCCAGAATGGTTGAAGGAAAAAACTAGGTTAAAAAATGGCTACAAATAAAAGTGAGCCCACCCATCCAAGGATGCAGTGGTGGGGAGAAATGATTACCCGCGGGGGAAGAATACTAGGTGTATCAAATCAAATCAAATATACAAGTGATATGTGACCTCAAAAATGGTTGAGATCATGCATGTGAAAAAGTGAGCAGGGTTAATGACCAACCCCCATTCTATGTGCATGGGGTTTATGATTGTGGATCACATATGTGTTGGTTTGAACAATGGGGTCATTGAAATACTGAGATAGATGTAATGGCGAAGGTTCAAAATGATTGATCATGCCCGTTATCCCAGGGTTGAGGTAATCCATTATGCCCCCTATCTTAGAGGTTTCAATATGGTGCAGATGTTGTCTTAGAGAGGGATCAATAGGGCACTAAGCAATTACTGGCGGGGGGGTATACCATGAGTCTGTGGATCGTGGTGGCATACTGAAGTGATGATATGATGATGGGGGATTCCTCTTGTGGGGAGGATGCCCCCAGTATCTCCGATGAGAATCACGATGATGATGAGTAGGCAAGGTTTTGGGCTTGCCCCCATGTTTTGGACATGTGGTTTCCTAGTCGATTTGAAAGGGTTGAACATGTGTGTCAAACGGATCAGTGGAATTGGTCGACCGAATAGAGGGGTCTCCAGTGGAAACCATGTAAATGGTGTTAATTTATTCCGAGGAGGAATATTTTGGGGGATATATTTCGTCAATGAGAAGAGGGGATATCTCTAGGTCGGCATTATTCAATTCATATAGAGCTTCTCTATAATCTGGTAGATCAGGGCAGTGATGTGAGTAATGGCCGTAAATTCCACATATTGCACAAGGGTGATTGGTACGCAGCAATTTATAACGCGGATGACGAGGCAATTCAAGTTTTACCACTGGGATACCAGCGTCGTCTTCCAACATATTCATGTGTTCTTGAAGTGTTGGTAACTGTGGACATTGATGGGTGGCATGGACCATGTCGTCACATAAAGAGCACTTGGGGGGAGCACGAGTGGTTGGGGAATTCTTCGCCAGTTTTGGGGTCGCTGGGGGGGTGTGGGTTATGGGTCCAGTGATATAAGGTCCTCTACCCTTAGTGTTTTGGAATGGAGGGGGAGCATTACTAGATGTTGATGTTGTAGTCACTGTTGGGGGTGGTCGGTTCTAGATGTTTGGTACACCAGGGGGTGGACGGTTAGAAGTATTGATGGATTGCATTGATTGTAAAATGAAATTCAGTGTCGGGGGAGGGGTTGGGGCAGGTAGGTACCATACAGGTAGTCCTAATGTCAATCCTGGGAGATTAAGTGTAGCCATGACTGGTGTGTCGATGGCTCCTGAAGGGGGAAATAAAAATGGGATAGTATGAATTGGTGTGGCTCCTACGTGAGTTGGCATTGAGGGTGGTTGCGAGATTAAAGGGGGTTGTTGGTTTCGTACCTGTGTGTTCTGCGAGAGGGTGCACAAATCAGATATCTCGGCTATCTTCAAAGGGTGTGGGATGGATTGGAATGTGGAAGTCATAGGTGATTTCTAGCATTATCCGGGTCTGACTATGGAGACGAATGATGTAGGTGTGTTCTGAACTGGTTGTTCAATCATAGGGAGAACGTTTGTAGGTGCACCGGGGTGTATTGGTTGCGATGTGTTTGGAGGTTGATATCATTTGATGACATCATTAACAAATGGTGAGTGTTGGACTCTATATGCTGGTAATCGATTATTGCATAGGTAATTTGTTTCTGTGTTGTAGTGGATCCTTGAGGGGGATTATTTGGACGAGTGTTTACCATGCCTTGGTTTGGTAAGGGATTTTGCAATATTATGGGTTGTGGCTAAGGAGGAGGTGCTAGCTGTGCAGCATATCCTTGGCGTTGGGCATCATCATTCCACAGTTGTTGCGTTCGCTCAAAATGGGGGCAAGTGTGTATGTAATGGTCGTATACTCCGCATATGGAACATGGGTGGTTTGTTCGTAAATTGGGGTTTTTACCCTGTTTCGGTGGTCGATCAGGGTTTTGGTTGGCGGGGGTAGCATTGTTGTTGTTTGGAGGATAAGTCTAAGTGACCGGAGGTTGTGGTGCAACAAGCGCTGCCTGTGGTGGGTAATAAGCTGCTGGGGCTTGTGAGTGAACAGGAGCATGTGTGGCCTGCTGATGGTAATACGTAGGGGGTGCAACTAGAGGTGGATAGGATGAAGGTGTGTGACCATAACATTGTGGTGGACATGAGGGTCCATGACTGTGGTGGGGGTGGGCCATGGGAGCATACGAAGTTGTAGCTCCGGAGTGAGATGTGTCCCATGAAAGATCGAGGTAGGTATTATTGCGCATAATTGAATATGGTGGGTAGTAAGTAGGAGGGTTATGAGTGGACCTATTACTTGTTGTGGTTGTGGGTAACCTTGAGCTGTTGGAAGTGTTGGAGAAATAGGTACTGCTTGTTGAGGATAATAAGCCACTAGGGCTTATGGCTGAACCAGAGTCTGGTGGGCCTGCTGGTTATAGTATGGAGCTGGCGCATAAGCTGATGGAGCTTTCCCATAGCATTGTGGTGGACACGAAGGTCCATGGATGTGATGGGTGTGTGATACTGGAGCATATGAAGTTTTAGCTCCAGAATTAGATGAATCCCTAGAAAGGTCTGGGGTGTTGTTTGTACTTGTCATAGTAAAATGTTTGTTTTGTGTTGTAACTTGGCTGATAATACCATTGGTGGCATGTGATGCCCCCGACACATCATGGCGGGATGGATCACCGCACAGGGCGTCAGGTAAAATAGTATATAGATATCCTTACTGGGCATATATTAGGTCGAATTGATGAGCTTTTAAGATAGATTCTTCTTCTGACTGGGGCCGTTCGGAAGCTACATCTTTGGCTATGAGGGGTAGGAGTGATTTGAGAAACCAATACAAAAATATATGGCTGTCAAGCTTTATCTTGCAGAAGTTACGGTGCTTACGCCACTCATGGATATGGTCGGTGATGTGGATAGCCGTGTTCTGTCTACAAGACAAAAGTATTTGAACTCTTGCATCCTAGCGTACATGTAGTTGAAAAAACTGGAGGAAAGTTGAGGCGAGGGACATAAATGTGTTGTGGGTCCCATGTGGTTGATCAATGTACCACTTAGCTGTAGAGCCAATGAATGTTCATTGTAATAGTCGTAGTCTAATGGAATCATCCACTATGGAGTTAGAGGAACACCATAGGTGAAACGACATGATGTGGTTTTGGGGATCTTCCCTAGCTTTTCCTTCAAAATTTGGGATGTCTGAGGGAAGCTTTGTGGGCATGGGTGGCCATGTAGGGTTGTGTCTAATAGGATCGTTGGTTAACTTGTCTAGGTCTGGTAATTTCAGACTAGCCATGTATGGTAGACTGGCAGATGGGTGTGGCGTGGTGACTAGGACATAACTATTAATAGTAGCATTATGTAGTGGTCCAGTGCCCCCTAAGGGTATGCTAGGTATGGAATGGATGTGTCCTCCAACCGATGTGGTGTTGGAAGGGCCTACGCTCCCAAGTGCAACATGGGTTTTAGAGGGGTTAGGAATGGTTCTAGGAATCCCTGGGATCTGGGTCGTGGTAATGAGAGGGGGTGTGACCCCTATGTTGGGCATACCCATAATATGTGGTGGTCCTGTGTTGGGCATGCCTAAAGGGGGAATGCCCCTATATTAGGCATGCCTAAGGGGTTTGTGGTTACCATGGGTGGCACAGTAGTAGTAGGGTTTGTTCATGTAGCTCCAATAGCACTAGTGAAAAGGGGGTCGTATTGTGATCCATCCATGGGGTTGGTTGGTGATGTCTCAGTAGGGTGTTCAGATTCAGCATCAGAATTAGATGTCAAATGAGGCGCATCAGAATTGGATTACTGTGTTCTATGACGATGATGTGTCGAGTCAAGGGATAATGCTCTACGTCTATGACGTGTAGAGTCAAGTGTGCCGAACTGAGGGGGTTCACCCTGGAAATGGTGGGATCGTCTTAAATTCTCAATGGTGAGAAATGTATAAAAATGCCAGTGGATGGTGGTGATATAAAAAAAACTCAAGACCCTAATGCCACGATGTGTGCAGGAGGGGAGTATGAAAAAATAATGGCTCTCAGGCCAACAACCAACCTCAAAAGCACTTATTGTAACAACTATGCTATAATAAGTGGAGGGATCCAAAAAAGTGGTCAGAATACCAAAAGTCAAACAATTGCTAGAAAAAAGTAGTGCTCACTAGACCAAAGGTGGGTATTGTATCATACAAACTCCTAACTAAAAGTATTGTGAGTCGACAAACTATATTCCTTGTAAGGTGATGAAATCCAAGTCAGACAATATAGAGTGTAGAATCAATGGCTAGATATATCCCTAGCGGGAGGGACACCGAGTAGACAATCCTAGAAGTATGGCTACTAAGCTACCCCATTCATGACACATTTGGTTGGGTGAATCTGTAGTTTGGTTCTATTTCCGCTGTACTCCCATACAGGTGTACACCGAGAACTGTGAGAGGTATCCTTCGGTTACTGAATGGATTGCAGTATTCCACTCAGGCTTCCGGAACCAATCTGGCTACTTCATCCTTCCTAAGGGAGATGCCTTCCCGATAAATTGGTTGATAACCATGTCAAAATTATAAGGGATTTTCTGGACCCTAAAGGGCAACAACTATGTCTCAAATGTAAATAATTGAGGGGTGTTATTGGAATACCTATCCCCTCAATCCTACCTAACTACAAAATTCTTTTAAGTTTTCCCCAAGTGGAGTTAAAAAATTTTGTTGAGTTAAGGTAAATTTTAAGGCTCAGTTAATTAAACATGTGGCAGATTGTGTGCAAGTGTGATTATTTAACTAAAAAAAGGGATTTTCCTCGCTTGGGCAATTGATTACAAATTAAGAACAATGTGATTTCAACTTGTAAAAAATAAAGTTGTTTTCTGAAATGTAAATTCTTTAATAAAAACAATTAAAAAATAATGGAATTTTAAAATAATCTTTAAAGGTAAGCAAATAACATAAAAATTTCAAGAAATAAAATGATTTCTTAAGAAGTTGCTTGGACAAACTATTGAGCAAATTAAAAGTGAAACTGATAATCTAAATAGAATGCTAAAAATCCTTCTTTCACTTACTGAAAATTTTTAAAAAGATATTTTAATGGAGCATATGTAAATAGAAAATAATTCACTATTGCTGTAATAATGCAGAAAAAATAATGCTGGAAAATAGGCTAAAATGGGCAAAAAATAAAGCACATTTTTTTCTAAAAAAGGGGTTGAACTTAAAATAACAGCATCGCGGGTTTTAAGGAAAAAGCCGCGATGTGCATCGCGGGTTTGAGCTGCAAAGCTGCGATATGCACAGTGGAAAATGGCCACGAAGCCGTGATGCGCAGCGTGAAAAACTACCGCGATGTGCAGCACGGGAAATGGCCGCGATGTGCAGCACGAAAAATGGCCGTGAATCCACAGCGTGCTGTGCAAAAAAAGGATGCGAGGTCATGATGAGCCACGCGAATCTCAAGTGAAAAGCCGCGAGGCGAAGGCCGAAAAATGGACACCGAAAAATGAACCAGAAAATGGAAATTTCAGGCTATTAAAGGCTACAGAAAGGGCCAAAAGCTAGGGCAGCAATGAATCTACTACCTAATAAGGCAGGTCTTTGAATTAAAGTGATAAAAACTATTAAAAAAGAAGATCTAAAGCAAAAAACTAAGATTCAAAAATTTGAAAAGAAGCGGAGTCACTAAAAACTGTTTCTTGGTTTTGCAACCAAGCTTGTGCAATGTGCAGCTATCAACAATGTGATAGCAGTTTCAATATAGAAAGTAAAAACAATCATAAAGCAAATCTAATCTAACATTAACATGAGCATATAAATTTCAAAAGATAAATAACAAGAACAAGAAACGAAATAGAAAATGGTTTTTTGTATTAAGATACCTCAAATGGTGAGGATATGATGTTGAGCAACTCCAAGGGTGAGTAGCTCCAAGCTCCAATGGTCTCTTCTCCAAGATTGTTGAAAATGGTCAAAGTAATCAGGAGAGATTTTGATAGCATGAGGATAGGATGGATGATGGATGGATAGTGAGGAGCCCCTATCACCTTTTCATAGTTTTTGGTGATGGGTAATACCATTGTGGTTTTAAAGAAACCAATGGTATTGACCAACATGGTTTAGGTATCTTTTCTCTCTTTTTTTCTTTTTTGAATATTTGTAATATTTTATTCCATTTTAATGTTTTTTTGGGAATTGTGGATTGTAGACCTTTTTCGAGGGTTTTTATGTTTTTTGAGGAAAAATATATCTTTTGAGGGGAAAAGAGGGTGTATTATGGTTTTGGTGACCTTTTGCTGGTTATAGAGGCTCAAATGGTATAAAATGTGGACAAATGGGTCATGTGAATAAGGGAATGAGCTAGTGAGCACTTTTTGGGTGTTAACACTCATGTCCTTATTACCCTTGTTTATTATCATGGGATTTCCAATTTATTCTAATATTTGAGATTGAAAGTAATCATACTAATACTCCTAGAACATGCTATTAGGAAAGACATATAAACAACGTAAAACAACTTATCACATGTATTGTCACTGAAGTTTTTGAAAATGATGTAAGGCCCATAAGGAAGAGCGATAATCTTACAAATATGGTCTATGGGGCCTTGTTATTATCTTGATTCAAATACAACTTGGTAAAACATTTGGCATAAAAAATATTCATTTAACTCATTTCACTCAAGATTTCTTTGATTTCAATCAAGTGATATCATTCTGACAACATAGCTATTCAATCAAGAACACATAATTACTCATTCAATGCAAAAGAACATCGCACATTCAAGCTTGTAAGTAACTTAATCATGAAAAATATTTCTCTTTCTTCCTTTCTCTAACGATCAACACTCTAAAGTGTATTAAATAACATGCACACTAACTTGATTGCTATGCACCTCTTTGCAAATTTAAACAATGAGATGCCATTTTATTTGTTGATGTAAATGTTATGGAAATAAAGGGACTCAAGATCCTCACTCTAGGGATGCAAATACTTTTCCACTGGGTGAATCAAGCTTGTAGGAAACTATAAATCTATAAGAAGACATCAAAACCTAGGAACTCTTCATTAAGAACCCAAACACATTAAATAGGTTTCCAATTCAAATTTGTAAATGGACATGAATTCCATTCGCTTATGACACACTACACATCTCTCTAGGGACAAAGGAAAAGCTCACCTACTCATGGGGACGACTCTATAAAAGGAAAATCTCACCATGTCACCTTCTATGCCCTCTCACCTTATTTAATTTTAATTTCATGCCATGCCACCTTCTATCCTTTCAAAATATTGAATATCATCTAACTTGAATATAAATTAATTGCAGTCATGTTTTTTAAGTACCATCATTGTCATTCTCATTTGCATTGTGTTTAATATTGCTAATATTGTTTTAATAAATTCAGTCTAAAAATTGTAGTGTTCGCACATGTGTCTGCGGGCTCCAGTGACCAGCCATTGCTACTGGGGACCAGCAGTTCTCCATGTGTGCAAGTATCGTGTGTATTAAAGCATAAATTTAATTTCAAATACGATGACTTGTCCGTGTATATTTATATTTTTGTATATTAAACTATGAGGTTATAAATGTGTATGCAGGTGCGAGCACCTTGCCCTGCCAGTGCCATTATTCCTCCCTCCCCGACCTTTCAGCCACCCTATATGCTAGTTGTATCCCCTGGAATACATGCCCCATTACCCAACCCCTTCCATCCAGCCCCCCCTCCTATATAGCACCACAGTTCCATCTAGCTCCCCCTTACGTATCATATCCAACTCCACCTCTGTGTCAGTTTCCCATGTTCCCACCCTCTCCCATCCGACCACACCACACCACCCATCCGCAGTCACCCATCTCTCTACCGCAACACAGACCTCTCCCTCCCCACATTCCCCCACCACACTCACTTCCCCTTCCAGGGTGCCCCGATCCATACTACAACCAGTTGGGGTTTATAGCCCTAGATGTCCATCTCCACTTCGCCCACCCTAGTCCATGCCTCCTCCTGCCACCCTCCCTTCTTCCACTATTCCCCCTAGTGGTGTAGCCACCATTGATGTGGCTGCATCCTCCCCTTTATCGTCCACCCTAGCATCGGAGTAGGCTGTCTAGCCGACTGCTCCATCCGCCAGTCCCGAAGACCAGTTGATTTTGTTCATGGTGAGATTGACTAGTTTATGAAAATCGCGTTCAATTTTAATGGAAATTACTATATGCATCTAGTTTCAACATTGATCTGATTGTTCTAAATGTTGCAGGGTGGCATTTTCGAGATACTTGGATCATGGAGTAGGGAGACCCCCTTACAAATTACAGTCTCGCATGCGGTGAGTTATCCAATATTTGAAAACTATTTTTATTTTTAAATTATGTTTTATACTTGTATAATTGCCAGGACAAAATTGACATATTATTCTTGTCGTTTCAGGGCTCAGGGGGACGTGCTCAAAGACGCTGGAAGGACCCAGCTTCCTCTAGCACAAAGAAGAGGAAGATTGATTTTGGAGATGCACCTGGGAGCTATGAGGGTGGGTAGGAGGATTGAGAGACCCTCCTATGTACACTAGCCACGATGTGGCATTTTTGGCACGAGTTGCCATATTTTGTATAGGGCACCATGGGCCATATTTTGTATAGGGCACGAGTTGCCTTTTTTTGTACGGGGCACGAGTTTCCATTATATAGATGCTGGGAACGATCTTCCATTTTTCCAAAAAGTGTACATGATTGGATCATTTTTGCATATTAATACATGGATCTACTCTTGTTTATATGAGTTTGTCTTTAATTACATTTTTGCATACATGATTTTGTCTTCGATAAGAATGTTATGGAAAAGTTCTCACATACATATAGATGTTATTTCTAGACACCAAGTGACCTCAATATGAGTCCCTTGTATTTGAATGGGTCTTGCATCTTTTCCTTTTAGCAACAACATACCTAACCAAGCAAACTACGGAGTGATATTTACATAACAAAGTGTTGTGACTTTAGGGCTACAAAAAAATATATAGCATAAGCAAAATCATCTCCCACTTCCAATCATGGGCCAAAATATTCCTGAAAATCCTCTTGATATAGAAAAAGAAAACCTAGGTAACTTGTAGTTGATATAGTAAATTAGGAATGTACCCAATCCTAAGAGCCCATCTTTCCTATAACTACACCCTTAGAGACAACTCCCCCACCTTTTTACCATGAAATCTTTCAACAAGAGCATGGGAATCCATTCCCACCACCTCATGCATTTTGATATCCTTTCCGAGAACTAGCCTCATAAGAGAGATTTTATATTTTACACACTTCTTCCTCTTCATTTTGACACTACCAACATCATTTACCTGCATCCCTTTGTTGGCTTCACCTTTATCATTATCAACACGCTTTAAAGAATTGTCTCCTCCATCTCTAACCTTCAACCAACTACCATCCTTTTCCAAAACAACCCTTCCATCCTCGAGATCTATAGGATTCACCCTTGGACTTACTAGGTCCATAACCACTTCATATACAACACCTAAAATAATTTGGTTATCCTAAATTAATCCATTTGAAATAGGACCCTCGCCACATATATAATGACTAGTCTATCACGATTCACAACTCTCATCTATGGATCATAGTGTTAATTGCATGAAATTTGAATGGTTATTATTTCACAAATTTGTCTTAAGCAATTACACACAACATATCCTAAATGTTTATGGTTTATTGAATGAATGTTTACAATCATCTAATCATTTACATTCTAGAAGTTACCAAACCCGCGCAAGTGGTTTACTGATTTTATTTCGAGCACATCTTTTTATATTTATATGCTCATGGATCATATGGAAAAAAATTTAATTAATTAAGTTTGTGAAGATAATATTTCAGCTATCTTTATTGAAGTGATTCAAATCACCACAACCTGGTTGGACCCTTAATAGATTGGGTGACAACCTTTTGCAAAGATTTTACTCTCTCCAAGAGGGTCTCATTCAATAATCACTCGTAAAATAATAACTATAACCTTGGAATTATTAGATAATATCATTTGTGGATGATTTTGGGAAATAATCCAACATGTTTTAATGTGAATTTTGATTCTACAACATTATGGTTCATTGTTGATTTAAGTTTTGTGAATATCTTTATTTATCCATGAATGATCTTTCATTTTACACATGAGCAAATATTTATTTTTGAAAGGTGTCTATTTGATTAATTCACTTGCAACTTTTTGAATTAAGCACTCACATGGGACTTTAACTTAATGCAAAACACATCTTAATCTTCAAACAAGTTTGAAATCTTAAGACCTTTTCTCCAACATTGATCTAGAAGCCTCCCTTGGCCTTTAAAGTTGGTTTAAAACTTGGGAAAATCTTTGCTCAGGTGACAGTGGCAATTATCTTCGGAATTCACACTTGTAGCATTAGAGGATTAGGAATTTGCCACTTGGGTGTGAAAACAAGATCTAACAGGATGCACTAGCATTTATGGATGAGAGAGATAGGGAGCGCATGCATGAACCATCCTCCATTAATTTCTAGTTTAGATGTTTTTCCTAAATTATCAGTTTAGTTCTAATTTCTGGATTTTTTGTTTTATTTAGTTTTGTATGCACAGTGAGAGAGTGAAGTTTCCTAGGCACTCATACGTGAGGATTACAGTCTAAGTTAAGCGGGGCAGATCTCTAGGAGGATACATGCTTTCATGCTTTAGATAATCCCAGTACAGGTGCTCTTAGTTGGCCCATTTATCCATGCAAACAAGGCATTCTAGAGTTAGAGTCTTACACTCTTAGGATACCCAAACCCTAGCACTAAACCATCTTCTTCATCCTCACCATCACCATCAATGTCTTCATCATCACCACCATATTCATCATCATCATTATCTCTAACTCTAACCCTAATTCAATTTGCTTCTATAACTCTAGCCCTAACCCTCACCCAAACCCTAGCACTAAACCATCCTCTTCATCCTCACCATCACCATCACCATCATCGTCAACATCATCATCATGTCTTCATCATCATCACCAACTTAATCGTCATTGTTAACTCTAACTCTAACCCTCATTCAATTTCATTCTATAACTCTAGTCCTAACCCTCACCCAAACCCTGACACTAAACCATCTTCTTCATCATCACCATCACCATCACCATCACCATCACCATCACCATCAACGTCTTCATCACCACCACCATATTCATCATCATCATTAACTCTAACTCTAACCCTAATTCAATTTCCTTCTATAATTCTAGCCCTAAACCTCACACAAACCCTAACACTAAGCCATCTTCTTCATCCTCACCATCACCATCACCATCACCATCATCATCATGTCTTCATCATGAACACCATCTTCATCATCATTGTTAACTATAACTCTAACCCTAATTCAATTTTCTTCTATAACTCTAGCCCTAACCCTCACCCAAACCCTAGCACTAAACCATCTTCTTCATCATCACCATCACCATGAATGTATTCATCATCATCATTAACTCTAACTCTAACCCTTATTCAATTTCATTCTATAACTCTAGCCCTAACCCTCACCCAAACCCTAGCACTAAGCCATCTTCTTCATCCTTACCATCACAATCACCATCAACGTCTTCATCATCACCACTATCTTCATCATCATCATTAACTCTAATTCTAACCCTAATTCAATTTCCTTATAACTCTATCCCTAACCCTCACCCATACCCTAGCACTAAGCCATCTTCTTCATCCTCACCATCGCCATCACCATCACCATCACCATCACCACCAACGTCACCATCATCATCATGTATTCATCATCAACACCATCTTCATCATCATTGTTAACTATAACTCTAACCCTAATTCAATTTATTTCTATAACTCTATCCCTAACCCTCACCCAAACCCTAGCACTAAACCATCTTCTTCATCATCACCATCACCATGAACGTCTTCATCATCACCACCATCTTCATCATCATCATTAACTTTAACTCTAACCCTAATTCAATTTCCTTCTTTAACTCTAGCCTTAACCCTCACCCAAACCCTAGCACTAAGCCATCTTCTTCATCCTCACCATCACCATCACCATCACCATCACCATCAACGTCTTCATCATCACCACCATATCCATCATCATTATTTGTAACATACCCTTTAAGCTGGAAAACATTTTGTGTTTAGAAACATTATGATAACTTTTATTGTAATGTTTATATTGGACAGGTGTCCAAGGGTGACTGTAATTTGCACAATATATTATTATTTAATAAATAAAATAGGAGACAAACACCTAAGAGGAC
Source organism: Larix kaempferi (assembly GCA_027924585.1). NCBI lineage: Eukaryota > Viridiplantae > Streptophyta > Pinopsida > Pinales > Pinaceae > Larix > Larix kaempferi. The sequence continues at coordinate 20,879,057 of BSBM01000753.1, forward strand.
TGTTGAAAGAGTGGTTACTGATCCACTAAGTGGAATGGAATCTGGGGTAGAAGGCAATGGACAAGTGGAAACATCATGATGCAACTAACTAGCTGTTGGTATGGGACAACTCCCTTGAAATGTGGTCATAGTGCCCTGAAAGATGGGACTGGAGCTTGAGGCTCATTTATTCCAAACTGACCACTAAAAGACCTAGGAAGTTTATATAATAGCCATCAAATATTGAACTGAGGTTCATCACTTTTCCTGACGAGGAAATTTACCTTGGGGTTTTGTTGTGTTGCATCCGAGAGATTTGATGAGGGGATATGCTGTTGTTGATCATGTTGTGAGTCTACCAAACTCTTATTGAGTTCAGGAGGTTGATGCTGAGTGGAGAAGGCATTTTTCAGGAGGTTGATACTGAGTGGAGAAGGTATTTTGAGTGCCTTGCTTCTACACAGATTCCACCCACTTACTGGATCAATAAGCAGGATCGGGGGTTCATTAGAAGTCAGGAGTTGAGCTGCTTCTTCTGAAGCAGGTTGGGAGGAATAGGCCTCCTTGGGTGTTTGTCGGCCCTATTGTCAGTTACAGGTTCTATTGTCTTATCTGTTTTATTTTTAAGTTCTATTATCTATTTTGCATACTACAGTTCTGTTGTTTATTAAACTTTCACTATTTAATTTATAAGTTATTTCAGTTTCCTGTATAAGTTAATAATTCTGTATAAATATGAATGATTGAATAAAAAAGTTTATGTATTTTTCCCCATGCAAAATGGAACAACATCGTACTCCAGTACATAAACAGATTAAGATAGATAAGATATGATAGGAAAACTGCCATGATGATGGAAGTACTATTTTATATATTTTGTTTAATTTATCTAATGTTATTAATTAGCATTATTTACTGTACTTTACTCATAGTACTATTCTTATTTCAATTCTTTCCATAAAGACAATAAATCTATTTTGTAGAAATAACAGAGTTTATATCAGACAAAGAGTCTAGTTCTGTTTCTTTTCATTTTTGTTTTCCCAAATGTTTAGTTTCAAAAGAATATCTATAGTTTGTTGTTGTTATCATTATTGTACATATAAGACAGATCGACAAATAAGAAGCATCATATTACCAACTTAGGGTTTGCAACTTTACATTTAAATTCTTTCAAAGTTTACTGTTATTACTAATATTCCTATCACTGCATACACATACTAGTTAAGCAAACAAAGTCTTTTATCATATAGCTAGGTTTTAGTGTTTTTCTTTGTACATACACATATAATCATAAACATGCAAGTTCAATGCTATTACAGAACTGAGCTAGATAAATAAGCTCTCCGTCAATTTCTTGTTTTTACTCACAATAGACAAATCCAGTATATTTGCACATCACAAATCATTACTATAGATTGAACGTATTGATTTCAATTATCAATTCAAAGTTTAAGACATTTCAATAACTGTAGGAGCAAAAGTCAAACAGAAAACACAAATTCCATTTGATGTCGAACGTATCATTAGTTATCATCTTTCCATGCATTCTAAACTTAACCACGACCCTAAACCCTGACATGGTTTATAGTTATACTACTTAAACATTTACATAGTCGAAGGTGAGGCATTTGTCCGAAGCCTGTCACATTTTATTAACTCATAAACATTGATTTTATAACAGTAGCTTTGATTTCTTCATACACATTGTGCAAAATGATTCCTTTTAAACATTCATAAGCTTACAGTCCAAAACGAAGTAATTTAGCACGAGTACGAGTCAAACCTAGTTTGTATACACATTATCAGTTAACACAAAGACTTTTTAAACCTGACTTATTTCGTTTATCAAATCAATGAGTGATAAGTATCAAACATGGGCCAAGCCCCAACACTTAAACACAAAAATAGTCACAAACATTTAAGTTCTACAACGAGCTATTTTATTATCACCTCAACCGGGTTTGAAACCCCACTTTAGAACAAAGGATCATTCCCAAGATCGAAACTCTGAACTTAAACCCTATACAATTACTAGCTATTACATCGACTCTATAAACTAAAACAACGACTCAAGGTTTTGCAACCACGACTTCCAGGTTTGATGATACATTTGTTTGCCATGTTTTCTTCCAGGAGAACCTATGAGGGTTTGCCACCGGGCTTACTGTTTTAGCTGCATTGCTATCCATTGATCACCGAACTCCATTGCCACCAAACTAGAGCGTTGAATATCGAACTTTGGCGTTAACTGCCACAAAGAATTGTGAAAGTTAGCAATATTATCATTTGACTATTAACAAACGAAGAAATACATTACATAATGGAGAGACCAGAAAAACTTACCCAGTTGATAAAATAGTCGATTGGAATGCGTTTAGCTTCCAAATATTTTCTCCAACGCAACAAAGTTCCCATGCAACTCAATCATAACTGAACTCGAAGTCAAGACCTCCCTACTAACCTATTTTCCACCGTAAGAAATCCACAGGGTTTCAACACTACCTTCTCAGCAAAGTTCAAACACTTATACAATATTTTCATAACAAGATTATAGAGATTTGAGGCACAGTGCCATCCACAAACGTGTAGAGTCAATCCCTCTAAACCAACATCCTGTCGGCCTTCTTCCTCCAAAAAAAAACCACAAAATGAATGCACGAAAGCAAAATAACGTTAAGACATGTCTACTTAGGGTTTACACATTCCAACTACTGAGAACCACAAGATCAATGATCGAGATTGAGCCAGCGAGCTACGGAGGAACCAAGGCAGAGATACGATCATATGGCAATCAATAACTACATTAAATTGCAGAACAGTCGGATGCCATATCACTAAAAGGTGAGTTCACAGCATGGTGACACATTACCATTCCTCATCAACATGATGACATGGAGTCAGACACATATACGTCAGCGTAGAAACCACAACACCACAACAGGATCGCATTAAATGTTGAAGATCTCACGCAGATTTTAGCCAGAGTCTCGACTGCATAAACATTTAATCCATATCAGAGCTCAAGAATTGTGACAGCGAAGGCCTCGGGTTTCAACAATTCCATACAACTATTTACATCCACGTATAAAGTTAACAAACATAGGATAGAGGCTTAAACTATACCATAAACAAATTCATATGATTCAATTCATAAGGTCAATACCATTCACACAAGGAACATAAACCTTGTTCCAAAGTTTATATATTACATATATGCAATTGCACGCCGAACTATAGAGTTTACACACATCATTCCCATATATGTTCACACCATATAACATTGCAACAATGTTATTAACATAGTTTCCATAGGATATCCAACGTAGAATCGATATGTTTAATACACCAACTATGTATTATAATCCATTACAATGCCATAGTATAGTATGGACTACCACAAAGTTAATGTTTAAACATTACATTTAAATAGCTAGGCTATTTGTTTAAGGTTAATGTAGAAAATTACTTAACCTTTACACCATATTGAAAGCTAGGGTTTGATGAAAACTCTACTATGTTGTATACTATATATCAACAGCATCATGATTCAAATGTGGACGCAATACAAACGTCAGCACTAGCATTACAAGACTTTTTACATTGCAGCCGTCATTTCTAGGAGAGTTATCTATTTCTTTTGATGACAATATCTTTCTTAAAAACCAAACGTGTTACAAATTCAGACAATTAAACTAGGCTATATTACCATTGATCTCACCAATAGTTACAACGATTTTGGTACTTAAACATTGTTGACGACACATGCACTCATAACCCTAAGAAGACGATACAAGTGACGAAGTTAAACTGAAAATACATACCATCGACATCTCCATGCATGACAGATTTTATAATTATCTTAAACATAGAGATGACCAGCTGAAGCTTACAACTTATCTTGTAAAAATTGGAATTACTCTATAACCTTACCTGCAGATCTGCGAAAGAAGAATCCAATGCTTTAGCTTTCAAAGCTACCTAAACCCAAGGGCACCTGATAGGAACCCCTTCACAAATATGCAAACAACTTCATCAGTATTGTTACCAGATCCTTACACATAACAAAATAAACTTTGTTCTGTTGTATCCTACTTATAACCAAGTACATAATCATGTTTAAAACAATTAAGACAAATTGTATGAGGCAGTTATCATTGTTAGCTAATTATTATCATTCCATAGTTAGCATTTATCTTATAAAATAGGCTACATCAAATTTTTTTATTTTTGCGATTTTTGGGATGTTACATGTGGTATCAGAGCGCGAGTTCAAACTCTAGGCCTGAATGAGGCTCATGCATGCAAACAAAAAAAAATCAAAAAGATTATGTTACTAACTTTTGTAATTTAATTTCATTTTTGCACAGAACAGATTGACTTTTAATTGTAGGTATGGAAATACCGGAGGAATCAACAGAGGACAGATCTCCTCGAAATGAACGAATTAATCATGATAACACTGAAGGAATTTATGTTGAGTTAAACAACGAGTCTTCTGACATTTTATGCACTGTACAGGATTTAAAATCTGAGTTAAAAGCTGTTAAAGAAGAAAATAACGGATCCTAAAAGGACAAGAAGAGTTACAACAAAATTTAAAAGGAAACTGTCACAGTGATGAAAGAGGCGGAAAAACAGAATTTAGAGCTGATTCTGAAATAATGTCCCACCAACATAAGCATAAGAAAACAAGGAATGATAAAAGGAACAGTTACTCATCTTCTAAGTCTGATTCAAGTAACGATGATGTAAATTATGACTGTAGTAACAGTGAATGCTGCTCCAAAAAGAGAAAACATATAAGCATCATGAACAGATTACTGGTGAATTTAAAAAGATTAAGCCACCTACTTTTAATGGCGAAAGTGAGAAGCGTGAGACAGCAGAAGCTTGGATGTCTGGAACGAAAAAGTACTTTAATATTTATGACTACTCTTCTCAACTAAAATCCAAGATGGCTATTTATAATCTGACTGGAAAGGTAGATATATGGTGGCAGGATCTTAAAAGAATCAAGAGCATAAAAGAAAAAGAAGTAACTTGGACTATGTTTAAAAGTTTGTTTAAAAAGAAGTTCTTGTCTGAATAGTATTTTGAGGATAAATCGAAGCAGTTTTATGATTTAAAATTGGGTACTATGAACATGAAAGAACTATGCAGCAAGTTCCTTGGCTTGCTGAGGTACGTACCCTACATGGTTGAGGAAAAGCCTAAAGTACGAAGGTTTCTCAGTTGTTTACCGTTTAATATAAAAGATCGTATTGAGTATGATAATCCTTCGACTTTGGAAGAGGCCATGAGGAAGGCAAATTTTTGTTTTGACCAAAACATAAAAAGAGAAGGAATGACTGGTTGGAAGAATAGTAAGACTAATCAGTATGACTATAAAAATAAGAATTTTAATCAGAATGCTGGAGGTTTTTAGAAAAATTTTAATAACAGAAATTTTCTTAATAATTATCGAAATAATACATCTCAGAACACTACTGCTGCAAGAAATCTACCTAATAATTACAACAATAATAATAATAACAATAACAACAGGTATGCTGAACAGAAAGGACCCATAAAGTGTTATGAATGTGGCGAACCACACAAGAGAGAAGATTTCCCACACAACAAGAGGATAGCCAACAACATACATACTATGCAAGCAAAACCTAAAGTTGGAGATATCGCAAGAGAAATGCCCAGGATAAATGCAGCATTGGAGAACCGTCAAGCAGACCATCAAACATCCATGGTCAAAATTGAAGGTATGATACAATACGAGACTATTTCTATTTTAATAGATCCTGGTACAAATCTAAGTTATATTTCACCTACTTTAGTAAACCGTTGTAAGCTAAAAACAGAAAAATTCGATAATGCATGGTTAGTTCAGCTTGCAATAGGAACTAAAAGAAAGGTTACAGATTTTGTTCAGAATTGTGAAGTGTTTTTAAGTTAGTTGAAAACGCAAATTAATCTGAATGTTTTACTCTTAGGTTCATATGATCTGTTAATTGGCATGTATTGGATCAAACAACATAGAGATATATTAAATTGTTATGATAAATCTTTTACTTGTATAAATAATGAAGGTAATTCAGAAACAGTAAAAGGAATTCATAGGCATATTTTTGCCTTACAAGTAAAGAGAGCTACTAGAAAATTTTGTAAATTGCTTGTTGTTAATGTTGTTAATGATGAATGTACATATAAAGAAGACAAGTTAAAACTAGAGGATATTCCCATCCTTAGGGACTTTTCTGATGTATTCCCAGAAGAAATTTTAGGATTACATCCGAAAAGAGAACTTGACTTCACCATTGAGTTAGTACCCGGTGCGGTACCAAACTCAAAGGCCCCCTATAGGATGAATATTCTGGAGTTAAATGAGTTAAAGTCTCAACTGAAAGAATTAATAGATAAAAACTACATACGGCCCAGTGTGTCCCCTTGGGGAGCACCAGTAATATTTGTTAAAAAGAAGGACGGTACCATGTATTTGTGCATTGACTACCGTCATCTTAATAAAATGACAATTATGAAACAGTATCCCTTACCTCACATAGATGATCTATTTGATCAAGTACACGGAGCAGAGGAATTCACTAAAATTGACATAAGGTTGAGTCATCATCAAGTCCGGATAAAAGATGAGGACATATTCAAAACTGCATTCAGAATGCATTATGGACACTACGAGTTCATAGTTATGCCTTTTGGGCTAACGAATGCATTGGCAGTGTTCATGTGTTTAATGAACAACGTTCTGCATAAATATTTGAATAAGTTTGTAGTAGTATTCATTGATGATATCCTGGTTTAATCAAAGACTAAAGAAGAGCATGATGAACATCTAAAAATCATTTTACAAGTACTTAGAGATCACCAGCTTTATGCTAAGTTCAGTAAGTGTGATTTCTATAAAGATAAAATTCAGTATTGGGGTCATATAATTTCAAATGATGGTATTTCTGTTGATCCTGATAAAATGAAAGAAATTAATGAATGGCCTGTCCCAATAGATGTAACTGATGTACGGTCATTCATGGCAATAACGGGTATTATATAAATTTTATTGAAGGGTTCTCTAGAATTGCTAACTCCATCACTTCTTTGCAGAATAAAGGGAAGAAATTCATATGGGATCAAAAGTGTCAAGACAGCTTTAATAAATTAAAAGAATTGTTAACTACTGCACCCATCTTAAAAATTGCAGATCTTGATAAGGATTTCATCGTATGCATGGATGCATGCAACGAAGAACTTGGAGGGGTCTTATGTCAAGAAGTTCATGCAATTGCTTTTGAGTCAAGGAAGTTAAAAATACATGAAAAGAATTATGCAACGTATGATCTTGAGTTGGCAGCTGTGATACATGCTTTAAAGATGTGGCGCCATCACTTGATCGGAAGAAAATTCATTTTAATGACTGATAATAAGGGGTTAAAGTATTTACTGGATCAAACAAATCTTAACGCAAGGCAAGCTAGGTGGTTAGCTTTCCTTAGCGAGTATGATTTTGAGATCCATCGCATTAATGGAAAGGAAAATAAGGTTGCTGATGCATTGAGCATAAACGCTAGATTAAGTTTTGTGGCAGCAATTAGTACTTTTAAAACTGATCTGGAAAATCAGATTGAAGAAGAAATTAAGCAAGACGAAAATTACCAAAAATTACATGATAAAGTGGTTGAAAATTCATCTGAAAATGTTATAACATATTACAGTATTACTGAAAAAGGCTTCTTAACTTACAAAAACAGAATTTATGTGCCTAATTTTCTGAAAGTTAAGTTGTTGATTTTAGATGAAGTTCACAAGAGTCCTTATTCAGGGCATCCCAGTTATCAGAAAATGATAACTATGTTAAGAAAGGAGTACTTTTGGCCCAACATGAAAAGTGAAGTTGCTGAATAAATAGCTAGATGTTTTGAGTGTCAGGCTATCAAAGCTGAACACCAACATCCAGCTGGGCTATTGTAGCCCCTACCAATTCCATAATGGAAATGGGAGATCATAAGCATTGAATTTATTACAGGTTTGCCTAAAATTCAGAAGCATAATGACTCAATTATGGTTGTTGTTGATAAACTTAGCAAAGCTGCTCATTTTATTCCTGTTAAACCTACTTTCAAGGCTTCTAACATTGCATATATTTTCATGAAGCAAATTTTTCGCTTGCATGGAATTCCAAAGGTAATTATTTTAGACCGAGACTCTAAGTTCACTAGTAACTTCTGGACAACACTGTTTAAAGGATTAAATACTAAAATGAATTTCAGCACTTCTTTCCACCCACAAACTAATGGTCAAATAGAAAGAGTAAATTAGATTTTGGAAAATATGTTAAGATTATATGTTAAAAATCAGCCATCTAAGTGGGAAGATTACTTGCACTTAGCAGAATTTGCCTACAATAATAATTATCAAGCATCTGCTAAGCTAAGTCCATTTGAAATTTTGTATGGAAGAAAATGTTGTACTCGAATTTCGTGGGATAATCTTGTAGACAGGTTGATGTTAGGACCATATTTATTGAAAGAAATGGAGCTAACCATGAAACAGGTTCAAGGTAACTTAAAAGTTTTTCAAGATCGAAAGAAAAGCTATGCTGATTTGAAACGAACATAAAGAGAATTTCAGGTAGGAGACCATGTTTTCATAAAAGTAAAGCCCAAGAAAAGTTCTTTGAAGCTTGGGAGTTGTGTTAAATTAGCACGAAGGTATTCTGGACCATCGAAAATCCTATCAAGGATAGGAGCTGTTGCATATCAATTGGCATTTCCATACAATTTTAAAATCCACAATGTTTTTTGTGTTTTTGTTATAAAGAAGTATGTGCACGATGCTACTTATGTGCTGAATTGGAATGATATACAGGTGGAACCCGAAGGAGATTTTCAGGTGGAACTGGACTGTATTCTAGAACGGAGGGAAATTATGCTTCGGAATCGCACCATAGGGCAGGTAAAGGTGCAATAGAAGCACCTTAGCCCTGATGAGGCTACTTGGGAGCTGCAAAGTAATATGCGGGCAGCATATTCAGTTTTGTTCCATGAAAAACTTGATGATGAATAAGCAACATCGAGGACGATGTTGAGCTTAAGAGGGGGTGTTTGTAACATACCCTTTAAGATGGAAAACATTTTATGTTTTAGAAAAATTATGATAACTTTTATTGTAAAGTTTATATTGGACAGGTGTCCACGGGTGACTGTAATTTGCATAATATATTATTATTTAATAAATAAAATAGGAGACAGACACCTAAGCGGACTGTTGAAAGAGTGGCTACTGATCCACTAGGTTGAATAGAATCTGGGGTAGAAGGAAATGGACAAGTGGCAGCATCATGATGCAACTAACTAGGTATGGGAAAGCTCCCTTGAAATGTCATCATAGTCTCCTGAAAGATGGGACTAGAGTTTGAGGCTCATTTATTCCAAATTGACCACTAAAAGACCTAGGCAGTCTATATAATAGCCATCAAATATTGAACTGAGGTTCATCACTTTTCCTGGCGAGGAAATTTACCTTGGGGTTTTGCTGTGTTGCATCCAAGAGATTTGATGAGGGGATATGTTGTTGTTGATCATGTTGTGAGTCTACCAAACTCTTATTAAGTTCAGGAGGTTGATGTTGAGTGGAGAAGGAATTTTTCAGGAGGTTGATACCGAGTGGAGAAGGTATTTTGAGTGCCTTGCTTCTACACAGATTCCACCCACTTACTAGATCAGTAAGCAGGCTCGGGGGTTCATTACAAGTCAGCAGTTGAGCTACTTATTCTCAAGCAGGTTGGGAGGAATAGGCCTCCTTAGGCGTTTGTTGACCCTATCATCAGTTATAGGTTCTATTGTCTTATCAGTTTTATTTTTAAGTTCTATTATCTATTTTTCATATTACAGTTCTGTTGTTTATTAAACTTTCACTGTTTTATTTCAGTTTCCTGTATAAGTTAATAATTCTGTATAATTATGAATGATTGAATAAAATTGTTTCTTTATTTTTCCCCATGCAAAATGGAATAGCATCGTACTCTAGTACAGAAACAGAATAAGATAGATAAGATATGATAGGCAAACTGCCATGATGATGGAAGTACTATTTTATATATTTTTTTTAATTTATCTGTTGCTATTAATTAGCATTATTTACTGTACTTTACTCACAGTACTATCCTTATTTCAATTATTTCCATAAGGACAGTAAATCTATTTTATAGAAATAATAGAGTTTATATCATACAAAGAATCTAGTTCTGTTTCTTTTCATTTTTATTTTCCCAAATGTTTAGTTTCAAAAGAATATCTATAGTTTGTTGTTGTTATCATTATTGTACATATAGGATAGATTGACAAATAAAAAGTATCATATTACCAACTTAGGGTTTGTAACTTTATATTTAAATTCTTTCAAAGTTTACTATTATTACTAATATTCCTATTACTGCATACACAGATTATTTAAGCAAACAAAGTCTTTTATCATATAGCTAGGGTTTAATTTTTTTCTTTGTACATACTCATATAATCATAAACACGCAAGTTCAATGCTGTTACAGAATCGAGCTAGATAAATAAGCTCTCTATCAATTTATTGTTTTTACTCACAGAAGACAAATCAAGTATATTTTCATATCACAAATCATTACTATAGATCAAACTTATTGATTTCAATTATCAATTCAAAGTTTAATACATTTCAATGACTGTAGAAGTAAAAGTCAAAAAGAAAACACAAATTCCATTTGATGTCGAACGTATCATTAGTTATCATCTTTCCATGCATTCTAAACTTAACCACAACCCTTAACCCTGACATGGTTTATAGTTATACTACTTAAAAATTTACACAGTCGAAGGTGAGGCATTTGGCCAAAGCCTGTCACATTTTATTAACACATAAAAAATGTTTTTATAAATAGTAGCTTTGATTTCTTCATACACATTTTGCAAAATGATTCCTTTTAAACATTCATAAGCTTACAGTCCAGAATGGATTATTTTAGCACAAGTATGAGTACGAGTCAAACCTAGTTTGTATACACATTATCAGTTAACACAAAGACTGTTTAAACCCGACTTATTTCATTTATAAAATCAACGAGTGATAAGTTTCAAACATGGGCCAAGCACAAAAAATTAAACACAAAAATAGTCACGGCCATTTAAGTTCTACAACGAGATATTTTATTATCACCTCAACCGGGTTTGAAACCCCACTTTAGAACAAAGCATCATTGCCAAGATCGAAACTCCGAACTTAAACCCTATACAATTACTAGCTATTACATCGAATCTATAAACTAAAACAACGACTTAGGGTTTTGCAACCATGACTTCCAAGTTTGACGATAAATTTGTTTTCCATGTCTTCTACCAGTAAAACCTACGAGGGTTGGCCACCGGGCTCACCGTTTTAGCTGCATTGCTATCCATTGATCACCGAACTCCATTGCCACCAAACTAGAGCGTTGAATATAGAACTTTGGCGTTACCTTCCACAAAGAACTGTGGAAGTTACTAATATTATCATTTGACTGTTAACAAACGAAGAAATACATTACATAATGGAGAGACTAGAAAAACTTACCCAGTTGATAAAATAGTCGATTGGAATGCATTTAGCTTCCAAATCATTTGTCCAACACAGCAAAGTTTCCATGCAACTGAATCATAACCGAACTCGAAGTCAAGACCTCCCTACTAACCTATTTTCCACCGTAAGAAATCCACAGGGTTTCAACACTACCTTCTCAGCAAAGTTCAAACACTTATACAATATTTTCATAACAAGATTACAAAGATTTGAGGCATAGTTCTATCCACAACCGCCCAGGGTCAAGCCTTGTAAACCAGCGGCCTGTTGACCTTCTTCCTCCAAAAAAACCACAAAATCAGTTCACGAAGGAAAAATAACGTTAAGGCGAGTCTACCTAGGGTTTACACATTCCAACTACCGAGAACAACAAGATCAACAATCGAGTTTGAGCCAGCGAGCTCCGGAGGAACCAAGGCAGAGATACGAACATATAGAATTCAATAACTAGATTGGATTGCAGAACAGTCCGATGCCATATCACTAAAAGGTGAGTTCACAACATGGTGACACATCACCATTCCTCATCAAGATTATCACATGGAGTCAGACACATAGACGTCAGCGTAGCAACAATAACACCACAACAGGGTCGCATTAAATGTTGAATATCTCACACAGATTTTAGCCAGAGTCTCGACTACATCAACATTTAATCCATATCAGAGCCTAAGAATTGTGACAGTGAAGGCCTCGGGTTTCAACAATGTCATACAACTATTTACATCCGCGTATAAAGTTAACAAACATAGGATAGAGGCTTAAACTATACCATAAACAAAGTTATATGATTCAATTCATAAGGTCAATACCATTCACACAAGGAACATAAACCTTGTTCCAAAGTTTATATATTACATATATGCATTTGCACGCCGAACTATAGTGTTTACACACATCATTCCCATACCAATGTTCACACCATATAACATTGCAACAATGTTATTAACATAGTTTCCATAGGATATCCAATGTAGAATCGATATGTTTAATACACCAACTATGTATTATAATCCATTACAATGCCATAGTATAGTATGGACTACCACAAAGTTAATGTTTAAACATTACATTTAAATAGCTAGGCTATTTGCTTAAGGTTAGTGTAGAAAACTACTTAACCTTTACACCATATTGAAAGCTAGGGTTTGATGCAAACTCTACTATGTTGTATACTATATGTCAACAGCATCGTGATTCAAATGTGGATGCAATACAAACGTCATCACTAGCATTACAAGACTTTTTACATTGCAGTTGTCATTTACAGGAGAGTTATCTATTTCCTTTGATGACACTATCTTTCTTAAAAACCAAATTTGTTACAAATTCAGACTGTTAAACTAGGCTATATTACCACTGATCTCACCAATAGTTACAACGAGTTTGGTGCTTAAACATTGTTGACAACACATGCACTCATAAGCATAAGAAGATGATACAAGTGACAAAGTTAAACTGAAAATACATACCATCGACATCTTCATGCACGACAGATTTTATAATTATCTTAAACATAGATATGACCAGCTGAAGCTTACAACTTGTCTTGTAAAAACTGGAATTACTCTATAACCTTACCTGTAGATATGCGAAAGAAGAATCCAATGCTTTAGCTTTCAAAGCTAAGTAAACCCAAGGGCACCCGATAGGAACCCCTTCAAAAATATGCAAACAACTTCATCAGTATTGTTACGAGATCCTTACACATAACAAAATAAACTTTGTTCTGCTGCATGCTACTTATAACCAAGTACATAATCATGTTTAAAACAATTAATACAAATTGTATGAGGCAGTTATCATTGTCAGCTAATTATTATCATTCCACAGTTAGCATTTATCTTATAAAATAGGCTACATCAATTTTTTTTTATTTTTGCGATTTTTGGGATCCATCACATTAATGGAAAGGAAAATAACGTTGCTGATGCATTGAGCAGAAACGCTAGATTAGGTTTTGTGGCAGCAATCAGTATTTTTAAAACTGATATGGAAAATCAGATTGAAGAAGGAATTAAGCAAGACGAAAATTATTAAAAATTACATGATAAAGTGGCTGAAAATTCATCTGAAAATGTTATAACAGATTACAGTATTAATGAAAAAGCCTTCTTAACTTACAAAAATAGAATTTATGTGCCTAATTTTTCAGAATTTAAGTCGTTGATTTTAGATGAAGTTCACAAGAGTCCTTATTCAGGGCTTCCCAGTTATTAGAAAATGATAACTATGTTAAGAAAGGAGTAATTTTGGCCCAACATGAAAAGTGAAGTTGTTGAATATATAGCTAGATGTTTTGAGTGTCACACTATCAAAGATGAACACCAACATCCAACTGGGCTATTGCAGCCCTTACCAATTCCAGAATGGAAATGGGAGATCATTGTAATATTCCTCCTTGTACCGCTATCAGAATTGTAAATGTATATTGTGTTCTTAGGTTGTTATAAGTCGTAATTTATAAGGGAACAACTAAATGACGATGAGCAAGTGAATCACTAAGAAGAGCAGCGAATGATTGGGAGTTGATGAATTTGATACTTGGAGTCTTACTATTTATCTTAATTATTAAGATAAGGTTAGTCCGTATAAAGTTGTCCTTATCAAAGTAAGAACCTAACTATGATACTAAGGCCTAGCTATTTTTATGGTTAAGTCATAAAAAAAATGAATATCATAAGCCTTGGCATAAAAGCCAAGGAGCTCTATGGAATTAAAGTTTAAAAGGTGCTATATGTAATAGTCACCTTAATATAAAAGGGAGTAACATCATAATATACTATGATGGCGTTAGTCACTTTAAAAATAATAATAAAAAGGGAAACATCATAAATATTATATGTTGCTATATATATATATATTTAAAGCATATTATATATTGTATATGAAGTAATTATACTTCTAGGGACTATTATAGCCAAAGCAATTCTACTCGAATATATTACATTTATGAGATACGTTTTGTCCAACTCATGACTAAGTGGAGATAGGCGATGATTTCTCCGGTAGTGTTTGAAAAACATAAATTGAACCGACATTTTGGGAGCCACTTGTCCAACCTAGGCCGACGTCTGGAATTTTGTCGTGGCCATTTGTCCATTCTTCATTTTGGGGAGAAAATGTGGGCGACCTCTCCAAAGGCGGGAAAGAGGCTACTTAAGGCTGGGGACTCTGGTTGAACGGGGGGCTTGCCTTGGAGGGACTGTCACTTCCATTTGTGAACAGAAAAGTCGAATTAATATTAGCAATTTCTTGGTTTAGAGTTTTGGGGAATTTTGTTTGAAGTGTGCGTTCCGAGATGAAATGGGTAGGATGGACAGTGCAAGGAGGATGTCTGCGGAAGGGGAATTTGGGGAAATTGCGACGGGGATGGAGAATCCTGGATCGACACAACGATCTCTTCCTGATTACTTCTTCCTCACAGCTTACGATTTGGGATTCAGTATGAATACATCTCCTAGCTTCCTGCAAACGGGGTCCCGGTATGTAGATATTTCCTTGGCTACTTGCGTCTTGAAAAATCTGTCAATGACAATAGCATGTTTGTATGTTTTCCTATGCTTTGAATGGTCGGCTTGAGTTAAGCATTTGATTTTCTCTGCGCAAGCACAGTATGGCTCTCTATCTGAGCTCGACCTCACATTTAGTATTTTATAAGGGGAAAACTTATGCATCGATCTATGCATAGGGTCGGGACGGCTCGTTTTAGAGTTCGATTCCCCATGGCATCAGCTGCTTAATGTTTTCATAGAATCACAGTCAGAAATTAGTTGTGTTGTATATATGGTATGATCAAGCGATCACTGTGATAGTCTCTGTAATCAGAACAAATAGTCTCTGCATTTAAGAGTTGGATTTGTGATTTGGAGTACTTCATACACTCTGTAGGAGATTGGCATGATAGAGTCCTTTTAAAACAAAAACCCCTTCATGTATGCCAGACGGAGCTTATGTAGGATGATTGATCTATGCTTACATTGTGGACAGGGTTTAGTATTTTCTCATATCACCGCTCTGCATAGTGCGATCTGGGAGTACTTGGCTATGCTCTCATTAATTAGATTGGGGATTGATTTTTGGATGATGATAAAAATGCTATAGTGGATATATATATATTTACCTGCGGTTTGGGAAATTGTATGTAGTATACTCTGCCTGTGTAATTCGGGTAATACTATAGCTGCAGGTATTTAGATATACTCTGTGCGATTGGGCATCAATGCGATTTATATATATATTGTATCGCTAGAATCAAAGCTGTACGATCTGGGATAGTACTGAGGTAATACGATTTGGAGTAAACTCTGCGATGGTGAAATACTCTGTGATTGAGAAATTACTCTGTGATCGGTAACAGGATAACCAACAGTAATTACCCTATTTTTATGGGAAATGACTCCCAATTAAACGTCGGTCTGTCTGTTGTTCTTTCACCATATCGCAGCCATCAAATTCCGCTTCGGATCCCTAGTACAGTGCCATACAGTGTTGAAACTTCTGATCTCTAAGTATTTTACTGCTGTTACCATGAGTTTAAAACTCTATAGGAGATTGGCATGATAGAGTCATAGTTTGAGAAATTACTTTGTGATAGGTAACATGATAACCAACAGTAATTACCCTTCTTTTTTTTTTGGGAAATGACTCCCAATTAAACGTCGGTCTGTTTTGTTGTTCTTTCACCATATCGCAGCCATCAAATTTCTGCTTTGGATCTCTAGTACAGTGCCATATAGTGTTGAAACTTATGATCTCTAAGTATTCTATTGCTGTCGCAATGAGTTTAAACTCTGTAGGAAATAGAGGTGTCCTATTTTTACTATTGGCTTATAGATCTTAAATTGTTAACAAAATGCATAGAATATTTCCTTGGATGCTTGTTGTGGTTAGTTACTACTTTTAGATCCATGCCGAATGTATTGTGCTAATTAGGGGTATGCTATCTCTATCAATAAGTTATTGTGTTGGGGTGAAAGGACAGCCTGTTTATACACACACCCTGATATATATAGGTATATATATATATATATAATGAACACTAATTTGATGTCATTAACCTATCAGGTTTTGTGCTAATATCAGATCTGGATATATGTAAGAAATACAGAGAAAGACCTTTGTAAGTTGATTGTGGCGACACATACTTTCAACGAGAAAGTCCGTAAGAAAGTATAAAGGAAGCATAGCAGCGATGGTGTTGCTGGATGTAACTTTTGTCGAATAATTAATACATGATGCGATAGCAGTTCTTGTGGACGTAGCCCGAAGAGAGTCGGGTGAACCACCTATATTGGTTTTGTCTTATGTGGTTGTGTTCTTATTTGTTTGTATTCTTATGAGTTTGTCATTGTCTTATGCGTTTGAGTTATTGATGTGGTTGTCATTGTGATTTAGATGTATCAAACTTAAGTTTTCCTTTAAACATGTGCAGATTATAATATGTTACAAAGATTGCAATATGAATAAGTGATCTAGCACGTACATTCTTATGGATATGTGTGTATAGGAAGACTAGGCATAAACAGAACAAGCCAATATTTGGGAACGGCTGAATATCTCTTTATTCTAATTTTGTCCTTATGTATTACAATAATAATGATCCTATAAGTTTCGTTATAAAGTGGCAAGAACCCTTTTATGATAATTAAGTTGTGCAGTTGTGAAACATGTTGAAGATAGAGCTTGAAGCATTAAGGATAATTGGGTTCAAAAGTATATAAATTCTTAAGGAAAGGACCTTGGTAATACTAACTATCTTTTTGACAGAACTTCCGATGTCAAATTATAAAAATATGTAAAGACGAAGGGTATTGAGTACAAGAAGATAATATATGATATGTACTCACCTTGCAATTTGCTAAATAAAATAAAAGAAAAAGAAAAAGAAAAATCGACTCCACATGTCGGGTATGTTACAGTTATGTTTTTTAATACAAGCTACAAGGAGAATAGTTCAGTTATAATTAAATATATATAGACATTTGGATCCTTGTAATGAGTCATTTTATGTATATGTAATACTAGAGAAAAGGTGTGCATTGTTTCCTCTTGATGATAAAGATAAATCTTCTTAATGGAGGATGTAGGTTGCTTAGAAGAGTATGTAAAATCAACCTTTGTTTTGTTATTGTAGTAATAGGTATCCTTGGTAAATAATGATGTAAACCCTCGAATTTGACGAATAATAACATGAAACTCTTGTGACGTAGCCCGTAGAGTTGAGTGGACCATGTAAAATTGCCTCTCATTCTTATGTGTTTCTAGGATTTATTATGTTTATCCTTAATGGGAAAGAAAGTCAAGAGATGTTCAAAGTAAAAATTATGAGTTAACTATGTTAGTCAATATTTCATTATATTGTGCTCATGTATCAAGTGGCTATGTGCAACCATGTCACAAGATCATTACTCTCATTCATAATAATAAATGTTGAATCTAGTTTGGAAGATAGTTGAATTTGAATTAGCTAGCGTTGGCAGGCACTTAGAAAAGTTTTAAATTGTTTGGAAATTTTGGGTTCGTTACATATGGTATCAGAGCATTAGGTTACAACACTAGGGCCTAATGAGCTCAACATGTGATAAGTGAGTATGAAGGATGTTAAGTTTACTAATTAATTGTTTTCGTTTCATTTTGGATGCATGAATTGTACTTGAGTGGGAGAATGAATCTCCGAGCTCGACTTCAAGTTTCTTCCGCCAGACCGCAGGTTGCAAACACTCGGGCTTATTTGGGGCTCACTCGCGGAAAACATATATGAGCTAGTCGAACTGGCGACACAAGACGCAATAGGAAATTTCATTTCAACGGATCGACAACAGGTAGCTTACAAGTCGTCATTGAATTGCAAGTAAGTATGTTTCATTTGGTGAAAGCATTATAATGGCGCAACATTGTTTGTAGGTAAGGATAGTATATGTTTCATTATGGAGATGAACAATCTATTATTGGTAAATATTAGCTGATGAATATATCCTCCTATTTTACAAATTAAAATTAATTGGACGACGAGAAAATAATCGTTAGCATGATAACGGTTATGGTTTTGTGGAATGAGTCTTCGTATATTGAAAGTCATCCTAGTTGTGAATGTGCTAAACGGAGGAGCTCTCCTAAATCTGTTGATTGGATAATTCGTCTTAATTACTTATTACCTTCTCTACCTTTATTGTTACTCTTAGGAGTGGATATCTTTCAGTTTCAGTAAACGCGTCATATGGGAGAATAGGGTGATACATTTTGTTAATTGTTTCCGACTAATCGAATTCTATTGATCAATTCGTCAGGATTTCCGAATATGAGATTCAGATAGATAAAATAAGCAACTTATATCTGTTAAGTCGTTTATAAAGTAAGTATATATGCTAATACCTGACTAAAGAAGAGGGTCTAATGTTTTGATTGTTTTAGGAACTGTCAAGTTCCTTTCATATATAAAGCCAAACATTTCTTGTGGAAGGTTAGTTCGGCTGTATGTATGTTACCAGAACTTCCTAGTTATGTCAACATCGTAATTGTATCATTCAAAATGGCTTTATACATATGTTATATGTGGTGTCAAAATGATTGTTTTGGTTAAGAAATAAAACTATAGTTAATCGTGTTGCTCACATAATGAATGCATAGATGTAATTAATGGTGAGTATGTGTTATTGTATGAATAAAAGTATTGCAGAACTAGAACCGCCATGGAATGGTAATACATGACACTTTAAATTCTCTGATGTTTTTATAAATGACTGTTTTAAATCCGCATTAGGAGTTAAGGAAAAACCGATAATATCATGGAAGTTCCATGATAGATCAGAAGTAATATTTAACAGTAATTGATGTATAAGCTTTTATGAAAAAAGTCAAGGTGATGATCGACATATGTTTTATGCATGATTGCTCTTATGATTTAATTACAGTTTTTCTTTTACGACTAACACTTTTACGACTAACACATTTAATGTTGTGGTCGAGCGGAATGCTATATTCCCACACATCACTACAACAGTCAAGAGGTAAAAATGGGATATATAGATGCAGGTGATATTTAGTGTAATACTAATGAGTGATGATACAGGTAAACTGGTACCTCGACATATGAGGATCTTATAATAAGAAGATATGCGGCCACCCTTATCAAAGGTATATGGCTATCATTATAAGGTATGCAAGTATGTTTTAGAAAATTGGTGATTTCTATGTGATGGTGGTTGTATAACTAAAATAGGAAGTGTGTTTGAAATAGTGAAGGATAACATTCGAGGTTAAGAAATCATCATGTCCATGGGTCATCATAGGAAGAATATTATTTCGTGTTCAAGGAAGTATGTAATCCTATTAAGTAAGTTAGATATGCTTGGAAGGAGAAAAACGTTTACTTCAGATGATCAAGTATGAATATTGTAGTATGAAGAACGAATGATTTTCTTATTTACAAATATTTGATTTTGTTATATAAAGTGTTACTAACAATTGAATTTGGCAGATGGCCAAAAATCGGTGGAACTTGTTGAAAGACAAAAGCGTAATATATTATGCAGGGTACAATAAAGGGGTGAGGATGAAAGATCCACATTGCAGCTTTTACTATTGTTAATTATTGTTGAATAAAGCACTAGACCAAATTGGTCAGAGAAATTGTATGGTTATAAAATGTAATATGACGAAATAATTGATGAATTCGAATGAGATTTTCCCAGACTCAAGCGAGGAGGCTTGTGGGGAAATAAATTCCGGGACTCAAGCGAGAAGGCTTGAGGGGAAATGTGTAAAGAGTGTCATAATGGCATTGAAATACTCCCTAAAATCAGGGATTGAACAGCCACTAGGATTCTCGGAGAATCGGCTGGCTGTAAGACCTAGGCAAGCTATAAGAAAATGTATATGTGGGAGGCAGGACGCTGCTTAGTATGCATAAAAGAAATGTTTGCTGCGTGAGCACTAAGGTGTTAGGCAAAACATGAAAGAAATGTTTGCTGCGTGAGCACTAAGGTGTTAGGCAAATCATGAGAGAAATGTTTGCTGCGGGAGCACTAGGGTGTTAGGCAAGACATGAGGGAAAGGATTGTTGCGTGAGCACTAAGGTGTGAGGCAAGAAATTCCTGGATCAAGTGAATGCCGTTTGTTGATTTAGTCAACAGGATCCAATCATGAAGCACTCGATTTAGTCCATATATATATTGCAAGTGATATGTATAGTAATGAACTCATGATTTATGTTCTGAGTTTGATTATGAAGTTGATGATAAAGTTTTTATTATTATTTTTCGTTTTCCTTGAAAACCCAGTTTTGTTGTCGAAAATCCAGGTGTGATCCATAACGACTGGCGAGAAATTCTTAAAAGGCCAGAAAAGGGTCAGAATAGAGATGACAAAGCAAGCGAACTGCTAAAAAGTATGAACACCGAGGATGGTGTTATTTTTAAGGGGAGGAGGATGTAATATTCCTCCTTGTACCGCTATCAGAATTGTAAATGTATATTGTGTTCTTAGGTTGTTATAAGTCGTAATTTATAAGGGAACAACTAAATGACGATGAGCAAGTGAATCACTAAGAAGAGCAGCGAATGATTGGGAGTTGATGAATTTGATACTTGGAGTCTTACCATTTATCTTAATTATTAAGATAAGGTTAGTCCGTATAAAGTTGTCCTTATCAAAGTAAGAACCTAACTATGATACTAAGGCCTAGCTATTTTTATGGTTAAGTCATAAAAAAAATGAATATCATAAGCCTTGGCATAAAAGCCAAGGAGCTCTATGGAATTAAAGTTTAAAAGGTGCTATATGTAATAGTCACCTTAATATAAAAGGGAGTAACATCATAATATACTATGATGGCGTTAGTCACTTTAAAAATAATAATAAAAAGGGAAACATCATAAATATTATATGTTGCTATATATATATATATTTAAAGCATATTATATATTGTATATGAAGTAATTATACTTCTAGGGACTATTATAGCCAAAGCAATTCTACTCGAATATATTACATTTATGAGATACGTTTTCTCCAACTCATGACTAAGTGGAGATAGGCGATGATTTCTCCGGTAGTGTTTGAAAAACATAAATCGAACCGACATTTTGGGAGCCACTTGTCCAACCTAGGCCGACGTCTGGAATTTTGTCGTGGCCATTTGTCCATTCTTCATTTTGGGGAGAAAATGTGGGCGACCTCTCCAAAGGCGGGAAAGAGGCTACTTAAGGCTGGGGACTCTGGTTGAACGGGGGGCTTGCCTTGGAGGGACTGTCACTTCCATTTGTGAACAGAAAAGTCGAATTAATATTAGCAATTTCTTGGTTTAGAGTTTTGGGGAATTTTGTTTGAAGTGTGCGTTCCGAGATGAAATGGGTAGGACGGACAGTGCAAGGAGGATGTCTGCGGAAGGGGAATTTGGGGAAATTGCGACGGGGATGGAGAATCCTGGATCGACACAACGATCTCTTCCTGATTACTTCTTCCTCACAGCTTACGATTTGGGATTCAGTATGAATACATCTCCTAGCTTCCTGCAAACGGGGTCCCGGTATGTAGATATTTCCTTGGCTACTTGCGTCTTGAAAAATCTGTCAATGACAATAGCATGTTTGTATGTTTTCCTATGCTTTGAATGGTCGGCTTGAGTTAAGCATTTGATTTTCTCTGCGCAAGCATAGTATGGCTCTCTATCTGAGCTTGACCTCACATTTAGTATTTTATAAGGGGCAAACTTATGCATCGATCTATGCATAGGGTCGGGACGGCTCGTTTTAGAGTTCGATTCCCCATGGCATCAACTGCTTAATGTTTTCATAGAATCACGGTCAGAAATTAGTTGTGTTGTATATATGGTATGATCAAGCGATCACTGTGATAGTATCTGTAATCAGAACAAATAGTCTCTGCATTTAAGAGTTGGATTTGTGATTTGGAGTACTTCATACACTCTGTAGGAGATTGGCATGATAGAGTCCTTTTAAAACAAAAACCCCTTCATGTATGCCAGACGGAGCTTGTGTAGGATGATTGATCTATGCTTACATTGTGGACAAGGTTTAGTATTTTCTCATATCACCGCTCTGCATAGTGCGAGCTGGGAGTACTTGGCTATGCTCTCATTAATTAGATTGGGGATTGATTTTTGGATGATGATAAAAATGCTATAGTGGATATATATATATTTACCTGCGGTTTGGGAAATTGTATGTAGTATACTCTGCCTGTGTAATTCGGGTAATACTATAGCTGCAGGTATTTAGATATACTCTGTGTGATTGGGCATCAATGCGATTTATATATATATTGTATCGCTGGAATCAAAGCTGTACGATCTGGGATAGTACTGAGGTAATACGATTTGGAGTAAACTCTGCGATTGAGAAATTACTCTGTGATCGGTAACAGGATAACCAACAGTAATTACCCTATTTTTATGGGAAATGACTCCCAATTAAACGTCGGTCTGTCTGTTGTTCTTTCACCATATCGTAGCCATCAAATTCCGCTTCGGATCCCTAGTACAGTGCCATACACTGTTGAAACTTCTGATCTCTAAGTATTTTACTGCTGTTACCATGAGTTTAAAACTCTGTAGGAGATTGGCATGATAGAGTCATAGTTTGAGAAATTACTCTGTGTTAGGTAACATGATAACCAACAGTAATTACCCTATTTTTTTTTTGGGAAATGACTCCCAATTAAACGTCGGTCTGTTTTGTTGTTCTTTCACCATATCGCAGCCATCAAATTTCCGCTTTGGATCTCTAGTACAGTGCCATATAGTGTTGAAACTTCTGATCTCTAAGTATTCTATTGCTGTCGCAATGAGTTTAAACTCTGTAGGAAATAGAGGTGTCCTATTTTTACTATTGGCTTATAGATCTTAAATTGTTAACAAAATGCATAGAATATTTCCTTGGATGCTTGTTGTGGTTAGTTACTACTTTTAGATCCATGCCGAATGTATTGTGCTAATTAGGGGTATGCCATCTCTGTCAATAAGTTATTGTGTTGGGGTGAAAGGCCAACCTGTTTATACACACACCCTGATATATATAGGTATATATATATATATATAATGAACACTAATTTGATGTCATTAACCTATCAGGTTTTGTGCTAATATCAGATCTGGATATATGTAAGAAATACAGAGAAAGACCTTTGTAAGTTGATTGTGGCGACACATACTTTCCACGAGAAAATCCGTAAGAAAGTATAAAGGAAGCATAGCAGCGACGGTGTTGTTGGATGTAACTTTTGTCGAATAATTAATACATGATGCGATAGCAGTTCTTGTGGACGTAGCCCGAAGAGAGTCGGGTGAACCACCTATATTGGTTTTGTCTTATGTGGTTGTGTTCTTATTTGTTTGTATTCTTATGAGTTTGTCATTGTCTTATGTGTTTGAGTTATTGATGTGGTTGTCATTGTGATTTAGATGTATCAAACTTAAGTTTTCCTTTAAACATGTGCAGATTATAATATGTTACAAAGATTGCAATATGAATAAGTGATCTAGCACGTACATTCTTATGGATATGTGTGTATAGGAAGAATAGGCATAAACAGAACAAGCCAATATTTGGGAACGGCTGAATATCTCTTTATTCTAATTTTGTCCTTATGTATTACAATAATAATGATCCTATAAGTTTTGTTATAAAGTGGCAAGAACCCTTTTATGATAATTAAGTTGTGCAGTTGTGAAACATGTTGAAGATAGAGCTTGAAGCATTAAGGATAATTGGGTTCAAAAGTATATAAATTCTTAAGGAAAGGACCTTGGTAATACTAACTATCTTTTTGACAGAACTTCCGATGTCAAATTATAAAAATATGTAAAGACGAAGGGTATTGAGTCCAAGAAGATAATATATGATATGTACTCACCTTGCAATTTGCTAAATAAAATAAAAGAAAAAGAAAAAGAAAAATCAACTCCACATGTCGGGTATGTTACAGTTATGTTTTTTAATACAAGCTACAAGGAGAATAGTTCAGTTATAATTAAATATATATAGACATTTGGATCCCTGTAATGAGTCATTTTATGTATATGTAATACTAGAGAAAAGGTGTGCATTGTTTCCTCTTGATGATAAAAATAAATCTTCTTAATGGAGGATGTAGGTTGCTTAGAAGAGTATGTAAAATCAATCTTTGTTTTGTTATT
Organism: Larix kaempferi; assembly: GCA_027924585.1. Lineage (NCBI taxonomy): Eukaryota > Viridiplantae > Streptophyta > Pinopsida > Pinales > Pinaceae > Larix > Larix kaempferi. The sequence continues at coordinate 20,903,784 of BSBM01000753.1, forward strand.
GTAGTAATAGGTATCCTTGGTAAATAATGATGTAAACCCTCGAAGTTGATGAATAATAACATGAAACTCTTGTGACGTAGCCCGGAGAGTTGAGTGGACCATGTAAAATTGCCTCTCATTCTTATGTGTTTCTAGGATTTATTATGTTTATCCTTAATGGGAAAGAAAGTCAAGAGATGTTCAAAGTAAAAATTATGAGTTAACTATGTTAGTCAATATTTCATTATATTGTGCTCATGTATCAAGTGGCTATGTGCAACCATGTCACAAGATCATTACTCTCATTCATAATAATAAATGTTGAATCTAGTTTGGAAGATAGTTGAATTTGAATTAGCTAGCGTTGGCAGGCACTTAGAAAAGTTTTAAATTGTTTGGAAATTTTCGGTTCGTTACAATCATGAGCATTGACTTTATTATAGGTTTGCCTAAATATCAGAAGCAAAATGACTCAATTATGGTTGTTGTTGATAAACTTAGCAAAGCTACTCATTTTATTCTTGTTAATACTACTTTCAAGGCTTCTAACATTGCAGATATTTTCATGATGCAAATTTTTCACTTGCATGGAATTCCAAAGGTAATTATTTCAGACCGAGACTCTAAGTTCACTAGTAACTTCTAGACAACATTGTTTAAAGGATTAAATACTAAACTGAATTTCAGCACTTCTTTCTACCCACAAATTGATGGTCAAACAGAAAGAGTAAATCAAATTTTGGAAAATATGTTAAGATTATATGTTAAAGATCAGCCATCTAAGTGGGAAGATTACTTGCACTTAGATGAATTTGCCTACAATAATAATCATCAAGCATCTTCTAAGTTAATTCCATTTGAAATTTTGTATGGAAGAAAATGTTGTACTCCAATTTCGTGGGATAATCCTGTAGACAAGTTGATGTTAGGACCAGATTTATTGAAATAAATGGAGCTAGCCATGAAACATGTTCAAGGTAACTTAAAAGTTGCCCAAGATCGACAAAAAAGCTATGCTGATTTGAAACGAACAGAAAGAGAATTTCAGGTAGGAGACTATGTTTTCATAAAAGTAAAACCCAAGAAAAGTTCTTTGAAGCTTGGGAGTTGTGCTAAATTAGCACCAAGGTATTGTGGACCATTCAAAATCCTATCAAGGATAGGAGATGTTGCATATCAATTGGCATTTCCATACAATTTAAAAATCCACAATGTTTTTCATATTTCAGTTTTAAAGAAGTATGTGCATGATGCTACTCATGTGTTGAATTGGAATGATATACAGGTGGAACCCGAAGGAGATTTTCAGGTGGAACCAGACTGTATTCTAGACCAGAGGGAAATTATGCTTCGGAATTGCACCATAGGGCAGGTAAAGGTGCAATGGAAGCACCTTAGTCGTGATGAGGCTACTTGGGAGCTGGAAAGTAATATGCGGGCAGCATATCCAGTTCTGTTCCATGAGGAACTTGATGATGAATAAGCAACATCGAGGAGGATGTTGAGCTTAAGAGAAGGTGTTTGTAACATACCCTTTAAGCTGGAAAACATTTTGTGTTTAGAAACATTATGATAACTTTTATTGTAAAGTTTATATTGGACAGGTGTCCAAGGGTGACTATAATTTGCACAATATATTATTATTTAATAAATAAAATAGGAGACAAACAACTAAGAGGACTGTTGAAAGAGTGGTTACTGATCTACTAGGTGGAATGGAATCTGGGGTAGAATGCAATGGACAAGTGGCAGCATCATAATGCAAGTAACTAGCTGTTGGTATGGGACAACTCCCTTGAAATGTGGTCATAGTGCCCTGAAAGATGGGACTAGAGCTTGAGGCTCATTTATTCCAAACTGACCACTAAAAGACCTAGGCATTCTATATAATAGCCATCAAATATTGAACTAAGGTTCATCACTTTTCCTGATGAGGAAATTTACCTTGGATTTTTTCTATGTTGCAGCCAAGAGATTTGATGACGGGATATGATGTTGTTGATCATGTTGTGAGTCTGCCAAACTCTTATTGAGTTCAGGAGGTTGATGCTGAGTGGAGAAGGCATTTTTCAGGAGGTTGATACCAAGTGGAGAAGGTATTTTGAGTGCCTTGCTTCTACACAGATTCCACACACTTACTGTATCAGTAAGCAGGCTCGGGGGTTCATTACAAGTCAACAGTTGAGATGCTTCTTCTGAAGCAGGTTTGGAGGAACATGCCTCCTTGGGTGTTTGTCAGCCCTATCGTCAGTTATAGGTTCTATTGTCTTATATGTTTTATTTTTAAGTTCTATTATCTATTTTGCATATTATAGTTCTGTTGTTTGTTAAACTTTCACTATTTAATTTATAAGTTAGTTCAGTTTCCTGTATAAGTTTATAATTCTGTATAAGTTTATAATTCTGTATAATTATGAATGATTGAATAAAATTGTTTCTGTATTTTCCCCCATGCAAAATGGAACAACATCGTACTCCAGTACAGAAACAGATTAAGATAGATAAGATATGATAGGCAAACTACCATGATGATGGAAGTACTATTTTATATATTTTGTTTAATTTATCTGATGTTATTAATTAGCATTATTTATTGTACTATTCTTATTTCAATTCTTTCCATAAAGACAGTAAATCTATTTTATAGAAATAACAGAGTTTATATCAGACAAAGAATCTAGTTCTGTTTTTTTTCATTTTTTTTTTCCCAAATGTTTAGTTTCAAAAGAATATCTATAGTTTGTTGTTGTTATCATTATTGCACATATAGGACATATCGACAAATAAGAAGCGTCATATTACCAACTTAGGGTTTGTAACTTTACATTTAAATTCTTTCAAAGTTTACTGTTATTACTAATATTCCTGTTACTGCATACACAAATTAGTTAAGCAAACAAAGTCTTTTATCATATAGCTAGGGTTTAATGTTTTTCTTTGTACATACACATATATTCATAAACTCGCAAGTTCAATGTTGTTACAAAATCGAGCTAGATAAATAAGCTCTTTGTCAATTTCTTGTTTCTACTCACAGCAGACAAATCAAGTATATTTTCACACAACAAATCATTACTATAGATCGAACTTATTGATTTCAATTATCGATTCAAAGTTTAAGACATTTCAATCACTATAGGAGCAAAAGTCAAACAGGAAACACAAATTCCATTTGATGTCGAACGTATCATTAGTTATCATCTTTCCATGCATTCTAAACTTAACCACAACCCTAAACCATGACATGGTTTATAGTTATACTACTTAAACATTTACACAGTCGAAGGTGAGGCATTTGGCCGAAGCATGTCACATTTTATTAACATATAAACATTGATTTTATAAACAATAGCTTTGATATTTTCATACACATTTTGCAAAATGATTCCTTTTAAACATTCATAAGCTTACAGTCCAGAACAAAGTATTTTAGCACAAGTACGAGTCAAACATAGTTTGTATATACATTATCAGTTAACACAAAGACTGGTTAAACCCGACTTATTTCATTTATCAAATCAACGAGTGATAAGTTTCAAACATGGGCCAAGCCCCAACACTTAAACACGAAAATAGTCACTGCCATTTAAGTTCTACAATGAGATATTTTATTATCACCTCAACCGGGTTTGAAACCCCACTTTAGAACAAAGGATCGTTGTTAAGATCGAAACTCTGAACTTAAACCCTATACAATTACCAAATATTACATCGACTCTATAAACTAAAACAATGACTCATGGTTTTGCAACCACGACTTCAAGGTTTGACTATACATTTGTTTTCCATGTTTTCTGCTAAGAGAACCTATGAGGGTTTTCCACCGGGCTTACCGTTTTAGCTACATTGCTATCCTTTGATCACCGAACTCCATTGCCCCCAAACTAGAGCATTGAATACAGAACTTTGGCGTTACCTGCCACAAAGAACTGTGGAAGTTACCAATATTATCATTTGACTGTTAACAAACGAAGAAATACATTACATAATGGAGAGACCAGAAAAACTTACCCAGTTGTTAAAACAGTCGATTGGAATGCATTTAGCTTCCAAATATTTTCTCCAACGCAGCAAAGTTTCCATGCAACTGAATCATAACCGAAATCGAATTCAAGACCTCCCTACTAACCTATTTTCCACCGTAAGAAAGCCACAGGGTTTCAACACTACCTTCTCAGCAAAGTTCAAACACTTATATACAATATTTTCATAACAATATTACAGAGATTTGAGGAACAGTGCCATCCATAACTGGCTAGGGTCAAGCCCTGTAAACCAGCGGCCTGTCGGCCTTCTTCCTTCAAAACAAAACCACAAAATGAATTCACGAAGGAAAAATAACGTTAAGACAAGTCTACCTATGGTTTACACATTCCAACTACCGAGAACCACAAGATCAATGATCGAAATTGATCCAGCGAACTACGGAGGAACCAAGGCAAAGATACAATCTTATAGCAATCAATAACTACATTAAATTGCAGAACATTAAGAGGCCATATCACTAAAAGCTGAGTTCACAGCATGCTGACACATCACCATTCCTCATCAAGATTATCACATGGAGTCACACACATAGACGCCAGCGTAGAAACCACAACACCACAATAGGATCGCATTAAATGCTGAAGATCTCATGTAAATTTTATCCAAATTATCGACTACATAAACATTTAATCCATATCAGAGCTCAAGAATTGTGACAGGGAAGGCCTCGGGTTTCAACAATGCTATACAACTGTTTACATCCACGTATAAAGTTAACAAACATAGGATAGAGGATTAAATTATACCATAAGCAAAGTTATATGATTCAATTCATAAGGTCAATACCATTCACGCAAGGAACATAAACCTTATTCCAAAGTTTATATATTACATATATGCATTTTCATGCCGAACTATAGTGTTTACACACATCATTCCCATACCAATGTTCACACCATATAACATTGCAACAATGTTATTAACATAGTTTCCATAGGATATCCAATGTAGAATCAATATGTTTAATACACCAACTATGTAATATAATCCATTACAATTCCATAGTATAGTATGGACTACCACAAAGTTAATGTTTAAACATTACATTTAAATAGCTAGGCTATTTGCTTAAGGTTAGTGTAGAAAATTACTTAACCTTTACACCATATTGAAAGCTAGGGTTTGATGCAAACTCTACTGTGTTGTATACTATATATCAACAGCATCGTGATTCAAATGTGGACGCAATACAAACGTCAGCACTAGCATTACAAGACTTTTTACATTGCAGCCGTCATTTCTAGGAGAGTTATCTATTTCCTTTGATGACACTATCTTTCTTAAAAACCAAACGTGTTACAAATTCGGACAGTTAGACTAGGCTATATTACCACTGATCTCACCAATAGTTACAACGAGTTTGGTGCTTAAACATTGTTGATGACACATGCACTCCTAACCATAAGAAGATGATACAAGTGACGAAGTTAAACTGAAAATACATACCATCTACATCTTCATGCACGACAGATTTTATAATTATCTTAAACATAGAGATGACCAGCTGAAGCTTACAACTTGTCTTGTAAAAACTAGAATTACTCTATAACCTTACCTGCAGATATGCGAAAGAAGAATCCAATGCTTTGGCTTTCAAAGCTAAGTAAACCCAAGGGCACCCGATAGGAGCCCCTTCAGAAAAATGCAAACAGCTTCATCAGTATTGTTACGAGATTCTTACACATAACAAAATAAACTTTGTTCTGTTGCATCCTACTTATAACCAAGTACATAATCATGTTTAAAACAATTAAGATAAATTGTATGAGGCAGTTATCATTGTAGCTAATTATTATCATTCCGTACTTAGCATTTATCTTATAAAATAGGCTACATCAAATTTTTTTATTTTTGCGCTTTTTGGGATGTTACATCATTAACTCTAACTCTAACCCTAACTCTAACTCTAACTCTAACTCTAACTCTAAGTTCCTCATCCACATCTCCATCATCGTCATCTTCTCCATCGTCATCATCTTCATCACCATCACCACCACCATCACAATCCTCATCAACATCTTCATCATCATCACCATCATCATCATCATACGTGCTCGACGGACAATTTTGTAGAGTTGACACCCGTGTGAAAAAATTGCACACTCCCTCACTGAGCAAAACCCTAGTTTCCAAGATGGACGTACAAGATCGCACCAAGTCCATGGGACCAGAGGAGAGGGGCACCCTTATATCTATATCGGCATCTTGAATCCAACGAAGTCAACGGCTCGTCAATCGGAGCCACGGTCTTCATTCTATGGCTCGTTCTATCTTGCATCCAAAAGGCCTTTAGGGACACCTGTTGGATAGTTGCCGGGGGCATAGAAGTCCAACCGTGTAGCAAAAACAGGTTTTGGGGAGTCGTGGAGGTGCGTCTAGGTAGGTTCTGGCTGGCAATGCTATCCGTAAGTGCCCGATGGATGATTTTACAGAGTTGACCCATGTGTGCAAAAATTGCACACTCCCTCACTGAGCAAAACCCTAGTTTCCAAGATGGACGTAGAAGATGGCAACGGGGCCACGGCACTAGAGGAGAGGGGCACCCCTAGCACTATCTCGGTGTCCTGAATCCAACAGAATTGACATCTCGTTGATCGGAGCCACTGTCCACAATGGCCCCGTGGACCTATGGGAGGCGACGAAATCCAAGTCCTCTTACTGGTTTGGGTTTCATGGCCCCAGGGAACTTCCTCCATGTGTCCCTAAATGACCATGGGGTTCCCAACTAGAATGCTCGTATCACCCGAACCGTGGCTTGTTTCGCGAATCCGTTGATTCCAATGGGTCCCGAACACCAGGTTTCAGCTAGGGGACCCCCCATAGCATCCCTCGAAGACCTAGAAGCAGTGCCAATGAGGCATCTCCAGAGCTAGGGTTTTTCTCAGTGAGGGCCATTCCAAATTTGCTCAAGGGGGCCATTTCTCGTCGGGAGGCCCCCGGGCATGCGTGGCCACCGTGGACAGGTCCACAATGGCCACGTGGACCTGTGGGAGGTGACGGAATCCAATTCCTCTTTCCAGGTTGGGTTTCGTAGCCCCGGGGCAATTCCTCCAAGTGTCCCTGAACGGCCCTGGGGTTGCTGAATAGAATGCCCGTAGCACCCGAACCGTGGCTTGGTTCATGAATCCGTTAGTTCGATGGGTCTGGGACACCGGGTTTCAGCTAAGGGACCCCCCATAACGTTCCTCGAAGACTCAGAAGCGGTGCCAACGATCCATCTCCCGAGCTAGGGTTTTGCTCAATGAGGGCCATTCCAAATTCGCTAAATGGGTGCATTTCTTGTCTGGAGGCCCTCGGGTGTGCGTGGCCACTGTGGACAGGTCCACAATTGCCACGTAAGTTCCCAACAAACAATTTTGCAGATTTGACCCCCATGTGCAAAAATAGCACACTCCGATGGGAGAGCGACTTACAGAAGGAAACATGGCAGTTGTAGGTATCTATGCTTTTCTTTCGACGAAAATTGTAACAGGATTTCCATTTATAATACATGCATATTTTTTACTTGTTTCATCAAGAGAAAGTATCATTTTCAATAACAAGTGGAACCAGGGAATCCTTCGTTTTGTTCCATTAGCCCTTTGTTCAGCATTTTGTGCTTTGGTAAGTGGTAATTCACCTCTATCATCGAAAACTTGGGTCTATAGGTACCTTCCCTTTCATATTCCTCATAATGCACACATAGTCCATCCTTATCTTGATAAACAAGAGTTTTATAATAGCTTGAATTTTTTGGGCATGGTTATCTCCCTGTATTCGGTTGTCTGATCGGTTGTTTAGGGACACTTGGAGGAATTGCTTCGGGGCCACGGAACCCAAACCAGTGAGAGGACCTGGATTTCGTCGCCCCTCACAGGTCCATTTGGCCATTGTGGACTTGTCCACGGTGGCCACGCACGCCTGGGGGCCTCCGGACGAGAAATGCACCCCTTGAGCGAATTTGGAATGGCCATCACTGAGCAAAACCCTAGATCCGGAGATGGCCCATTGGCACTGCTTCTGGGTCTTCAGGGGATGCTTTGGGGGGTCTCATAGCTGAAACTTGTCATCCCGGACCCACCGGAATTGACGGATTCACGAACTGAGCCATGGTTCGGGTGCTACGGGCATTCTATTCGGGCACCCCAGGGCCATTCAGGGACACTTGGAGGAATTGCCCCGGGGCCACAAAACCCAAACTGGCAAGAGGACTTGGATTCCGTTGCCTCCCACGGGTCCACATGGCCATTGTAGACCTATCCATGGTGGCCACGCATCACTATGGGCCTCCGAATGATAAATTCACCCCTTGAGCGAATTTGGAATGGCCATCACTGAGCGAAACCCTAGCTCCAGAGATGGCCCATTGGCACCGCTTTCGAGTCTTTGGGGGATGTTATGGGGGGGCCCCTAGCTGAAACCCGGTGTCTCGGACCCCCTGAAAATGATGGATTCGCAAACCGAGCCACGGTTCAAGTGCTACAGAAATTCCAGTCAGGAACCCTGGGGCCATTTAAGGACACTTGAAGGATTTGCCCCGCGGCCTCCGGTCCTCTGTAACTGCTTTGAGCCAAGTGACGTCCAACAAAATTGATGCTCTGCCATCGGATTTTCGTTCTATGATTTATTTTGAAACCTGCATAAATATGATTGGACAATCTGGCAGTGCATATGCATATACAGAAAATTACACCTGTTGCCAGCTTGTATTATTCCTTAAAGCATCGCATCAGTCATTTCATAAGCAAACTCACTCACTCATAATTTGAAATGAAACTTCAACTATAGGAGCTAGATCAAACTTATAAAAATAAATCAAAAATTTAAAACAAAATAAGTTAAAAACCTAAACAAAACAAAATTATGAAAATAATTTAACAAAATGAAAAGATTGGAAAAAATCGTCGACCGGGCAGGTATGGCGAGCGTTCCTAGGTGGAACCTGCCTAGACACACCTGTAGGACTCCCTGGAACCAGGTTTTGCTGCACGGTTGGACTTCTATGCCCTCGGTAGGTATTCGGCAGGTGTCCGTGAAGGCCTTTTGGATGGGAGACAGAACGAGCCGTAGAATGACGACTGTGGCTCCGATCGATGTGCCCTCGACTCCATTGGATTCAAGATGCTAGGATAGTGCTAGGGTTTCCCCTCTCCTCCGGTCCTGTGGCCCTGGTGCCATCTTGGAAACTAGGGTTTTTCTCAGTGAGGGAGCATGCAATTTTTGCACACGGGGTCAACTCTGCAAAATCATCCGTCGGGAACTTATGACTAGCATTCCCAACCAGAACCTGCCTAGACATACCTGTAGGACTCCCAGGAACCCGATTTTGTTGCACGATTGGACTTCTATGCCCCTGGCAGGTATCCAGCAGGTGTCCCTCAAGGCCTTTTGGATGCAAGACTAAACGAGCCATAGAATAACAACCATGGCTATGATCGACGAACCATTGAATCTGTTGGATTCAGGACATTGGGATAGTGCCAAGGGTGCCCCTCTCCTTCGGTCCCATGGCCTCGGTGCCATCTTGTACGTCCATCTTGGAAACTATGGTTTTGCTCAGTGAAGGAGTGTGCAATTTTTGCACACAAGGGTCAACTCTGCAAAATCATCCGTCGGGCACTTACGACTAGTGTTTCTAGCCAAAACCTGCCTAGACACACCTGCAGGACTCCCCGGAACCCAGTTTTGCTGCACGATTGGACTTCTATGCCTCGACAAGTATCCAACAGGTGTCCCTGAAGGCCTTTTGGATGCAAGACAGAACAAGCCATAAAATGACGACCGTGGCTCCGATTGATGAACTCTCGATTCCGTTGGATTCAAGACACCGAGATAGTGCTAGGGGTGCCCCTCTTCTATGGTCCCGTGGCCTGGGTGCCATCTTGTACGTCCATCTTCGAAACTAAGGTTTTGCTCAATGAGGGAGTGTGAAATTTTTCCACACATGTGTCAACTCTGCAAAATCGTCAGTCGAGCACTTACAACCAGCGTTCCCAGCCGGAACCTGCCTAGACACACCTGTAAGACTCCCCATAACCCAATTTTGGTACACGGTTGGACTTCTATGCCCCCAAAAGGTATCAAGCAGTTGTCCCTGAAGGCCTTTTGGATACAGGATGGAACGAGCCATAGAATGATGACCGTGGCTCCAATCGACGAGCCATCAACTCCATTGGATTTAGGATGCCAGGATAGTTCCAAGGTTACCCCTCTCCTCTGGTCTCGTGGCCCGGGTGCCATCTTGTACGTCCATCTTGGAATCTATGGTTTTTCTCAGTGAGGGAGTGTGCAATATTTGCACACGGGGGTCGACTCTGCAAAATCGTCCACCGGGCATGTATGATGATGATGATGGTGATGATGATGAAGACGTTGATGATGATTGTGATGGTGATGGTGATGGTGATGAAGATGATGACGATGGAGAAGATGATGATGATGGAGATGTTGATGAGGAACCTGGAGTTATAGTTAGAGTTAATGATGATGATGGATATGGTGGTGATGATGAAGACATTGATGATGATGGTGATGGTGATGGTGATGGTGATGGTGATGGTGATGGTGATGGTGATGGTGATGGTGAGGATGAAGAAGATGGCTTAGTGCTATGGTTTGGGTGACGGTTAGGGATAGAGTTATAGAAGGAAATTGAATTAGGGCTAGAGTTAGAGTTAATGATGATGATGAAAATGGTGGTGATGATGAAGACATTCATGTTGATGGTGATAGTGATGGTGAGGATGAAGAAGATGGTTTAGTGTTAGGGTTTGGGTGAGGGTTAGGGCTAGAGTGATAGAAGGAAATTGAATTAGGGTTAGAGTTATAGTTAACAATGATGATGAATATGGTGTTGATGATGAATACATGGTGATGATGGTGGCGTTGATGGTGATGGTGATGGTGATGGTGAGGATGAAGAAGATGGCTTAGTGCTAGGGTTTGAGTGAGGGTTAGGGATAGAGTTATAGAAGGAAATTGAATTAGGGTTAGAGTTAGAGTTAATGATGATGATGAAGATGGTGGTGATGATGAAGACATTGATGGTGATGGTGATGGTGATGATGATGATGAAGAAAATGGTTTAGTGCTATGGTTTGGGTGAGGGTTGGGGCTATAGTTATAGAAGGAAATTGAATTAGGGTTAGAGTTAGAGTTAATGATGATGATGAAGATGGTGTTGATGATGAAGACATTCATGGTGATGGTGATGGTGACCGTGATGGTGATGATGATGGTGATGGTGATGGCGATGATGAAGAAGATGGCTTAGTGCTAGGGTTTGGGTGAGGGTTGGGGCTAGAGTTATAGAAGGAAATTGGATTAGGTTTAGAGTTAGAGTTAATGATGATGATGAAGATGGAGATGATGGTGAAGACATGATGATGATGGTGATGGCGATGGTGACGATGATGGTGATGGTTATGGTGACGATGATGGTGATGGTGACGATGATGGTGATGGTGATGGAGATGATGAAGAAAATGGCTTAGTTTTAGGGTTTGGGTGAGGGTTGGGCTAGAGTTAAAGAAGGAAATTGAATTAGGGTTATAGTTATAGTTAATGATGATTATGAAGATGGCGGCGATGATGAAGATGTTAACGATGCTGGTGATGGTGATGGTGATGATGAAGAAGATGATGATGATGGAGATGTTGATGAGGAGCCTAGAGATGATGTTGGTGATTATGGTGACAAGTCCCTCTAAGTGGTTATCTATAGGAATAAAGCATCAATCTCCATCCATAAATGAGCATGTTTTAAAATATATTAGTGGAAACCCTAGGTTGATGACACAATCCTTGGATCAGTGAAAAAACCCAAAATCTAGCTAGATTTGGGTGAGCATTGAGCATGGGGAACCAAATCTATGAAAAAGGTTGGGGATATAAGAGTTTTTTGGGTTATAAGAGCATGGGGAACCAAAATCCTAAACCAACATAATAATCATAATATAAGAGTTTTTTGGGTTGGGGATACACCTCAAGGTACCCAAAGCATGGAAAAGGTTTGGGTGGACACAAAACTAAAGAGAGAGAAACTAAAGCGATATTTGATTGATAAGGAATTTCATAGTTCCCCAATGCTTTTCTCAAGTATAGATCTCAAAAATACCATTCTTGAAACTTTGTGATATCTCCCTACCCCAAGTGCAAGACCCTTCTATCCATACATGGATTCCTAGAAGGTTTCATCTACCAAGTTAAATTTTCAAGACCATTGTAATAGATTATGTACTTCAAAAAATTTCCTAAAACCTAGGTAATTCTAATCTTGAGAGCCTATCAAAACCGTTATCTTCAAATGCTACAAACATAAATAGATATATTTAAGAAAATACTAACTCAAATTACTCAAATTTGATCCAAATCACATCACCATTTTATTCAACATAAAAGAGAAGCATGGAACAGTTTAATACATATAGGAAAAATAAAAAACATAGGCAAAGACATGTATGTATGTATGTATCAATAAAAAATGCATGTACCAACGAAATAATCTTAAACTACACATACCTCGATGTAGAACATAACATTCTTTGATGCAATTCTTTCTCTTATGTAAAGTTGACTGGCCTCATTCAATAAATCCATCTGGATCCTCTCTGTTGCTAATTGTCTCCATCAATCTCTCGTGCTTTGAATGAGGTAGGTAGTAGAGTACCTTGGTTGAGATCTTGCTTGACATTGTCTGAATATGGATGTTTGTGCCAATGATCAAGTTTGTGAAGTGATACACCACTGAACCTGGTCTGTAATCCATGAATACATGCCCAGTAGTCTTTCTTGACTTCCCATCTAGTGTAAGATATTCCCCCTTAACCACCATTGAGCCAGTAGGAAATTCAATTCCTTCATCGTCAATTAATGATCCGTAGAGGGTTTGCTTACCTTGGGTGCACCGAGCCAACCAATAATCCATGCCCCATTCATTGTCTTTCGGTGCAACAACTGCGTATATGTGTCCTGGTTGTACAAGATATGAGATATGGTTGTAGTCTGTCGAAATCACTAACTGACGCTCCTATAACTAGGTTGTTTCAACAGCTGCACGTTGCTCTACTGCAAGTGACATGTGATCCCATTCATCAACCTAGTCCATGCATTCGCATTCATCCCATTCGCCACTACTGCAAGGGATGCAAAAGCATGCAAGCTTTCGCGTCCATATTTCAAATAAGTGGTTGTTTGAGCTTTGAACTGAATGAAATCCACATGTTTCTTGTACTATGCCACAACTATAGGAATGCGATCGATCTATGTCAACCACTAGCCAAAAATTTCTCACCACATGTCCTGCCACCGATGATGTTTGTTGATATCTTGCTCGTTCTGAAATTGTTGCGGAGCACCATTGAACTATGGACCGTGCATCTCGGATGTGAGGTTCCTTGTCAAACCTCATCTCTTCCCTTCATGGTGCAGTCTTGATGCATGCACCGGCCCCATCATGCTTGCCTTGCCGTGCCCGGTCTCAAAATAGTTCCATATATGCGGCACATTATAAGTCTTATGCAAAGTACTCATCCATTGGAATACTCAGGCGTTTTTGAACTGGCCCGAATAACCATCCGACCATATCCAATGCTCATCCATCTGTATATCTCTCTCCTTCAACTGATCATAGAAAATTTGAAAACAATGTTGCACATAATGCAGATCATGGGTTCTATCATCACTTATGTAAAAGTTTGTCTTCTTGAGTATTATCCTCTTGTCATTGCTTCTCTCTGTCCCATGCGTATACATAATATGTACCATGATGCTGACTTGGTCTGAATGGTAGTATTGACTCTCGATTTCATTTTGTGGCTGAAGGGTGTAATTTTCTGCAAAATCAACAATTGACACTATGGTTCCAACGAGAAATGTGTCCCTGGATTTTCTATACTGCTCATCTTGCCATCGTGCTACATGCACATGTTGCATACTGCTTGGTTTTCTCATAGAATTCCGTCAAGAAGTCACATACCGGTACCTGTTACCATGGAAACAAGGGAAATATTACAATGTGGCCTTTGGAAAAATGTATATGCCATAAATTGAATGTGTAATATGAAAAATATGCAATATTCATTTGTAGCTATGACTTTACCAATGCAATATTTTTACTTTCTCTAGCATTGTCTAATTAATAGGTCACGTACTTGAAGCTTTGCATCTCCACACCCATCATGCCAAATTCGGTGTCCTTGCTTTCATGAATGCAATGGTTTAAAAGAGAAAACCCACTGCAGATAGAACATGTCCCATATAGACACAATTTTTCATAATACTTTTGTCCTTCGGGCCTTGGACACATGATGCTGTGGATAAAGTCTCTTGATACATTTGGGGGTAGTATGGATTCATTTCCGACCTGCACAATGTTAGTATGAAAATCACAAAATATATGTTTAAATGTGTCATAATAATATTCATATTCTATGTGGTATCTACATCAACAAGTGTTCCGATCAATGCATATACAAAAGTACCATGGTTTGCATTTCTCAAAGGACCTTCGGCCCAAGTTCAGTTGTGTGTGTTCGTTCCACATCTCCATCATCATCATCTTCTCCATCGTCATTATCTTCATCACCATCACCATCACCATCACAATCATCATCAACATCTTCATCATCATCACCATCATCATCATCATACATGCTCGACGGACAATTTTCCAGAGTTGACCCCCGTGTGAAAAAATTGCACACTCCCTCACTGAGCAAAACCCTAGTTTCCAAGATGGACGTAAAAGATCACACCAAGTCCATGGGACCAGAGGAGAGCAGCACCCTTAGATCTATATCGGCGTCTTGAATCCAACGGAGTCGACGGCTCGTCGATCGGAGCCACGGTCGTCATTCTATGGCTCGTTCTGTCTCACATCCAAAAGACCTTTAGGGACACCTGTTGGATAGCTGCCGAGGGCATAGAAGTCCAACCGTGTAGCAAAACCAGGTTTCGGGGTGTCCTGGAGGTGTGTCTAGGTAGGTTCTGGCTGGGAATGCTATCCGTAACTGCCCGATGGATGATTTTATAGAGTTGACCCATGTGTGCAAAAATTGCACACTCCCTCACTGAGAAAAACCCTAGTTTCCAAGATGGACGTAGAAGATGGCACTGGGGCCACGGCACTGGAGGAGAGGGGCACCCCTAGCACTATCCCGGTGTCCTGAATCCAACGGAATCGACATCTCATCGATCGGAGCCACGGTCGTCATTCTATGGTTTGTTCTGTCTCGCATTCAAAAGGCCTTTAGGGACACTTGCTAGATACCTTCCGGGGGCATAGAAGTCCAACCCTGCAGCAAAAACGGGTTCCAAGGAGTCCTACAAGTGTGTTTACGCAAGTTTTGGCTGCAAACGCTAGCCGTAAGTGCCCGGCGGACGATTTTGCAGAGTTGACTCCTGTGTGCAAAAATTGCACACTCCCTCACTGAGCAAAACCCTAGTTTCCAAGATGGACATACAAGATGGCACTCGAGCCACAGGACCGTAGGAGAGGGGTACCCCTAGCACTATCCCGGAAAAGGCCTTCAGGGACACCTGTTGGATACCTACCGAGGGCATAAAAGTCCAGCCGTCAAGCAAAACTGGGTTTCGGGGAGTCCTCTAGGTGTGTCTAGGAAAGTTCTGGTTGGGAACGCTAGCCGTAAGTGCCCGTCGGACGATTTTGAAGAGTTGACCCCCGTGTACAAAAATTGCACACTCCCTCACTGAGAAAAAACCTAGTTTGCAAGATGGACGTACAAGATGGCACCGGGGCCATGGCAGCGGAGGAGAGGGTCACCCCTAGCACTATCCCTGCCTCTTGAATCCAATGAAGTCGATGGTTCGTCGATCGGAGCCATGGTCATCACTCTATGGCTTGTTCCATCTCACATCCAAAAGGCCTTCAGGGACACCTGCTGGATGCCTGCCGGGGGCATAGAAGTCCAACCATGCAGTAAAACCGGGTTTCGGGGAGTCCTGTAGGTGTGTTTAGGTAGGTTCCGACTAGGAACGCTAGCCGTAAGTTCCCAGTGGACGATTTTGCAGAGTTGACCCCCGTGTGCAAAAATTGCACTCTCCCTCACTGAGCAAAACCCTAGTTTCCAAGATGGATGTACAAGATGGCACTGGGGCCACGGGACCGGAGGAGAGGGGCACCCCTAACACTATGCCGACGTCCTAAATCAAACAGAATCAACGGTTCATCGATCCAAGCCACGGTCATCATTCTATGTCTTGTTCCGTCTCTCATCCAAAATGCCTTCAGGGACACCTACTGGATACCTGCGAGGGGCATAGAAGTCAAATCGTGCAGCAAAACCTAGTTCCAGGGAGTCCTACAGGTTCCAACTAGGAATGCTAGCCATAAGTTCCCGGTGGATGATTTTCCAAAGTTGACCACAATGTGAGGGTCATCCAAATTTACTCAAGGGGGAATTTATCATCTAGAGGCCCCTAGGCATACGTGGCCACCATGGACAGGTCCACAATGGCCACATGGACCTATGGGAGGCGACGAAATCCAAGTCCTCTTACCGGTTTGGGTTTCGTGGCCCCAGGGCACTTCCTCCAAGTGTCCCTGAATGACCCTGGGGTGCCCAACTAGAATGATCGTATCACCTGAACCGTGGCTTGTTTCATGAATCCGTTGATTCCAATGGGTCCCGGACACCAGGTTTCAGCTAGGGGACCCCCCATAGCATCCCTCGAAGACCCAGAAGCGGTGCCAACAAGGCATCTCCAGAGCTAGTGTTTTTCTCAGTGAGGGCCATTCCAAATTTGCTCAAGGGGGCCATTTCTCGTCCGGAGGCCCCCGGGCATGCGTGGCCACCGTGGACAGGTCCACAATGGCCATGTGGACCCGTGGGAGGTGACGGAATGCAAGTCCTCTTTCCAGGTTGGGTTTCGTAGCCCCAGGGCAATTCCTCCAGGTGTCCCTGAACGGCCCTAGGGTGCCTGAATAGAATGCCCATAGCACCCGAACCGTGGCTTGGTTCATGAATCCGTCAGTTTCAGTGGGTCTGGGCCTCCGAGTTTCAGCTAAGGGATCCCCCATAACATCCCTCGAAGACTCAAAAGCGGTACCAACGATCCATCTCCCGAGCTAGGGTTTTGCTCAATGAGGGCCATTCCAAATTCGCTAAAGGGGTGCATTTCTTGTCTGGAGGCCCTCGGGTGTGCGTGGCCACCGTGGACATGTTCACAATTGCCACGTAAGTGCCCAACAAACAATTTTGCAGATTTGACCCCCGTGTGCAAAAATAGCACACTCCGATGGGAGAGCGGCTTACAGAAGGAAACATGGTGGTTGTAGGTATCTATGATTTTCTTTCGACGAAAATTGTAACAGGATTTCCATTTATAATACATGCATATTTTTTACTTGTTTCATCAAGAGAAAGTATCATTTTCAATAACAAGTGGAACCAAGGAATCCTTCGTTTTGTTCCATTAGCCCTTTGTTCAGCATTTCGTGCTTTGGTAAGTGGTAATTCACCTCTATCATCGAAAACATGGGTCTATAGGTACCTTCCCTTTCATATTCCTCGTAATGCACACATAGTCCATCCTTATCTTGATAAACAAGAGTTTTATAATAGCTTGAATTTTTTGGGCATGGTTATCTCCCTGTATTCGGTGGTCTGATCGGTTGTTTAGGGACACTTGGAGGAATTGCTTCGGGGCCACGGAACCCAAACCAGTGAGAGGACCTGGATTTCGTTGCCTCTCACAGGTCCATGTGTCCATTGTGGACTTTTCCACGGTGGCCACGCACACCTGGGGGCCTCCGGACGAGAAATGCACCCCTTGAGCGAATTTGGAATGGCCATCACTGAGCAAAACCCTAGCTCCGGAGATGGCCCATTGGCACCGCTTCTGGGTCTTTAGGGGATGCTTTGGGGAGTCTTGTAGCTGAAACTTGTCATCCCGGACCCACTGAAATTGACAGATTCACGAACTGAGCCACGGTTCGGGTGCTATAGGAATTCTATTCGAGCACCCCAGGGCCATTCAGGGACACTTGGAGGAATTGCACCGGGGCCACAGAACCCAAACTGGCGAGAAGACTTGGATTCTGTTACCTCCCATGGGTCCACGTGGCCATTGTAGACCTGTCCATGGTGACCACGCATGACTATGGGCCTCCGAACGATAAATTCACCCCTTGAGCAAATTTGGAATGGCCATCACTAAGCAAAACCCTAGGTCCGGAGATGGCCCATTAGCACCGCTTTCGAGTCCTCGAGGGATGCTATGGGGGGGCCCCTAGCTGAAACCCGATGTCCCGGACCCACCGAAAATGATGGATTCGCAAACCGAGCCATGGTTCAAGTGCTACAGGAATTCCAATCAGGAACCCTGGGTCCATTTAGGGACACTTGAAGGATTTGCCCCGGGGCCTCCGGTTCTCTGTAACTGCTTTGAGCCAAGTGATGTCCAACAAAATTGATGCTCTGCCATCGGATTTTCGTCCTATGATTTATTTTGAAACCTGCATAAATATGATTGGACAATCTGGCAGCGCATATGCATATACAGAAAATTACACCTGTTGCCAGCTTGTATTATTCCGTAAAGCATCGCATCAATCATTTCATAAGCAAACTCACTCACTCATAATTTGAAATGAAACTTCAACTATAGGAGCTAGATCAAACTTATAAAAATAAATCAAAAATTTAAAACAAAATAAGTTAAAAACCTAAACAAAACAAAATTATGAAAATAATTCAACAAAATGAAAAGATTGGAAAAAATCGTCGACCGGGCAAGTATGGCGAGCGTTCCTAGGTGGAACCTACCTAGACACACCTGTAGGACTCCCTGGAACCAGGTTTTGCTACACGGTTGGACTTCTATGCCCCCGCTAGGTATCCAGCAGGTGTCCTTGAAGGCCTTTTGGATGGGAGACAGAACGAGCCGTAGAATGACGATTGTGGCTCCGATCGACGAGCCCTCGACTCCATTGGATTCAGGACACCAGGATAGTGCCAAGGTTCCCCCTCTCCTCTGGTCCTGTGGCCCCGGTGCCATCTTGGAAACTAGGGTTTTTCTCAGTGAGGGAGCATGCAATTTTTGCACACAGGGTCAACTCTGCAAAATCATCCATCGTGAACTTACAACTAGCATTCCCAACCGCAACCTGCCTAGACATACCTGTAGGACTCCCAGGAACCTGATTTTGTTGCATGATTGGACTTCTATGCCCCTGGCAGGTATCCAGCAGGTGTCCCTGAAGGCCTTTTGGATGCAAGACAAAACGAGCCATAGAATGAAAACCATGGCTCTAATCGACGAACCATTGAATCTGTTGGATTTAGGATGTCAGGATAGTGCCAAAGGTGCCCCTCTCCTTCGGTCCCATGGCCTCGGTGCCATCTTGTACGTCCATCTTGGAAACTATGGTTTTGCTCAGTGAAGGAGTGTGCAAGTTTTGCGCACAAGGGTCAACTCTGCAAAACCATCCGTCGGGCACTTACGACTAGTGTTTCCAGCCAAAACCTGCCTAGACACACCTGCGGGACTCCCCAGAACCCAGTTTTGCTGCACAATAGGACTTCTATGCCTCGACAGGTATGCAACAGGTGTCCCTGAAGGCCTTTTGGATGCGAGATGGAACGAGTCATAAAATGACGACCGTGGCTCTGATTGATGAACCGTCGATTCCATTGGATTCAAGATGCCAAGATAGTGCTAGGGGTGCCCCTCTTCTATGGTCCTGTGGCCCGGGTTCCATCTTGTACGTCCATCTTGGAAACTAGGGTTTTGCTCAGTGAGGGAGTGTGAAATTTTTGCACACATGTGTTAACTCTGCAAAATCGTCAGTCGGGCACTTACGACCAGCGTTCCCAGCCGGAACCTGCCTAGACACACTTGTAAGACTCCCCATAACCCAATTTTGGTACACGATTGGACTTCTATGCCCCCGAAAGGTATCCAACAGGTGTCCCTGAAGGCCTTTTGGATGCAAGATGGAATGAGCCATAGAATGATTATCGTGGCTCCGATCAACGAGCTGTCAACTCCATTAGATTTAGGACACCAGGATAGTTCCAGGGTTACCCCTCTCCTCTGGTGCCGTGGCCTGGGTGCCATCTTGTACGTCCATCTTGGAATCTACAGTTTTGCTCAATGAGGGAGTGTGCAATTTTTGCACACGGGGGTCGACTCTGCAAAATCGTCCGCCGGACACGTATGATGATGATGATGGTGATGATGATGAAGATGTTGATGATGATTGTGATGGTGATTGTGATGGTGATGAAGATGATGACGATGGAGAAGATGATGATGATGGAGATGTTGATGAGGAACCTAGAGTTAGAGTTAGAGTTAATGATGATGATGGATATGGTGGTGGTGATGAAGACATTGATGACGATGGTGATGGTGATGGTGATGGTGATGGTGATGGTGAGGATGAAGAAGATGGCTTAGTGCTAGGGTTTGGGTGAGTGTTAGGGCTAGAGTTATAGAAGGAAATTGAATTAGGGCTAGAGTTAGAGTTAATGATGATGATGAAGATGATGGTGATGATGAAGACATTCATGGTGATGGTGATAGTGATGGTGAGGATGAAGAAGATGGTTTAGTGCTAGGGTTTGGGTGAGGGTTAGGGCTAGAGTTATAGAAGGAAATTGAATTAGGGTTAGAGTTATAGTTAACAATGATGATGAAGATGGTGTTGATGATGAAGACATGATGATGATGGTGACGTTGATGGTGATGGTGATGGTGATGGTGAGGATGAAGAAGATGGCTTAGTGCTAGTGTTTGGGTGAGGGTTAGGGCTAGAGTTATAGAAGGAAATTGAATTATGGTTAGAGTTAAAGTTAATGATGATGATGAAGATGGTGGTGATGATGAAGACATTGATGGTGATGGTGACGGTGATGATGATGATGAAGAAGATGGTTTAGTGCTATGGTTTGGGTGAGGGTTGGGGCTATAGTTATAGAAGGAAATTGAATTAGGGTTAGAGTTAGAGTTAATGATGATGATGAAGATGGTGGTAATGATGAAGACATTCATGGTGATGGTGATGGTGACCGTGATGGTGATGATGATTGTGATGGTGATGGTGATGATGAAGAAGATGGCTTAGTGCTAGGGTTTGGGTGAGGGTTGGGACTAGAGTTATAGAAGGAAATTGAATTAGGGTTAGAGTTAGAGTTAATGATGATGATGAAGATGGCGATGATGGTGAAGACATGATGATGATGGTGATGGCGATGGTGACGATGATGGTGATGGTTATGGTGACGATGATGGTGATGGTGATGATGATGGTGATGGTGATGGCGATGATGAAGAAAATGGCTTAGTTTTAGGGTTTGGGTGAGGTTTGGGCTAGAGTTAAAGAAGGAAATTGAATTAGTGTTAGAGTTAGAGTTAATGATGATGATGAAGATGGCGGCGATGATGAATATGTTGACTATGGTGGTGATGGTGATGGTGATGATGAAGAAGATGATGATGATGGAGATGTTGATGAGGAGCCTAGAGATCATGTTGGTGATGATGATGACAAGTCCCTCTAAGTGGTTATCTATAGGAATAAAGCATAAATCTCCAACCATAAATGAGCATGTTTTAAAATATATTAGTGGAAACCCTAGGTTGATGACATGATCCTTGGATAAGGGCAAAAACCCAAAATCTAGCTAGATTTGGGTGAGCATTGAGCATGGGGAACCAAATCTATGAAAAAGGTTGGGGATATAAGAGTTTTTTGGGTTATAAGAGCATGGGGAACCAAAACCCTAAACCAACATAATCATCATAAGATAAGAGTTTTTTGGGTTGGGGATATACCTCAAGGTACCCAAGCATGGAAAAGGTTTGGGTGGACACAAAACTAAAGAGAGAGAAACTAAAGCGATATTTGATCGATAAGGAATTTCATAGTTCCCCAATGCTTTTCTCAAGTATAGATCTCAAAAATACCACCCTTGAAACTTTATGATATCTCCCTACCTAAAGTGCAAGACCTTTCTATCCATACATGGATTCCTAGAAGGTTTCATCTACCAAGTTAAATTTTCAAGACCATTGTAATAGATTATGTACTTCAAAAAATTTCCTAAAACCTAGGTAATTCTAATCTTGAGAGCCTATCAAAACCGTTATCTTCAAATGCTACAAACATAAATAGATATATTTAAGAAAATACTAACTCAAATTACTCAAATTTGATCCAAATCACATCACCATTTTATTCAACATAAAAGAGAAGCATGGAATAGTTTAATACATATAGGAAAAATAAAAAACATAGGCAAAGACATGTATGTATGTATGTATCAATAAAAAATGCATGTACCAACGAAATAATATAAAACTACACATACCTCGATGTAGAACATAACATTCTTTGATGCAATTCTTTCTCTTATGTAAAGTTGACTGGCCTCATTCAATAAATCCATCTGGATCCTCTCTGTTGCTAATTGTCTCCATCAATCTCTCATGCTCTGAATGAGGCAGGTAGTAGCGTACCTTGGTTGAGCTCTTACTTGACATTGTCTGAAGATGGATGTTTGTGCCAATGATCAAATTTGTGAAGTGATACACCACTGAACCTGGTTTGTAATCGATGAATACATGCCCAGTAGTCTTTCTTGGCTTCCCATCTAGTGTAAGATATTCCCCCTTAACCACCATTGAGCCAGTAGGAAATTCAATTCCTTCATTGTCAATTAATGATCCGTAGAGGGTTTTCTTACCTTGGGTGCACCGTTCCAACCAATAATCCATGCCCCATTCATTGTCTTTCGGTGCAACAACTGCGTATATGTGTCTTTGTTTTACAAGATATGAGATATGGTCGTAGTCTGTCGAAATCACTAACTGACGCTCCTATAACTGGGTTGTTTCAACAACTGCACGTTGCTCTACTGCAAGTGACATGCGATCCCATTCATCAACCCAGTCCATGCATTCGCATTCATCCCATTCACCACTACTGCAAGGGATGCAAAAGCATGCAAGCTTTCACGTCCATATTTCAAATAAGTGGTTGTTTGAGCTTTGAACTGAATGAAATCCACGTGTTTCTTGTACTGTGCCACAACTATAGGAATGCAATCGATCTATGTCAACCACTAGCCAAAAATTTCTCACCACATGTCCTACCACCGATGATGTTTGTTGATCTATTGCTCGTTCTGACATTGTTGCGGAGCACCATTGAACTGTGGACCATGCATCTCAGATATGAGGTTCCTTGTCAAACCTCATCTCTTCCCTTCATGGTGCGGTCTTGATGCATGCACCAACCCCATCATGCTCACCTTGTCGTGCCCGGTCTCAAAATAGTTCCATATATGCGGCACATTATAAGTCTTATGCAAAGTACTCATCCATTGGAATACTCGGGCGTTTTTGAACTGGCCCGAATAACCATCCGACCATATCCAATGCTCATCCATTTGTATATCTCTCTCCTTCAACTGATCATAGAAAATTTGAAAACAATGTTGCACATAATGCAGATCATGGGTTCTATCATCACTTATGTAAAAGTTTGTCTTCTTGAGTATTATCCTCTTGTCATTGCTTCTCTCTGTCGCATGCGTATACATAATATGTACCATGATGCTGACTTGTGTTAAATTTTCAGAATTTACTTCAATATGATCTAGGATCTTAACTGAGAGAACAACATGTACAGCATATCTACAGCATATCAATCATGGAGACAATAATGCAAGCACACAAGAGACACAAAGATTTACTTGGGGAAAACCATAAAGGTGAAAAACCCCAATAACTTCCTCAGAGATAGATAGAGCAATGATACAACCAACCAAGAGAGATAGTCATAACCTAGCAGCAGATCCTCCTCCTCCATAAGTGCGCCACTCCTCCTTCAGTGCATGTGTGAGAAGTGAATGAGTAAATAGAGTGCCTCCCGCACTCTATTTATACTTGACTTGACTTGCCTTTTTACCTAACTCATGTAGGCTCGAACTTAACCACATAACATAATGCTGAGTGGGCCGACCCCCAATAGGGTGGTCTAATAACCCTTTGACCCACATGACCGACCCCCAATAGGGTGGTCTAATAACCCTTTGACCCACATGACTTATACAGGGCCGACCCCAAACAAGGTGGTCTAACAAACCATCAAGTATAAGTTACGACACTTACAATATAAATGACGACACTTCCTTATAGAGGAATAATACCATCTCTATAGGAATATAATATACATATATGTGAAATACATTCCGAAGTTACATATACATCAACACTCCCTCTTAACTAGGAAGGTATTTCTCAGCACAGTTCTTCGAGCACAAGTCATCTTCTCTGGATCATCATCACTGGATAATCGTCATCGAGTCATCATCATCATCGCCACTGCTGCTGCTATCTCAATCAATCTCTGAATCTACTCGTCATAGGAAGTTCTACAGAGCCAGTCCTTTTTCATACTGGATGTAGGCCCACCACCTGCAGGTCTTCATCATCACTAGCCATACTGTGGAATCCTCAGGACTTATTACGTGTGTCACAAAACCTCGAAAGAGCATCCCAGGATGTTACGGGTACACAACTCCGACCTGTAGGATCTCCCAGGGCGCTATTACATGTGACCCCACCAAAAAACCTCGAAAGAGCATCTCAGGATGTTACGGGTACACAACTCCGACCTGAAATCTCCCAGGGCACAAATTACATGTGGTCCACCACAAAACCTCGCAAGAGCATCTCAGGATGTTACGGGTACACAACTCCGACCTGAAATCTCCCAGGGCGCTATTACATGTGGTCATGGAAAAACCTCGAAAGAGCATCTCAGGATGTTACGGGTACACAACTCCGACCTGAAATCTCCCAGGGCCCAAATTACATGCCATAGGACAAAACCTCGCAAGAGCATCTCAGGATGTTACGGGTACACAACTCCGACCTGAGATCTCCCAGGGCACAAATTACATGTCCTCCCAGAGCAATGTCTCGAAAGAGCATCCCAGGCTGTTACGGGTACACAACTCCGACCTATAGGATCTCCCAGACATGCTCATCTGCAGAACCTGATCCACAGCCACAGAGTATCAACCTGATACTCACCATACATCATCCTGATGTACTCATGATCGTCCTGATCATCATCACTGCAACGTCTTGCTGCATGTCATCTGGAGCAACATCCTGAAGCTCACCATCCATGATCATCCTGATCATCATCACTGCAATGTCCTACTGCATGTCATCTGGAGCAACATCCTGAAGCTCACCATCCATGATCATCCTGATCATCATCACTGCAACGTCCTGCTGCATGTCATCTGGAGCAACATCCTGAAGCTCACCATCCATGATCATCCTGATCATCATCACTGCAACGTCCTGCTGCATGTCATCTGGAGCAACATCCTGAAGCTCACCATCCATGATCATCCTGATCATTATCACTGCAACGTCCTGCTGCATGTCATCTGGAGCAACATCTTGAAGCTCATCATCCATGATCATCCTGATCATCACTGCAACATCTTGCTGCATGATCCACCTGATCATCAATGCATCCACCTGATGCATACCAAGTATCTACCTGATACATATCATCATACATGATCCTCCTGATCATACAATGTATCCACCTGATACATGATACGTATCACCATACATGATCCACCTGATCATACAATGTATCCACCTGACACATATACAGATACATGGTCCAAGCATCCAACATGATGCATATACAAAATACATACACATGATCCAACTGATCATATCCAGCATCCAACATGATGCATCCATACATAAATGATCCACCTGATCATATCCAGCATCCAACATGATGCGTACATACATACATAAAAATGATCCAACTGATCATATCCAGCAGAAACCAGAACATCATCCTGATGCCCATTATCCAGCACTTACATCCACAGCCATGTGAAGGATCCTCCTTCCAACATGCTTGGAATGGGTTCAGCAAATGTGTCCATCACTTCTTCCTCGAAGTGTCCTCGATCTGAAGAACGCCAAGCCTCTCTCTGAAGTACTCGAACTTCACTCTGGCTAGTGGCTTCGTCAGCACATCTGCAATCTGGTCGTCCGTCGCAACATATAGAAGCTTCACAGCTCCTCTCTGCACCATATCCCTGATATAGTGATATTTGATCTCTATGTGTTTCGACCTGTCATGAAACAGTGGGTTCTCGGACAGCTTCACACAACTCTGGTTATCACAGAAGATGCCAGTAGCCTCCAACGGGAGATCAAATAACTCAGACAGTAGCTTCCGTAGCCATACTGCCTCACAACTAGCTGAACAGGCTACAACATACTCTGCCTCAGCTGTACTCAGTGCTACGCAAGACTGCTTCCTGCTAAACCAAGAGATCACACTTGATCCCATACTGAAGCAGCACCCAGATGTGCTCTTCCTATCTGCAGCACTGCTAGCCCAATCTGAATCAACATAACCCTGCAGGTTAAACTTTTGATTCGCCTCATACCTGAGCCCATAATCCACTGTACCCTTCAGGTACCTCAGAATATGCTTTACAGCAACCAGGTGAACACTCCTCGGATTCGACAGGAACTGGCTCAATGTGTTCACATCAAATCAAATGTCTGGTCTTGTGTTCGTCAGGTACATCAAGGACCCAATCATCTGGCGATACATAGAGACATCAATCGGCTCAGATGAAGCATCACATAGAAGCTTCAGATTTGATGCCATAGGTGTAGCCATGGCCTTGCAATCCATCATCCCGAACCTCTTTGGGATCTCTACTGCATACTTCCCTTGTCCAAGGAAGATTCTATCTGCACTCTGCCACAACTCCATGTCAAAAACAAATAGTGCATCATCCCCAAGTTCTTCATCTCGAACTCGGTAGTAAGCTTCCGCTGCGTGTCGGCAATCAATCTATCTTCACCATACCAAGTTCTGCACATATATGATTTCCTATCATATGTCTCAGAACCAAGTGGCTACTCTACATATACTTCTTCTTCAACTACACCATTCAAGGAAGCTGTCTTGAATCCATCTGGTGTATCTTCTATTTCATCACTTTTATATTTCTTAATGATGTCATCTGCAACATGCTTGATCTGATAGTTCCATTTGGAAGTCATAGCAAACTTCCCTTCATGTCTTGGGATTACATCCCAAACATCATTCTTCATGATCGACGGATCAAGGCATTTCATTTCTTCATCCCAGATCCTGGGAACTTCAATATCTTCAATATCTTCAATATCTTCAATAGATATCTTTGTTGCTGGAACAAAATGTTGTAGTTCTTCTTTTGTAGGAGATGGCATACGATCTTTCCTACACAACAAGTTAAATTGCATGATTAGAAAACATCTCATAGTTTTCAGAACAAATTCTTACACATAAAGAAATATGCCATACAGTCATGCAATTATCTTAGCCAATGCTTCAATACAACATTTATCCATATCCCGTAACTTTCTAGATGCCTTCCAATCTCTACCAGAACATTGTTAAGAGTGTGCACAACTCCCAACATGTGAGCAAAGAGGTTTCATTCTAGATAAGTAGCAATGTAATGTTGTACAGTGCCATAGGCCACTTACCCATGTATATTAGTAGTATACTGTTCATCAATGCAACTATTCTAATATGCACAATACATATCCTAAGTCTAGGAACATGAGCATATACATCATTGAACAATTTTATTTAAACAAACACATATGCAAGAAATGATAATTAAAATACTTATCTTTGTTTGTTCGTTGGGTGGACTCCCTCTGATTCTTTGCTTTCTTGTAGGAGCTGCTGGAGTCCTAATATGCAGTAGCTTCTTCTACACCTTTCTGTTGTGGAGTGTAGAGAGATGGTCAACTCCCTCTGAATATCTGCATCCTTTCATAAACCACTGGAGTGTACTCCCTCTTGATCTTTGCTCCCTGGATTACCTGTCCTTGAACTTATATACATTCTCGATCCCTATGCATGCTTGTTAGTATCATCATTGTGTTATCCTCTAGGTCTAATATAAAATCATACATTCATTAGTATACTATTAAAGCACAATAATCTCAAGCATGTAGAGTCATGATCATTTCAAACAGAAATAATAAGCATTATCATTCAAGGTTTATGTAGGATTCTTATGGTTAGTCAAATCATAAGAAACATAACATGTCTAAACCTATAATTACTCAAACCTATGACTCTTCAGTTTAGTTGAATCATCAATCAAGATAAGAGATATAAAATGCATAAAACCTGTGATTATTCAAACCTATACCATCATGATTCTTCTGGTTAGTCATATCACCAATTATGGTAAGAAACATAATATGCATACAATCATGATTATTCAAACCTATGACTTCATGAATAATCATTATCAACAACAGTATAAGATCCTAACACAAGGTAGGATTCTATCTTGATATAGGAAAAACATACCTGGATTAGCATGCTAGCTATTTATGTCTAACATACTCACATGATGTCTTCTTGTTCTTCTTCAATGACTTGTGCTAGTAGCCTGTATATCTCATAGGTTAACTATTACAAAACCAAGTTATACATACCTCGTAAATGGATCTTCTATGAGATCCATGACAATGGATGAATCTTTGTCCTCATGTTATCATGATCATATGTTCTTGGACCAGAACATGATTTGTCTTTCTTGGTGTACCTTTCATGTTAGTAGACAACATAAACCTCATACAACACCATAATGCATTAGTACAATCATAAGTGTCAACACCCTAACCAATGAATATCTTCTATCATGCATTCATAATTTTGTTAAGGTGATACGACAAATCTAAAATCAAAATTGTACTAACCGTAATAACATGAAGACAAACATACCATAAACTTAATCATGAACAAATCTCAAAACATACCTCGATGAGTCATACCTGTCGGGATCGCTTGTAATATTCTTATGTAAGGCCTTAGCCTCATCTCCCTCTGAAACAGGAACTTCTTCACTCATGCAGATGATCAATCCATCTTCTTCTAGGATTAACCCAATCCACTTGATTTGCAAGAACTGGACCTGGAGCTGGATATGAGTTTGTCAGAGAAACCCCAAAAATTCAAACTTTGAATTTCAAACTTCCAAAAGGATAGAAATATGCGCCTTGATGAGCTGATCAAACTAGTATATTCAGAATTTGAAAACTGCAAATTTTCACTTCTCAATTTTGCCTTTGAAACTTCCAGATTCACTGGACGTGACCCTGAACTGGGGTTTGATGAAGCCCACTCTTCTGCCCAATCAAAAGGTTTGAACCAAAGCTCTAAGCTTCTATTTTTCTGAGGAGCTTCCAGCCGTGGTCACAGATTTCAAAAATTCCCAATTTTACAAAAGCCCTAATTTTCCACTTTTCTGATCAAAATCCCGAACTAGGGCTTGATCAAGCCCGGCCTTCTGCCCAACCAAAAATTCTGATCTTGGTATCTAAATTTCTATTTTGATGAGTAGCATCCATCCGTGGTCTCCGATTACAAAAATTCCAACTTTCTCCAAAGCCCTAAATTCCGGAAGCCATGAATGAAGGTACCAAAAAAAATAATTCTGTTTTGACAGAAATATGTACCTGATTGTTTCCCGTGTAACTCTAAAAATTTTGATCCACAGGGTCTGAAAAAGTTTCCTGAGATATCCTGACCTGTTAGCTTTCCATCCTGACAGGTCTGACCTCAATTGGATTCTCTGAGAGAGAGTTATGCCAAATGTCGCAACGTGACCTGTTTTTGGATAAAACGGGAGAGCTAACTTGTACGGCATGCCACGTGTCATTGTTTTAACTTCGGCCTCTGAAAAAGTTTCTTGAGATATCTCGGCCTGTTACCTTTCCATCCTGACAGGTCTGACCTCAATTGGACTCTCTGAGAGAGAGTTATGCCAAATGTCGCAACATGACCTGTTTATGGGATAATACAGAGGAGCGAACTTGTACGGCGTGCCACGTGTCACTGGTTAAACTTCGGCCTCTAAAAACGTTTTCTGAGATAGTACAGACTGTGTACTACATGTCCCTTTTTATGAAATTTCATTTGGAGCTTCCTAGCCCAAGATATGACCTTTTTCCCAAGGTCACCTGATTTTGACTCAGATCTGGAAGAGGCAGAAACCCTATATTGTATAGATCATAAATCACAAAGTAAAACGAATTAGAGGTTGTCCTTTGGACACAAGATACCTGGAGATTTAATATTCGTCCTATAACAATTTTAGATCCGAAAAATTCGCCAAAACGGATTTATAGCGAAAGTGCTACGATGACTGGTTTTTGCTATATCAAGCCCTAGCATCGTAAGTGCAACAAGTGTCATACATGCCATATCATGCCTTCTTTCAGGCTAGCTCTGATACCATGTTAAATTTTCAGAATTTACTTCAATATGATCTAGGATCTTAACTGAGAGAACAACATGTATAGCATATCTACAGCATATCAATCATGGAGACAATAATGCAAGCACACAAGAGACACAAAGATTTACTTGGGGAAAACCATAAAGGTGAAAAACCCCAATAACTTCCTCAGAGATAGATAGAGCAATGATACAACCAACCAAGAGAGATAGCCATAACCTAGCAGCAGATCCTCCTCCTCCATAAGTGCGCCACTCCTCCTTCAGTGCATGTGTGAGAAGTGAATGAGTAAATAGAGTGCCTCCCGCACTCTATTTATATTTGACTTGACTTGCCTTTTTACCTAACTCATGTAGGCTCGAACTTAACCACATAACATAATGCTGAGTGGGCCGACCCCCAATAGGGTGGTCTAATAACCCTTTGACCCACATGGCCGACCCCCAATAGGGTGGTCTAATAACCCTTTGACCCACATGACTTATACAGGGCCGACCCCAAACAAGGTGGTCTAATAACCCATCAAGTATAAGTTACGACACTTACAATATAAATGACGACACTTCCTTATAGAGGAATAATACCATCTCTATAGGAATATAATATACATATATGTGAAATACATTCCAAAGTTACATATACATCAACAACTTGGTCTGAATGGTAGTATTGACTCTGGATTTCATTTTGTGGCTGAAGGGTGTAATTTTCTGCAAAATCAACAATTGACACTATGGTTTCAACGGGAAATGTGTCCCTGGATTTTCTATACTGCTCATCTTGCCATCGTGCTACATGCACATGTTGCATACTGCTTGGTTTTCTCATAGAATTCCGTCAAGAAGTCACATACCGGTACCTGTTACCATGGAAACAAGGGAAATATTACAATGTGGCCTTTGGAAAAATGTATATGCCATAAATTGAATGTGTAATATGAAAAATATGCAATATTCATTTGTAGCTATGACTTTACCAATGCAATATTTTTACTTTCTCTAGCACTGTCTAATTAATAGGTCACGTACTTGAAGCTTTGCATCTCCACACCCATCATGCCAAATTTGGTGTCCTTGCTTTCATGAATGCAATGGTTTAAAAGAGAAAACCCACTGCACATAGAACATGTCCCATATAGACACAATTTTTCATAATACTTTTGTCCTTCGGGCCTTGGACACATGATGTTGTGGATAAAGTCTCTTGATACATTTGGGGGTAGTATGGATTCATTGCAGCCCTGCACAATGTTACTATGCAAATCACAAAATATATGTTTATATTTATCATAATAATATTCATATTCTATGTGGTATCTACATCAACAAGTGTTCCGATCAATGCATTAACAAATGTACCATGGTTTGCATTTCTCAAAGGACCTTTGGCCTAAGTTCAGTTGTGTGTTCTCGTTCCTGAATCTCTCATAGAGTTCAGTCTGTGTGGTGTCAAAGAAGTGTTTAACATGGGGCTCACGTCCAGTAGAACCTTTTCTCAATTTTAGCACATCTCTTTGGTTTGATGAAGGTCTAGTATGATCATGCCAAAAATATTGTACTAACTCCTTAATAGCATCAATTAGCTTCCTATCTACATGAGGCAACCTACCAACAAAAGCCCAACAATCATTTCCACCCAGAGTGTCAATATGTTCTCTTATAACAGAGTACTTTTTAATAGTTTTTCTATTTAATTTGAGTATGTGAGAAGTGTGTGATAGCAGGCGACGTTGCCTTGTGGATTTGCTTACAACTGATTCCGCTAAAACACGACGAGCCGCACAAAGATATTTTGTACGAGACGTCTTCCCAATCGCATTAAATGCAGATTGGAGATTTCTAACAATATGACTATTGGCCTCTGAACTTTTAACCATCTTTATGCCCAAAATTCTCCTAACAACAGCTAAATAACGTTACTTTAACAAACATAGCAATAATTGACATTTACTTGCATCACCTTTGGATTCAAAATATTCTTTGACAATTTTTTTGCATTGCCATTCGATAGTGCATTTTGGCAACATGCCTTCAAGCCCCGACATAGCACTCTCATCCACATGAATACGTCTAGGAGTTCTTCTTCTTGCACTGGACAGTCAAGGTAGAGAGGGTGGACATGAGACATCAATACCTGAGCTTGTTTGTTGTGGTGCTTCGTTCATAGATTGGGCCATAAGGCTTGTATGTCCATCTCTACACATGCAACATCTCCCAAAATTCTTGTTTCATGTGTAACTTTAGAATGACTTGTTGATGGATTGTTGCTTGGAGATTGTGTTGATGTTGAAATTTGAGTTGGGTTCGTTGGACGCGACCGCTTTACCCGTGGTTCTAAACAAGAGGTTGTCATGTCAACAACTGTGTTAGGACCAGTGGCATGATCCGGGGCAATGATAGGACCATGTCTCAATCTTTCCATTCCCAACCTGGCATTTTTCTCTTAATTCATTGACCTTTTCAATGGGCAGATTCCTTCTATTTTTTTTTGTGTTTTGTGAGTTTCTCATCTCCAAAAGTCTCTTTAACAAAATTATCAAGCCTACCCTTGCAAAAGAAACAACAAATAAGATATTAGTGCCATTATACAATGAACCCGACACATTCTTACATAGCTTACCACTTTACAAATTAACATATACAACTACAGACTATGTTGGTTTATTTGTGTTCGAATAAACATCATTATCCCTACAATTCTAATCAATATAGATGATGGTTGGTCAAGTGTAGAGAGGATAAACTAGTGTCTTTCCTAGCCATGAATTCATAAAAATTATGTTAGTAACACCCTACAACAGAGATGGCTAGAGATGCCTTGGGAATAGTTTGATAGTTTTTCTACATCAAATAAGGTAACCTTAATTAGTTGCATTTTTTTCTTTCTCCCTTAACGTTATCAATTCTAAATTTTACACCTAGTTTGATTGCTTTGTCTTCATAGTGGAATGGTATATCCTTACATTTGAGGCAATGTCCTTTACCATCGTAAATTACTAGGTTATATAACACATTAAGGAGTTGAAGAAACAACAACAAAATATTTCCTTAGATCTATAAACCTTGAGATGATAGAATGTGATTTTGAGTTTAAAATACCCATGGTTGAATTCAACAATGCATCACAATAGAATGAATGTATACCTTGTTTTGTGCAAAACCTTAAGGAGGATGCAAAGGTTTCTAACAAGGATCATGGTCTTGGGAAGGGTGATTAGGGGGAATATAATTTGACCTATCAATGTGCAATATCTAGGGTGGGGAGGTGTTGGAGAGTGGGGAACTAGGGACTATACCAACAATCATCATGTTGAATAGAGCGTGAAGTGGGAAAGTCTTGGTTTTTCGAAAAAAAATCATTATTAAAGGTGAGGGGATATTGTAAGGATGGTAAATATGGATGAATATTATCATATTTGGATTCATATAGAAAGGAAAGGTGCATATACTTACAGATATCCTCATTCCATACAATGGTATTGAATAAGAGATGAGAGAGTTGAGGTTTTGTGGATGAGTTGAAGTGATATTTTTAGTTATTTTTAGTGAGTGTGTGGTTTTTTTGCTAGCATAATATGAGGTGAAAAGAACAAAATTAACTTGAGAACTAATTACACAATGAGGAGGTTGCATACTTCATCTTGTCTAGTGTTCATATGAGTTTTTTTAGATGTGAACTTCGGAAATATTCTTGTCAAATTCATTCTTGTCTATGCATGGATATTGTTGTGGGAATATGATAAAAACAAAAAGGCATGGGCTCATCTCAAATCTTGTGAATGAAAAGACTTATTTACAATTCACCATACCTCTATAGAAATGATCTCCAGTTGCAATGGAAACTGGTAGCTTGAATGAATCCATTAGATTCTAAGACCATTGAAGATGTTTGATAGATTCTAAGGGTGATTTTGTGTCCAATAGATCAAAGAGTGTCCAAAATATCAATGAGTGTGAGCCAATAAGAACCCTGTGCGAGCTTGAAACTCGCGGAAGAAGTGAAACCCATGTTTTTGGTAGAATTCTCGAGAAACACAGAACTCTATTTTTTTAAAACTAATAACAGGGCCGCGCACGCATGCTAAAACGCGCGCACGCATTTTTTTTGTGCGTACATGTCAGAAGTGCGCACGCGCCCCTGTATAACATTTACACCATTTATTCCCCAACGTTTACACCATTTAATGCCAAACCTTCCCCCACTTCAAAAATATTTGCATAAATTGGGCGCGGTGATGAAGTTTGAAGGGTGGGTCTTAATTTTTATTGGAAGGGCTTACTCTTTAACACGTTTGATAATTTATGGTTGTCTATGCGCCTTGACCCAATCGACATTGTAAGGTGAGGATGTGCATGCATAATAATCCTTATTTATGACTATGAGATGAGGATTTAAATGGAAGAGGATGTAAAGACATGTTATTTTTATATGTATTTTGATGGCGAGTGTCAAAGAGAAATGTGGTGATAAACCACAATTCCTGAGCCAAAAATTGTTTTTTTTTTTAATTTTATTAATAAGCATTGTGGTACTTTGGTCCAAATGTTTTTTTTAACTCATTGTTTCTCCATATTGTGTGCCTACTACCACCTCTTTATATCAATGCACAAAATCAACCTCTGCTTTGTTTGTGGTTATAGTTGCATGCCATTGAGTGTTGTTTAGAGTTTCCATGAGTCTGTGACATTCATGCAATAAATGAAGTCTTATAGAGGAGGATTCATCAAAGAGGCAATTTGAATTTCATTTTGACAAAACACATATTTTGTAAAGATCAAATGCCATGAATGCATCCTCAGCCTACCATGCAATACTGTGGATATGTTGAAAAGCATTGAACATCATCGAACAATGAAAACAGTTTCCTCGAGATCTTATTGAAGCATATTGAGCTCAATTGAATTCCACCTGGGCCTTAATTGAAAATTCAAGACCTCACGTGTTATCAATAACACATAGAATCCATGATACTATCCCTCTATATGGAACCTCCTCCTCCTCCTCATCATCATCATCATAATTATCTTCATCATCATCATCATCATCTTCATCATTATCACCCTCGTCGTCATCATCATTCTCGTCATCGTCATCATCCTCATCATTATCATCATCTCCATCATCATCATCTCCATCATCATCCTCATCCTCCTCCTCCTCCTCATCATCATCTTGGTCATCATCTTCATCATCAACATTGTCATCATCGGCATCATTATCATCCATCATATTCTTCATCATCTTCATCATCTTCATCATCATCATCATCATCTTCATCATCATCATCATCATCATAATCATCTTCGTCATCATCATCCTCATCATCATCATCCTCATCATCATCATCCTCATCATCGTCATCACCCACATCGTCATCGTCATCTCCATCGTCATCATCATCGTTATCACCCACTTCCTCGTCATCATCCCCATCCTCATCATCATCACCATCATCATATTTGCCATCATCTTCATCATCAACATCATCATCATCATCAACGTCATCATCATCATCTTCATTATCATCCATCACCTTCGTCATCATGATCATCATGATCATCATCTTCGTCATCATCATCATTATCAATAATGACATGATCATCATCATTATCAATAATGACATCATCATCATCATTATCAATGATGATGATGATGAAGATGATGGATGATGATGCAAATGAGTATGAAGATGAAGATGATGATGCTGATGATGACGAATATGATCATGATCATCATCATCACCCACTTGTTCATCCTCATCCTCATCCCCATCATCATCATCGCTATCATCATCAGCTTGGTCATCATCTTCATCATTAACATCATCATCATCGTCATCAGCATCATCATCATCATCATCTCCATCATCATCATTGTCGTCATCACCCCGTTCCTCATCATCATCAACATCATCATCATTGTCATCATCATCATCTTCTTCGTCATCATCATCATTTTCAATCGTCATCATCATCGTCAACATCATCATCATCTTCTTCATCATCATCATTGATAATGATGATGATGACGAAGATGATGATGATGATGAGGATGATGATGAAGATGAGTACGAAGATGAAGATGATGATGCTGATGATGACGAATATGATCATCATCATCATCATCCTCATCATCGTCATCATCCACATCATCATCATCATCTCCATCGTCATCATCATCGTTATCACCCACTTCCTCATCATCATCCCCATCCTCATCATCATCACCATCATCATCTTGGCCATCATCTTCATCATCCACATCATCATCATCGTCATCATCGTCATCAACGTCATCATCATCATCTTCATCATCATCCATCATCTTCATCATCATCATCATCATCATCATCATATTCATCATCATCCATCATCTTCGTCATCATCATCATCATCATCATCATCATCATCTTTGTCATCATCATCATTATCAATGATGACATCATCATCATCATCTTCGTCATCATCATCATTATCAATGATGGTGATGATGAAGATGATGGATGATGATGCAGATGAGTACGAAGATGAAGATGATGATGCTGATGAGTACGGATATGATCATCATCCTCATCCTTGTCCGCATCCCCATCATAATCATCTTGGTCATCGTCTTCATCATCAACATCATCATCATCGTCGTCATCATCATCATCATCATCTCCATCATCAACATTGTCGTCATCACCCTGTTCCTCCTCATCATCAACATCATCATCATTGTCATCATCAACATCATCATCATTGTCATCATCATCATCCTCATCATCATCATCATCTTCTTCTTCCTCATCATCATCATTTTCAATCATCATCATCGTTGTCAACATCATCATCATCTTCGTCATCATCATCTTCTTCATCATCATCATTGATAATAATGATGATGACGAAGATGATGATGATGACGATGATGATGATGATGATGATGATGATGATGATGATGACGATGATGATGAAGATGAGTACGAAGATGAAGATGATGATGTTGCTGATGATGAATATGATCATCATCATCATCCTCATCATCATCATAATCATCTTCATCATCATCATTGTCATCATCCTCATCCTCGTCATCGTCATCATCCACGTCATCATCATCATCTCCATCATCATCATCATCGTTATCACCCACTTCCTCATCATCATCCCCATCCTCATCATCACCATCATCATCATCTTGGCCATCATCTTCATCATCAACATCATCATCATCATCATCATAATCATCAATGTCATCATCATCATCTTCATCATCATCTATCATCTTCATCATCATCATCATCACCATCATCATCTTCGTCATCATCATCATTATCAATGATGATGATGATGAAGATGATGGATGATGATGCAGATGAGTACGAAGATGAAGATGATGAAGATGATGATGCTGATGATGACGAATATGATCATCATCATCGTTATCACCCAATTCCTCCTCCTCGTCATCATCCTCATCCTCATCCCCATCATCATCATCATCATCATCATCATCATCTTGGTCATCATCTTCATCATCATCATCATCATCATCCTCATCATCATCATATCCATCATCATCATCGTCGTCATCACCCAGTTCCTCCTCCTCATCATCATCAACATCATCATCATCATCATCATCATCATCATAATCTTCTTCTTCTTCGTCATCATCATCATTTTCAATTGTCGTCATCATCATCAACATCATCCTCACCATCTTCGTCATCATCATCTTCTTCATCATCTTCTTCATCATCATCATTGACAATGATGATGATGACAAAGATGATGATGGTGAAGATGATGGATGATAATGGAGATGAGTACGAAGATGAAGATGATGATGTTGATGATGACGAATATGATCATCATCATCATCCTCATCATCCTCATCCTCATCCTCATCCTCATCCTCATCATCATCATCATCATCTTCGTCATCATCAGCATCATCATCATCATCCTCATTCTCGTCATCAACATCATAGTCATCATCCCCATCATCCTCATCATCATCATCATCAACATCATCGTCATCATCCCCGTCCTCCTCCTCCTCCTCATCATATAAATTTAATTTAATTCAATTTAAAATATTATTAATTATTAAAAATATATATAATTTATAAAATTATTTAATCACTATGACAAATTTCAAACTTTATTAAAAACAACGCACACGCGCCATTTTGAGCGTACGTGCATTTGGGCACGTACATGCCATTGTGTGCATATGCGCTTTTTAAATACACACGCACGCACTAGTTTAGTTTTTAAATTTTGGCGGGTAATTCGTTTCCCACCAACGTGGTGGATGACTTGGCTGCTATGGTTTTAGGTTCGGGTTTCCAAAATACATATAATAATATAAAAAAATACACCTTATAACAAAATACATCTTATTCTATAACTTCTTCTGTTTCAAGCATGATTTTGCGTATGCTACACTTGTCCACTGCTAATGAAATTGCACACACTTGTAGAACTATGTGTGCAGATTCCGAATATGTAATTTTTTATTAAAACTATTATTTGTTCCTACTTTTTAGTTAATTTCAATTGCACTAACGTCAATCTTACACAAAGAGTAGGTTATTTCTTCCGTCTATAACTTTTAATTGGCTCACCTATTTTGAAAACGGAAAAGAACCCGCACAAGTACACACAAAAACAAACATCCTAAAAAAAAATGTTGATTGATTATGTTAAGACCATGATATCGAGGGCTAACGCTTGGCCTAGTCATTTTAGGGATGGGCTGACTTGCTTAATTAAAAATAAATAAAAAAATTAGCATAAATAAATATGGAAAAATAACGCCGCACTAGAACGGCCTGTTATCTACGACTGTATATAATTTTTTTAACAAAACTCCACCATTTGAATACCGAACCAGGGGGCTAATGCAAACATATTCATTATATTTTCTTAAAAAAATAACATACCAACCTTAGGAGAACCCCATTTTTTGGGAGTTATACTTAATTTCCATGAATAATATTTATATATTCCGGAAGGTAATCCGATTGTCTACAATTGATCTTCTTGCGCCATATTCCAAAAAGTTGTGCAGGTAGCTCTAATATTGCTTTTTGACGTTCAGATTTCTGTTTTTCCAGAAGTCCATTGTGACTAACGTGTCATGAGTGGCCATCATTAGCTTGCACCAGCCCTACTATCCCTTCTTCCATCTCTAGAGATACCTAAATAAGGGGTGAATCCCTCAAAGGAAGACACTAGCCACAATAGTAGGAGGGTTATGACATGGGTGATGCCCTCTTGTAACATGTTTCCATACTAAGGAAATAACTCTCAAAAAGTATGTTATGATGAAAGCAAAGTAGTTACCATTAGTTTAAGAATTTTCCCATGTTAAAGAAAGTTTAGATTGACCCATCTAAAGTTGCCAATAAAATGATATATACATAAATAGACATAGACAAAGTCCATATAAATAAAGATTTTATTATTATAACAACATAAAAACCATAACAACATAACAACATTGCTATTATAATCATAAAAAAATATTAAAGCAAAATCAATATGAAAAAAAGGAAAGAAAATATAAAAACCCCACGCCAACAATACACTATGTAAAGCACAAGAAATTAAAAAGCAAATGCACCTCAAAATATCAAAGATAATAATGGCATCAGCCACAATTTTCAAAACACTATTAACATATAAGAGCATCAAACACATTCCATAGAAAAAAATATGAATAAAAGTAAATGTAAAAACAATGAACATGGGATAATGATAAAACAAATTAAAAACCTTTTATTATATCAAAATTTAGAAATGTATTTTAAATTTTAATATTAAAATAATAATCATCATTTCATCCTAATCATTTTATCATAACCCATTAAAAACATAAAACATTAAAAAATAACTTTCATTACGTGATTTCAGTTTAAATAAAAACATAAACATAATAGACATCAAATATATACGAATTACCCACTGCATCTTGTAATCTAAACTCTCATTTTTCCATCAATTAAAAAATCCAAAATTCTGCATCCAAAAAATTAAAATTTTATACACAAATTATGCATACGATTTAAACCAAAATAATTGTGAAGTTAGAATTTTTTATGAAAACAAAACATTTATTTTCCCAATCTAATATTAAATTAATATCAATAGTATTCTCAACATAATTCTATATTAAACAATAATAGTTAAGAGTATTCTCAACAGATTTGCAGGTTAAACCATTTTAATACTCAGTTTAAATTAATTCCTATGGAATACGTTTTTTCCTTGCTACATTTTACCTCGGTATTACATCCTGCGTTTGAACACCAAATTATCTACTTATTATCAGTGTCCATTATGATGAAAAATCATGGTTTCTGTCATCAATCTTTGTTTGCTGCTCAGTGGGACCCTGCGTTGGATGTTAATGGGACCCAAACGGAGTGGGGATAGGGTGCCGAAAACTTGATCGAATATATTATTTGACGTTCCCGGAGAGTAAAGCCTACTCCTTTTTTAAAGCTAGTACTACCCTATATTCCACGCTTCATGAGCACATTGAATTTTATTTTATTTTATTAAAAATACTAACTAAAATTTTGAAAATGTGACCGCTTTTAACTAACTTTATTTATTAAATGGTCCCAATATTCAATTTTTAAAGTTCTTTAAATTAAAAAATTTTGATGTTAAGATTTTATCTTTAAGAATTTTGAGGATAATTATAATTCTGTTTTAATAAATTAAAATTTGGTTCGTATTCTAAAGCTTTTTCCAACGACTTAAAGTAATTTATAATAATTTATAAGTTCTTTTTAATTGGAATTAGTTGTATATATATTAAATATTAATGTTGAGGTGATTTAATTCAAATCTTAATTATATCGATTTATATCTTAAAATTTGGAGTGGATTATTATCTATATTTTTCCTAGATTGAAGAAAGATGGGATGATATGTTCAAAATTCAAAATAAACAATTATAAAAGAAAAATATAAAAAATAACTAGTAGTTGATGCATGGATCACCGATAGTGAGAGACAACCCATTTAACTAAAGAAGGTTAAATAAGTGATAACTTGTTCAAGTATTTACAACTAAGCATGGAAAACAAATAAGTGATAACTTGTTTATGGCACTTAACTTGTGACCTATAGATGTTCATCGGCCACAATTTTATTAATTCAAAAATATAATTTTATTGCAACGAGAGGTGCTCTACAACTCAGAGCCACCGAGAGGAGCTAGGTGCTCTACAGCCTAGTACGGGGGAGATGTTTTAAGTTTTTAACATTCCTCCGTAACAAACTAATAAAATAAAAATAAAAATAAAATTATGAAAAGTAATAAAAAAAATCTATTTTTGTTTATAGAATAAAAAACTTAAAACTTAAACTCTGATCTCTCAACCAAGAGAGATCAAATTTCTTGAGTTTAAATTAAAAAAAAAAAACACCTTAAGAAATTGGATCTCTCTAGGTGCTTGATAAATCTGACTTTAAAATGGATCTATGCTATTTTTAATTAAAACTAGGCTAACTTAATTTTTAGGAATATATATATATATATATATATATATATATATACTTTAAAACTTAAATAATTAAAATAAACTCATGACTTTAAATGCTTAATTTAATGAACATCTCAATCAAATTTTAGAAAAGCAGTCATATAACAATTAACGAAGTTTGAATGACATGGTCGAAATT
Organism: Larix kaempferi; assembly: GCA_027924585.1. Taxonomy (NCBI): domain Eukaryota; kingdom Viridiplantae; phylum Streptophyta; class Pinopsida; order Pinales; family Pinaceae; genus Larix; species Larix kaempferi. Next base: position 20,945,821 of record BSBM01000753.1, read on the forward strand.
GATTGGGATAGAATAACTTCCGTATGTGAAATATACAGAAGCTATTTATATTGAATTTGTTTTTGTATTAAAATAACAATATTCAAAAATATAATTTTATTGTAGAGGTGCTCTACAACTTAGTATGAGGGAGATGTTGTAACGTTTCTACCTAACAAAATAATAAAAAAAATTATTGCAGTGAGAGAAGCCACCAAGAGGAGATGTTGTAACGTTCCTACCTAACAAAATAATAAAAAATTAATTAAAAAATTCATGTCCAGTCATAAAATAAAAAATTATGAAAAGTATTAAAAAATATATTTTCGTTTATATAAAATAAAAACTTAAAACTTAAACCGAGATCTATCAACCACTTTAATAAAAAACTAGGCTAACTTAATTTTTAAGAGAATATATATATATATATATATATATATATATATATATATATCCTTTAAAACTTAAGTAAATAAAATAAACTCATGAGTTTAAATGCTTAATTTAAAAAACATTTCTCAAATTTTAGAAAAGCAGTAAATGAGAGAAGGTGAATAATTAGGTTTTGATCGTGGACACTTGAAGTCATATAACAATTTACTAAGTGTGAATGACATGGTCAAAATTGATTAGGATAGAATAGCTTTCCTACACAAAAGCTATTTATATTGAATTTGTTTTATATTAAAATAACAATATTATTAATTTAAAAATATAATTCTATTGTATGGAAAGGAGCGAGGTGCTTTACAGCTCAGTATGGGGGAGATGTTGTAACGTTCCTACCTAACAAAAGAATTATTACACCCACAAGAGCCACCAAAACCAAGGAGCTAGATACTCCACAGTCCAATGTACACTCCCACATCCTCTTAAGAATAGCTATATATATCACTAGGGTTTGTAATTTCAACTCCGAAGTGCTTTTAAGGATATCTTCCGTATGTGACGGTACACGGATATCTTCCTTATGTGAAAGGAGGGTTTATAATTTCTACTCCCAAGTCTTTGTTGCTGTATAAAAGGACTTGGAGTGCTTCGTTTTCCTGAGTTTTTTTTGCTGTTTTTACATTTCCATGGTTTTCATACTCCGGGGAAGTTTGTTTGAGATATTCAATTATTGGTTACTCCTAAAACCAGAGGCAGCATCCAGTGACGATCAGTATATTGTGAATACTGAGGGAATAATGGCTTCTAAAACAAGCATTCAAAGTATTTTGATCTACTTTCTCTTGATGGGGATCCTTTGCTGCGTCCATGCATCGGAGACACTGATGGGAGAATCAAGATTCGATCTGCAAAATGATCCAGAGAGCGTAGCACAAATTGTCCACGAGTAAATAAGTTTCTCACTACAACATCAGATTCAATTTGTTCATTTACCTACTGTTTGTTTCTTTTGTTAATTTTTGCGGCTGAATCTGATCTACTGTTTTATGTATTTGTGGATCTACTAAATCCCAACAACAGAGGCAGATTTAATAACAGTACAAAACGAGGGCGAGAGCTGGGCGGCGTTTTGACTTGTGCAACGGGTAATCCCATCGATGACTGCTGGCGCTGCGACCCCAACTGGGAGCAGAACAGAAAACGGCTGGCAGATTGCGGCATTGGGTTTGGAAAGGACGCCATTGGAGGCAAAGATGGCGAGATTTATGTGGTGACAGATGCCCGTGATGATCCGGTGAATCCGGCCAACGGCACCCTGCGTCATGCTGTGATTCAGACAGAGCCCCTGTGGATCATCTTCCAGAGAGACATGATTATCAAGCTGAAGGAAGAGCTGATGATGAACAGTTTCAAGACAATCGATGGTAGAGGCGCCAACGTCCTCATTGGTTATTACGGCCCGTGTATCACGATTCAGAATGTGCATAACATCATAATTCATGGTATCCACATTCAAGATTGTAGACCCGCAGGAAACGCTATGGTAAGAGACTCTCCAACCCATGTTGGCCTTCGACAAATTGCCGAGGGAGATGGGATTACCATCTTCACTGGAAGAAACATCTGGGTGGACCATTGCTCCATGTCTAACTGCGCTGATGGTCTTATTGACGTTGTCAAGTCATCCACCTCCATCACCATCTCAAACAACTATTTTACTCGCCACAACGAGGTGATCTCAGATTCATTCATGGCAGTAACCTCCCATTTATTCTTGTTTCTGTAGATTGACAACGATATCATTTCTTTGCAGGTAATGCTATTGGGTCATAGTGATAGCTATCCTGAGGATAGATTCATGAAGGTAACCGTTGCATTCAACCATTTTGGTCCAGGTCTCCGTCAACGAATGCCAAGGTAAATACTTCTCTTTGGAAATCTCTTCTTATTATTTAACTAAACTGAAAAGTTCTTCTCTATCTGTGATTTACTAATGACTTAATTTACAGATGCCGGTTTGGACAATTCCATATTGTGAACAATGATTACACAGAATGGGAAGATTATGCCATCGGCGGAAGTGCAAACCCTACCATCTTGAGTCAAGGTAACCGATTCTTCGCATCTGCAAACCGTTTCACTAAAGAAGTTACGAGGCGGGAGACCGGAGTTTCAATTAATGTATGGAAGTACTGGAACTGGAAATCAGAAGATGACATGCTTCTCAATGGTGCAAACTTCACCCAATCGGGATCGCCACGGTCTATAGCCTATGCAGCTGCATACAGTTTGAGGCCGAGGAGTGCGGCCTATGTGGGGCAGCTCACAAGGAACGCGGGAGTAATCTCATGCAGGAGAGGAACTCGCTGCTAAGTTTGTGTCCTTACCCACCAACAAAACAGACACCAAATTCTTTAATGTTCTTCCATAGTTTGCTTTTGTTATGTTTGCAGAGCAATTCTGCCGCAGACCTCCTTGCCTTTGTGACAATGTTGGTGATATGAATTGATTAGCTTTGTTTGTGTTTTGAGACCAATATCAATTTTGATTATCTTTGTTTGTGTTTTGAGAGCAATATCAATTTTGTTTTACAAGTATTTCTACCAACTTATAATTACTCTGCATTGCAAAAAAATGACTTCAAGTCAAACAATAGTTGTTTATTTAAATCTAAACAGTACTGGTTAAATTTGGGAAATCAGTGATCAATAAGCCTTTTGATGTCTTAATATTAATATATGAAATATATCTATACATAAATATATCTCTACATAAATCAACTGGTTTTATATTTGTTTTTAATATGTATTTAGTGGTTAAAAAAATAATTTTTAGAAAAGTGGTTTTACCGGAGGTGATGGGGGTTTATAATAATGTTACAAGGTTTTATACGAATGTGATGAAATAAAAAGGAAAAATAAAAAAAATATGTTAATTAGAAAAATTTCACTTATGTTTTAATGAAATAGTTATCATGATAATTATTTAACTAAATTTAGGTTAATTTTAAAAAATTATGATGATGGTGGTGATAGTGGCTAACATCCACTCAAACCAACTTTGGTTTATTGGACCTCAAGAAGAAAGAAATAAATTACTTGGTTTACTGTAAAATTTGATTCATGTGCTAAAATATTTAGAAACAAATGTACATAGATTACCATAGTTTTGAAAAGTTAAAAGATTAGGGAGGTTAGGATTATAATAAGGATCTAATATGGGTGTCTTTTAGATTAGGGTTAATGACCTCCTTATAGTACTATCTTAACGTATTTTTAACCTCTAAATCATTTTCACCCCACACTTTCTCTTTAAACTAAGATGTAATAATATTTTTAATGTTATTGATATTTTGCAAAGTGGCATTTTGGTCAATCCCTCAATGATTTAACCAAGCCATGGTGTCTTTATACCAACCTCTCTTGAGGTGGCTTCATTGGTGTATCTTGTACTTGTCATAGTGATGCTCTAGATGGGGTAAGAACCACTTATATTAGGAGAATAGAATAAGATTGTAAGTTATAAAATATTTCTGGAATTGCTCAAACTTTTCTAAGATTCTTTAATGTGGCCCAAACTTTGCATCACTACAAAATAATAAATTATCTAAAACTGAATTGAAGTATCTAATTTGATGGATAAAATTAAAACTAAATATTATTAAAAACATATTAGTTCAAGTTCTTTAAAACTAACTACATGACAAATGACTTGTAATATATTTTACCATATATGAATAATAATAAAAACAATTCTAAATTAACTTTCTCAATTTATCAAATTAAAACTAAATATTATTAAAAACATATTAGTTCAAGTTCGTTAAAACTAAGTACATGGCAAATGACTTGTAATAAATTTTACCATATATAAATAATTGTAAAATCTATGACACGGTAAGATCTAGCTACCATGGATTCCTCATAGCTGAAAGATTTCGCTCATTTAGCAAGAAACAAGTGCAAATATGTTACAGAATGAACAAATGATCAAAATATAGAATAAATGATCAACTTTCTAGAAAACACAAATGATCAAATATTGAGATATTATTAACTGTCTAATATTACAATGAGCTTGGATCATCCTTATGTAGAAATAATAAGGAAAAATATCCACTTGGAGTGTCCACACTTAGCTAGCTTAGATTTAGCCTCAATCCCCCCTAGGTTTGACCAAATAGATCCAAAATATCCCTAACAGGTTCGAAATGTGAATGTGAACATTGGGTGAGCATGGGAGACCAAAATTGAGGTTCACAAATGTGGAGGAGGTGGTTGGTAGAAGTTGGTTAGGCTTAGGCATGCCAAACGTGGCCTAGGGAGTGGAAATTGTCCACATACAATGCATAAGCGCCCTTGGTCAATGCATTTCCTTAAAACAGGGAAAGGGGGCACCTTAGGCATGCTAGGGCAATAAATGGTTGGATAAGCATGCCTAACAACTAGTTTGACCACCTCTTGGCCCATACTTTGCCTCATACACTGTGAACTTGTTCACACTTATCCAGATAAGCCCAAACCACTTCATAATAACCTAGGGATGTATTATTAACCAGTCTAGCACCTAATAACCATTAATTAATTAATGATTAAGGTACTAAGGTATAGTATTGCTCTAACACCCCCCCATAAGCTAGACTTAGTGGAATATCAAAAATAAGGCCTTGGAAACTAAGGCTCAAGTGACCTTTTACAACAGAAATTTATTGGTCCATGTAAAACGAGGAAAGAGGCAAAACCACATGGGGAAAATCCTCCCTTAAGAATGGACATGACACAGAGATTATCAAAAGGTCTTCAACAGGTCTTGTTCTTCACTTGAATGAGTTGAATGAACAACTTCTTGGTGAAATACATGGTGAATATGTTGTGGATGTCATGATCATGCACCAATTCTTCAATGTTTTGTAGACAAAAAGCATGTTGGAAGGATCCTTGAAGCTCATCATTTGGTGATGGGGGAGCATCATAATAATGCTTCTTGCTGCATAAATACTCTAATATGAATACATAGTAAATAATGGAAAAGATATCTCTGCAAAATCCTTCCAAAGAACATCAAAAGTCTCAACAAAATCATCTCCTTGAGCAACTGCCATATGGTGAATCAAACCATGTATCTTTCTTCCAAACTGATGTAGCACCTTCCCAAGTCTGCAATAGAGCTCATGAGGCTCTGAAATATCAGAATATAAGTCATATGGAGTAGCAAACAATAGAGGTATAGTGTCTCCATGAGCGAGTGTCTTTTCAGCAACAAGAGAGTGTGCAACTGGATCACACTGATAGTTGAGCGAACTTGAAAGGTCTGGAGACTTGAGTTTTGAACCATAGGTGGTAAGATCAGGTCCATACATGTGGAACAACAGTCCCATGATAGCCAATGACATGGATTTCCAGCCAATGAATGATATACAAGACATAAAACCAACATAGATAAGTGACACAGTTTTGGAAACAATAAAATTGTGAGATTTTCCAACTCGAGAACTTGCGGTTTGTGTGGTCTTTTGGGCATCAAGTGGTTGGGAAAATTGCTTGATGGCTATCATAACCTATATATAATACTGCATATTACCTTCAATATCAGAATATGAAGGATCTGATTGAAGTGGGAAAGAGCTTTCAGAAGGCATGTCAAAAACTAGTGAAAAATGACTAGTATTGGGAGAAAGCTTTGGTGAACTAGATGGAGATTCTTTCAAGGAAGGGATACAATTTTTTGAATCTGATATATCAGAATATGAATTAGAAACATAGACATCATAAAGAGATTTAACTCTAGCATTCAAGGCATACAACTTTTTACTTTTGCAGGTAGCATAGAGGCAATGATCTTGTTCCAAAGAGAGCTTGGCTTCTTCACTTCTTCCAAAATATGGAACATGAGTGTTATGTTCTTCAAGTAGTTTGGTTAGAATGTCTATATTGTTTATGAAACAAGATTTCTCATTATGAGAACCTCTGCAGTAACCACACTTAGGCTTCTCTTTCTTTCTCTTCATCGTCTTGACTTTTGCATCTTCATCACTTGAACTTGAGATTTCATCACTTGACTGCTTCTTCTCCTTCATCTTCTTCTCTTGTGGTTTCGATTTGGGATTTTGATTGCCTCTAGTTTGCTTCAAATATCTAGCTACAAGTACTTGATCTTTTTGCCTAATGGAACCCATCAAGAACAACTTGTTTTTCTCTTGAGTTAGCATATCCATGAAATCAGCCAAAGAAGGCATCTTCCAATTTCTAACTGTAAGCTTTGTGGAATGAAATGTAGAAACAAAGACTGAATACTCAGGACCCAATTTCGAAAGAATGGAAAAGATCAACTGTTCTTCCTTTTTGTCAATGCCACACTATTTGATTTGCAAGACCAAGCTCTTGAACTTGGTGAAGAAATCCTGGATGGATTCAAAATTACTTAGACTTAGTGAGATCAACTCACTCTCAAGTTGATGCCCTCTCATCTCATCAGTCTTCCCAAATAGAGACTCAAGCTTGAGCCAAACTTCATTGGGTGTAGCTAGACTTTCCACATGAAACAGGAGGTCTCTCAAAATACTGAGACAAAGGAGGCCAAATGCCTTATCCATTTTGTTAAAAATATTTGATTTCTCCACAGCAGAGTTTGGCTCAACCTCTGTGTCCATTGTGATCCTGAAAAGACCCTCGGATCTCAACAAAATCACCATTTTAGCCTTCCAATTGAAGTAGTTGAAAGGAGTGAGCAGATTTGGGTGAGATGGCTCCATCTTCTTCTGCTGCTTGCGCATTGGGTGACAATGGTGCTCTTGAAAACCTGGAAATGAAAACTCTCAACACTCAGGAGGGATCTACATTAACAATAGCTCCAAGAGCTATGATACCATGTAAAATCTATGACACAGTAGGATCTAGCTACCATGGAATCCTCGCAACTGAAAGATTTCACTCGTTTAGCAAGAAACAAGTGCAAACATGTTACAAAATGAACACATGATCAAAATACATAACAAATGTTCAACTTTCAAGAAAACACAAATGATCAAATATTGAGATATTATTAACTGTCTAATATTACAATGAGCTTGGATCATCCTTATATAGAAATAGTAAGGAAAAATATCCACTTGGAGTGTCCACACTTAACTAGCTTAGATTTAGCCTCAATCCCCCATAGGTTTGACCAAATGGATCCAAAATATCCAAAAAAGGTTCAAAATGTGAATGTGAACACTGGGTGAGCACAGGAGACCAAAACCGGGGTTCACACATGTGGAAAAGGTGGTTGGTAGAAGTTGGTTAGGCTTAGGCATGCCAAAAATGGCCTGGGGAGTGGAAATTGTCCACATACAATGTATGAGCGCCCATGGTCAATGCATTTCCTTAAAACAAGGAAAGAGGGCGCCTTAGGCATGCTGGGGCAATAAATGCTTGGATAAGCATGCCTAATAGCTAGTTTGACCACCTCTTAGCCCATACTTTGCCTCATATATTGTGAACTTGTTCACACTTATCTGGATAAGTCCAAACCACTTCATAATAACCTAGGGATGTATTATTAACCAATTTAGCACCTAATAACCATTAGTTAATTAATGATTAAGGTACTACAGTATAATATTGCTCTAGCAATAATGATAAAAACAATTATAATTTAACCTTCTCAATTTTGTTTTATAATATTTAATGAAAATCTTAAAATTTAATAATATGTTCCTTTTTTTTATAATTAATATAGATATGAAATATTGGAACTCTGACCAAAGCTCAACCCTCTACATTTGTAGGGATAGGGATTACAGGGATATGGATAACTGATGTAATAAATTAAAATAAATTTAATTAAAAAATATATTATAAGATGAAAACTATTTAAATTGTAATAATAATGATGGTGGTTATTCACTTCCATTAAAGTTAGTTTTAATTGGAAGTGAATAACCACCACCATTATTATTACAAGTTAAATATTTTAATTTAATCAGATTGGTGGGGATAGATGGATTTTATTACGATGGTATGTTGATAGGGATACATGGATTTCATTCTAGGGTTTGCTCAACCTATCATCTACGATATTTTCTGTGTGAAACAAAAGTTAATTTTAATTATATAATCTAAAAAAAAAAAATTATTTTTCTTTGAAATTTTATTTCCATACTACAAATTTTAAAAATAATGTTAAATCATCATAATTATGGTTAGATAACCATAATTATAATGAGTTTAAAAAATAAGAAATACAACCTTGTAACAAATTATCTAAATTTAAGTTATGTTCTAAGTCCATTAAAACTAATTCCATACTTACAAAAATAAATAAAGATAACAACTTATTATAAATTTGATCACATAAAAGAAAAATCAATTCTAATTTAACTTTTTCAATTTTATTTATAACATTTAATTCAAACCTTAAAATTAAATAATAATTTTACATTTTTAATAATTAATATGGGCATGAAATATTGAAATATTGGAACTCCGACTAAAGCTTAACCTTCTACATGTGAGACAAACCTATTATATTTTTTTCCACATAAATACCGTCAAAGCAAACTTTGACCAACGTTACAAATCCTCACTACCTACTTGAATAACGCAACAACTCTTTTTAAACAATAATATGCTTCTATTATCTATATGAGGAAATAAAAATCTTCTAAAAATTATAAAAATATATATAAATTATTTGTTCCATTTTTATATCGCGATTATAAATATAAATTTGTTTAACACTTTATCCAACTCTTTAAAATATATATATATATGAATATTACTTTCATGGCCATCCAATAATTAATCCAAATCCATATAACAAAATGAATATTTTATTTTCTTATTTTATATGGATTAAGTGTGGCGATCTTGATTAAATATAAGATGGTTGTATGAAGCAAGGAAGGTCGGTTATCATAATCACACAACTTACACACACATGTTCATAAAACACGAGATGTGAACTCGAAATGTTAAGAAGTTGGCTTCTATTACTTGTATCATTACACCATTACATGCAAACTAATAATCAAGTCGGCCTCAGCCTATTACATCAATACATAGAAGTAGTCACACGACTCGGCTTTGTGTCGCTACTCTACTCTGTTGTTCTGCCTCACTCTTTATGATCTCTTTCTATGCGATCCCCCCCTCTTTTGAACCTTCGCACCAGTTTTCTACTTTGTTATGTTGTTCTCGAGGTTCAACCTATCTGGCTTCCCCGAGGTGTCCTTACTCTGTCCCCCAAACCATTACTGATCTTGCAGACATGCAATTGTCAGTGCCCCATGTTTGTTCCTGTATAACCTTCTCCTATGGTGACATCAGGCCTGATCCCAACCACCTTCTTAACTATCATTAACCTCCTCAACTACCCACAACGGTTGTAGGTATGTTACCTTGACTTCTACACTTCTCGACCTCTGTGCTTTTTGACTTTTCTATTGTTGTCGTTCTAATCGCTATCCACTCAAGACTAGTCCGCACTTTGACACGTCGACCATCCTTTAATTCGTCGGTTGTCAAATTACTTTTTGACTTCACTTAGTCTCCACAGATGTCGTCCTCCCTATCCTCCACGCTTGGCCTTTGCCGCTTTTCCGTCGATGTTGCTTTTCAACCTTTTGTTGACTTTCGACTCCGTTGAATTTTGCTCCTGTAGACCATACTTCGACAGCTTCTTGCTCGACTTCCAATCTTCTTGCACCAATGGTCGTCAGTAATCCCCTTGGTCGACCTTCATTTGTTGGTTAACTTCGACTATTTCACCTAGGCCCTGATTCCCTTGCATCAGTCTCCCCCGGTGAAAAAGAACTCGACTGCTCCGTCAGTCCTCTATACTCCTCCTTTGAAATCCATGTCGCCTCTTCCAGCTTGCCATCCTTCCATCGGACTAAGTATTCTTTCTTCTGCGAATTCCTTGTGCGTCCAACTTCACACTCATCCATCACTTCAGCGATTTCTTGCTTCTATCGATCAGGAATCTATCCTGCCCAGTCGATGTTCGACACTTCTACGTTGTTGTTCATCAAACCTTCTTCGTACATGTACAGATCTGATACGTTGAACGTCGTAGAAATGTTCAACTCTTTCGGTAGCTCGAACACATAAGCATTGTCCGAAATCTTTTTCAGAATCTTATATGGTCCAACCTTTCTTTCCTTAAGTGTGCATAGACTAAGTCTCTTTCACTGAATGACTATAGCCTTTGCTTTCTGTTGGCCCTTAGCTTGTATGCCACATTACTCTTTTCATTTTGTTTATGTACCATTTCGTGTACTTCCTTCATGTGCTCTACAAATGTCTATGCATTTGCACTCTTCCTAGTTTCTGTTGGCACTTCGACCAAATCCACCACACCATGTGGGCTTAGACCTGATCCATAATCAAGAACCCCATGCCCATAGAATAGGAGTAGGACCTTAACCCTGCTCACTTTTGCACATGCATGATCTCAACCATTTTCTAAGGTTACATATCACTTGTACATTTGGTTTTATTTCGAGACACACCTTTTACAGTTGGGTATCATTTCCATGTGTATAGGTTTAAGTTGCATTGAACTCCACTTGTTTCAGTCTATAATTGATCCCTATAGGTATAATATATTAACTGGCATATAGGTCATATTATCCCCTGGAGTATGTGATGCATTGATCTAGTTTCACTTTTATGCCTATAGAACCCCCATGTTCGAGTAAGTGTCCCAGCCTATCCATCATTGCATTTGCCTTTACTTCGAAGTAGAGCCTCCCTTACATGGGTGACCATTTTAGTACCCCCTGCATTTGGCGCCCATGTCATTTGTATCCCCATAGGATTGTGAGTCCTCATAATATGACATCCAAAAATGAAGCCGCATGCATTCAATTCACATTGTCAACTCATTGGCCAATCCATGTAAGCGGACTCCCGACATGGAGTTTCCTTTAAGCTCTTTTCTGACTCCTTAAAGAATGAAAAGATCATCGAGCAAACTTTATTCCTTTCATGCTTGTTAGATTCTTTGAAAGGGCTTCCATTCGCTATGCATGTCAACCCTTTTTCAGACCGTATGGACTAATTAGGAAAAAAGAATACTCTATCCACTATGGCTAGAAGAGTTCTCCATTACATACTTTTATGCTTTTTCAGGATTTGGGGACTAACTTAACAAAAATAGTACTCATGGAGTCTTCTTTATGTTTCCATATTCTCTCAAAATGAAAACACCAATGAGCATTCACCGTCTTCGACTTTTCAAAATCCACATGATGGTACCGTTGCTACCACACTTCCATTCGTTCTTTGAGCTTGTTAAACTATGAATAAGGTCCAAATGGTGTTTCTTAGCACCCCTGTAGATCGCATATAGTCCCTTATTTACGACAACATCCATGGTCGTCTTTTTTTAGATTATTCTACGATGAGTCACCCTTGGATTCAACTTGATGTCATCAGTACCCACCTCTCTAAGTGTTCCTCCATTATGGTCATAATTCCTAGTATCGTGATTGTGTCCCTCTTTGAGATCATTTCACATATGTTGCTAGGTTAACCATGCCATCATACTCTGAAAAAAGTATTTTTGAGTCCCTATTACTCAGTTTTCCTCGTATCCCCCAGCAGTGTCTCAATCTCATGTCCAACTCTATCACATATTGGTTGTATCCCTCTTGCTTCTATCAAGGAAACATTATTTCCTTGGTAGTTGCAAGTCTCCCTATGTCGATGCCAACACATCTATTCCATAGGATAGACCCAAAGGTCCTTGTACTTTGGCCTCATTACCATTAGTAATGAGTTCCTATGAACCTTTTGAGAGAAGTCCTTAGTGCCTCTTAGAATGGTTGTTTCTCACGTGCTCGACTCCAACTCCATCATCGCACCATTGAGAATCATATAGGGTACTAGTCCCTTTAGTTATTGGTCGAAGACCCCAGATGTCCCTTGACTCTATCACATTCGTGAGTCTATTTGGAACCCCCCAATTGTATGTTCTCATGGATATCCGCGATGCATTGGTGATAGTGTTTGGAAGCCCTTCAGTTATAAGCTTCCTAGAGTATCCAGTTCGGATGTAGTCCATGTACCTCTGCAATTTTGACTTGAATTAGTTGTGTCCATCTACTTGTTGGACCCCTTTAGATACAACAAAGCATCAATTGTTGTGATACTGCATTCGGGATGAATGCCATTGTTTCCATGTACCGATTCTTCAGAGCAGTCATGGTCAGACCATGAGTACATTCCATATTTGAGTATGTCTTGGAAATTTATGATGGACATAGTAGTTTATCCATGTATTGATCAGGTCCCCTTTGGGCCTCCATCCAATTTTTAATTTGAGACATTGATACGAGCATGAGAATGCTCGCCTCGTCCATATATTTGAGATTATATACACCTCATTCATATTGAGTATTGTATCTGCAGGTAAGGGACCCTGTAGTCCTTTTGAAGGGTGAGATCCTCTCACGTAATCCTGATTCTCCATCCCACCGTCACGCTAGAATAGAAGATCCTATGATATATGTCGTTCGTACGATGAGATCTTGACCTCGCACATTAGGAGGGCAATTTGTTAACACCTCAATTTTGTCTGCCTACCTTTTCATTATCCCCATCAAACCTATGCATCATTACCACATTCTATTTCCATTATTTTTACCTTTGTAAAACCAAAAAACCAAAGTCTCACATCAAAGGGCCATTTTACAAAATTAATTTGCTCAATTATCTAAAAAATGAGCAGCTAATGCCCTTACTTGTTTTTTGGATGTTTCTCCTTTTTATCACTCAACAAAAATAATAAACTTGGCATGACACCTATGATATCCCAATTTGAAAAAAGGATAAAAAAGTGAAAGGAACAAAATCAAAGGAAAAAGCCTAAAATTAAAAAATCCAAAAGGAAAAAATTAAAAAATCAAAAGCCAAAAATAAAAAATCAAAAATCAAAGCCTTATCCTGATCCTAGATCTATCCATCATGCCTATAAATGAACCATCAAGGTCCATCACTCAACACAGATTCTCCATACATTACTCAAGTCGTTACTCTGCGAAAATCTCCCTGAGACCAAAACTCCCGTTGTGTTCCATTCTCAACCTTCTAGAGATTGTGCACGTGATGCATGACTGGAGAACCATGGATTGCAAGGAGACCAAGTGAACCCTCCCTTGGACAACTACAGGGGCCTCTCCTACTGTAACTCAGAGGCATCTTTAATTCTTTAAAAGATGTTTCTATATGTTTGCTTGATAAAAAGTTTGCATGTTCGATTAGTTTAGTTGTTTAATTTATGTTTTGTTTATTTTATTTTCCATTGAGACTGTAGTAATTTTAGCAAAACCCTTAGTAGGTGCATCTTTGCACATTCTAGTGTGAAAACAACAACAACAATTTTTGGATACCATACTGGGGATGATCTCTATCGTTCTCTGGTTGTGCTTGTCCATCTTTTCCATCCATTGATTGAGTTTTATTGTTGCTACCTGAGTGATTAGAGTCCTAAAACTAGGCTGAATTTACCCTTGTTGATCAAGATGAGCATTTTTTTTCCAGATATCCTCTCTGCAATATTTCCGTCCATCCAAAAATATTGCTGAAAATTGCAAATTTTTAAACTAAGATATCTTTGCCTCCCAAACACAGATTTGCACGATTTTTTTTCAAACCATGTATCTTTTTGAGGCGAATTCAAATATGTAATTTTTTTTTTTTGTAAATTTTGCATAAAATGTTACATAAATATATCTTGGTTTTGCCCCCCCCCCCCTCCTCATTTTTTTAAATAAAAAAAATAAAAATAAAAGTGTAACAATAGTTTTTTATTTTTATCATTTGCTTGTTGTAGTGGTATTTATGTTAATCCCTTTCATTTCTTATAGCGAAGAAAAATAATTAATTTTTAATATTTGTTGCTTCTTTAGTTCTGTTATAGATTCTTTCTAACCGCATATTTACTATTTCAGTGAGTGCTTGTTGAAAAATCAAACATTTTTATGCTTTGAATGATAAATGCTTAGTTGTATCATTTCTATTTTTATTGGTATAGTTGACACCGATTTTTTGGAAAGCCTCTCCCTTAGGAGGGAAAGTGGAAATATTGGTTCCGGAAGTCTGAGTGGAATGTCGCTCTCCACTCTGTACTAAAAGAAAACAACTCATTGTTCTCGTCGTCCATGCTTTCCCCCATACCAAGTGCGTGATGATAAAAAAATTGAAGCCGCGGGACACCTTTCCAGATGTACCGTGAATGAGGTATCCTAGTAGCCATTGTTATAGGGATATTCTACCCAAGATCCCTCTCAGTAGGAGGATATTCCTTATCCAGTTGGTTCTCCATTTCATATATCCTAATTGCGGATTTCATCACCCTATAGGGGATACGATTTGTGTGAGCTTCCTTCTTTTAGTTAGATGTTTGCATGCTCCTATACCCCCTAGGATAGTGAGTCTTTTTATTTTCTAGGAGTGCTTCATGTTGGTATTTTAACCATTTTGTTGTTGCTCCCTTGTCGTAGAACATTGTTGCGACTAGTGTTTTGAGCTTGTTGTTGGCCTAATTGCAACTTTTTATTGAGAGCTCTCCAATTGCACGCACGGTTGCATTATGATTTTTGAGCCTGCTTTTCGACCAAAAGCCTTTATCACTTACACACATGTCACCGTTGATTCTATGATACACTCCCATCGACTATGGGGGAAGTCCCCACAGTATGGTCCATTGGACCCTCCTCACCATGCAACTCTCAAGTGCACAGCGTAATCCCCATATTTTCATTCAAATGACCCCTATTTCACGTATGACTCCTCTGAGTCTTAGTCACCCATACATATAGATCCATCTAGTGCTATGGACGACATCAATCCTAACATTTTTTATGGAGGGATTGTCAGTGGTGGACCCACTAGTGTCCCTATTGCCACTTCAGCCTCTATTAAATCCATTGCATCTACGGGACACACCATCCCTAGTGCCACTGGACCTATCCCCACCACTACGGTACATCCCATCAGTTGGTCCATTCCCCTAGGTAGCAGACCCATCCCAATGAACACCGTCCCTCTAGTTGCTGGAGGTAGCCACGGGGGCACATGCCCCTCTTTCTAGGTTCCTTCACCCCCTATGGGTGGTTCCACCATCCATCTCATGACAACCCCTAGCCCTCCACCATTAGGTGGAGGTTCCCCCACTATCACTGCCATGGCTATCATGTAGGTCGGCCCTACCTTGTCACATCCTCCTACATGTTTTCCATAAATGTCCAGTCTCAAACTCCCTGAGTTGGCTAGATTGACCAACGACCTGATCGGACATGATCCTACGTGGCCTCCCATGCCAACCAAACTCCCTTTGGACATCCCCAATTTTGAGGGTAAACGTGGTGAGGACCCCCAAAACCACATCATGTCCTTCCACTTATGGTGTTCCTCTAACTCCATAGTGGACGACTCCATTATCCTACGCCTCTTACAGTAGACATTCACTAGCGCTACAACCAAGTGGTATATTAATCAACCCCATGGGATGCATTCCACCTTTGCATCCCTTGCATTGAATCTCCTGTAGTTATTCCAGTTACCATTCCGTTACAATGCTAGTATTGAGATTCTCCTATCTTTCAGACATAATACAGTCACCCATATCATGGACCATATCCATGAATGGCGTAGACGTTGCAGTTTGTGTAAGATCAAATTAGACAAATGCATCTTTTTAGATTGGGTCTTGAACTATATCATATAAGCTAACACCAAGGATGTGGCATCCGAACAACCACAAACCAAAGAAGAAGAAATACTGAAACCCCAACAGTTCGACCTTATTTACGCATAGTTTGGCTACCTATACACGATACTACCTAATTCCCCTCACTATGATTCCACTCGGAAGGATGCACCAGGGGCATCTCACGCTTTCGTTCGCACCATTGGCCATATTGTGTCCACCATTAGACCCTATATGCCTATACCTCTAGCACCAACCCCTATATATCACACCACACGTAGTCCTGCACATCCCGCCATGAGCTATGGCCCCGATCTTGCATGTGCAATGGATCATTCTGGAGCAACTGCTTTATATGTTCCACCATCCTAGACTCCCCATACACAACACTAAAACAAAAGCCCATGATTAACATCTCTTTTAGCTCCCTTTCTGGAATCCACTAACACTTTTAGTGAATTTTACTTCATTTTCTAGGCAAAGTTGGCTCTATTTCACAAGATGGTGCTTTCCTGGCGTTTTTTGCGTCCTTTTTTTAAATTAGGCACTAAACTGGACGGTAATTGCATCCACTTTAGCGCCAGGAAAAATGCCAGGCATAGCGCCCTCAATAGCACCTAGTTTTGCTTCCTTTAGTGCCAGAAATAATGTCCTCCATAGTGCCAAGCTTAGCGCCAAGTTTAGCTTCCTCTTTTGCGCCAGTATTTAAACCAAGAATTGCACCTAGTTTGGATCCCTAAGTTATGCCAAGATTTAAGCCAAGATTAGCACCATGTTTAGCGCCTAATTTAGCTTCCTAATTGTCGGTAGGTTTAGCACCAAGTTTTCTGTCTACAATAACGTCTAGTATAGCATCTAGTTTTGCTCCCAAAGTACCACCATGGTTTTTCTCCTAGTATTGCGCCTAAATTTGCTCCCAAAATAGCACCGAGGTTTCCCCTAGAATTGTTCCTAGTTCAACATATGAGTTACTTAATTGATGGGATAGAGGCTATTGGTTATTGGAGTTGAGGTTTAGATTTGGGAGGGTTGTGTTAGACATTGATGTTGATGTCTATCTATGATGATAATAACGATGATAAGGACAACGACGATGATGATGAATATGTCGATGATAATGATAATGATGAGGATGAGGATGATACATGTTATTGAATTAATTGACACTGAGTGACCCTAATGGAACCTAAGTTTCCCTTTTGGAAACTAAGAGACCATAATTAATCCTAAATGAACCTAATGGCATATGAGTGTCCCTACAACATTTGAGTGACTCTAACGACATTATGATGATGATGTTGTTGCATCCTAAAAATGATAAATAAAGCATTGATGATCTGTATGATGTTGACTAGAATGTTGTTGATGATGATGATGTCAATGCCAATAATGATGATGTAGGTTATTATAGAACTATTTGATCTTGACTAATCCTAATGGAACCTAAATGACCCTAATGGAATCTGAGTGACCCTAATAGCACCTAAATGACCCTAATGGCATTTGATTGTCCCTAACAACATTTGAGTGACCCTAATGGAACTTGAGTCACCCTAACAACATGAGGATGATGTTGATAATGCATGATGACATGATGATGGCATTGATGATGATTTGATTACAATATAACAATGACAATTATGACCACTACATTGATAATGACAATGACGATGACTATGGTGATAATGTCAATCTCTATGTTGATGGAAATTATGATAACGATAGTGATGATGATGACAATGAGGATCATGACGATGTTGATGTCAATGATGATGATGTATGTGATAGCACTATCAGATCTTGTTTGATCCTAATGGAACCCAAATGACACTAATGGCATTTGAGTGACCCTAATGTCACTTAAATGACCTAGAAGGCATCTAAGCATCCCTAAAAACATTTGAGTGATCCTAATGGCATTTGAGTGACTATGATGACAATGATGATGATATGGTGATAATGTCGATGTCTAAGATTATAATGATGACAATGAGGATCATGGTAATTACTAATCATTAAGACCCATTGACCCAATTAGTAGAGTGAACATGTCCTTTATGAAATTATTGTAAGGTAGTAGGATGCCTTGTTCATCATCAAAATGTTGATGACATGAATGACTATGATGACAATGATATATGGTGATGACAATGATGATAATGATGATGGTGGTGGTGTATTGTATGATGTTGATGATGACGATTAGGACGAAGCTGACGATGGTGATGTTGATGTCAATGTTGATGATACATGTGATAGCACTTCTGGATTTTGATTGATCCTAATGCTACCTGAATGACCATAATGGCGTTTGAGTGACCCCATTCTCACCTAAATGGATCTAATGGAATTCTAGTGTCCCTAACAACATTGAGAGACCCTAATGGCATATAATTGACCCTAACAACATGATGATGATTCATATGACAATTATGGTGGACCTGATGATGATTTGATAATTATAAGATGATATCGATCACACTGTTGATGCCGACATTGACTATGATGATGTTTATGTATTGTATGTCACGTTGACCCATCAATAATGACAATTACTAATGATGTCTATGATGATGACCATGATGACAATGATGAGAAGGAGGAGGAGGAGGTTCATGACAATTACTAATTATAAATACCCATCAATCTAGTTAGGCAAGGGGAATCCTTTTTAAAAAAATTCTTGTAAGGTAGTAGTATGCCTTGTTCCATCAAAATGTTGATGACATGAATGACTATCATGATTATATAATATGACAATGACAATTTGATGATGATGATGACGATGACAATAATGTGATGATATGAAGATGATGGCAACAATCACTATTCTGATGATGATGATGACAATGCTAATGACAATGATGGAAATGATGATGACAATGATCACTCTATTGATGATCATCATCATCATCATCATCATCATCATCATCATCAATAGAGTGATAATTGTCATCATCATCGTCATCATTGATGATTATGCAAATGACAATGACATATATGAGGATGATAATGAAATGATGATGACAACGATGACAATGACGACGAAAAATTCAATGAGGATGATGATGTGATTAAATGGAGATGATGATGAAGATGACAAAGTCAACGAGGATGATGATGATGCAATTAAATGGAGATGATGATGATGACAATGATGATGATGAGGATGAAGATGATAGTGATGATGACAATGATGATGACAATGACAGTAATAATGACATGAATGGTGTTGTTGTTGTTGTTGTTGTTGATGATGATGACAATGGATATGATGATGATGGTGATGATGGAAACGATAACGATGACGAGGATGTTGATGGAATTGATGATGATGTGATTATATAATAAGTATGATGATGAAAATGACAATGACAATGATGATGATGATGATGATGATGACGACGATGACAATGATGATGACAATGGAAATGATGATGGCGATGACAATGATGATGACACTAACAATGATGGTTATTACTATGATTATCATATTAATTTATGCATACCTCGATAATGGTAAATACAATGATGATACTCTAGCAATATATTGTGTTTTGTTAATATTAGGGTTATTTGAGATCACTAAAAGGATTTTCTCTCTCTCTCTCTCTCTCTCTCTCTCTCTCTCTCTCTCTCTCTCTCTCTCTCTCTCATGTTGACATGACACATGGCATAAGTTGACCTAATATAATATTTCAAATAATTATCAATTTTTTGAAATAACAATCTTATATGGAAGAGATGCACAACACATAAATCAATAATAAAATTATACAAACATACACACATAATAGTAGATTCATATTAAATGATGGTCTTTTAAACCACCTGAGTTTTGCATCTCAAGTTCCTTTTCATCCCTCTAATTGCTTAATAAATTTAGAGTTAATATGGATTAAAGTTGAACTATCAAAAAAAAAAATGTGTAAGGAAACATGTCATTATAGCAATAGCTTGCAATTATGTAATATGTAATAGTAACCACATGAATACTAAAGTGAGGATTTGTACTCTACAATCAATCTTGAAGCAAATTTTTTAGCATGAATGATTCTTCATAAAACAATCTATATCATAATTGCTATTTGAAGGATTTGATTCTATCATTGGAGGCCTTACTAGTTAGTTGAGAAAATCTCTAAATTTGCAAAGTTTTGGATGTTAATGATTCTTCATGAACCAATCAATTTCACAATTGTTATCTATATCAGATTATTCTACCATTCAAGCTTATTAATTAAGAGAGAAAAAGTGTAACATATCCTTTCATAAATGGTACATGCTTGGAATTTATGCAATAGTGACATGGTTTTGAAAAAGCATATCATGAAATTATGTTGAAACATTGTTCCCCACTAGGATTGGAATTTCAGATCTATGGCTTTTGTCAAAATCAATAACTGTCACCAAATCCTTAAAGCATAAATTACTTGTTAAAATCCACATCTAATTCCAAAGGATTTTGTTAAATTGTATTATCAATTCCAAATGAATTATTTGCATTACTTATTCTAGTTGTGAGAGAAAGAATTCCAAAGATTAAAATGAAGCACTTATAAGAATTTAGACTCGTCACTTTTAAGAATTTACACTCATCCCATCAAAAAGTACTAAGAATTTACACTCATCCCAAAATACTTGAGTTGTGTGGTTACATATCACAACTCAAGTTTGGAGAAACCTTAAGGCGCAAACTTGAACATCGCCCTTTCTGGAGAATAAAGAAAGGGCGCATGGCACACAGAGAGTAGGCGTATTATTCGGACTAAGACCCAATCGTGACGCTCACTCTTTCATCCAGAATTTCATGAGATACAGAGGATTTAATTCCTTGTCATATCAACTCGAGGTAACTGAATAAAAACATATCATGTGTCCATGAAAACCTACTATGATTTTAAGGTTATTGTTCCATTCAAGGCTTGAATTTTGATTTAACGGACAGGTAAAGTCATTTCTGTAAGTTCAACCCAGTGATATTTTTAAAATATCCTTGAGGAGGTTTCTCCATGGGGTCGGATGTTTTTTAGCCCAAATTATCAACCATGGAGAGATTTTGATCTCAATTATTTTTTGGATACACTTTTAGAGTTAAAATGGATTTATGTTGTGTTTAATCAAAGAAATCCTATAAACAAATTTCTATCAGTAGAAATGTCTGACTATTAGATTATGTTAACCAGTCACATCTTCAATGCCATCCATGTACTATTATAAGTGTTGTTATAAATATATTGTGTATATTTTCACAAATTCTTCCCATTCTTCCTTGCACTGGCCAAGCACCACAGTCCAAAATCTTTTTCCATACTAATTTAACCTTTTCCTTACCCCTCTCAGCATCCCTTTCTTTTACCCTTCCTTTTTGAGTAAATTTATTTTGTTGGTGGTATTTTTGTCATTGTTCCGCCACTGGGTGTAGACTCTAATTGAATGAATGAATATACTTTGATAACATAGTATGCTTATTTGGTGACGCTATGGGTATCTAACTAGTGATCTTCACAAGGAAAAATGGTTTTGGATTTACTAGAGGAAATCCACTGTTATCTTTCCCAGTAATCATATTATAGTGAGTAGGATTCAAGAGGTCATAGTTTGATAGGATTCAAGAAGAAAACCCTAGTTCCAAAGGCTCCTAAGATCCCTATATATTTCATTTTCTGTGTGATTGAAGCCTAGAAAAATGACGAAACTGTGCAAGTCGGGTTCCACTTCCAAAATATCAGGTCTCTAGTGTTTTGTGAGCAGCTTGTCTAAACCAGTAGTGTTGAGATGTATGGTTTGGGTGCCCCAAAGGTAGTTTGTGGGGTAAATTCAGAGGAAAATGCTTACCTTAGAATCCTTCTCCACTTCAATCACCATTAAATTATGGGCTTTCGTCCCCTCCAAGATTTATCTTGCACAAGGATCTTACATATTTTAGGAAAGGAGTTTCATGTCTGGAGGTTTTGCTCGCAGACTTGGTGAAATGGCTACTGTTTGAAGGATTTTATGTCCCTTTGGAAGAGGATGTCCACTTGAAAGCTCAGTATTGAAGGAAATTTATACTTATTTAACCTAAAACACAGTCTATCGACCTTATACATATGTTCACCTCCTAACATCAACATCAAAGTATATATGGGCAGATGAAAAGCATAAATAAAATGTTTATTTTTCCAAATTTGGGCATTAAATCAGCGGTTCTGGGCATAACAACAATGAATAGCAGCGAATATGACAGTCAGTGTATCTATTAGTTATTGGGTGTATGGTTGATCAAAGTTTTCATAGTTGAATCCTTTTCTCCATCAACAATATGTATGTGTAGTATAAGAGATCCCAGGTGTGCCCAGCTTTTATTTTAAGCCTGAAAATTGATGTAAATAACCCCATTAGTGAACTTGTAACAACAAGAAGTAATCTATTTTGAGGCAACACTCCATCTGTAAGGGATAAATATGATGAGGATGTTAAGCTTTGAAGGATCTGAGGTTTCTTTGCCATTGGATTATAAATTTATACCATGTTTGGAGAAGCCCTCCATCTTTGGATGCCTTGCCTCTATGAGAATTCCACTTTTGGGGGTATATTCAGTTAGTTTTGATAGTGGTCCACACAATAGAGGTTCCTTATTGTTGTTTCATTTCACCTTGGAAGAATCATAGAAGTATCTATCCCCTCCCTTGGGGACTTAATCCACTATTTGGGTTGCCACACTCATGGCTTATCCCTTGGTCTATGGATTTAGCCTCTAGTGCATGTATCAATGAGGAAGTTGGTGAGTTGATAGGCACGTGGAAACACATTTGATAGATCACTTCCTTGATGAAATCACTGGAGGCTTGTTTTTTTTGTTGGAGTATCCTTGGAGCTAGAAAAAGTTGTCTTCTAGATACATTGGTGGAGCATTGGATCTTAGGAGCCTTTGGATATTGTGGTTTTCTTCTATGAATTTTTAATGTTCATTTGATTGGATAAACGTTATAGGATTCACAAAGGTTGGAAATAGAGTAAGATTGTATCCGATATAAGCTACTTATAGTCCTAGGTTGTTGATGGGTATAGGTGTTTCTGTAAAATCTTTAGTGGGTTCTCAGGACCTAGTTAGAATGTAGGGTATTTGAATTGCGTTTTACTTGATTGAGTATTATAAGGGAATTAGGAATTTAGGATTGGGTATTACATTTGGTAATATGGTCCATGGAGGGGTTAGATTAGAGATTGTATATTTGTTTCAGTCACATTAAAACATATATTTGAAAAAAAAGTTCGTATTGCATATGCTTTGTTTCAAAACAAATGATCACCTTTGTTGGTAGTAGGCTTGGGTATAATCATAACATGCTTAGAACTAATTCATGCTGATAGGGGAACAAAAATTGATAGATTCTTGATTTTAAACTCTATATATAATCTCATCTGGTTCCATTAAGATAGATTATGAAAAGTTAGATCCAAGAGCTAAATCTCAATTCACTTGCCTTGCATGGATAGATAGGGTGAAGGGAATTTTTCTTGATAAGTGTGTGGGTTTGAGTGGGTGTGTGATGAAATATTTATCTCTATTTTGAACTTTATTGAAGGAATAATCTTTAGTTGAATTCTCATCTTGGATGTGTTCTTTAAGTTGGGATTTTTATTGAATTCTCAAGAATTGGGGGGATCATATCTTTGAATGCTGGCCTAATCTATAAAATATGAAAGCGGGTGCATGCCAGAACACATGCTAGTGCAGAATGTGCATCCTCTCTCTTTTGTTCTCCAATAAGAGAGGAGCATAATTGGGAGGACCTATGCTCCTCGTTGTGTCCTTCCACTAGAAATAAATAAGTAAGAAGTTTATTTCTTAATTGGGTAGGTTTTAGAAGTTCTACAAAAATTGATTTCCATTGGATTTGCATGCAGAGAGATAGATTTCACTATTCAATTCAATTTGGAATTAGTCAAATCAAAAGAATTGCGGTCCTAAGATATATAGATATTTTATTTTCTATGTGATTGAAGCCTGGGAGAATGAGGCAATTTTGCAAGCAGGGTTCCACTTCCAAAATATCAGGTCTTTGGTGGTTTGTGAGCAACTTGTCTAATCCAACAGTGTTGAGATGTCTGGCTTGGATTTCTTGAAGGTAGTTTGTGCGATAAAATGGGAGGAAAATTCTCACCTTAGAATCCTTCTCCACTTCAATAATCGTTAAATTATGGGTTGTCATCCCCTCCAGGAGCTATCTTGCACACGGATCTTACATATTTCATGAAAGGAGTTTCCACATCTAGAGGTTTCTCTCATAGACTTGGTGAAATGGCTGTTGTTTGAAGGATTTTATGCCTATTTGTAAGAGGATGTCCACTTGAGAGCTTAGTTTTGAAGGAACTTTCCACTTGTTTTACTTAAAACACTTAGTCTATCGAACTTATACATATTTTCAACTCCTAATAGCAACATCAAATTATTTCTGGGCGGACAAAAAGCAAAAATAAAACCTTGATTTTTTCAAATCTGGGCATTAAATCAGTGGTTATGGGCATAACAACAATGAACATCGTATTGACAACTAGTGTGTCTATTAGTTATTTTCATGAGTTTTCTGGGTGTATGATTTCATTAGAGTTTTCATATTTGAATCCTTTTCTCCATCAACAAGATGTATGTGCAGTATAAAATCTCCCAGGTGGGCCATATTTTATTTTCATCTTGAAGAATCTAGGAAGAAATATATATATATATAAGAGTGTGTGGAGCCTTGTATTTGTCCTTTAAATTTTTTTCCACCATTCTAGGCATATTTTATACAATTTTTTTTTTATAAATCTTTGAAAAAATTAAACCATATGAATGCAGGAAACCAATATGAAAGTTGACATATATATCCTAATGGTCCTTGAGATAGTATCAATTGTCCTTTTTTATGCCTAGTGTCACCTCGTTGAAAACCCTTTGTTGTTGTTGATGAAAATACTGACCTCATAATTGCTGCAAAAGAATAACCATCAGATCTATTTATTGTAAAGTGCCCATAATTAGTTCATTAATGTTGATATATTGTTATTTCATCCAAAGAATAGTTGTAGTTGAATTCCAAGTTCCTACAATTGCTTCAATATGTCCAAATTCCTTAGGACAGGCCCATTCCTAAATTAGAGAACACCCATGCAATTTTTGGCTGATCTCTCATTTTGAATTAGAGAACACCCATGCAATTTTTGACTAATATCTCATTTTGAATTAGAGAACACCCATACAACTGTGTCAATTAATTGACCAAATCCTGTCCATTTACACTTCCATTTCAAACATGGAGGAAAAAAATTTATTCCACTACACTAGGATTATCCCATGCATTGCAATATTTTTAGCAACAACAAAGTGCTGAGAACCAAATTTGATAAACAATCATGGAAGGGGGGAAAAGAGCATATATGAAGTTAGTCTTGGTCATAAGGGGTAAAAATAGCATCTATGAAAATATTAGGTTGTAAGCTGATGCCAAACAATAAAGATATTTGACACATGATACAAAAATATCCCAAGTGGTTGGTGCGGAGCTCCCTAGGTGAGATTCAAGAACATGGTTTCCTAGTAAGAATGGAGTTATGTTTAAGCTAAGCATTACTAGGTGAAAATAAAAATAAAAATCTTCAATTGGAAAATTTTAAAACCCTCCAAAAAATATAAGAAATTAAGCTAGCTCTTTCAAAATGTGTTTGGATAAAAGTACATCAGGATCATGTAGTGGAGATGATGAACTACGGAAGGTTAGGAGTCTATGACCTCAAAGATATGGATGGTATGTTTCACTGAAGCAATCACTTCTGCAAGAAATACTAATGTCATATAGAAGAGAGGTGGCATGGGGATTTTTTTCATGTACCATAGTCTATAGAATGTGATGTTTATTAGTGTCCAATAAATTACCAAAAATAGGTCAATGGGAATGGTCAATACAAAAGTGTTGATACAAAGTGGGAGTGATAAGGTTAATATGCTTGAGGTTCAACAAGCACAAATGTTTATATGATCAATGTTTGGAGTGAAAAAAAAATAGTTTTCCTTTGATAAGGCCTTTTTACTTTTCAGGTATCTACCATCAATGGAGTAGTAGGTTACTAGGTTACCTTTCCATCTCTATTATGCCTAGTGTGCTCAATAATTTTATCTCATGTTTGAAGCCTTTGTTTCCAATTTTGTTCACAAAAGGTATGTGATGCAGAGGGTGCCTAATTAAGGTATGTGATGTTTTTTATGTGGTGCACCAAGATATTATTTATGAACTAGTAAGACCTAAGAAAAATGTAAAAATGAATGGGAATTTCATGGCATGGTATTGCTAGTTTGCACAAATGAATTATTGATCATTTGGGAAACGCTAGAATAACTAGGAATGACAACTAAGTTTTTCAAAAGAATTCATCATGACAAGCAATTTCTTTGTTGAGTTCATAGGTATACTAGGATAGGAACATAAATAAATTGATGAGCATGCTTAATATCCAGAAATAAGTTGGAATTATTAAAAGTGCTAATTGTTGAAAATACATATGTATGAACTTTAGAATGCAGACTCCAACCATAGTTGATGACCCATGGTGTGAATAAATCATGAAAAATCTTCTCCATCCCATCCAACACTACAAAATTCATCTATGCACGTGAATGGGAAGTGGAAACCCTTGTCCATGCATTAGAAAGTCGTGTTGGCTTGGTGTCAAGCCAATTGAAATCCTCTTTGAATGATGGCTCCTTTGTCATAATGAACGAATTGATGTTTGTATCGACCTAGTGTAGTTTGATTGAGGCATCATTCTTGCTTCTTGACAATATCAAAGAACTTTTAATTTTTAGTTTGGGATCTTTAGAAAAAAGAAAGGGAAATTCATGATTGTTTTAATTTTCAATAAAATATTAAATATATCAAAATTGAGAAGAATTGGACCTTCCAATTATTCTCATCTGTTTTTGTGCTATTGGTTGTGTTTCCTTAAGTGATTTGTTCAAGAGTCAAACATACTCTAATTCCAATCACAACAAGAAGCATTGCAAGTTTGGGCTAACTCTCAATTTCAAATAACCCTCCCATCATACACTTAGCATACACTATCGATAATATTAATGAGAAAATACAATAGACTGAAGTTAATGAGGAAACCAAAATTTCAAAAGAATTTAGGATTAACTCAAGATGAAAAAATAAAGCAAGGTAAGGTACCTAGTAAAAGGATGATCTTTGTTGGGATTGCATTATAGCCAAAAAATCCCTTAACATTCTTATACTTTTGTAGTTGTTTTGCGGATTAGAACTTGAGCTATTGTATTATGGAGTATTCTCTAAATGCGTTGGAATTTTCCTTACATCACCCTTTGAATAGGATTGAACGACTTGTGAGAAAGAAGGCTAGGTTTTAGATAGTACCTTGCAACTTGAAAAGGTCTATGGAGTTTGTAGTGTTCTAATATTCGAAATGGAATGGAAATTGTACCTATTGAAATAACTAAATCAAAATATGGAATTAAAGAGCCAAAAACAATGAAAAGAGTGGGGCACACATTCACATTCATGGTTGGATTGTAGTTGAAATCCAAGTAATGGAGGATGGCTTCTCCAACAAGCATCAATAAGTTGGTTGATTGAATTGATAATATGATATGAGAGACATTTGAGAGAGGTTGAAACCCATATTATAACAGTAGTGATGCAAAAACCCTAACTTAAGATTAAAGTCCCTCATCAAGTCGTTAAGCCCATATTATATAAAAGTGGAATTTTTACAAATGCAATATTATTAGACAATCATGAGTTCACATGTCTGTTGCGTTGTGGTATAGTGGCAACTTGGATAATTTGTTGTGACAATGACCCAAGTATAGAAAAACATATTCCTCCACTGTATAGGGTTTGCGGGATGTCGCTATATATCTCGGGCCTTGCCAATCATTAATTGTTTTCTTTGGGCAGAATATTTTCTTGATGTAGAAAAATAAGTTCTGGTTTCTTATGTGGAAAATGGAGTAGCATTTGATGTATCCAAGTCATGATATTTTAGGCAATTGATTCCTATAGGTTGTAAGTTTGACAACACTTATCTACCTCCTAGTTATAATATCCTTCAAACACGATTCCCAAGGGGAAAGTTAGTGTGCTTAGAACTTAGGAAGTTGTATGCAGATGTTATTGTTTTATATTTGATGATGTATTGGAAACACAACAAATATCATCTTAGATTTGATCAAGTAATTGAAACACAACAATTCTTTCCTTGATGATATCTAGTATTGAGCTTTTTTGTTGATTGGATATGTCAGTTGGTAGGACCATGGAGTTTTTTAATATACATTGTACTTATTTTAGTAACAATAGCTGATGTTATTGGGACAGAAATGTTATGCAATTTTTTTTATGATATTCCACCCCATTATGAGAAGACAGGAAAGTTGCTGGATGAGAAATACACTTTTTGGATTCTGTGCAGGGCCCATTTTATGTACTTGCATATGAATATATTGAAAAAATATTTTGGGAAAAGCTACCATCGAGAATAGAAAAAAATATTTAGATGTTTGTTAAAAGACATCATTTCTCTCATGTTTATTAACTAGGAAGGACAAGCTTTGCAATTTATTTTTGAGTTCTGAAACAAGATTCACAATTAAATTTTGCACTTATCTCATTTTGTACTGCTTTTAGTTTTGTAATTGGCTCTATTTTTGCTTGTGATAGAGTAGCAATAGGAGCTTCTTTTTCACTCCCACAATGTAGTGAAACTGGATGTAATTTTTAGTCCCATTCATCTGTCTATTGTGGTCATTCGTCGGATATTAATAATAATATCTTATCTTATTATCTTAGATTCTTATACCATTTGACATTTGTAAGTAGTGCAAATGGGGTGATTCAGCTCTTATTGACTTATGATATTTTTGTAGATTCGTTTTAATATTTAGTGGCATTAAGATCCTTGATCACTCTATTTTATCTGATCCAGAGAAGAGGACAAAACCATTTTCTTCTCATAAGGATTGTCTTTGGGAAGCTAATCTAATATTTTCATATTGTAGGGTGTACCAAATGTTATTGTTTGGAGAGCTTCTCTGAAAACAACATTATCATCATTATTTCGTCAAGCATTCTTGCCTACTCTACAAAGCTATTCCTCATTGTATATTCTTGTTTTATCTTAATGACTATAAAAGAAATGCAACCAAATATAAAAAATATCCAAGCTCCAAATATTTTACATGTTAGACTTAGAACACTTGAGTCTGGGCTATAGGAGGCAGTAGAAATGTTAAGAGCTTGATACTAATGAAATGTATGAGGTCTTTGATGGTCCTAGGAAAATATGAAGTCTTGAGTAGAATGCTTTACAAAATATTTTGTAAACTATTTTAGAAAAGTTATTGTCTTGTCAAACAATAGTAGGATTCCACTGTGTTATTGATATAGGGCCAGTGAAGAGAGATATGGACATAATTAATCAAAGTAATGATTCAAAACACAAAATCTTGTAGAAATTTAGAAGTTGGACCCATCTCCTAATATATCTGTCAAACTTTACTTCGATTCATACTTCGTATCATATAATATTGAAGGACTTCTGACTCTTATTTTTTCTTAGCCTGAGTTATATTTTTGGCATTGAATGTTATTTATAGCCTTATGCCTCTATTACATTGTTCTTAGTTGGAATGGTTCCTTGTTTATCTGAGCAGTTTCTGTAAGGTTCTATATTTTGCAAATAGTATCCCCATTTCTTACTATGTTTCTAGAAAGTGGTTAAAGATTCTTCCACTCCCAACCCTTGAGCTTGCATTACACATCAATTCTGAGAAATCATTCTTTTTATGAAAAAAAGATGATCCCTGCTAATGTCTTCCATCTCTCTAAGAATTATCCAGATCTATATTATCATCTCTTAATGCTCTAGTACATTCCATCATAGCCCTTGCCCGATCAACACCAGATTTAACTGAGACATCTTCTTTCTCTACAATAGGGGCTAAATTACTTCTCTGACCTAGTTCATGAAATAGGAGCAACCTTTTATTGGGTGTGGGTTGTACAATTGCATCAACCCCATCTCTGACACCAAATCTATCAAGAGAATATCTAGGTGAAAATTGTAGAAAGCCTCTTTCTGGTGCAGTCCAGTTCTCATGTAAAGCCTGTAAATGCTCCTGAAGCATGTGCTGACCTAAGAGAGTTCTTGCACATACAATGGATACTTGGGATGTAGAACCAGATACTTGAGTCTTCCTAACTTAAACCCTTGCTAGATCTAGAAATATAGGAGATGTACTTAGGGTGCTTCATCGCAAAATTCTTCTACGAATTGTCCGTACATGACTTGGCCTTATGTCTGTGATAGGAGCAGAAGAAGAAGAAGGAAATGATAAATTAAGATCTAATTTTAGTCTTTGTGGAACCGTCCCAATTAGAGCATATTCCAAAAATCCTCTAACACCTAAGCCTTCATCCCCATTGTCAAGATCAAGCAAAAAATTCTCAACCTCTTCTTCACGTGTGTTGCACTGTCCAAGCATAGATGTTTGACATCCTTGACAATACCAATCTCCTTTAGAGATAACCCTTGCAAGGACAACACAATATGTATGATATGATGAATCGCACTAGTCACACAACAATAGAAGATCATCATCACCAGCCTCATTACAATATTAGGAAACAATATTTTCATAGGGATCTAGAAATCCCATCACTTCTTCTTCTAAAGGTTGGTATACCTACCAAACAGAACCAATTCATATAAGCAAATTTGTCCTACAAACAATTGTGCTTCCAACAAAATATAGTAAGATAAATCCAAGGAAATATCTTTAAGAAATCAAACAAGATGCTGCATCTGGAGACTGATACCACCAAACTCTTAATCACCAACAAACACAAAGATTGATAAAAGAAAGGCATGAAAAGCAATAAAATGGACCCCGGTGCACTCAGTATAAATTTTTTTAAACACGAACCTATAATTTTGCACAACACTTATAAAAAAGATGATTGCTGCAAGTAGTACATAAACAGTTACATGTCCATCTAATTTAGGAAGACTGATGGCTTCCTTAGTGGAAGAACATGTATCCTTGTTTGCAGCATGTCAAAGATTGAGATAAGCTTTGTAAGCCTACCTTTGTTTCTACTCCTCTTAATTATTTTCTCTATGGTATTTTCAACATATTAATCTAACACATCTTGTACTCCTAATATCTTAAACACATTTTTTTCTTTTTGATTCAGCAATCACCAAAATGCTATGATATTGGAAAAAATCATTTGTTATTATGATTTATTAATAATATTATTCCTTTAGTTTTGGAATTGTACACTTCAGGATGCCTACCATTGTATGTAAGATCTTTAATTCTCAATTAAAGAACAAAATTTACACTCTCCACTACAACTCAAAAATATTTCATGGCTAGACTTTTTGGTCTTATCCACCTTGAATTTTGGATATCCTTTCCAATGGAGTATGCTTGGAGAAAATTTACATTTTCAACTTATGATAGGATCTATGGCCTTTTATCTCGGGCTTTTCTCTCAAATTAGTAGCTTGAATTTTGAATTATTGATGACTGCTTTCCTGGATTCATGTGTTGATAATGGATCTTTTCGAGGATATGTTAGAGAGGAAATGAATTGGGTTTGCAAGCTATGAGAAAAGAATACTGTTGGGTGGTTGTAAATTTCCAATTGACATAGTACCCAAGTGTGTACATTTTTAATTTCTCTTAGAGAGCCCTGTGTAGAAGGAATTTAATTTGTATTTGTAATAGTTTTTGACAAGATAGATTATGGAAACTTTCTTTAGTACACAACCATCACGTAAAATTCCCTTTCCTGTTGGTCATTCATAATTATGTATACACCAAAATTTTGTCAAAATATCCAAATCTTGGAGAGTTAGAGGGCTTATTTTTCAACTTCAACCTATGTGAAGCGTTAAGTACATGGGAACAAGCAAGTTGTTCTGGCCTCAAATTTCAATATTTTTCTGATGTTCTGAATTTTTTTTTTCACAGAAATAAATTGGTGGGTAATTGGTTTCTATGTTGTCTTTCAATAACCAGTGTTGCTAAAAACTTGCATGTACAAGTTCTTTCAGAATATATTATTGATCTGTATGATGGTTGAAGTGTCTAGGTGTGCAATAGTAGCATAATACTCACATGGGAGTACATTGATGCATTGCCACATGGATGGGAGGAATATGCATGGGGGAGAATTAACAAAGGATTATGCTGTAAGCACTTGGTTCATAAGATATTGATTGTAAGGGGATTTCCCTCAGATACTCAAGTTCATATAAGTTTGCAACAATGATGGTTTCTTTTACCTTCGTTTTATCAATATCCCTTTTTTCCTATCATGAAGATTGTATGACTTTCAAGCAATGTAAAATATCAATTTTTTTCACTTGATTTCTGAAAGTTTGTAACAACCCAATGAATAATTATAATTTTGAGATTTTTAGACAAATAAAAAATATATCAAATGTGGTTATTGGTTAAGTGGCTTCTTGTTTCTTCATGGAGTTGACCTAGCTCTAAATTGATTAGTTCATCTCATTCATGTGGTTTTGTCTATTTGTATGAACTCTCCACAATACTTTGGATAAAATATTTTTCTTTTTGGCCCAAATCACTAATACTTAGTTGATTCTTGTTAAATTTGAGGATTGGGGTGGATTCTACCTCTCTAGTAGTTATCCACATCTTGACAGCTTGTGGAGGTTTCCTTGTAAGCTTTGTTTTGTTAATGAAAAGGTGATTTGAAGAAGTAATTTCCCGTGTATTGTGAATGTGTTTATGCTTCCTCTATTTACTTTCCAGTTAAATGCTTCCTTAAAAACCCAATCCCTGTCATCGGGGACTTGGTTGGTTGGAAAAAAAATGGTGGTTATATTGTGCTCACTAAGGTTCAAATCCCTCCAGTGACATGTTTACCCTTTGTGGACTAATTCGTCTGTGCAAGTGGTTTGTTTATTGCAGTTGGGGACAGGTGCAAGTCCTGGGGGACTTTGATAGAATAAATTATCCCCACCCATAGCTTCTTAGCTAAAGGAGTTCAAGTTGAATGTTGGAACTTTGAAGATGGCTTAGCTTCATTGAATATGTTCTCAGATTGGGTAGGTGCATGCTTGCTGCATTGTGACATAAGAAGTATCTATAAAAGGAAAAAAAAGAATCCCCTAATTTATTTTAACTTTTAACACTTGTTTAACCTCATTCGTGATCCTTGGAGGACCACAATTGTCTAACCTATCATAGATTTTAAAGATAACCCTGTCATTTACGATGTAGAAAAATATCTTATAATACTTTGCCCAAAATTTGGGGTAGAAACACTTCATGTGCAAATTTTGTATGTCTTGGGATCTTTGTGAAATCAAGATAACAAATTTTAGGGCATTTAAACTTGAATATGCTAAGAAACCATGTGAAAGGAATGTATTTGTGATACATCCTGTTACTGTTCTCTACTTTTTTTGCTAATGATCTTTAGCCCAAAATCAAATTTTGTACACTCATGCACAATTTTTTGTCAGGGCAAACATATGAGTGGGAATAATTTTTAAGAACACGTTTTTTCCTCTTTGGAGGACACAAGTTCTTATACAGAGAGGTATAGGATATGTACACTTCCATAGACTAAGCAGTCAAATATGCATATAGGGGTCCTGTGTCCCACAAACAAGGGGTCTCATACATCAATGTGGTTTCTAGTTACGATATGAACTTAAAATTAGTTTATCATATAATGATAAAACTTGCTAGAGTCCTATCCAAAATAAATTCATAACCGAGGAATAGTATGTTTATATGGTTTCTTCAACCTAGAGACTTAGTAAGGTTTCTTCATAGTAGCCTTCTTCAAGGGTTTTTCCATCCCAGAATTGATCTTTGTTATAGTGTTGCATGTTCAACAAAATAATTTAAGGACAAATTTGAAAAAGAAATTGAATTCAGATGTGGATAACTACAACAAACTTATGAAGGTTTTTGAATTTAAATCGCATAATCCTCTTCTCTTAGTAAAAAGAGACAATTATCCTTTCTTTAGGGTTGAATCATTTTGCATGGAAGTTGAATAGCTCCTCGTATGGAAAAAATTCTTTTGCAATTTCTGTATAGTTTGTAGAGATTCTTTATCAATTTCTCTTATTTATCATTTCAGTTTCCTTGTCAATATAACTCATTACAACCCTTTGATAATGAGTTAAGGACACCCGAGGAAACACCATTGATGGATTCTATTATGAGTCTTATTTTTTTGGAAGAGGCCTAGGTAATTTTCCTTTTTATCTTCTATATTTTAGAAGTTTCTGAGATATCACTCTTTTTTCCATGTATGTAAATTTGTAGAGATTCCTTTTCAATTTCTCTAGTTTATCATTTCAGTTTCCTTGTTTTCTTAATGATGGAATCAAGGAAAAACCTCAATATATGATTAGGGTTACTCATAAATGGAGGATGGTCAAAGGAGGACTCAAGAGAAGCTACCCAAAAATTCTATCACCAAACATGACCACACACCAGGAAAAAGAAGGATGACATTCATAAAAGACACATTTTCGAGGGACCATAAAGGTTATAGGTTAAAGGTTAGTGGTACTTGGGTTTCGGGAATCCAATGAAACTGACGGTTTGTCCATTGGAGCCTCGATTTTCAAGTTATGGTGAGTTTCATCTCGCTTGCCAAGGCCATTCGAGGACGCATGGTAAATTTCAGCTGGGGCCATGGTTAATATGTTCTTAAAGATATAGATTGAATAACATGTTATATATAGAGATTTAATGATAAAACAACTTTAGGAAAAAAAATGGTTCGAAGCGAATACTATATGTGATATCATATTTTTCTTCACTTTATATATAATCATTGGGATATCTATTTTTCCTTGCCTCTATGTCTTCTTGTGATATGAAAATTCATGGTGTACATGTGTGTGTATGTGTGAGTGTGTGCACGATTGTGTATACAATTTATATGTGTGGTTACTATCTATTGATGAGGTGATGTTTATATTTATGGTTGGAAAACTCGTGAGAATGCATAAATTATCACACTAATATTTGCAATATAACACAAAATATGCATTATGTAATGAAATTAATACTAATGTTTTAAATTGATTATTTCTTGTTGTTTGCGGAAAAATGGTGAAGACGACTCCTTAGATGATCTATATTATGTTGTCACCAATGTACCAGAGAAAGATATTGTTGATAATGATGCAAATGGATCAGATGAAAATGATGATGAATATGATGTTGGGATAGATGAAGATGATGAGGATGCAGATGATGATGACGATGATAATGGTGGTGATGATGCTGATGCTGATGATGGTAGCCATTGATGCTACTATTGAGATTGTGGATGTTTATTCCTTTCTTGATGCTACTAGACACGTATTCTTATTTTTGTGATGATCCATGCTCATATTAAATTCTTGGTCATTTTGATTTGTATGGTGGATTTATGTTGACATATAAACTTTGATTACCCTTGATCATTTTGACATTTCTAGATATGGATATTAAAAAAGATATTTCTTGTGATATTCGTATTTTCACTATATATATTGTTCACTTGTTCTTTTAACCTTAATATGATGACCTGTATGATAGGTTATTGATGTGATGATGTTTTATAATTTCCTTATTTTGATGAAAGATAATGGTGATGTTATCATTATTATAGTGTAAATTTATCTATATTGGAAGTTGTCGATGATCTTTTCATGGAAAATTAATATATATGATGATGTTACTACTTTGGATAAATGTTGTCTGTTTGTGTTAAATTTTCTTCATAAATGGTATGCAATTAATTTCAATAATGTTATCTACAATTAATTTGAATGTTTCATTATGTTATTTCAGAACTATGAAGTAAATGATATAAGAGAACTATTGAAATTAATGAAATAATTATAATAATTTGATATAATAAATATATTAGCATACAATTGGATATAGTTGTAGGTGTTAAATAGAAAGCTTAATGTGGTGCTAATAAGGAAGCAAAATATGAAGCAAAACTAGGAGCTAAAATGGAATCCCACTATGTCATAGATCTAGAAGCAACATTGGATGCAATACCTAGCACTGAGTTGGAAGTAAATTTTGATGCTATTTTGGATGCCAAAGTAGAAGCCAAACCAGAAGCTAAACTAGTGACCAACAAAGAAGCAAAATTAGATTCTTAATGGCAAGCTAAATGCGGTGTTCATGAGGAAGCAAAACAAGAATAAATTCAAGAAGTTAAACATGAAGCAAAATGTGGCGCTAGTGTGGGAGTAAAAATGGACGCTAAATTGGGCTCTAAAGTGGTAGAAAAACATGGTGCTAATGTTGACATCAACACTTGATGCTAATGAGGAAGCCAAACATGGTGTTGATATTGTAGCAAAATAAGATGTTACTTTGGATGCAAAATATGGCGCTAGATAGGAAGCAAAATATGGTGCAACAATAGAAGAAAATTTTGGCACCATTTTGGTAACAAAACATGATGCAAAAAATGAAGAAAAAATTGTTGCAAAATTAGAAGCGGAAATTGGTGCAAATTGGAAGTAAAATGTGGTGCAAATGGGATGCTAAAGTGGTAGCACATATGGATGCAATATTGGATGCAAATATGGCGCGAATGTAGATGCAAACATAAATGCTAACATGATGCTTTTAAGGATGCAAATAGGGTTCTAATGGGGATGTCATTTAGGAAGTAAAAGAGGACGATATCTAGGACGCAAAATAGGATGTTATTTAGGAAGCTAACCTCGATGTCATTTAGGAAGCAAAATTGGACGATATTATCGAAGCAAAAAAATGGGTGCTATTTTAGACATCAGAAAGGATGCTATCTAGGAAGAAAAAAAAGACATTATTTTAGACTCTTTACGTTTTGTCCATGATGGGTCCCATTTAGCGTCTACTTCGACCACTCAATGAAAACAAAATTTACACTAAAAAGGGACGCTAACTGGGATTTTAATTCCGATATTTGTTGTAGTGCATGGACCCATGTATGTGACACCCATATACATTCATAACGCATAAGCGTATGCCCCCCCTCCTGCACCACCAATTTATTATCCACCAATGGCTGCACCTACTCCCACCCAACCTAAAGCTCCTCCCATTCCACAAGGGAAGGTTTATGCCCAACAAAATTAGGCTCGAAATAAACCTAACCAACAAAACCAACAAGGTCAAACTAACAGGAGACGAGGTACTAACCCTGGAAAAAATCAACAACCAAGAAGGGGAGGACAACCTCCTAATCCCCACAACAACAATGTTGCCATATCGTCCAGTCAGAACCCCAATCAAAAGCCTCAGAAAGGAAATAAACCTCAGTTACACACGAGCCACCCATGATCTTTTTGTTCGGTTTACAGCCACTATATGCACCATTTACCACATTTGGTGACATCCAAACAACTTTGGAATGAGGAAAACAAACATCAATGGACTCTTGCACCTCAGGCACCACCAAACCCACCGCAACCCACTGCACAACCCATGGTGTTACAAAACCCCTTACCCACGCAAGAGGTCATCACCACCCATCCCATGGTATCCATGCAAGGGGCCACTGCTACGTAACCACCGATTACTTATGTTTCTTCTTCTAGCCAAGACCGTGACTTAGAAGTTGACCATCTTTTAATGATGTCCACTTCTGAACTAAACATTCAAACACATCGTAACCAGTATAGTTTAGCTACCGAGACCATTATAATGGATAAGGATTCCATGTCTACCCCTGTAGACCAGTATTTATGACTCCCCCCACCATTGGTAGACGGGGCCCCCAAAGCCCCCAAATTCCCTTTGCACTGCATCACTAATAACCCCAATGCTCATGCTACCCCCAATTATAACATCGTTGATGACTTAGCCTAAGCTCCCACTACTATGTTAGCCTTAGAAGTTTTGAATAATTTCCCAACACAATGCAAAGAATTGTTGTCTGCTTTATGTGCAATTGACGCTTCTAACTCATGATTGATGGCATTTGACTTAGACTAGTTTGAACCCCTCATGCCTTCATCCATCACATTTCAAATCTCAGTTTCGATCTGAAACTTAGTCATCCATCGATGCATAGTCGATGAGGGCGCCTCTATACGCGTCATGTCCACATTCGTATGGTAGAAGATCGGATCCCCTCCTCTACAACTATCCATGATTTCCCCTCAGCATATGATGGTCGTGCATCTCAACCATAAGGAATTCTTGCCAACGTCCCTGTTTATAAGTTAGCCAACAAAACCATCCTGATTGACATCGAAGTCGTAAACGCACAACTTGACTACAACCTTCTTCTAGGATGAAGCTACATTTATGAGATGAAGGATGTTTCCTCTTCCGTTTTCTAGCTCATGATGTTTCCCCGTGAGGGATGGGTCATCAAAATTGACCAACTTACTTTATATGACCCTAATGTACCCAATATGCCAAAGAATGTCCTCCCCATGGTCAACAAACCTGTACTTGGCATGTCTACTCCTTTGATTTCCTTTGTGGGGATAAGTCTTTATTCAGAGGCCTTAATGAAATCCACATTTATATCCCTATCTCGAATCCCACCTACCATTGAAGTATCAGACTTATGCACTATTTCATCAAGTAAATCAATCCCTGAAGTACAGCCCGCCATCAAAACCGGTACCCCAACCGCAACCTCAGCGACCACCTCAATCCGAATTGTTGTTGGTACCAAGCCACGTGGGAGCACCCCGATCCACACAGTTCCCTTTTTGTTTCCCCCATCAATAATGGTGAGCATGCCTATTATGGAAACAATGAATCTCTTGGCACTAAAATTAGGGCTTCCCGTTTGGTACTTACCTACACCTAACCCAACTCTGACCCCTCAGGTCATGCTTCAACCGTTCCAACCAATCAACATCGCCAGTCATCCACCCCTTGGTGTGATGGTGACCACCTCCTCCAATCCCACTTCCCCTCCTTCCTAGAAGGCTAGGCGCAAATCCACAAAATCCAATGCCTTGACAACTGATAACAAATCCATGAACTCCCTTTCTCCAGCCTCTACTCGAGCACCTTATCCCTGAGATTTATGTGATGTTTTGGGTCATGCTACCCAAAACTGTCCATAGTTGCCTATTTTTCGCACTCATATCCAGACGTTGGACGATTAAACTAACAAAAACATTCTTGTCATTCATATTTATATCACTAAGATGCATAACAAATCGTTGTGCACCAACTAGTTGCATGCGATTTGTAGCATCTATGGTCATTATTCCCACCACTTCCCTAACCTACCAGAATATTGGTTAGTGCTAGGTGAGTTGTGACAACCATATTTATAGTCCTCAATCACCATTATTGAGGATATCCACCCCCCGTAATCCTCGTTGGCCAAGATAAACACCATTTACATGACTTTAACTGATCCCTCCGACCTATCTATTCGAGCTTTTTGAATCAACAAGGAAATCAAATCTCCACAGCATGGGGGCATGCCCAAAAAATTTCCTAATAATTTTTTTCATTATCGTCGGTGATACTGGGGATATCCACCCCGTAAGGGGAATTTACCAGCATCATATAATCAATTTAGTGTGCCACCATGGCCATTAGTCTCACGGTACACCTCACTTCCAGCAGTCTGTCGATTCCATGTTGATCACTCTCCGAGAGAGTATATTCACCGCATTGAC
Organism: Larix kaempferi; assembly: GCA_027924585.1. Lineage (NCBI taxonomy): Eukaryota > Viridiplantae > Streptophyta > Pinopsida > Pinales > Pinaceae > Larix > Larix kaempferi. Next base: position 20,985,589 of record BSBM01000753.1, read on the forward strand.
ACCTCTAGGAAAGGGGGAATAATAGATTTCCTCAACCCTAAGATAGGGGGCATTCTCAATCAATTTGACCCCACCCCATCACATCTATCTCGGTATTTTGGTGAGCCCATCACTCAACCCAACACATATGTGATACACAATCACAAACCCCATGCCCATAGCATGTGGGAAGGACCTTAACCCTGCTCCCTTTTTCACATGCATGATCTAAACCATTTCCTGAGGTCACATATCACTTGTATATTTGGTTTTATATCCAGACACACCTTTTAGGATTGGGTATTGTTTCCATGTGTATAGGTTTATGTTGCGTTGAAATCCGCTTATTTCAGTAGACAACTGATCCCTATAGGTATAATATATTAACTGTCATATAGGTCATATTCTCCCCCGGATTATCTAATGCATTGATCTAGTTTCTCCTTTACGCCTATAGGGACCCCCCTGTTCGAGTAAGTGTCCCAGCCAAGCCATCATTGCATTCTCCTTTACTTGGCAGTAGAGCCTACCTTACATGGGTGACCATTTTAGTACCCTCTGCATTTGGCACCCATGATGTTTGTATTCCCATACGATCGTGGGCCCTCATAATTTGACATCCATAAATGAATATGCATGCATTCAATTCACATTCTCAACTCATTGGCCATTCCATGTAAGCAGACTACCGACATGGAGTTTCTTTTAAGCTCTTTTTTGACTCCTTAAAGAATGAAAATATCGTCGAGAAAACTTGCTTCCTTTCATTCTCGTTAAAGTGTTTGAAAAGGAATCCATTTTCTATGCCTATCACCCCTTTTTCAGACCAGATGGACTAATTACGAAAAAGGAATACTCTAGCCACTATGTCTAGAAGAGTTCTCCATTACATACTTTTATGATTTTTCAGGATTTGGGGACTAACTTATGAGAAAATACTACTCTCGGAGTCTTCCTTATGTTTTCAAACTCTCTGAGAATCAAAACACCAATGAGCATTCACCATCTTGGGCTCGTCAAAATCCACATGATGGTATGATTTCAAGCACACTTCCATTCCTTCTTTGAGATCATTAAACTACGAAGAAGGCCCAAATGGTGTTTATTAGCACCCATGTAGATCACATATAGTCCCTTATTTATGGTAGCATCCCTGGTCGCCTTTGTTCATAATCGTATTATACGATGAGTCACCCTGATGTCATCGGTACCCACCTATCTAAATGTTCCCTCATTACAGTCATATTTCCTGGTATCACAATTGTGTCCCTCTCCAATATTCATTTCACATATGATGCCAGGTCAACCATGTAATCATACTCTGGAAAAAGTAAGTTTGAGTCCCTATTACTCAGTTTCCCTCGTATCCCCCAACAGTGTGTCAGTATCATGTCCAGATCTATCATATATTGGTTGTATCCCTCATGCTTCTATCAAGGAAACATCAATGCCTCGGTATTTGAAAGTCTCCCTTTATCGATTCCAGCACATCTATTCCAGAGGATAGACCCATAGGTCCCTATACCTTGGCCTCATCACCATTAGAGATGAGTTCCTACAAACCTTTTGAGGGAAGTCCCTAGTGCCTATTAGAATGGTTGTTTCTCACATGCTTGACTCCAATCCATCATCGCACCATTGAGAATCGTACAAGATATTGGTCCCTTCATTTATTCATCGAAGACCCAAGATGTCCCCTGACTCTAACACATTGGTGATTCTATTTGGAACCCCCTACTTGTATGTTGCCATGGATATTTGAGTTGTGTTGGCGATAGTGTTTGGACGCCCTTCATTTATAAGCTTCCTGGAGTATCCAGTTCAGATGTAGTCCATGTACCTTTGCGATTCCGACTTTCAGTCGTTGAGTCCATCTAGTTGTTGGAACCCTTCAGATAAAACAGAGCATCAATTGTTGTGATACTAGATTCGGGATGAAAGCCATTATTTCCATGTACTGGTTCTCCATATCACTCATGGTTGGACCATGAGTACATTCCATATTTGAGTCTATCTTGGACATTTATGATGCACAAAGTAGTTTATCCATGTATTGATTAGGCCCCCTTTGGGCCTCCATCCAATTTTTAATTTTAGACATTGATACGAGCATGAGAATGCCCCCATTGTCTATATATTTGAGATTATATGTGCCTCATTCATATTGAGTATTGTATCTATAGGTAAGGTCCCTTGTAGTCCCGTTGAAGGGTGATATCCTCTTACGCAATCCTGATTCTCCATCCCACTGTCACACTGGAATAGAATATCCTATGATGTATTTCAGCCATATGATGAGCTCATGACCTCACACATCAAGGGGCAATCTGTTAACTCCTAAATTTTTTCTTCCTACTAAATTTTTTCTTCCTACCTTTTCACTAGCCCCATAAAACCTATACATCATTACCATATTCAATTTCCATTATTTTTACCTTGGTAAAACCAAAAAACCAAAGTCTCACATAAAAGGGCCATTTTACAAAATTAATTTGCTCAATTATCTAAAAAATTAGCAATTTATGCCCTTAATTTTTTTTTGGATGTTTCTCCTTTTTATCACTCAGCATAAAGAATAAAATTGGCATGACACTTATGATATCCCAATTTTGAAAAAGGATAAAAAAGTGAAAGGAAAAAAATCAAAGGAAAAAGCCAAAAATTAAAAAATCCAAACCCAAAAATTAAAAGCCAAAAATTAAAAATAAAAATCAAATCCTTATCCTTATCCTATATCTATCCATAATTCCTATAAATGAACCATCAAGGTCCATCATTCAACACCAATTCTCCCTACATTACTCAAGTCGTTACTCTGCGAAAATATCCTTGATACCATAACTCCCATTGTGTTCCATTCTCAACCTTCTGGAGATTGTGTATGTGATGCGTGGCCGGAGAACCATATATTACAAGGAGACCAAGCGAGCCCTCCCTTGGATAGTTGCAGGGGCCTCTCCTACTATAACTCATAGGTGATATTAAATCCTTGTAAATACCATCTTTTCTACATAATGAAAGAGCATTATTTATTCTTTAAAAGATGTTTTTGGCTGTTTGTTGAATAAAAAGTTTGCATGTTCGATTAATTTAGTTGTTTAATTTATGATTATGTTTATTTTATTTTCCATTGAGACTCTACTAATTTTAGCAAAACCTTTAGTAGGTGCATATTTGCAGGTGCTAGTGTGAAAGCACCAGCAACATCCATTGTTAACCATTTTCTCAGAATTTCTATGTCTCACAACATTCTGTTTTTTGGGAGTTATAGCAGACCCTAAAACCTAAATTACTGCTACATTCTGGTTCCCTTTAAGGTCCTCTATCAAATCAAAGTCTCTGTTTAGAAAATAGGAAAGTTCATACAGTGTTTGGGAAGCCAAAAATGTCATAGACTAGTGGGGTTTTTAACCATCGAATTCACTAGTATTTTTCCCCTTCTTTCCTCCTTGAGAAATGCAAGCCCTGAATGTTTCTAATGAATTTCTAAGTGTCTCAGAGTTGTATTAGTATTTATTAAGACCTATCAATCCCATCCGTATAGAATTTGAAATCATTTGGGTGATTTTGGAGCAGTTTGGGTTCGCTAGTCCAAGCTCCAAATTTGGAAAAAAATTTAGAAGCTTACATGGTAGGGATGTTACACACTTTCGCGCTCAAGTCCTACAACCTTTCCAGTCTTATGGAAATACCTCTCACTTCTCATTTCAGTGACCCATTTTGTGCATTGAATGAGCAAATCACCTCGAGCTAATGAGACTTCAAGGTCAACTTGACCCCTTCCATGCAACCCCACAAGTGCCATGAACTGAGGAGGTAACACCTATTTTATCAAATACCATTGGTGCTAAGTCTCCCTTGGCCAGTTTCATCACTTGTAGTGATTCCTCGTCTTCTGATGAAGATGCAGGCCACCTGCAAGCATTCCTGAATAATTAAAAATCACTCGAGGATCCTATGTTAACCAATTAGATAACCTCCCATATGTGGTATTAACAAATAGTACCACAAGAGACCCCAACATTTAACAAGTCCCAAAGTACACATGAACAAGACATCCAACACCTCCTGTTGATATTCTTATTTGTGTCAAATTTTCATTTCTTTGTATCTAGTCCTTTGTTGAAGTCTAAGAATAAGTCTATCCCCTCTCTGTGTAGATGACCTCTCATTCAAGGGTTTGAAACCATTACTTTCACAGAGTTTGAAACCATTACTTTCACACATATACCAAGAAACACCAATGCATTCATTAACTCCATTGCCAATGAGGTTTTGAATTCGCACTTTATATATAAATCAACTCCATATTCTTGCACATCCAACAAAACATATATATGTGTGTGTGTGTGTGTGTGTGTGTGTGTGACACCTACCGCTATACATACATGTATTTCATCATCATAAGTCCTCGACTGTAACTAGGTGCAAACATACATGCTAGTATCTACCACTACATATGCATCACATCAACATATAGGAAACATAAACCATGCATACATATATCACATACAAAAAGAGACGCATAATCATATGCTACAGAAATGGTATATATATATATATATATCACCAAAAATGTGTGTCATGTACAAAAAATGGCCCTCATGGGGCATATACAAAATAGCCTTATGAGGGATACATCAAATAAAAATCGCCTCCCATAGGCTCATCAAAATATATACAAAATGGGGCTCATGGCCCTATACAAAGTCAGGCTCCCCCACCAACTGGTGGATCTCGAGGTCCCATAATGGTCAATCGTCATACAAACTCCCCTTGATCCATCTCTGGATCCATTCCTCGAACTAGCCCTGCTCCTGGACATATCTTATGTCATGGAGGAGGGGATACACTACCTGAACATATCGCACCACATGGAATGCCACTACTAATTTCCACATAATAGTCCTCCAAGCTGTCCCACACTCCACTGGTAGATGTAGTGTCAGGTCCATCTCATCATCCTCTATATTGGTGACACCCCGATCCTTAACTTTGGTAGACATGGAAACCAACCACTACTCCAAGTCTACAATGATGGATACAATGATGGTTTCCATTCGATCTCCTATAGTTGGCCCCCTGCAATAGCTCCTCCCACACCTTCTCCCCTAGGAGGATCCCATCTATATACCACTCCTCTAGCTGTAGAAACTCCACCAATAGAAACACCAACACCAACTGTTGGTCAATATCTCCTAGCTTGTGGTCACCAAGGTGGCCGTACATGACCAATATCTACATCACAAAGGGGAAACTATCATCAATTAATGATAATCATAGGTATATAAAATGTGAAGAAATCAAAGTATGTACAAATATATACAAGTATCAACAAAGTACAACCATAAAACATACTTGAGGCATCAAATCCTGCATCAGGAGAGGTAGCTCCAGATATCCCCTATAGTCCATCCCACTCCAGGGGTACCTCTCCATCTGACCAATGCGGTCCTCCCACACATCCAGAACCTGTGGGGTAAACTATGCCCCCATGGGCCCACTGCTAGCAAAGGGGTTTGATCTGACCCCATTACATCATATGAGGCTCCTGAGGCCTCGTAAGAGGCACCACTATAGGTCGATTCAAGGACGGGTACCACTCAAAGAAATACAATGAAAGCACACTCCAAAAATAGAAAGCGGTCCTAATCCCTCCCTGATGCAAATCCAACATCTGTAAGGTCATCACATGAAGCAACAGAGGACCCCACGCCACCATCCGACCATCCAAAAACCTTTGAATGAGGTCCAAATTCCCTCCTGTAATCCGATTGGGGGGTCCTACCCCCAACATTCTCACAACAACTATCACTACACCCTGCATAGAAAGATCCCTCAAATGGCTCATCAAAACTTGGTCGGAGTTTGTAGCACTCCATTCACCCTCAAAAAACTAATCCACCAAACCAAGGATTGTATCTCCCTCCATCTGAGGAGGTAAGGGCTCTCTCACTCCCCAGTGAGACAACCTAGTCATGAAATAGATGTCCTGAGCCGTGATTCTCAGGTCCTCACCACAAACTCGAAAGACCCCTTTGTTCAGGTCCCACATTTAGAGCAACCTCCAAAGTTGATAGTCCGATGACCTCATCAAGGGGCATTTGGAAAAGTTTTAGAGCCCCACATCTTATATAATATGCATAGTCTGTATATCCCACAACACCAAGGGATGAAGAGTATCATACTCCCTCTCCCTCCACTCCACCACGCACATGTGAGCCATGAGAAGCTTAAAATCACTTGCACAAGGATAATTCACATCCATTAGAAATACATATATCCAAAAACATATAAATCATGCGGCCTCCCCAAATGAGGTCCACACATAGTGTAACAATCACAAGGAAAGTCACGCTTAGAACGACGAAACATCGCCCTACCGTGTGACATGAGCATGCGGGATATATGTTATTTGGTCATGATGGGAGCACAGATGAACCAAGTTCAGTTGTGCTACACCAACCCACGACCTAATTTCTACTACACTGCGCGTAGCGTGGTACCGTACATTTTACTTGCACTACTCCTGTACGCTACACCACATGCGATTTTGGGAAAAATCTGCGCTACAGTCACATGGGAATTTTCAAAAATCGTTCACTATAGCAAGGGATTTTCCCAAAATCCTATGCGATATCCCCTAAAAGGGATAAAACAATCCCCTTCCCATCCAGGGGCCCACTACTCCTTATTCTACCTGGCCCAAATTGAAAAAGATAAGGATACAACATACCTAGAAATCACGGCTCATCAAATGGATCTCCAGATATCCCAGAATTTCCCAAAATATGCTCTAGGAGATTGTGAGTGAATAGTACAAATGATATCAAAATGTAGGCCCCAACCCTATTTATATTCATTTGACTCAAATTTCAAATTGACCCCACAAACAAACCATAGCTCTATTTCAAAAACACTTCACACCATCATGATCAACACTTTGAGATCTTCAACATGAAGTGAACCAATCCATATTCCTAACAATTTCTCTGAGACATTATTTTCCATGGATGCCATGTAGGTACAACTTGTTTTGGTTACTTAAATTCTGCATTTTCAATACCTTGGTCATGTTCTCTACTATACTTGGGTATGTGCATTGTATGTGTAGGATCTCAACTAAGACAAACAACGGGCTCTTTTTTTTCCATTTTAAGAATAAGACTCCAAGCCATAATAATGGTGTCGGGAACCCTACCACAGGTATGATTATGAAACTAGCATATAGACATTATCTCCTCTCTGTTTATAATGTGTTAACCAGTATTCCCGCTGATAGCCATAGGTCCCTCATTCCCAGGTTGTTGTACCATCAACGTCATCAATGGGCATAGAATGTCCCCCATGGGTTTGCATTCCATCCCCATCCCAGTCATCAATTGACACCCATGATGTCGACCCCCCACAAGTCTGAGGAATAAAATATAACTTGAAAATATCACCTCATAGTGTATCATTTTCTAATTGTGCATTTACTCCCCCAAGTAGACACCATCAGATTCCTCGGCCCATGTTACGATAAAGATTCTCAAAGAACACTCATTCCTCCATGAGCACTTTAACTGTCTGTAATATTCTTCGTACCATCACCTCCACAAAGACATCGATGGGGCCCCCACCCTCTGATGTAACCAATTCTATTAAGTTATCCCGCAGGAATACACTGCATGGCATTGAATCATGGGGAACCCATCTTTGCATCTACAATTTAACCCCCACTTCATCTTGGAAAGAATCCCCCAATCCACTCAAAACTGTGGGGAATTCACCCATCATCGATTAATTGGCCCCCCAACACACTCAAAACTCTGGTGACCCCACCATTATTCTTTATGTACAAATAGTTCCCCCATCACCTCACAATGTAGGAACACCCCATTTTTCTTAGAAGAAACTCATGGTCTCCTTTGATCGATGTATTTGAATATCAATATCCTCAGTTCCCCCATCACATCACAATGTGGGAACACCCATTATCTTTGGAAACAACCCATGGTCTCCTTTGATCGATGTATTGAATATCAATATCCTTAGCAGTATCTATTTTTTTGGTCACCATTATTGTCCATTTTGTTTCTCCATAAAAGCCCTTTCATTTTTAGTTTGTCCCCATCCATCTCAATCCGTACCATTATGAAAAGAAAGTTTTCATCCTCGCTCCCCATGTTTACATCGATCAAAGGAAGTTATGAGCCCCATGCTTATCAACTAGTATTGTTTCAGGTCTGTCCATCCCCTAGTTGGTTGCAACATGATCTTGATTATCAAGATAGGACCCTTGTCTCATCGTGTACTTCATCTCTCATCGATGTCAAAACACTACATTCTGGGAGTCATAGTCATTGTAGTTGTACCTTGGGATCCCTTTCAATCACTATAAGGGGTCACCTTAAACTTGGTAGGAAAAGTTATTAGTGCTTCCTAACTAAGTGGTTACCCCCTATGATCGACATCGAAAAATCCATCACATGAGGGGGAAAAGAACTTTTGAAGGTAGCAATGTTCACATTTACAAATCATCGTAGCAGCCCATCTGGCATAATGTAGTTCTCAAGTAGATTCATCAACCATAGTATTCCCCCACCCCCATGGGATTATCATGGTCATCAATAGTACCACTTCTTCAACACTCAACATGAGTTCATGGGTTATGTACTCTAACGTGGATTGAATCCACCTTCATCCATGTCCCAACAATATAGTTGAGTGACCCCTTTGGTCCTCTATTATTGTAATCACCTTGAAAGTATTTCACAAGCATGGGTATGCCCATCTCATTTGTATAAAAAAACTATTATTTATTACAGCTCCAACGGTCATCACCAACCATCTTCTCTCACGAGAGGACCTTATTTTCCACATATGCTCCATCCTAAATAATAGTATAGAAACACAAGAAAACAAGATGCATTATCATCTCTATAGTACCCTCCAAACCTCATACATCGGGGGGCATATGTTAACACCTAAATTTTCCAGACATGCGACATTTTAGCGATTCTTCTAGTAACACGTCAACAACATAGAGAAATGCAACTCACCATAGGAATCCTCAAAAAGTACAAAAGAAATCATGAGTCCAAAATGTCCAAGATCAATCAAAATAAAGGGCCACACAACTAAACCATTGTTGACCTGCGCTATAGCACAATTTACCAATTCATTGCCCTCACAATACCCACATGGCTATTCCTTCGATAGTCGTGCTACTATCAAAATGGTGGGACCACCAACTTCCCATGGTGCATTGAAGGCTCCATCGCCTCCAAGTATAATAATTTAGCTCCTCACACACTTGGCGGCATTAAATAGCCCCCTTGGTGTACCTTGGAACTAGTTCATGGAAGAGATGGGTTCACATTTGGATCTAGTTGTTTGTTGGCCACCTCTTGGCCTATATAAGGAAGCCATTGACATGCATTTTGTAGAGATAAATAAAGAGCAAGGTTATTCTACTGGATTTGTTTTGGAGCTTCGTCATATCCTACCTCTTCCTATCATTGTATGCATTCCCAAGCTCTTTTGCCACCTTCCTTCAAGGAGTAAGATTTCCTCTCCATTGTTCCACCATTGATTTAGCATTTAGTTTGGACAAAAAAGGCCTCCCTAAGGTAGATTGTTGGATTCCCTTGAAGCCCACACCTCCTAGGTGTTGTACAACTTGACCATTTGGAAATACAAAAGTGGTTTGGCATATCTTGGATTGTTATTGGAGTTTTCATTCTCCCCCCATCTCTTTTATTTTTCATTTCATCCATATTTCTTTGTTTTATGTAAATTACACTAACAATCTATTACAGGATCACTTGGAGGACAACCAACTCACCACACAGGGGCTCTAAGGATTGATGCATTACTACAACCTACAAAGCCTATCCCCTTACCAAGTGGAAGAGTGCACACTTGTGAAATTGTTTCCACAACATATGCCCTATGAAAAAATCCAAACCACCTCTCCAAGTCGACTAGGATTGCCACTACATGATCCCCAAAAGTTGCTCCCAATTAGGATCATCCCCAATTTCATCTCTACCCGCTGCACCAGTAGCGGAACCAACACCTTCTAGAGATCCAACCTCATCACGTACACAACGTTGTCCTATAACCCATGTGGGTGTCACCAGTCCAAAATTTGCATCATAGATAAGAACCCACACTCAGTATCCAAATACATGAGAAATAAGTGCTTAATCAAATCTATTGACAGAAAATAGAAAATGTAAAAACATAAATGCATAAACAAATTTCATACATGTGATATCCCACCTATGATTAGGTACCAGTAACTCTAGGTCCCTCGAATAGTCCATGCCACTCTAGGGGTACCTCTCCATGGGGTTGATCCACTGCTCCCACACATCCATGTAATGAACAATGAAGACATGACCAATCTCTCCTCCATTAGCATGGGGCATCCCTTTCCCAGATTACATCATCTGGGGATCTTGGGGCCCCCTCATAGGTACAACCACCTATGGTCTCAAGGATGGAAAACACTGGAAAAAGTACGAGCACAAGACACTCCCATGGAAATCGGTCCCCTCACCTCTGCCACGCTGGGAATCTATTATATGATCCATTATTCCTCTCATCAATATGGGACCTAATGCCACTCAATCCCTTTCCATCACCCTCTCCACCAAACCAAGACCCCCCCCAGTATACTTGTGATGATATGATACCCCCAACACTCGAATCATGACAGTCGCTACTACTTGGAAATCAAGGCTCTAAATTTGTCTAACATGGATCTACCCCGAGCTTATCACTAACCTCACGATCACTACCTTGGGAGAACATGTGAATGACCAATTTCCCGATGAACATCTATTCCTCATAGAAAACGATGATCCATGGTATGGCGATATCCTAGCATATATCTACACTCATAAATTCTTCCCCCACCTGTCTCGTGACAACTGTCGATGCATACACCATCAAGCTCCACAATATCTTCTCCTCAAAGATGTCTTGTATCAACATGGGGTGATATTATCCTACAATGTCGCTTGACCCATGAGGAAGCATAATAGGTCCTCAACAATAATCATAGTAGGGCCTAGGGTGGCCATCTCTTAGGTCTAGCTACCACCAAAAAATACTCTGTGCAGGCTATTTTTGGCCATCATTACTCAAATATTTTGTTTACGCTGTCAAAATATGTGCTAATTTTCAAGTGTTTTCCTGCAAGACATGAGCACCCCCTATCCCTCCCCATCCACAATTCATTGCTGGCCAATTTTGCAAGTGGGCAATTGATTTCATGGAATGTCACACAACATTAGTGCAGGGTCACAAATACATCATAGTCCCAGTCGACAACTTCACCAAGTGGGTCGAAGCAATGCCCACATTTGATTTCACTAACACCACCATTGCACGGTTCTTCTTTAACCATGTCAATTCATGCTTCAACGACCCAAAGCAATTATTTTATGATAATGGAACCAATTTATGTAACCATACTTTCAAGAATTTATCACTCACGTTAGAATTCAGGCATGAGTTCTTGACATCCTACTTTCCTCAAACTAATGGCCAAGTTGAAGCCACGAACAAAGTTCTTAAGACCATGCTTCAATGTATAGTAAAGAAGAACAAATCCAATTGGAACCATATGCTATTCCCAGCTTTATGGGAATAATGAACTTTGGTTAAAATGGCTACAGGATTTACCCCATTTCACTTTATACATGGAGTAGAGTTAGTATTACCCATTGAGTGCCAAATACATACACTCCAATTAGTTGTGGATTTGTTAGCCGATACTCCAGTCCTCGAGTAATGGTTGTTTACTTTGGAACACCTAGAAAAACAAAGAAGGGAATCACTCCAACAAAACGAGGCCATGAAATTGCACTCCAAAGTACATTATGACCGCCAAGTTCGACCTCTCACCTTTAATGAGGGATACTATGTCCTCGCCTTTAACACCAAGAAAAACAACAAACTGGGACCGAGTAAATTTGTATCCAAATGGAAAGGAGCCTATGTTTTCAAGCAATGCCTCCCCAAAGGGGCATATGTCTTAACATATATTAAAGGAATCGCATTCAAAATCCCCATATATGGGTTGTACCTCAAACGTTTCTACCCCTAATTCACATGCACTTCGCAGGTGCACTATGTTTTTTGTCACTATTTATGCATTGTCAATACCTTTGTCATATTCTTTATTACACTTGGGTATCTGCACTATGTGTGTAGGATAATGACCAAGATCCCACAAACTCTTTTTTTTTCATTATAATAATTAGACTCCATCCCTTAGCAATGTCGCCAGACTTTTATCATTGGTATCATCATGAAACTGGCATATAGGCAACATTTTCCCTCTGCTTACATTGCATTTACCAGTATTCCTGCTGATAACCATAGGGTACTCATTCCCTGTAACGATGTTCCATCAATGTCATTACTGAGGATAGAAATTCTCCCCCATGGGTGTGCTCACCATTCCATCCTATTCATTCTTTGACACACATGATGTCGAACCCCCACAAGTATGAGGAATTTGATTCACTTTGAAAATATCAACCCATAGCTCACCATTTTATAGTTGCACATTTACTCCTTCAGTAGTTGATTCCCTCAACTTCCTCAACATAGGTTACAAGTAAGAAATCATAATTTACCATTCATACCTCCATGATCAATATACCATCTACAATCTTCTTCATATTATCACCCCTACAAAGACAACAATGGGGATCCTACTCTCCGAAGAAACCAATTATGTTTAGTTATTCCCGCAGGAACAACCTACATAGCATTGATTCATGTGGCACTCATCTTCGCATTTTGCAAACAAACCTCACATCATCATGGAAAACGTTCCCTGACCCACTCAAAACTGTCGAAACTTCACCCATCATCAAATTGATTCCCCAATTCACCCAAAACCATAGGAATCCTACCCATCATCAAATTGGTCCCCTGACACCATCAAAACTATGGGGACCCCACCAATTATTCTTTATGTACAAATTATTCCCTTGTCCACTCAAAACCATGGGAACATCACAACTCTTTTGAGAAGAAACCCCTAGTAGCCTTTGATTAATCTCATTGAGTCTCCCTATCCCCAGCATTATGAGTTTTGTCAGCCACTATCACCCTTAGTGTCGTATCCCCAACAAAGCCCTTCATATGCATTTTGTCTCCCTCTGTTACACTTTGTTCCTTATTTGAAGAATGCTACCATCAATTACTCCCCAAGTTGACATCGATCAAAGGAAGTTATGATCCCAATGCTTACCATCCAGTCTTTTGTCAAGTCTATCAGTCTTACAATTGGTTACATAATTATCTTCGTTCTCACGATAATGCCCTTGTCTTATCATGTACTTAATCTCTCATCGACATCAAATCGCCATATTATGAGAGTTACAATAGTTGTAGTCCCTTTCAATCAAAATAATAGATCACCTCAAACTATGTAGGGATTGTCCTCGGTGCTCCCTAGCTTAGTAGTCTCTCCTAGGACTATGCTCGACGTCAACACCTCTATTGCATCATGGAAAGTCATACGTTTAGAAGGTAGCAGTGTTGACATTTACAAATCATGGTAGCAACAGTACAATGATGTTCTTCATCCTGCAACCTCACTGGTATTCTAGTCCCCCACCCTTGTGGTATTTTCATGGTCATCTGTACTTCTGCTTCCTCAACTCCTGTAACAACATCTCCAAGTTCATTCACTCTTACATGGATTGAAGCTACCTTCATCCATGTACTAGTAGTATTATGATTTGACCCCTTGTTCTTCTCCCATTCTAAAATTATGTTGACATTTTTTCACGAGCATGGGTATTCCCACCTCGTTTCTATAAAACACTATTCTTTTTTATAGATTCATTGGTTGTCACCACCAATATTCCCCAAAGGGAACCTTCCATCCACACTCGCTTGAGAACTTCCAAGAACATGGGAAAACACAAAAGAAATGATGAATCATTATAGGCTCTACAACACATTCTAAATCTCATACATCAGGGGGCATATATTAATGTCTGAGTTTCACACACACGCAACATTTTGGCTAATCTTGTAGTAAGGCATCATAAACATATATTATGCAACCCACCAAAGGAATCCTTGTTAGATCTAGAAAGCAGCATGAGTCTAAAAATGCCAAAAACAACAACATACAAAGGTAGTGTTGTTACTCCCATGATAGACCGCGCTACAATGTGTATTATCAGTTATGTGCATGTGCTACACTAGCACATATTTTCCTTTCAAATTTGTGTGACTGTAAAAAATGGTGGGACAAAAAAAACCCATGGCTCATTGAAGGCTCACCAAAGCTCCATCACCTCCAAGAATTCAAATTTGGCTCTTCATGTACTTGGGTTCATTGAATGGTCCATGAATGGTCCCCCTTCATGTACTTTGTAGCTAGATCATGGAGTTAATGAGTCTACATTTGGATCTAGTTATTTCTTGGCCACCTCTTGGCCTGTAAAAGGAAGCCATGGTCACGCATCTAGGAAGGAGAAATTAGAGCTAGGTTATGTTCTTGGAATTTTGTTGGAACTTCTTCCACCTCTTCCCATACCTACTAACATTCTTCAACCTCCCTTTCCATCTTCCTCCAAGGGGAGAGTGTTTCTCCCATTGTTCTTTCAAGTTATTTATCATTTAGTGTGGAAAAAAAGGACTTCCCTAAGGGATATTGTTGGCCTCCCTTGAATACCACACCTCCTAGCACCCTCCTAGGTGACACTACATTTAAAATCTTGACCATTGGGCAATCTATATTGGTTCTATCATTTACTTCTTGTTGTAATTCGCATTTCATCACTCCCTTTCAAGTTATTTTCAAGTTTTTGTTTCATTTTGTTTTGTTTTTACTAACAAGGACTTGTAGGATTAATTTGGGGTCACTCACATTTTATTTCTGTACTACCAAATACTGGGCCTTGTTAACAACCTCAAAGGATTAACCTCCAAAGTGGGAAGGTCTGCATCCTTTGTGCAAAATTTTCACACAATAGTCTTCAAGCTCTACAATAATCTCATCTCAATATAGTCTACTGCAACAAGCTTTGCAATGCAGTCTATAAGCTCTTTAATACAATGTGATATTCACATAGATTATTGGAGGCGATTATTCAGTCATTCTCCAATTTCTAGAGCTACCTTAAAACAATCCTTTATATTGATAAACATGTTAATGTACACAACAAGAATCATGTCATAAGGAATATAATGATGGCTAATCTACTTGAGCCTAGAAAATTCCATTGACAATATTGGTTTGGGACTAAACCTATGAAAGGATAAGAAAATGTAATCATTTATGGTGATATGGCTTCTCAAGCCTTTGTAGAACTCAAGAGAATGGTTGTCACACCTCGAACAATTCCTCCTCTAAATTCCAGTCTCCCAGAGATACCTACAATTCAACACTTCTACAAAACTCATCGAATTGTCATTCGCAATAATCACAAACAACAAAGTTGGTACAGGAATACTACATTTGGCCAGAAGGCCATTGAAATAACTACATATTCATCAATGATTAGCTATTATGGATGACTCACATATGATCACACGGGCCTATTCATAAAGCATTTCTCATACTCGATGTTTTAGAAGAAGATGAGGACGACCTCACTTGTAACAAACTATTCTCTGCAATGGAGTAATAGCAATATTTAAAAGAATGTAACTCATATAATGAACCCTAGTAGGATACCCATTGGACTATCCTCCACACGGATAAGATGTCACAGTCCACGCAGCCTCCAAGTCTCTACGCAAGTGCCAGTATCCATACTGGGTCATAATACCTTCATGCTCAAACAACACCAAATTCCTTCATGCTCCAAAGAGAGACCATCTCTAAGTAATTCTTTATCACAAGTTGGCATCCACGTAATTGATATGGAGTTACTCCTAGAGAGAATGATTATAGCTAGAAAGATATGGAGAAACTAGTGATGGTGTGTAAGGTGTGGGGAGAGGTAAATGCTTGAAAGGATGATATTGGAAGGCACATGAAGCAAAAGAAACCAAAATGCACATAGAGGATATATATTAGAACATGTGACTTGAAGAAAAGTAAGGCACACATAGAGTAATAGCAAATTAAAAAATGCATTGTTCATTTGATAAGCATGTAGAGTGAAGACACGCATAGTTCATAGGAAGAGAGAGGGTTTGGAATCTCAGGGCCTTGGTAACTCCAAGATAAATGTTGATTTGAGGGATCATTTTTCAATGGCAATGTGTTGAGGATGGCATAGGTCGCTCTAGGCATGAAATAATTACCATGAACCAGGGAGGAAAGCATGATAGAGAATAGGTCATGGGTGCAGTGAAATCAATACACCAGGGATAGGATAAGTTGCATCCAAGAAAATAACATTAGGGTTAGCTGGTGGGAAACACAAAGAGACATAGAGATGCAATTGCAAGGTAGCATATGGATGGTGGAGGAATATTGAACGCAAGAAGACTGGTGAGAATTTGTCAGACATAGAATAGAGCTAGGTATGGTAGAGTAGACTAGAGGATAGAACTTGGGTGCTCTGATACCACTATTGGAATACCAAGGTAGGTAGACAAGCACATATTAGGTAGAGACAACCATAAACAAAGATAATTAGGTGTGAAAGCTCTACTTTCCACAAAGATAGTATACATGTATAAATACAATCTTATGTGATGCTTGGTTTCATATTCCAAGATGCCTCTTGGACTCTTCATGACTATTCATCTTTCTTCAATAATACCTAACCCAGAGGATTAGATTTCCAACAAAATTATCATCATTGTTATTATTTTTATAGTATTTTAAATACCACTCTTAAATTTTAAATACAAAATCTAAATTATAATCAATCCAATTAAGAAAGAAAGGTACAATGATAATTAAGCTTGAATATTTACTTGAATAATTACTTTTCCTCTAAACATAGTATCCACATAATATATACCATAGTTTACAATTTACAACTTGAAGAATGTCAATATTACTTCCAAGAGATGAACTTAATAAGTATATCCAACGCTTTTCTAAATTTTACTTTATACCACCAACTTATGATAATGATAAGTAAAACACTTCAACTCATTAATTTTAAAAATAAAATTATTTTTTTACATTTTTTAATGAATATTTTAAATTTAAATTTTATATATATTTCATTTACTCTACACGCCTTATCTAATATATTTTCTTACGTATTCTTTTACCAAATCCAAACGGAAGTATGTTTGAATACTAGTGAACAAATTTTATCCTAGATCCATTGTATGTTTATATGTATATTTACCTCTATATATATGTTCCCAAGGAAAATAACCCCATAAAGGGAAATGGGATTGTTTTCATACGAAGGGCCTTATGATGTCTCTCACAAGCTAAAATTCGAGAATGCACACATTGGAATAAGTCTACACATTTCAAGCATGGGCCATCTTTATATATATATATATATATATAAAGTTGTGCAAATTTCTAGCATGGATCATCTTGATTTATTTATGTCTGTGTGGGGGTTAGTCATATGGAACTTTTTCAAGATATATGATCTAAAATTGATAGATTTATAGTCCATTCAAATCACCAACATAGATCCTATGTAAAAAGAATGTTCTTAATCTTTGTTCTTTGCTTTATATAAAGCACTCTATCTCTAAGGTGGCTTCTCTACCTCTGTTCTTCAAAAAATGTTGCATATAAGATATAATGCTTAGTATGGATATTCTTTCTCCTCCTTCTGAATGTAATCTACACATAAGAAACTACACAACAATGTAGTGTCAAATGAATTTCCGGTCTTTAGTATGTTATTCAACCATCATGATTCCGACTCAATATGATTTTGTGTGGTCTGTAATCCTATGGTTTCCAAACATATGTACTCTATCATAGTATTGTCCCTGAGTCATGATTTTTATATCTTGGTAAAGATCCCAAGCGTCCATACTAGTATTGTTACCATTTTCCTGAATAAAAAAATGATACCAACCACAACACAAGTTACTTTCTTAGTAACCCTACTCCATGGAATTCAAAATGACTAGTGAGTGGCTCTTCATGGTTTGTTACTCTTGTGTCATTGGAGTAACATTATATATGCTCAAAGGAAAACGAACTAGAATAAACAAGTGTGGACCATAAACAGTAGCAAGGATTTGTTGAAAGGAAGAGGGCCGAACAAAGAGAGATCAAAATACCAATCCACCATGAGGCTCCTGTAACATCCCAAAAATCGCAAAATAAAAAAAAATTGATATTGCCTATTTTATAAGATAAATGCTGTCTACATAATATTAATTAATGTTTAGTAGATGATAACTACTTCACAAAAATGTTGTCCTTAAATTTAAACCTGAAAATGTACTTTGTTGTAAGATGTGACAGAACAATGTTTGTTTTGTTATATGTAAGGATCTGGTAGTAATACTGATGAATTTGTTTGCATATTTCTGAAGGGGTTCCTACCGGGTGCCCTTGGGTTTACTTAGCTTTGATAGCTAAAGCATTGGATTCTTTCTTCGCAGATCTGCACATAAGGTAAAAGAGTAATACCAGTATTTCAAGACAAGTTATAAACTACAGCTAGTCATTTCTATTTTAAGGTGAATGTATATGTTGTTGTGCAGGAAGACGTCAATGGTAAGTAGATTTGGTTTATCTTTATCAATCTGTATTATTCTTACCCTGACACTCGTGAGTGTAGCTAGATATATTTTTCCGATATATTTCTGCTGTAATCAAGTTGTCAGTCATTAATAAAATCATCGTGTAAGATTCTACAATCTAGTTGTTTGCGACAAGCATGTGATAATGTTTAACAAGATGCAACTGTATGGTAAAGATAGCATTGCTATAATAAAAGGGTGTGATAACAAAGGTCCTGGGCAGCTTACAATACAAATTCTACGTACTTAAATCATATATGCTCCAAATACTTTTCGATTATATAATAGTTTGATGTGAGAATAAAGACACATTTGATTTATTATAATGCTTATATGAAATACTTTGCAAGGGATATATTGCCTAGCTATTTCAACTAGAGACTTAGTGCTATATGCATCTATTCTTGAGAAACTTAACATTTACATTACCCCATATGCATATTTATGCAAATAATTAATCAACATAGGACTTTCACTATGTGCGCCCTAAGCAAAATGGGGACTTAACACTAAAATGCGTAAGTTGTAACATTATTATGATATGGTATGAAACTCAATTCCTATCGTGGCTATATGAAATCCAACATAGGTTTGGGAAACTATAGAATATAGTGATTGCCATATATAAGTGGTTATGCGAAATGCAATTGAATCATAACATACATAAAACCTAGGGTTATAAATCATTACAATTGTAATGCAATACTTAATAGTGATAGCTGTGATCGTTTAAGTAATAACTTCGATCTAAAGTGTAATAAATGTGGTTTGCAGGTAATGCTTAGAAAGTGATACGTAAAAGATTCAATATTTATTGGAAACTCTGCATGATGAGTGTGGTATGCCTTGTTAGCTACAAGGTAGGTTTGGCTCCACGTGAAGAAATGGTAAGCATTGTGGGAAAATGCCGAGCTGTTTGTTTCTCCATGGTGATATGGCAATCCATTTGGACTTGCTACTTATGACAGCATTTAATGGTAGGTGACCGTAACTCTTGACGGGTATTGGCGCGTCTTGGCTGGCAATTTCTAATCCGTTGATCTTCGTTTGCATTGATCTTGGAAATCTTGAACCCTAGTTCATTCACTACGCCTTAATGCATGTTCGTTTCACATTCATCTGGCGTTTTGTTTTCAAGGAAGAGAGGTCGATACGCTGCTAGTTCACAGGGTTTGTTCTCGGTTCAAATCTTTTGGTGTTCTCTGCAACTATACTCCTTCAGTGTTTTTAATGGTGGAAGTCTGTTACGAAATTTGTATGGTTCAACTAAGAGAATAGATGACGAAGCCCTGTGGCTACCAATGTATAACCATATAGGGTTTTTTGTTGGTATAAGACTTTGAAATCTGAGTTGGAGTGACTGCGTGTTGCTTTAGTCGTAACAATCGGATGTTGGAAGCATTGTCGAACCAAATCCCTGTTCTTACGAAGGTATTACTTAACGGTGTTATGTATATTATTGTTTAATGTTTCCAATTTGTTTTGTATAACCTTCGTATTTTGAAGTGTCGTAACCATATTGTAGTTTTTGTGGCAGGAGCTGTCGTTGTTGTAGGGTTTACCAAGTTCAAGCTTAAGGCAGTTGTGGATTCGTTCAACTGGTAAGCCCCGGTGGCAAACCCATGTGTAGGTTCTCCTGGCAGAAATGGTCATCGATGTTGTTGAATCATTTTGTGGTCAATGAAAAAGAGTCTTCAGTACTATGTTTTAAGTTTGGGTTAAACTGTAATGTTCTGCTACTAGCAAGGGTGTTTAACTCTGTCAAAACATCAATGAATAAAATGTTTAAGGGTTGATTTTGTTGTAATTGTCTTGTTGCGTCATCTGGCTCGACCCATGAATAAATCTTATGATTTCGTTTTTATTGAAGGATGAAAAGATCTAGATAATAACAGGTCTTCTTTGTTTGTCTTAGATGTGAAACAATGATTAATGTGCAAACTAGGTTTTGTATTGTTATTCTATCTCAAACAATGGATAGATATTTTACAACTACGGAATACTTTCAGTTTTATGTGTAGTTCAAGGTTTTGGGGCTTTGACCCGTGAATGAAATCTATCATTCGTCAATTCAAGAAATGGAAATAGTTTGTATTTGACAATCTCTTTGAAAAATGGAAATGCTTATGCAACTAGGTTCTTAATAAAACCTGTACTATCGTGCTTCTTTCTGGATTGTAAGCTCGTGAATTTTTAAAAGATAAACAAGGAAATCATGTGTAATGTGTATAAGATGATAAACGTTTCCTACTGTTATCAAATCAATAGTTAAGTGCGAAGATATGTGATGGCTTCGGCTTACTGTTTCATCGTCGATTTGTATGAAACATTTGTGCCTTTGATTTGAAAACTCGTCGATGAGTTAGGGTTTGACTAAGCTTAGATGTTGATGTGCTCGTTAATAATTTTCGGCATCCACTAGTATGGTGACTTTGTTTAGCTCTATCCCTACAGACATTGTAGTGTCTTAAACTTTCAGGATGATATTTGAAATCTATCTATCCGACCTACAGTAATGATTTTGATGAAATTATACTTTGTTTGTTTATTATTAGTAAAAGAAAGTCTTTGGAATAGATAACAGAGTATGATCTAAAATCGATTTACAGGAATAATTTACAGTTTAATAAATGTACTATGCTGTGTATGAAAAAGAACAAGGATGAGATGTGTTTGTTATCCAAAATTAGAGTTTAGGGTTTTGTAAAATGACTATAACAATTGCATAACTAAGCATGAATTTCTATTGCAACTGCTTCAAACATTTATAGATTCGATAACTATATAAACAGTGTTCTTTGATAATAGGCATATGAAAAACGAAATGCAAAGAGCAGAATGATTTCTTTATCTAATATAAACTCTGTTTTTTTTTCTATGAAATAGATTTACTGTTTGATGAAAAGAATGGAAATAAGAATAGTACTGTGAGTAAGACACAGTAGATAATGCTTATTAATATTTAGTAGATAATTTAATAGAAAATTTGAAATAGTATTTCCATCACTATGGCAGTTTGCCTATCATATCTTATCTATCTTAATCTGTTTCTGTATTGGAGTAGGATGTTGTTCCTTTTTGCATGGGGAAAAATACATAAACCATTTTATTCAATCATTTCAAATTTATACAGAATTATTAACTCACACAGGAACGGAAAAACTTATAAAATAAACAATGAAAGTTTAATAAACAGCAGAACTTTAAGCATACAAAATATAGATAACAAAATTCAAAATAAAACAGTTAAGACAATAGAACCTGTAACTGACGATAGGACCAACAAACACACAAGGAGGCCTGTTCCTCCCAACCTGTTTCAGAAGAAGCAGCTCAACTGCTGACTTCTAATGAACCCCCGATCCTGCTTACTGATCCAGTAAGTGGGTGGAATCTGTGTAGAAGCAAGGCACTCAAAAATACCTTCTCCACTCGGTACCAACCTCCTGAAACAAATTCCTTCTCCACTTAGCATCAAACTCCTGAACTCAATAAGAGTTTGGCAGACTCACAACATGATCAACAACAGCATATCCCCTCATCAAATCTCTTGGGTGCAAACACAGCAAAACCCTAAGGTAAATTTCCTTGTCAGGAAAAGTGATGAAACTCAGTTCAATATTTGATGGCTATTATATACACTGCCTAGGTCTTTTAGTGGTCAGTTTGGAATAAATGAGCCTCAAGCTCCAATCCCATCTTTCAGGGCACTATGACCACATTTCAAGGGAGTTGTCCCATACCAACAACTAGTTAGTTGCATCATGATGCTGCCACTTGTCCATTGCCTTCTACCCCAGATTCCATTCCACCTAGTGGATCAGTAACCACTCTTTCAACAGTCCTCTTAGGTGTTTGTCTCCTATTTTATTTATTAAATAATAATATATTGTGCAAATTACAGTCATCCTTGGACACCTGTCCAATACAAACTTTAAAATAAAAGTTATCATAATGTTTCTAAACATAAAATGTTTTCCAGCTTAAAGGGTATGTTACAAACACCCCCTCTTAAGCTCAACATTGTCCTCGATGTTGTTTATTCATCATCAAGTTCCTCATGGAACAGAACTGGATATGTTGCTCGCATAGTACTTTCCAGTTCCCAAGTAGCTTCATCAGGGCTAAGGTGCTTCCATTGCACCTTTACCTGCCCTATGGTGCGATTCCAAAGCATAATTTCCTTCCAGTCTAGAATACAGTCCGGTTCCACCTGAAAATCTCCTTCGGGTTCCATCTATATGTCATTCCAATTCAACACATGAGTAGCATCATGCACATACTTCTTTAAAATAGAAACATGAAAAACATTGTGGATTTTTAAATCGTATGGCAATGCCAATTGATATGCAACAGCTCCTATCCTTGATAGGATTTCAAATGGTCCACAATACATCAGTGCTAATTTAGCACAACTCCCAAGCTTCAAAGAACTTTTCTTGGGATTTACCTTTATGAAAACATGGTCTCCTACCTGGAATTCTCTTTCTGTCCGTTTCAAATCAACATAGATTTTCTGTCGATCTTGGGCAACTTTTAAGTTACCTTGAACCTGTTTCACGGTTAGCTCCATTTCTTTCAATAGATCTGGTCCTAACATCAACCTATCTATAGGATTATCCCATGAAATTGGAGTACAACATTTTCTTCCATACAAAATTTCAAATGGACTTAACTTAGCAGATGCTTGATAATTATTATTGTAGGCAAATTCTACTAAGTGCAAGTAATCTTTCCACTTAGATGGCTGATCTTTAACATATAATCTCAACATATTTTCCAAAATATGATTTACTTTTTCTGTTTGACCATTAGTTTGTGGGTGGAAAGAAGTACTAATTTCAACTTAGTATTTAATCCTTTAAATAGTGCTGTCCAAAAGTTACCAGTAAACTTAGAGTCTCGGTCTGAAATAATTACCTTTGGAATTCCATGCAAGCGAAAAAATTGCTTCTTGAAAATATCTGCAATGTTAGAAACCTTGAAAGTAGTTTTAACAGGAATAAAATGAGCAGCTTTGCTAAGTTTATCAACCACAACCATAATTGAGTCATTCTACTTCTGATTTTTAGGCAAACCTGCAATAAAGTTAATGCTTATGATCTCCCATTTCCATTCTGGAATTGGTAAGGGCTGCAATAGCCTAGCTGGATGTTGATGTTCAGCTTTAATAGTCTGACAGTCAAAGCATCTAGCTATATATTCAACATCTTCACTCTTCATGTTAGGCCAAAAGTACTCCTTTCTTAGCAGCTCTTTACTTGTAAGGCAGAAATCTTCCTTACTGAAATCTGCATATGAATTCCTTTCACTGTTTCTGAATTACCTTCAATTTTGACCATGGATGTTTGATGGTCCGCTTGACGATTCTCCAATGCTTCATTTATCCTGGGCATTTCTCTTGCGATGTCTCCAACTGTAGGTTCTACTTGCATAGTATGTATGTTGTTGGTTGTCCTCTTGTTGCATGGGCAATCTGCTCTGTTATGTGGTCCGCCACATTCATAGCACTTTATGTGTCCCTTCTGCTCAGTGTACCTGTTGTTATTATTATTGCTATGATTATTTGGTACATTCCTTGCAGTAGTGGTGTTCTGAGATGTATTATTCCGATAATTATTAGGAAAAATTCTGTTATTAAAGTTTTTCTTAAAAGCTCCAGCATTCTAATTGAAGTTCTTCTTTTTTTTAGTCATACTGATTAGTTTTATTGTTCTTCCAGCCAGTTGTTCCTTCTCTTTTTCTGTTTTGGTAAAAACAAAAATTTTCCTTCCTCATGGCCTCTTCCAAAGTGGAAGAATTATCATACTCAATACGATCTTTTATATTAAACGGTAAACAACTGAGAAACCTTTGCACTTTAGGCTCTTCCTCGACCATGTAGGGTACGTACCTCAGCAAGCTAAGGAATTTGCTGCATAGTTCTTTCATGTTCATTGTACCCAACTTTAAGTCGTAAAACTCCTTCGATTTATCCTCAAAATACTGTTCAGACAAGAACTTCTTTTTAAACAAACTTTTAAACATAGTCCAAGTTACTTCATTTTATTTTATGCTCTTGATTCTTTTAAGATCCCGCCACCAGATATCTGCCTTTCCGGTCAGATTGTAAATAGCCATCTTGGCTTTCAGTTGAGAAGATTAGTCATAAATATTAAAGTACTTTTTCATCCCTAACAACCAAGCTTCCGCTGTCTCACCCTTCTCACTTTCGCCATTAAAAGTAGGTGGCTTAATCTTTTTAAATTCACTAGTAATCTGTTCATGATGCTTATGTTTTCTCTTTTTAGAGCAGCACTCACTGTTGCTGCTGTCATAATTTACATCATCATTACCTGAATCAAACTTAGAAGATGAGTGACTGTTCCTTTTATCATTTCTTGTTTTCTTATGCTTATGTTGGTGAGACATTATTTCAGAATCAGCTCTAAATTCGGATTTTCTGCCTCTTTCATCACTGTGACAGTTTCCTTTTAAATTATGCTGTAACTCTTCCTGTGCCTTTAGGATTCATTCATTTTCTTCTTTAACATCTTTTAACTCAGATTTTAAATCCTGCACAGTTCGTAAATTTCAGAAGACTGGTTGTTTAACTCAATGTAAATTCCTTCTGTGTTATTATGATTAATTCGTTCATTACGAGGAGATCTGTCCTCTACTGATTCCTCTGGTATTTCCCTAACTGCAATTAAAAGTAAATCTGTTCTGTGCAAAAAATGAAATTAAATTGTAAAAGTTAGTAACATAACTTTCTGATTTATTTTTCTGTTTGCGCGCATGAGCCTCATTTAGGCCTAGAGTTTGAACTTGCGCTCTGATACCACATGTAACATCCCAAAAATCACAAAATAAAAAAAATTGATATTGCCTATTTTATAAGATAAATGTTGTCTGCGGAATATTAATTAATGTCCAGTAGATGATAACCACTTCACAAAAATGTTGTCTTTAAATTTAAACCTCAAAATGTACTTTGTTGTAAGTAAGATGTGACAGAACAATGTTTGTTTCGTTATATGTAAGGATCTGGTAATAATACTAATGAATTTGTTTGCATAATTCTGAAGGGGTTCCTACCGGGTGCCCTTGGGTTTACTTAGCTTTAATAGCTAAAGCATTCGAGTCTTTCTTCGCAGATCTACAGGTAAGGTAAAAGCGTAATACCAGTATTTCAAGACAAGTTACAAACTATAACTAGTCATTTCTGTTTTAAGGTAAATGTATATGCTGTCATGCAGGAAGACGTCAATGGTAAGTAGATTTGGTTTATATTTATCAATCTGTATTATTCTTACCCTGACACTCGTGAGTGTAGCTAGATATATTTTTCCAATATATTTCTGATGTAATTAAGTTGTCAGTCATTAATAAAATCGTCGTGTAAGATTCTACAATCTAGTTGTTTGCGACAAGCATGTGATAATGTTTAACAAGATGCAGCTGTATGGTAAAGATAACATTGCTATAATAAAAGGGTGTGATAACAAAGGTCCTGGGCAGCTTACAATACAAATTTTACATACTTAAATCATATATGCTCCAAATACTTTTCAATTATATAATAGTTTGCTGTGAGAATAAAGACCCATTTGATTTGTTATAATGCTTATATGAAATACTTTGCAAGGGATATATTGCCTAGCTATTTCAACTAGAGACTTAGTGCTATATGCATCTATTCTTGAGAAAATTAACATTTACATTACCCTATATGCATATTTATGCAAATAATTAATCAACACAGGACTTTCATCATGTGCGCCCTAAGCAAAATGGGGACTTAGCACTAAAATGCGTAAGTTGTAACATTATTATGATATGGTATGAAACTCAATTCCTATCGTGGCTATATGAAATCCAACATAGGTTTGGGAAACTATAGAATATAGTGATTGCCATATATAAGTGGTTATGTGAAATGCAATTGAATCATAACATACATAAAACCTGGGGTTATAAATCATTACAACTGTAATGCAATACTTAATAGTGATAGTTGTGATCATTTAAGTAATAACTTCGATCTAAAGTGTAATAAATGTGGTTTGTAGGTAATGTCTGGCAAGTGATACGCAAAAGATTCAGTATTTAATGGAAACTCTGTGTGATGAGTGTGCTATGCCTTGTTGGCTCCAAGGTAGGTTTGGCTCCACGTGAAGAAATGGTAAGAACTGTGGGAAAATGGCGAGCTGTTTGTTTCTCCACGGTGATATGCCAATCCATTTGGACTTGCTACTTATGACAGCATTTAATGGTAGGTGACCATAACTCTTGATGGGTATTGGCACGTCTTGGCTGGAAATTTCTAATCCGTTGATATTCGTTTGTATTGATCTTGGAAATCTCGAACCCTAGTTCATTCACTATGCCTTGATGCATGTTGGTTTCACATTCGTTCGAAATTTTGTTTTCGGGGAAGAGAGGCCGACAGGCCGCTAGTTCACAGGGTTTGTTCTTGGTTCGAATCTTTTGGTGTTCTCTGCAACTATGCTCCTTCAGTGTTTTTAATGGTCGAAGTCTGTTACAAAATTTGTATGGTTCAACTAAGAGAATAGATGACGAAGCCCTATGGCTACCAATGTATAACCAGTTAGGGTTTGTTGTTGGTATAAGACTTTGAAATCTGAGTTGGAGTGACTGCGTGTTTCTTTAGTCATAACAGTCGGATGTTGGAAGCATTGTCGAACCAAATCCTTGTTCTCACGAAGGTATTACTTAATGTTGTTATGTATATTATTGTTTAATGTTTCCAATTTGTTTTGTATAACCTTCGTCTTTTGAAGTGTCATAACCATATTGTAGTTTTTGTGGCAGGAGCTGTCGTTGTCATAGGGTTTACCAAGTTCAAGCTTAAGGAAGTTGTGGATTCGTTCAACTGGTAAGCCCCGGTGGCAATCCCATGTGTAGGTTGTCCTTGCAGAAATGGTCATCGATGATGTTGAACCGTTTTGTGGTCAATGAAAAAGAGTCTTCAATACTATGTTTTAAGTTTGGGTTAAACTGTAATGTTCTGCTACTGGAAAGGGTTTTTAACTCTATCGAAACATCAATGAATAAAATGTTTAAGGGTTGATTTTGTTGTAATTGTCTTGTTGTGTCATCCAGCTTGACCCATGAATAAATCTTATGATTTCGTTTTTATTGAAGGATGAAAAGATCTAGATAATAACAGGTCTTCTGTGTTTGTCTTAGATGTGAAACAATTATTAATGTGCAAACTAGGTTTTGTACTGTTATTCTATCTCAAACAATGGATAGATATTTTACAACTACAGAATACTTTCAGTTCTATGCGTAGTTCAAGGTTTTTGGGCCTTGACCCATGAACGAAATCTGTCATTCGTCAATTCAAGAAATGGAAATAGTTTGTATTTGATAGTCTCTTTGAAAAATGGAAATGCTTATGCAACTAGGTTCTTAATCAAACCTGTACTATCGTGCTTCTTTCTGGATTGTAAGCTCATGAATTTTTAAAAGATAAACAATGAAATCGTGTGTAATGTGTATAAGATGATAAACGTTGCCTACTGTTATCAAATCAATAGTTAAGTGTGAAGATATGTGATGGCTTCGGCCTACTATGTTGTCGTCGATTTGTATGAAACGTTTGTGCCTTTGATTTGAAAACTCGTCGATGAGTTAGGGTTTGACTAAGCTTAGATGTTGATGTGCTCATTAATAATATTCGACATCCACTAGTATGGTGACTTTGTTTAGCTCTGTCCCTACAGACATTGTAATGTCTTAAACTTTCAAGATGATATTTGAAATCTATCTATCCGACCTACAGTAATGAGTTTGATGGAATTATACTTGGTTTGTTTATTATTAGTAAAAGAAAGTCTTTGGAATAGATAGCAGAGTATGATCTAAAATCGATTTACAGGAATAATTTACAGTTTAATAAATATACTATGATGTGTATGAAAAAGAACAAGGATGAGATGTGTTTGTTATCCAAAATTAGAGTTTAGGGTTTTGTAAAATGAATATAACAATTGCATAACTAAGCATGAATTTCTATTGCAGCCGCCTCAAACATTTATAGATTTGATAACTATTTAAATAGTGTTCTTTGATAATAGGTATATGAAAAACGAAATGCAAAGAGCAAAATGATTTCTTTATCTAATATAAACTCTGTTTTTTTTCTATGAAATAGATTTACTGTTTGATGAAAATAATGGAAATAAGAATAGTACTGTGAGTAAGACACAGTAGATAATGCTTATTAATATTTAGTAGATAATTTAACAGAACATTTGAAATAGTACTCCCATCACTATGGAAGTTTTTCTATCATATCTTATCTATCTTAATCTGTTTCTGTACTGGAGTACGATGTTGTTCCTTTTTGTATGGGGAAAAATACATAAACCATTTTATTCAATCATTTCAAATTTATACAGAATTATTCACTCACACAGGAACTGAAAAAACTTATAAAATAAACAATGAAAGTTTAATAAACAACAGAACTGTAAGCATACAAAATATAGATAACATAATTCAAAATAAAACAGATAAGACAATAGAACCTGTAACTGATGATAGGGCCGACAAACACCCAAGGAGGCCTTTTCCTCCCAACCTATTTGAGAAGAAGCAGCTCAACTGCTGACTTCTAATGAACTCCCGAGCTTGCTTACTGATCCAGTAAGTGGGTGGAATCTATGTAGAAGCAAGGCACTCAAAAATACCTTCTCCATTCGGTATGAACCTCCTAAAACAAATGCCTTCTCCACTCAGCATCAAAGTCCTGAACTCAATAAGAGTTTGGCAGACTCACAACATGATCAACAACAGCATATCCCCTCATCAAATCTCTTGGGTGCAAACACAGCAAAACCCCAAGATAAATTTCCTCGTCAGGAAAAGTGATGAACCTCTATTCAATATTTGATGGCTATTATATAGACTGCCTAGGTCTTTTAGTGGTCAGTTTGGAATAAATGAACCTCAAGCTCCAATCCCATCTCTCAAGGCACTATGACCACATTTCAAGGGACTTGTCCCATACCAACAGCTAGTTATTTGCATCATGATGCTGCCACTTGTCCATTGCCTTCTACCCCATATTCCATTCCACCTAGTGGATCAGTAACCACTCTTTCAAAAGTGCTCTTAGGTGTTTGTCTCCTATTTTATTTATTAAATAACAATATATTGTGCAAATTATAGTCATGCTTGGACACCTGTCCAATACAAACTTTACAATAAAATTTATCAGAATGTTTCTAAACATAAAATGTTTTCCAGCTTAAAGGGTATGTTACAGCTCCTCAAGTAGGAGTCTGTAATAAACTAGCTAATACCAATACACCATGACATGAGGCTCGGGAAAATAACAGGATTGATTGACAAGTAGATTGATTTCTTAGTGAGAGAAGAAAATGACTGTGAAAATGGGTGTTTACATCTCAACAATTACAACACAACCAACCAATCAAAGGTATGTTGGGTAATGGGATTAATTTTCACAGGTATGGAAAGGAAACCACCCAAGTAACACATGAAATTATCAAACAATGATAACAATAACCATACAGATATAAAAATGTCTTAGGTAATTCAAATTCACCTTAGGAACTAAGAGGGACACCCCAAGCAATGCACAATCAACCGTACAATATAAATTCTCCCTAGGCACTCAAATAAATTCCCAAAGAAATACCAAGGTGACCCTAGGATAGATAGAAACTTCCTAGGTATAGATAAAAATGCCACAGGAAATTGAAATTAATTTATGCCAATGATAAAATAATTCTAGGTAGAACAAACGCATCCTTGGTACAAAGAAAAATGCTCAACAATTATAATAAATGTCTAACCAACTATAAAAATTATCAACAAGGTTTTACATCCATGGTAATGCAGGATGGAAGCTTATGATTATTTATTACAATCTTCAACACTTTTCAAACCCACTACAAGTCATGCCATTTGTTCCTTGAAGTGCATAAAACCATAGGAGAGGTAAAAGGTTGAGCAAGGAGGCGAGGAAAGAGATAACACATAGAAAAGAGAATAATTTCACCTAATAATGTATGAAAATGCCAAGAATGCACAATTTGAAATATAATTAAAATTAGAAATTCACTAAGTAATTGCACTAGTCAATTAACAATGAGAATGCATCCTACACAGGAGGTTTACTAGTTGTTGGATCCTTTATCAAACCAAACCACAACTCAACAATGCATTAATCAACTATGGCTTAAAAAAACTCCATTCCCTCACTATTTACAGTCATTGGTAGCCATTAATTAAACAGACGACCTCTCAACCACTCAGTAAACAAATGAATGCTGAGAAAAAATCTAACGTGCATTAAAATTGCATATAAAACATTATTTACCCTAGAAACCCAAACAAGAAAACCAGCATTCGATTGTAGCTCATCTCTCCATTTTAAAAACTTCATTTACAATTCAATGGGATCTCTGGTATCCTTCTCTCCTCAATAACTAGTAGGAAAAAATCCCCTTTACAATGAAAGTTACTATGATAAATAGGAGAGCCTGCAGGTAGTGGGAAATCCAAGTAACTAACTTTTTTGTTCCCATTCCCCTCTCCAATTTTCTTTTCCTTTCATTTAATTAGTGCACTGTTGTTATCTTTTTTCTTATTCAACACTACATTTTACCGCCTTTCATTTATGCTATAACCTTATTACATTGCCTAGCTAAGTCTTAGAACCAAGCTTTTGTTCATATCCATTTTCATATCACACCTCCCAATTGAAAGGATTTTTGGTCTCCATAAGCTTAGAGAACCAATTGGATCAATGTACCTTACGTCTAATTCTATGGAACATGGTATTAACTTTGGATCTTAACTATAGCTTTGACTCTGGTTCTATTTCCTTCTTTATTCTCTAGCTACTAACTCTAGTTGTGGCTATGGCTCTAGATTTGGTCCTTAGCTCTCTTGTCCATGCATTGCAGACATATGTTCATTGACTCTAAAGACTTAGCAATATCTTACCTGAACAGAATTCACTCCCACCTTTATCATGCAATTATTTTCATTCTCAATCTTGAATATATTTCATCTTAGCGATCGAAGAAGCCAAGTAAAATTATGGTATCTTTATGAAGTGCGATCCCATCAAGTTATTCCATCATGCATCAATTCCTCATGACGATGTGTTGGTTTCTCTCTACTACCATAAGAATTTGCTTCTTGTCATTGAAGAAACTCTATATTTATTCCCATGCTTTTACATCACTTCATCTCTATAGTAATGTTCTCCAGACAACATCCTTCATATGAAAACACAAACTCCATGAAGTTTCCATCATCTAGTTTTATTTGTTGAATGTCATCGAGTTCCAAGGAACCCCCAAGGTCACTAACTTCCATGCACCAATATTTGATACATCTTCAAGAATGGAATCTTCCTTTGGAAGAATGTGGGACACATTAGGATAGAAGTTCCTCTTGATGTTGGCATCAACCTACTATCCTCTTCAATGGTGATGCTGACTCTTGCAGTCCTACAACTCCTTAGATATACTTTTGTCTTTAAGATGGCGTTATTCCTCCAACAACTCCCATTAGATTTTTCCTTTCAAAGACAAAATATAATGGGAACCCTTACTAAAAATTATGGTTAAATATGGATGGGGAAGAGCTGAGCTTGGGATCAAAGTTGGTAGTTTTGACCTCACATCTTGTTAGGTTAAGCTTATTTAATAGATGGGATCAATTCCATATCTTAAACTTTCTTAGTTTAGTTGTCCTTTCTCGATTTCCTTCATTGAGATATTGCGTGACTAGATTAATTCTCAAGCTTTGTAGTCTTGGAGTTAAAATTTTCTTGAGCTTCATCAAACTTCGCATATCAAGAAATCTATAAGTGATCCATCAATTTAATTTCCAACGATAATACTCCAAACACATATCTCCCAACATGATCCATCAGATACCTTGTATTAGGAATATCTCATCAGATATCTTATATACTCCAAACACCTATCGCCCAACAAGATCCATCAGATACCTTGTATCAGGACTATCTCATCAGATATCTCATTAAGTATCACATTCACAAAACCCTAATAAATCCTTTCATGACAATGCTTTGCTTGATGTCTACCATTGGGATAACTATCCAGACCCTCCATTTGGGATAACCCCAACATGCAAAATTTCAATCTCGTATCTTTGGCTATCAGTTGTCCCACATTAGGTTTTTCAATAACAACGTTGATATGAATTACCAAAATTTATTTCCCTATACTAGGAACATGATATCATTTTGTCTTATCGGGATGCATTTTGATACACCTTTTACAAATCCCAAATGGGCATCTCCTAAAACTTCCCTATCAGGTACATGCCTCATCGGGACACCCTGTGATACACCTTATTCGACCTCGATAGGCGTCTCTCGAAACCACTATATTGGACTTGCTTTGTTAGGATATCTTCCTATACACATTTTTTGAATCTCTGATGAGCATTTCCAATAAAGGTCTATATCAGACTTATCTTATCGATATTTTCACATCGAAGTCACGATCATGTTCCATCGAATATTTTTCCAAAAATTCCTACCCGAGAAGGCTCATATCAGACCCCTACCCATTAGACATAGCTATTCATTTCAACTCGAAATCGTGGGTGTTGCACCATGCACTCTCCTCCTATTACCACTGACTATTCATCCCTAATATCCGTTCGCTGATAAAGTATTGGATCTCCTAATTGAACTTACAAAAATAACCATTGCAAAAAACCCAATTCTGGTGATCCCAGGAAAATATAACATGTAATGCGCTA
Organism: Larix kaempferi; assembly: GCA_027924585.1. Taxonomy (NCBI): domain Eukaryota; kingdom Viridiplantae; phylum Streptophyta; class Pinopsida; order Pinales; family Pinaceae; genus Larix; species Larix kaempferi. The sequence continues at coordinate 21,019,018 of BSBM01000753.1, forward strand.
TATCCTAGAGAATTAATAGATGTGATAACTTGCATGTGACATAAGACCTTCCATAAACTCATCCTCATCATGACATTAATTACAGAATATTGCAAACCTTGGGACAATACAGGGAGTAAATTAACATAGATATTTACCAATTTAACTGGTTGAGAAAGCTTACATCGCACTGTTACCTCCTCACTTTATTCATTCTTGAACTTACAAACCAACTTTATCCTTTTGTTTTCATTTTGTATACTGGTAGTAGAATATTTGATTCTTGTTGCTACATAGGTTTTTTCACATTCAAAATGTTGAAGGAATAAGTCCGTAGGGAAGCTACTCAGACTCATAGGTGGAATAAATCCCTAATCTGTTGAAGGATGCACAAGCAATGCTATTAACTAATACGAGTCATCTCACCGGCTTCTAGGATCATCCCAATTGGGATGAAATGTACCATATGTTTTCCCAAGGAAATTTTTCCTAAGATGATGAATATTTGTCAATATATAGAAATTAAGAAGAGTGACCCTTTTACAATGATACCAAACCGGCGATCATGCATTATAATGATGCAATGAGGTGGATATTCAACCACATCAACTTGGGGTTTGAAAATTAGTATCTGAGGAAGGATTTCATATAGCTTCCCTAAAATTAGAGGATTTTCTATAGATGTATAAGTTAAAGAATCCTCACGTGTTGCTGAACAAGACATTTGTCGACAAGTTTCAAGAGGATAATTCCAAGCCAATTTTAGTAATTAAAGAATGATGGACTGAAGGTAGGTTTTTCACAAAAAATAAAACCACAACTATGTTGTCTAGTACTTTAGACATTCATAGATATTTCTCATGGCCATGATTTTTTGACTGTATGGATAAGAGGGGTCTTCACATTTTAGATTCGATTGGATACCTATAGTGCATCATGTAGCAAAAGTAGGGAATATATTCAATTGGGTAAACATATTATCGCCAAACATCCTGAAGGTCTCGAGAGATACCAAAGAGGTAGAAAGAACCAAAGATCCTGAAATTTTCATGTATGCCTTCCTAATTGACTATGTTTGTTCTACAAACACTTTTCCCCAAATTGGTTGGGACTAGAATCCTAGTTTACCTCTTGTTGAGATTTATTATGAAAAAATGTGGGATTATAATTTTAGAATCCACTTGTATTACATTTGTGATCATTTCCTTTCCTTCTTATATAATATTATCTTCAACAAAGGTGCTCTGAGGCTATCTGATGAATCCATAGTGACTTTGCAAATAATTGGTGACAGATACATCCAATATTTTTTCACCTATATTAGGGTTTTTGACATATCGGTTTCCCCTCATCTATTTCCTAGATATGTCCCTAATAAGATATTCCTCAGGGAGATCACCTACCAAACTATAATCAAAGGAATTGTTCCATTTTTGTCAGCTCTGTCAAAGAGAGCATGGAGAAATTTCCTTGTTAAAGTAGGATTATATACTTTGACAAATTCCCCTTATTCTAGAAAATAGACCTCTTCCCTTAAAGAACTCAACCTCTATTATGTTGGGATATATTACCCATCTAGACATTAGGCATTAAGCATTTTGTTTGTTTTCCTAGTGCATAGACACCCTAGATGACTTCCTAGTGAAGAGCTCTCATCATTGTGATTATCATTGGCTATTGATTTGTCATCTTTCGCCTCATTATCCATTGATGCATGATTTTTGGGACATGTTGAGTCAATTTCCTAAATTTTAGGGGCATCCTTAAATTTAGGGATCTTGAGCACCTTCCTTGATTTCATCACCAAATACCACTAATAGTTAACTCACTCATGCACCCTTCCTTAGATTCTCTCATTCCTATTTTGATCCTAATGCGCCCTCTTGGTCTACCTATTGTCAGTTAACTTACTAATGTGCCCTCCAAGCCACCTACCATTAGTTAAACTGCATTTCATCACAATTTCAACTGATGCTAATGTCTAGTGATGTGAATCTTCCAAGATAATCCTACCACATGTATGGATTCCAAATTTCTTCTAAGGCTGACAAATTTTTCTATTGAGGATGTATTATAAATTTATATACACTACTGAATAATCGAAGCATGGAGAGTATTCCAATTGAGTTATAATTCTCTTGTGTTCTATCACATCTTTTCTTCTCTATTTTCCTATGCATCTATGTGAAATTAAGTGAGTATTAATTTTGTCTCTAGATCAGTTGTGCAAAATTTTACATGGTATCAGATCTTTGTTGAGCAAAGTAGTCTTCAGAGTGTTTCCAAAGTGTTTTTTTGCAGGTACAACTTCTATGGATTCAAGTCAATGCCTTCTTGTGATTATCTAGTTGCTTCTAGAATTGCACCATAAGTGGAGGAGGGTTCACATGTTTCCTGGGGAAATTGCCTCCAATCATTTTTTTCCTGCCTAGGTGTGATGTACTCTGAAAAGTGCAAACTGTTAACGCATGCACCCTTTGCAGGTACAACATCAATGGCTTCAAGATCAGTTCCTCCTCTCTCTCCATTCAACTACTTTGAGTTGAAATTGAAGATGATTGAGTATATGAAGAGCGATGATCTTTTTGATATCTCTATTGGAATTGTGAGTGAGCCTAAATCATATGAAGAGAAGTGTGCTTGGATAAATGACTATGATAGAGCCTATGGACAAATCTGTCTTTCTATATCTCCTAGTATGCACTACCACATTGATATTGTTGAATACCCAAGTGACCTATGGACCAACTTGGATAGAGAATTTGGAAACTAGAAGAAAGAGGTTCATGCTATCCATTTGGAGAGAGAACCTAGTGACACCTTCTCATGTGTTCTTCCTAATGTATCTTTTTCCTCCACCTCTCATGAAGTTGTTCAATATGAAGAATAAATTGCAGATCCGATTGCTCCAGTTTCTGTTGATAACATTCTCTTTGATTCAATAGCTTCCTATGCATCTCATGAAGATGCTATTGAGTAGATATCCTCTTATTTTGTTGCCCTACAAGTTGAAGTGAAAAATTATTTCTCTCCTTCCCATGAAGTTGATCCAAAAGAAGAAGGTTTGACTAATGTAACTAAGGAACTCATCTATTTTTGTCTCCATTCATTGTTCTCCTATCATTCTTCAAGTTTTGACCTTGAGGATGATAAGTTAGTTATTAATGATCATGTGCATAATTCACAAGTTGATGGTGTGCAACATGCTGATCAATTGGATGATTTGAAGGCTAGATCAGGTTCCAAGAGTGCTCCATTTTCACTCATTGTTTGTAATCACATGCTTTCTACCTATTCCTACATATTGACTAGCACCTTTCCTCAAAGTTTCACTGAAGATGGAGACATTGCCATAACATTGGAACACTTGGGAATTTTGTTCCACATTCTTGGAGATAATATCACTTTGTTTGGTTGAAAGTTGAAGTTTCAAGAAATTCCCACACATTCATATTTCCCACCATTAGATTCAGAAAAGACTCCTAAACCCCCAAGTACACTAGTTGACAAACCCATGGTTTTCGAAACTATGTCACTTGTTTCAGTTGCATTTCAGTATTTCATATATTTCAGTGGTTGGAATTCCATCACATTGGCTCTGTTTGGATTGATATTCCACATGTTTGGACCTGATATCACCTTTTTTGGTTTGAATTTCGAGGTTACACAGTCTAAAGACCCTACAATTTCTCTCAATTATCAGTGCAATTCAGCTACACCATCTTTTCTTTCTTTGATCCTACTTGCTCATGGAGGCACTTCACCATTGATGTTTGTTTCTCCAAATGGGTCCTATTTTGTTGTTTCAGAGCCTCATAATAATATTTGTGAAATTAGGAAGGCAATCAATCAGTTTGAAAGGAAGATACATGGCTACATTGTCCATTATGCATTTGCACATGTTACTGATCCCGATGAGTCCATTGATGCATTTTGGATAGGAGAGTGCACATATCTCTTTTCCATATTTTATTATTTTTTCAGATCTGATTATGTATGTGTTCATATCAATAATCATTCATATGATTCTCCTCCTTCAACAAAATTTGAGTTCAAAGGGACCCCTACACTTGTTTTTTGGCTACACTACATTGAAAAATCGACGCATGATCAAGGAATCCACAACATATTCACCAAGTCTCTCACCAAGAAGTAGTATATTCATCTCATTCAAGTAAAGAAGAATACACTGTGAGGACCTTTTGTATTTCTGTGTCATGTCCTTTTTTGAGGGGAGGTTTTGTTTCCACTGGGTTTTCCTGCTTTCCTTGGTTAATAAGGACAAATAAAAACTTTTTGTAAAGGGTGAACTTTGGTATTTGTTACTAGGGACCTATTTTGATTTTCCTCACATAATTCAGGCTTCAAGGGGGTTTTGGGTATATATTACCCATCTAGACATTAGGCATTAAACATTTTTTGTTTTCCTAATGCATAGAAACCCTAGTTGACTTCCTAGTGCATTGTTCTCATCATTGTGATTATCATCGACTACTAATTTGTCATCTTTAGCCTCATTACCCATTGCTGCATGATTTTTGGGACATGTTGAGTTAGTTTCCTAAAATTTAGGGGCCTGCTTAAATTTAGGGATCCTAAGCACCTTCATCGATTTCATCACTGAATACCACTAATAGTTAACTCACTCATGAGCCCTTCCTGAGATTCTCTCTTTTCTATTTTGAGACTAGAACTCCCTAATGCACCCTCTTAGTCTACCTACTGTAATTTTACTAACTAGTGCACCCTCCAATCCACCTACCATCAGTTAAATTGCATTTTATCGTATTTGCAACTGATGCTCTTGTCTAGTAATGTGAATCTTCCAAGATAAGCCTACCACATGTATGGATTCCAAATTCCTCCTAAGGCTCACAAATTTATCTATTGAGGATGTATTATAAATGTTTACAAAGTTCTAAATAATAGAAGCATGGAGAGTATTCCAATTGAGTTCTAATTCTCTTTTGTTCTTGTTGGAAGGCGGGTTTGGATGAGTTAGTTGCGCAGCATGGCAGATGTTGCGTAAGGTCAAAGATGTCGTGCAAGGAGGAAAACCGCACACAAGTCGGAAATTATATTACTTTATGTATTTTTGGGTCATTTTGGACTACATTGTGCGGGTTAGGGTCATTCTTTTGTAGATCTTGTTAAGAAGTAGTTAGGCGGTTGTCTAAGTGGACCATGAATGCAAAGGAGAAAGCTTATAAATAGATGTAGCATTGCAAGTGTTAGGATCATCCTTATCATGATCATAGAAGAAGACAGCATGTTTTGTATCGGATATTGATCTTGGTCTTTTGAATCTGGGTATGCGACAGAAGAACTGTGTTGATGTGTCTATATTTTGTTGCGAAGGTTAATATGACATGACAGAGCTTGAGCAGAATCATTGTGTCTTTTCCTGTTTTCCTATTATGAATGTGATATGTTATATGAATTTGTGAATGATGTGATGTTTCCCTTCTCTAATTGATATTATACTGTTAGATCTATTTGTGCATTAATGGTTTTGTTGATAATGAGATCTGTTGAATGGTGATGAAATTATGTTTGATGCATAAGTTGAATAGTTAGATATGTTAAATAATGTTGCGCTAAGTCAATAAGTAGATGCACATGGTCCTCCTTCATTCAACAGAAATGTGGTTCCATCAGCTCTCCCTCGAACATCTCGGGTGAGACTTCATCTTCTCCACAAGTGTTGTTGGACAGGGTAAAACCTGTCTGGGCCGATGCTCAAGGAGATCGCAGTGGTTTGGGTGTCGACATAGTGAGGAATCCCTATCGACTAGGTTTGTGTCAAAAAATGGTTCTGTTTCCGGTACCTTAGTGCGAACAGGAGGGAGGACATATTGTGGCATCCAAAGAAACTGAAAATTCAAGATTGGTTCGACCAAAAGTTGCGATAGTTTGCTGAGAAAGAGAATCAGAACCCTGGACTGACGATGGATAGATGGATGGAAAGGTATATACATGATGGTCCACACCAGTATTTTTTTTGTGAATTCCTGATCATCTTGTATGAGTGGTTAGCGCAATTGACCTTTCGCAAGGTAAATTTCCAAGGTGGTGAGCCAACATCCTGGACCCCAAAATTGATCCAGGAGTTGAAGAAGGTAGACAACAGAGCATTGTGGGATGTTGAAGTCTGGCTTGACAGTATATTGGAGGGCTATATTACCGAGTTTGCAGTCGACATAATGAAATCTTATAGCGAAGCTGAAAGGGAATTCTTCAACGTACCGAGGGTCAGGTTCTTGTTGTCGTTGCAATTGTCCATTAATATGCTTATCTATGAAAAGGGCATACTGAAGATGAACCTCGAGTAAAAGAACCCTGGTGGGTGGAGGCTGTGGATACCGTGAAGGAAGGGGGAGGCGAATGGAATAATGTGGGAGGCAAATGGAATAACGCGGGAGGCGAATGGAATAACGCGAGAGGCAAATGGAATAACGCGGGGTAGATGGGTGCAAGTTACGATGAGACTGTAAGGGAAGCCGAGGAAGAGAGTGGTCTTACGAGGGGAGGAGCAAGGTTTGAACAAGAGAAGAGGCAGAGGACATGGGAAGGTCCTGCTGCAATCGAAACGTAAAACCGTGAAGGAAGACCACATGGGATGAAGAGACCCCACAGTGCCGACAAAGAGAACCAGGCTACGCCCGAGGTAGAGGCAAGACCAACCCCTAGTAGTCACGTATCCACACCTCCACTCACTATATCACAACCAAGAAGAAACATGAATTTGACACCGCCATGTTCGACGTGTCAACAACACTCAAATAGTAGTGGATCAACGACCGTAGGAAGAATGTCTAATATGGCAGGCGATGATGTGAAGTTACCTATGTTTCATGGAAATGAAACTGATGACTAAGAGCAATATTGGTTCTTATGAGAAGCTATGTGCATGGTTAAACAAACTGCGGATGATGATGTCAAGAAAGGTTAATTGGCAATGACTCTTTGGGGTCATGCACTGGATTGGTACATGAAATTTGTACAAGTTCCTGCGGGGAGTCCAGAGAAGACATTGGCTAAAGTTAGAAAAGGCTTAATTGAAGAGTTCAGAAAATTGAAGTCTGAAGCATAATACATTACGGAATTGAAGGAGATCAAGCAGTATCTGAACGAAACTATTTGGGATTTTGACCAAAGGTTTAAAATGCTAATGGCAAGAGTCAGTTTTGAGATGAGCGACATTCAGCATAAGGAATGGTTCATCGTAGAATTACTAACTCATATCAGACTCTTGTTGATGCAGCATAAAATTGTGACATAGAGCGAGGCTCTGGAGATTGCGATGAAGTTAGAAGCTTCACCTATTGGTGAGAATGCAGTCGGCATGTCTTAGAGCCAGATGCAGCTGAAAAATCTGACAATTAAGTTGCAAGATCTCAAGCAGGGTAAAGAGAATTGCGAATAGGTTTGGTGTACTCAATGTTGTGCAGAGGGACATACCAAGGATAACTGCCCAGATTTCCGAAACTACCTATTATCAGGACCGCCGAACCCACTGGGTGGCGGAGATATGCCATGGTGCGACATTTGTCAAGTTTATGGGCATTGACATGAAGAGTGTGCATACATGCAAAGATGGTCACGAAGTTGATGAATTTATACTGTACATTCTGTCGGTCTGTCGGGCATGAAGATAAGAATTGCCGCGCATATGGCCTACTCCAAAAAAGAACGTACGACTCATACTATGTAAAGGGAGACGACCATCGTGCAATATAGAAACTGCAGCCATAGCTATAGGTGGCCCAGCCACCACCTTAACTGCAGATACAATTTGTACCATAGCCATAACAACAGTTTGTGCCACAACCGCAGTATAATCAGATGCAGATGGCTTCGCAATAGCCACCGTATCTTCAGCCAGCGCAGTATGTTCAGCCAAGGCAGTGTGTTTAGCTGCAATCGAATCCCCCACAGCAACAATTTAATCAACCGCAATATCGGTAATACAGATGATTTCGTGGAGGATTCCACGGAGGATGAGGTGGAGGATTTGCTCAAGTAGGAGGATGAGGTCGCGAACCTGTGCAATGTTATAATTGAAAAGTATTGGGACACTATCAGAGAGAGTTCCCACAGTTGCAATCATAGTGAACATATTGTATCACTGTTGATCACACTGTTGAGAACTGTCCATAGTTGATTGCGAGATGGTCCCATAGTTACATATGCAAAACCAGTTGCAGAACCAATTTCAGAATCAGAATCAATTGCAGAATCAAAACCAGTTTCAGAATCAGAACCAATTACTGAATCAGAATCAGCTGCAGAACCAAAATCAGTGCCAGAATCAGAATGCAAATTAGAATGTGAATCAACCTGTGAATCCACCGCCGAACCCGAATTAGGGACCAACTATCGCGACAATTTCAGCAGAACCGTGGACACAAGATGTTGACATTGTTGTTATCACTCACGGAGGTGTGACGATAGGAGAAGATGGTATGCATCCACTCATTCGGCTAGCTAGAAAGAAGCAGGTGCAGTTTGATATTGATGCTGAGCGAGATACATTCTTTGAAGCATGTGATGTGCTAGGAAGAAATCTTGGTAAGTCAACTACTTATGACATGCCGGCTGGTTTTGACTCAACTTCAGGAGCAGGACCATCGCAACAATATGGTACTTAGCAGAACTTCTTTGAAAGTTGGTTATCACTGGCAAGAGATCCCGATGCTCTTTTCGATATTGAGAGTTTTTTGTATCGACCGACCAAGGGACGGAAAGAGTCTACTGTGAACTCTTTACAGAGGAAGAAGATAAGAAAAGAGATGAGCATGAATATCTAGATTGGGGACTACAAGTTAGATTCAGTCATTCTGGATCTAGGCTCAAATGTCAATATTCTAACAAAGAAGACATGGCAAAAGATGGGGCGCCCAACACTAAGCTAGTCTCCCGTGCAGCTGCGACTGGCTAATCAGGCCAAAGTAACACCAATTGGGAGAATTCCACGCCTTGTTGTGGAAATTGAGGGGACGAAAACCTATGCTTATTTAGATGTTATTGAAGTTGTCGATGGTGGAGGCTCCTATCCCGCATTTCTAGAGATTGGATGGGCCAATGATAGTATGGCAATAATTAATTTCAAGAAGCGGGTGATGACCTTTGACAATCAAGACCTCGGATTCATAGCTCCGTTGGATCCGACTGAAGGGTGAAGGTATGTTGAAACAGTAAAGGATGAATTCGTAAGAGGATGGGATCACACATATAACATTTCATAAGACTACATCCATCCAATTGACGACTACAAACTCTGTTCGCGCATCTCTAGCTCTGCATTTTTCGACTTCGATGATGCTTTAGAGAACTGGCAGAATCACATGCATGAGGTGTCATTCAGAAAGTGTGGTTTGATCACACAGTCGCTGTGTCGGGTTGCAACTGAGACTGTTGAATTACTAGTATATGAAGGACTGCCCGAGTTGTCTGAATTTCTAGTGGCATTTGAAGATAAGTTTTTAGACCCACAACAATTGTTGGCACTGGAGGAGGTGTTGAAGGCTACTCCATCACGCTAGTGGGAGACCCATAAGAAGTCGATTACTGGATGGTCGCACTGTTGAAGATTGACGACAGTTCGCTTTCGCGATGCAGAAATATACCACACTGGAAAGTATGATGGGCAGAATGACCCTGGCGGTCATCTGATTGAATGTCAGAATTTGTGGCCTCGCGACCAAAGGATGAATGGGTCCATGCCTTTGTCCACACTTTGGATGAAATGCCGTGATCTTGGTATGCCTTAGGTGAGTTTCGCAAAGAGATTACCACTTGGGAAGAGTTGACGGTTTGCTTCACTCACACCTTCAGTTTCGTAGATGCCAATCCAGATGTTCATAAAGCCCTACAAATCATTTGCGATGTTGTTCTAAAGGTGGTTCTAGGTGCATACCTCGTGGATCCGCATTCGCATTGTCAGCTGCAGTCAATGATGGAATGCTACAATATTACTGGACGACTGGAGGATGGTGATGACCCGCAGAATATCAATATTCCAGAAACAGAAAGGAGTCGGGACATCGTAGCACCTGATGTATTGATAGATCCAATAAATCAGCCATTGAAGCTTAGGAAGGTCAACATTGGGGCAGGGGCGAACCCAAAGTTTGCGAATGTTGGGGACTACTGGGATGAAGAAATGATGGAAAAGATCATAGACCTATTGCATGAGTTCCAATATTTGTTCCCTACGATGTTTTTCGAGATGAAGGGAATATTGGGGGATTTAGGAGAGATGAAGATTCCATTGAATCCAGATGCGAAACTAGTAAGGCAGCGACCATATCGACTGAATCCATGACACAAGTAAAGGGTCAAAACTAAACTTGATAGAATGTTGGATGCTAGAATAATTGAGTCGATCGAAGAATATGAATGGATTAGTCCCATGGCGGTTCAAGATAAGAAGATAGGTGAGGTTCGGATTTGTGTCGACCTGAGGAAGTTGAATGATGCATGTATGCATGATCCATTTCCGACGCCATTCACTAATGAGGTACTAGAAGGAGTGGGCGGTCAAGAAATGTATTCCTTCATGGATGGATTTTCTGGCTATCACCAAATCAGGATCGCAAAAGAGGATCGTCACAAGACAACAATTGTGACTGAATGGGGTTGTTTCTAGTATATTGTGATGTCATTTGGGATAAAGAACGCACCTACGATATTCTCCCGAGTTGTTGTTGTTGCATTCAGAGATTTTATTCAGAAGTTTTTGCAAGTCTATATGGATGACTGGACAGTTTATGGATTGATCAGCAACCATCTGGAAAACCTGTGACTATGCTGGAGCGATGTAGATAGCATCAGATCGTGTTGAACTTGAAGAAGTGTATTTTCTTTGCACCATTTGGGATGTTGTTGGGTCAAATTGTTTGCAAGCAAGGATTGTTGGTAGACCCAACAAAGATTGTGCTGATTTTGAACTTGCCACTGCCTACAAATGTAAAGTAGTTGAGAGTGACGTTGGGGCACATGGGGTACTACCGAAAGTTTATCCGTGGTTATGTTGCAATCACGGCTCCTATGGAGAGGTTGTTGAAGAAGGATGCGGTATTCTTATGGAGTCCAGAATGTCAAGTCAGTTTCGAGATGCTAAAGGCTAAGATGGCTTCTGCACCGATACTGGTATTTCCTAATTGGAGCAAGGAATTCCATGTCCATGTGGATGCATCGTCAATTACACTGGGTGTGGTGCTTGCACAACCAGGAGAAGGATATCTTGACCACCCGATTGCTTTTGCAAGTTGGAAGCTGTCATCTGTGGAGAAAAATTATATGACTAGAGAGAGGGAAGGTCTGGCGATGGTATATGTGCTACAGAAGTTTAGGAATTACCTGTTGGGGGGTCATTTCAAAATGTTCACATACCATTCTTCTTTGAAATACCTGCTTAATAAGCCTGTGTTGGGGGGGAAGATATGCCACTGGCTACTTATCTTTCAGGAGTTTCATTTTGAGGTAATTATGAATCCTGGTCGCTTGAACGCGGGGCCAGATCATTTATCGCAAATTGAGACAGGTGTGGAACCAACAAACATTGAAGATGGGTTGCTAGATCCGCAACTATTTAGAGTCGAGATGGATGATGACTACTATGAAGAAATAATTCAGTTTTTGATGACGGGAACCACACCAGAGGAGTTTACTACAAGTCAGAAGAAGTAGTTGGTGGTTAAGGCCGCGGATTTCTAGTTGATTGCCGGAGAGCTTTATAAACTAGGATCGGATGAGCTCTTGAGGCACTGTGTCATACCTCATGAACAAGGGAAGATATTGGCAGAGGCACGTGCGGGATTTGCTGGTGGACACTATGGAGGTCATGCTACTGCTAGGAAGGTGCTTTGGTGGCCTAGTCTTCATAATGATGCGACAGATTATGCACGAACTTGCGACGTCTGTCAAAGAACTAGAAAACCCTCACGGAGGGATGAGATGCCGCTAATACCTCAAGTGACATTGCATCCATTTGATAAATGGGATGTGGATTTTATGGGACCAATCAACCCACCTGGAAAAAGAACTGGTGCATGGTACATAATTACAACGACATATTATATAACAAGGTGGGCGGAGGCCGAACCTGTTATCAATTGCACCGTTGCAACAGCAATGCAATTCTTGTTTGACAATATGGTCACTCAGTTTGGATGCCCAAACATATTAATGAGTGACCAAAGGAGTCACTTCATCAATCGCACAGTTAGCGCATTGACAGAAGAGCTTCATATGTAGCATAGGAAGAGTACCCCGTATCATTCGCAAGCAAATGGAACAGTGGAGGCATTCAACAAAGTGTCGGAGCATGCACTTACAAAGGTTTGTAAGGTGAACTGTGATGACTAGGATTTGAATATTCCAGCAGTCTTGTGGGCATATTGCACCACTTGTAAAAGATTGACGGGATAGACAGCATTCAAATTGGTGTATGAGAAAGAGGTAGTCATGCCTATGGAATACATTGTTATGAGTTTGCGTATAGTGGCTGTGAAAAGAATGGAAAAATGAAGCAGCATTAGAAGAATGACTATCGCAGTTGGGACAGCTTGAGGAAGACTGCTTTGTCGCAGGTTTTCACCAGCGCGTAGAAAAGGATCGCCAAAAAGCTTGGCATGATCGACATATTAAAAACACGCAATTTCAGCAAGGTGACTTGGTGTTGTTGTATGACAGCAAGTTCATGATGCATCCAGTTAAGTTACAGATGCATTGGCTAGGTTCATATCTCATTAGTTTCATTACTTGAGGAGGCGTAGTATAGCTGTAGCAGTTAGATGGAGCCTTGCTGCCAAATCTAGTGAACAATAGCAGGATGAAGCCCTACAGGACATCCCTATAGTCGCGCGATGTTTAAGGCATTACATAAGAAAAAAAGAAAAATAGATAGGATGCTAGGTGGAAGGATGGCGCACCAGCAAGGACAGAATGCGCAAGTAGGAGAGATGGTATCACAATTAGGAAGCCATGTTGTGACGGTCGCAAGGCCGCAACACAATCAAATCAGCAATAAATGCAGATAGTTAAAAGCAGTTAACTAACGGCGCTTATCGACGTGACATGTCTTTATGGTGGATCCGACCGTTAGATTGTATGGATTGACGACAGATTCTGGCAGTTAATGCGGGATTTGGTCATGATGATTGGCTTGATTTGGTCATGATGATGTCAGACCGATTTGGCGCTATAAGAACGGGCTGAATGTGGTCGACAGTCACTATTATGAAAAGTGTGAGTTTATCTAGGTAGTAGTGAGTTGAATTGGGCAAGGCTAAGTAGAGTTACAGAGCAGAGTTTCCTTGCGTTGAGCAAGTTTCCAAGTAAGGTGAGGTTGAGCACCCGTTGGGTGTTGCGGGGCACTGGTGCGGCATGTAGAGTGAACCAAACACGGTTGAGATTTCTAGTGAACAGAATCACTAGTCGTCCCTGTAACCATTGAGGAGGAAGTTTCCAGTATGTCGGTCGGGTCATCATCAATATCGAAGAAGAGGACAGGGGGGAAGCAGAAGAGGCAGACCCGATCATCCGCACAATTACAGGAGGAGGTACCTACACAAACGAGTCCATCAAGCCCAGGAGTTGTGGAATCAGCAGCTTGCGTGGGGGTATCCACTGCAGATATCCTTGGGTATGTACCTCCATGCTGACCTGGTGCGCAACCCCAGAAGCTTACCAAGAACCAAAGATACCAAGTGAGGATTCCGGTGATACCATAAGGCATGGTATGCACCACAGACATTGTGCCTGCGCTGATGTAGATGAAGTATGATGACCATGATCTGCTTGCATTGAATGATGTTATGATGGATCCATATGTGCCAGCGGTAGCAGTTGGAGGCGGCCCGACACCACGCATTCCACACGATTGGGCACGCATATTGAATCAAGCAGGACTATTGGGATTGATCAACATGCCACATTTTGGGAGGTTGGCTGAGGCAAATGCTTGTGTGAAGTAGCTTTTGGCCTGTTTCCATGGTAGGATTTTATGGCTGGACAGACTGGTCGTAGTCATGGTCAACCTTATTTTCGAGATCACGGGGTTTCCTAAGGATGGGCCAGACCCCTCGCAGTATTTCCAAGGGAAAAATAATGATAAGAAGCTCGCAGTGAAGTTGAGGACGCGTTATGATTTGCAGTGTGGCGGACGGGAATATTGCATCGACAACATCAATGATTAGTCGGTGCACATCGGGGAAAGGATTTTGGATACTAAACTAGTCAAGAATAACTGACCCAACCAAGGTAACTCAGGGGTCATTACATACACTGAGATGTGTGCACAAGGGGTCCAAATGAACTGATCACTCTTTTTACTGAACCATCTAACAGAGGACGCGGCGACAGTCTAGGCGGGAAAGCGACCGTTCACATAGAGTTGGTTGTTGATATTTATCGCGCTTGTTGCTTGGATGGAGCCAGAATATTATCAAGGTATGTATGTGGACGTAGCCAAGGCTTGTAAGGGTGCACACTACTAGAACCTCTGGTGGGTGTGGGAATTTGAGCGACTTAAGGACTACACAACGCAGTTCTGGCTCTACTGGGAGGCACTGTAAGTGGCGGCTATGAAGTTTCCGCGATTGTCTCAAGCAACTGTAACAAAATATCAATGGATTACTCGGATTGCAATTGGGACACACATCATTCATGTGCAAGTGCGGCGCGACCTGGAGAAGCAGTGGTTGTCGACACCATACAAGTTATCTGACGAAGAGCTGGAGGCGATTGTTGATGATTAGCCCACCGAATGGAGGGAACCGGTTATCCTGGCAGAAGAATCAACAGGCCCACCAGCAGATGGACCAAATGATCACATGGACTAGCAAAATAACTATGACTTGGACCAAGAGTCGCCACAGACACCCACTGATGAGGAAGCAGAGCACACGTTTGAGGAGGCTAGAACGAAGGGGCGACACGAACAAAGTATGACAAGTGGCTCAATCCCAGGGATGGAAGCGCAACTAAACCGACTTATTGAGGCCATTGCACATGTCACAGATGCGTCAGCTGAAGCAATGAAGAATAAGGAGGCATAAGGTTTCAGCAAGGTAAAAACTCGACTTGATTCTTTATTTGATGTTGTTTTGAAGAAGGCAACGGAGGTAGTGACTATGCATGACGTTGGCTCAATCAGCACTGGGACGCGGGTTAAAAATGTACAAATTCCCCCGACTGTGATTGCAACTGACAATGAGGATCTCCATGCCTCCCTGCAGTAGTTACAAGTTTTTTCCATCAACATCAACGTGCTGTCCACACAAACATTGGTGCATATGCAGATGGTCGCCAACCAAGAATTGGCTGATAGGGATCAAAATATCAGTGGTCAGTTCTTGCGATCACAGAAGCAAGAGGCAGAACCATAGAAATAGGTGGAAGAATTAAGGAAGGAGAAGAAGTGGCTGATTGTGGAGAATGCTAGAGTAATCGAGGAGCTGAAGAAGGAACAGGACCTCTTGGAGGTGGAGAGAGAAAAAATATGGGACAATAGAGTGCGGTTGGAAGAGGCAATTTCTGATGCCTGTTAGTATATATTGGAGCCCACCGCGGAGCTGGATGCGGTCAAAAGAGCACAGCGACTTGGGGCCATCATTTCCCAGTTGCAGCAAGACAATGTCGACTTACTGGCTTTGGTACAACCAGGCACACTGCTGGATCAAGTAGCAAAAAGGAAAAGCGCCATGGAGGAGTTGGCGACCCAACTAGGAGAGTTGGAGCAAGAAGCGACAAAACTAACTGAAGTGACTGCACAATTTTGGGGCAGTGTAGTCTAGTATGAGCAATTGGAGCAACTGACCAAGCTAGTGCAGGAGGCAGAATGAAAGCTCGCAGCAATGAAGGCTTCGCTGAGAGAGCTGCCACTGGAGGTACAGGTTACCAAGTCTGCGGAGCTGAAGGAGTTACAACAACGAGTTGCGAGGGCACAAGAGCATCAGCAGAAGCGCAGTACGCAGTTAGATGAGTTCCAAGATATTGGCAAGCAGCTTTCGGTCAAGGCATTTTTTGTGTTGCAGGCCGTGCAGGAAGGCAATAAGAAATTTGTTGATAAGCTGATTAAGCATCCATTAGCATAGGAATTGACAGTGAGTCAGGAGATCCCTGCGACGGTCAAGGAGCAAGCCAGGGAGATCATCCAGCAGTATGAATATTTCAGGATAAAGATCAACGAGTAGACCATGTCCAGCTGACGTGGCTTGAGGGAGAGCCACAATATTGTGTTGGGGTCCTGTTGGCAAGCGGGTTTGGATGATTTAGCTGCACAGCATCGCAGATGCTACACAAGGTCAAAGATTCTGCACAAGGAGGAAAACTGTGCATGAGTTGGAAATTATATTACTTTATGTATTTTGGGGTCATTTTGGACCACATTGTGCGGGTTTTGTCATTCTTTTGTATATCTTGTTAAGAATTAGTTAGGTGGTTGTCTAAGTGGACCATGAATGTAAAGGCACAGGCCTATAAATAGATTTAGCATTGCAAGTGTTAGGATCATCCTTATCATGATCATAGTAGAAGACGGCATGTTTTGTATTGGATATTGATCTTGGTCTTTTAAATCTAGGTATGTGACAGAAGAGTTACTATGTGATGTATCTGTATTTTGTTGCGAAGGTTAATATGACATGATAGAGCTTTAGCAGAATCATTGTTTCTTTTCATGTTTTCTTGTTATGAATGTGATATGCGATATGAACCTGTGAATGATGCGATGTTTCCCTGCTCTAATTGATATTATACTGTTAGATCGATTTGTGCATTAATGGTTTTGCTGATAATGAGATATGTTGAATGATGATGCAATTTTGTTTGATGCATAAGATGAATAGTTAGATATGTTAAATAATGTTGCGCTAAGTCGATAAGTAGATGCACATGGTCCTCCTTCATTCAACAGAAACGTGGTTCCGTCAGCTCTCCCTCAAACATCTCGGGTGAGACTTCATCTGCTTCGCAGGTGTTGTTGGACAGGGTAAAACCTGTCTGGGCTGGTGCTCAGGGAGATCATGGTGGTTTGGGTGTCGACAAAGTGAGGAACCCCTGTTGACTAGGTTTGTGTTAACAGTTCTATCACATCTTTTCTTCTCTATTTTCCTGTGAATCTCTGTGAAATTAAGTGAGAATTAATTTGGTCTCTAGATCAGCTATGCAAAATTTCACATATTCAGGATCAAATAGAAAACATAAACCAAGAAGAATGATTAAAGAGAATTTCAAGTCTATTGGTTTAACTCTCACATATAAACATGAGATTGACCCTCATGATCTCATATACCAAGGAGTTGCTAATTATGAAGTATTGGGAAAAGTCCAAGAAAATCACTAGAGGGAAACACTTCATTTGTTTTAGGTAGCCTCTCAAAATATGTCTAGGATAGAAATACAAATAGTCTTTGATGCAGAAACAGAATAGGATGTAGACAAGAAGGATACATAAAAGATTAAAAGAGAAGTTGTGATTAAAAATTTTCTAGAGGCTAAGGAAAAATTAAAGAAGAAACAAGAGGCACAACCATCTCAAAAACATGAAGTGGTAGATAATGCTAGAAGGAAGGAAGAGCACAATCGAAAGAGAGAAGAAAATGAAAGGTTAAATCTATATGAAGAGACTAAGAAATAGAGAATAGATGAGAAAGATGAAGAAGACAAGAGTATGAAAGAACAATTGGAAGCTAAAGCCATTAAATTAAGGTGTCAATAGCTTGAACAACAAATGAAAGAAGAAGAATAAGCTTGAAAGGTCAAAGATAGAAAAATAAAAGGTGAAGAGAAAAAAAAGGAAGAGGAAGAAGAAAAGAGAAGGGACGCAAAAGAAGAAGCCAAAAAATCAAAGAAAATAACATTTCTTACTTTTCCTATCAATCATTGAACCCCAATATCTATGTTACTAGGATTACTGGTAACATAGAGATTTTGCTACCCAAAATTATGCCTCACTGGTACCCCGATCTCCATGTTATGCCTCTATGGTACCCCAATCTCCATGTTACCATATTAACTAACTTAACATAGGAATGTTTCTAGTTTTCCCATATGTATGCCTCTATGGTACCCCAATATCCATGTTACCATATTAACTAACTAAACAAAGGAATGTTTCTAGAAATTCCATATTTTTAATTTCTTTTACCAAATTCGACTCCATCTCAATCCATACCAATGTGTTATTCTTAAATTGAAAAATAATTAAAAAAGACAATTGTATAGTTAGCCTTTGAATAATTCAAATTTGGTGAAGGTAGAAGGAACTTGAAATTGTGTGTTTGGATTGTATAGATACCATGTTCTGAGAATGGTGGATTCCGGTCCATTGAGTTGCTTATCTTGCATCCCAATCTGAAATGGTATTAGAGCCAATGACTATCTCAAGGAAGGTTCCATTGCATAATTTTTATTCACATGTGAGTATGTTATTCTCTTGCATCTTTTAATGATATATATAATCGTACATGTTGAATACATCAAAGTTATAGGGGAGTTCATTTGTGGCATGATTTGATAGTTTTTCCTACTTGGAGATCATCGGAAAATATCACCTCTTCATCTAAGCAATCCAACCATAGATGGTTTTGCGTAATGAATCACACAACAAAAGTATGAGTTGGTGAATTAAGGTGACTCTTCACATGTGTTAATGAACTTCCATGCACACTACATAACTATTTTTGTGGCTTTGAATGCACCCTTATTTAAGACATAGAAGTCTCTATTCTATGGCATTTTGAATTCCTCCATCTCACTAGATTCCAGGATCCCCTCTTTGTGTCATTCAACTACTATGAGTGGAAATCCATAATGTTGATTCTTATAAGTGGCTTAATAGGTGTGATGATGCATATGGATTATTATGTCTAAATGTATCTCCCAACCTTTTTTCGACATTGAATCTATTAATTCACCTACTCAGATATAGACTATAATAGGAGGATTGTTTTGAAAGCAAGACATGTTAAGAGGACACTAACTGGAGAATGAGCTCATCCACTTAAGGCATGGTAATTTTAACACCATCTAGAATTTATTTAGCAAGTTAAAAGCACTAAGAATAAAGCTATCACAGTGTAAGATTGAGAAAAAAATGAGCAACCAATTATTTCCATTCTTACCAAAGCTTGATCATGTGACACACATTATTAAGAAAAATTACATAAAAGTTCTTGATTAAGTCAAGAAAATTTGATTAACATAGGAGTCTTCCAACGAATATAAGAACAAGGGAACAAGGGGAGAGAAAAAGAGATAACACAAGTACTTGAAGTAATTGCATGGAAAAGACATGGCACAAAATCATAAGTAATTGCATGGAAAAGACATGGCACAAAATCATTAATATGATATAGATTCAATCCCTTCCTTACTACTTATTAACTCCATACAATGAGAAAGAGAGAGGAAAAGACATGGCACAAACACTTGTAGCAATTACACATTAAACAAAAGAGAGAGGAAAAGACATGGCACAAATTGTAGCAATTACATAGAGTGGTTAATTTTAAACTTTCTTAATTTTTTATATTTAATTTTAAATTTGTTATTAAACTAATAAAACATTTAAATAAACTAAAATTAAATATCTTTGAATGAATCACTATTTATATTTTTTATATATTTTTAATTTTCATGTATTATAATTTATCTTACTTCAAATTATATTCACTAAAGTTAAATGTCTCATAATGAATCACTACTCGTCTTTTAATTTCAAGATATAAAATGGCAATTTAAAAACATATTAAATGAGTTTAATTTTATCATATTTCAATATTATTATTTTAAATGTAGTGAATCTCAATCTAGTCACATGTTAAAGATGAGAAGGTAGGATTAGGAAAGTGACACATCAATGAAATATCATATGGGAAAAGGTACAAAAAAATGGTATTGTACCATTGGATTTAAAGATAAATCTTAAGTTAGTTATATATATATAATTATTCATGATTCTTTTATGATTTATTAAAATAACATGGTAATGGTTCATAAGGAAGCACATTTTTACTTTCTTTATTTTCCAAAAGATGAAATCTTAATTAATAAAAAATGGTTTTAAATCTTATTTTAAAACCAAAATTCTCATTCTACCTAATAATATAATAGTATCTAGAGAGTTATTGTCCCTTCATCTCAAGTGAGATCACGTACTCATACTTTAAGGTATCATCGAACCTTAATCCTATATATAAAGCTAGATTCTATGCCAAGTATAATTTAACCTCTTACTCATATATATTTTATCATTTAAAATATTGTTTTGTATTTTAAAATTCTAAATTTAGTTTTTCACATTTTTAAAACTTTTTATTAAATTAATCATTTAAATGAGTTTAATATGGTTATAAATCAACTAAGTTCTGTAAGTGTGAACTTTGATGATGAGGTTATGGCTCTTCTAATCTTGTGTTAATTTCCAGAAAGCTGGAATAGCTTGGTCATGGCTATAAGTAACTCTGTCTCTGGTTCAAACACCTTAAAATTTGATGATGTTATTGGTGTTATTCTTAGTGAGGAAATGCGAAGAAAAAGCACAGGTGAGACATCAGGTAATGTGTTGACCATGGAGAGCAGGGGAAGACAAAAGGAGGAGGAAAGAGCCAAGGTAATCATGGGAAGTCTAAAACGGGCAGATCCAAGTCCAGATTGGGAAAGATAGATTGCTAGAACTAGGGAAAGAAAGGACATCTGAAGAAAGACTGTAGATCTCTAAAAAAGAAAGGAGATGGATGATAGAAGGAAACTACCCAGGAAGCAAATGTAGTAGGTGATGTGTTACAAGGGGCTTTATGTCATGCTACACCCCATAGGAAATATTTTCATGATTATGTTCCACACGATTTTGGACATGTTTTATTGGTTGATGATGAGCCATGTAAAATTGCAGGAATGGGTAAGGTATGGATAAAAGTTAAGAATGGAACTGACTGGCTGTTAAAAGATGTTAGGCATATTCCTTCTATGAAAAGAAATCTGATCTCAATAGGGCAGTTGGGAAATGGCGGCTGTCTATCTACATTTGGAGAAAAGTGGTGGAAGATCACTAAAGGATCAATGGTGATAGCAAAAGGAGATAGGGTAGGTACATTGTATTTATTTCCTCATAATACTAACCATTTTATCTCTTTAGCTTCCACAGGAAGAGATACAACATTGTGGCATCATAGGCTTAGCCACATGAGTGAGAAGGGGATGCAAATTCTCCACTCAAGGAAGTTGTTGCCAGATTTGAAGCAGGTAAGTTTGGAATCCTGTGAGAACTGCGTTTATGAAAAACAGAAGAGAGTCAGATTTCTCAGGGTTGGGAAACAGATTAAGAATGAAAAGTTAGAGCTTGTGCATACAGATGTATGGGGACAGGCTCAGGTACAATCTCTTGGTGGCTCTCATTATTATGTTTCATTTATTGATGATGCAACTAGGAAAACTTGGGTTGATTGCATTAGACAGAAATATGATGTGTTTGCTACTTTTAAGAAGTGGAAAGCTTTGGTTGAGAATGAAACAGGAAAAAGGTTGAAGTGTCTCAGATCTAATAATGGAGGTGAGTACTGCGGCAAGAAGTTTGATAGTTATTGTTCATACCATGGGATTTGTAGAGAGAAGACAGTCCCAGGAACGCCACAAGAAAATGGTGTGTTAGAAAGGATGAACAGAACGATCATGGAGCGTGCAAGGTGTGTGATATTGCATGTAGTGTTGCCCTTACAGTTTTGGGCAGATGCTGTAAATACTGCTATTTATTTAATAAATAGAGGACCTTCAAGTGCTTTGGATGGTGGCATTTCAGAGGAGGCATGGACAGGTAAAAATGTAAACTACTCATTTCTAAGAACGTTTGGTTGTGAAGTATTTGTCCATATTGATAAATATAATAGAACAAAGCTTTAAGCTAAATCCAAAAAATGTACCTTTATTGGATATGGGATTGATGATTTTGGTTATCGCTTATGGGATTATGAAAATAAAAAAAATCATTAGTAGTATAGATGTGATATTCAATGAAAAGGTCATTTATAAAGATCAGTAGTAGGGAAAGAAACAAGAAAAGGAAAACACAGAGTACACAGTACTTGATGAAATTAAAGAAAATGAAGTTCCAAAGGTGCCAGAAAATCAAGAACAACAGCAAGTACCTGAAACTCCTGCAACTGCAAGAATATCTACCAAGTTAAGTAGACTCCTTGAACGATACTTTCCTTCAATGTATTATTTATTGATGAATGATGCTGGTGAACCAGAGTGTTTTGAAGAAGCAATGCAGGTGAAAACTAGAAAGAAGTGGGAGCAAGGCATGAATGAGGAGATGGAATCATTGGTAGGAAACTAGACTTGGGATGTGGTTCAGTTTCCTACTGGTAAAAAAACATTGCAGAACAAATGGATTTACAGGTTGAAGGAAGAAGAAGGAGGTAAGAAGCGGTACAAGGCCAGACTTGTTGTAAAGGGGTTTGCACGAAATAAAGGTATATATTTTGATGAAATATTTTCTCCTGTTGTTAAGATGACTTCAATTGGGACTATTTTAAGTCTAGTGGTACTAGAAGATTTGCATCTTGAATAGTTAGATGTAAAAACAACTTTTATCCATGCGGATTTGGAGGAAGAGATATCTATGCAGTAGCCTCAAGGGTATGAGGTCAAAGGGAAGGAGAATTTGGTGTGCAGGTTGAAAAAAAGCTTGTATGGCTTGAAGCAAGCCCCAAGGCAATGGTATCTAAAATTTGACAAGTTTATGACAGAACAAGGTCATAGTAGATGTCATTCTGACCATTGTGTTTGTTTCAAGAAGCTAGACAATGAAAGATATATTATCTTGTTATTGTATGTGGATGACATGCTTGTTGCAGGGTCTAACATGCAAGATATAAATGTACTCAAAAGGAAGCTAGCTAATTCACTTGCGATGAAGGATTTGGGTGCTGCAAAGCAAATCCTTGGTATGAGAATAACAAGAGACAGGAAAAATAGCAAATTGATATTGTCTCAGAGTGAGTACATACAAAAGGTGTTGGAGAGCTTCAGAATGCAGAATTCAAAACCAGTCAGTAAACCTTTGGCCAACCATTTCAGTCTAAGTAAGGAAATGTGTCCCAAGACATAGGAAGAGACATATTACATGTCCAAGATTCCCTATCAATCAGCAATTGGAAGCTTAATGTATGCCATGGTGTGCACAACACCAGATATTGCACAAGAAGTGGGACTTGTGACCATATATATGAACAATCCAGGTAAAGAACATTGGAAGGAAGTATAGTGGATTCTCAGGTATTTGAGAGGTACTACCACTCAGGAATTATGTTTTGGAGGTTCAAACACTGTTCTACAGGGATATGTTGATGCAGATATGGTAGGTGATAAGGATAGCAGGAGGGGCACCATAGGGTATGTGTTTACTGTAGGTGGGACAACAGTAAGTTGGATTTCAAAACTGCAGAAGGTTGTTGCACTTTCAACAATGGAAGCAAAGTATGTTGCTGCTACAAAAGCTAGTAAATAAGTGATTTGGTTGCATAGATTTATGGAGGAATTGGGTAAGAAGCAGAAGGATAGCAGGTTGTATAGCGATAGCTAGAGTTCCATTCATCTTGGAAATAGCTCAGCATTCCATTCCAGGACTAAACATATACAACTCAAGTACCATTTCATAAGCTCTGTTCTGGAAGATGAACTGTTGAAGTTGGAAAAGATACATACTAGCCAGAATCCTGCAGACATGTTCACAAAGGTAGTGACCAGAGAGAAACTAAATTCCTACTCGGTTTTAGTTGGCCTTCTAGCATGAAGGTGAAGATGAGAAAGTTTCCAAGTCCAAGGTCTAGCAAGTGCAACAGCTGTGGAGTTGTTGTGATCAGTATCCAAGTGGGGGATTGTTGGTTGTGGAGCCAGATATTCCAGTCTCATAGATGACCATTCAGCTGTGTTTGAACCCCAGGTTTGGTTATGATCCCGGCCCGATCCTCAGGGGGTCCGGGGGGTGTTTTTGGGGCTATTTTCGTCAACAGTTTTTGGGCCCATGGTTTTTGGTAACTTGTGGTATTTTCCCATTATAGTTCCCTTATAAAAGAAAGACATTGTAATACGGCTAGGGTTGATGTATTAGGTTTTATGCATTGTAAAGATCTCTGAGACCTAGAAGAGAGACTATGAGACAGTAAAGAGGAAGTGCAGTGGCTGTGCTGTAGGTTGTATCCCTTCATTTTGCTGGATGGTATAATAAGAAGGATTGGTAACTTCAATGTGGATGTAGCCCAAGTTGGGTGAACCACGATATATCTGTGTCTCTCTTGTAATGTGTATGTGTGATTATATTTGCATTTATGTTTATTGTTATTGCTCTGCAATCATGTTTTTCTAACAGATTTGGGGTTTCAAAAGGGTCATTTTTCCCATTTGAATGTTGGTATTCCCATGGGATAAATTGATTTGTTCCTTGTGGTCATTTTCCACTCTCCCAAATTCATTTTTGGTGTGCCCGCGATTTTGGAAACAATGATGGAAATTTTGTTTTGTAAATCCCATAGGTAAAACATTTTCCATGCCCAACATTTGTGCCTTACTATTATATGGATCCCTTGTTTTGGATTGAACTTGTGAGTAAGAAACGAGGAGTAGAAGAGGATTATAATTGGCTTGATAAACCCAGTGCAAAGTGTAACATCACCAAAGATCAAAGGGCTTTCGCTACTGTTAATGCCTAAAATTCACACACATGCAACATTTCGGAAATTAATCCAGTAAAGAA
Organism: Larix kaempferi; assembly: GCA_027924585.1. NCBI lineage: Eukaryota > Viridiplantae > Streptophyta > Pinopsida > Pinales > Pinaceae > Larix > Larix kaempferi. The sequence goes on from BSBM01000753.1 coordinate 21,043,763, forward strand.
TCATCAACATAAAGAATTAATCTCACCACATGCATCCTCAACATGCTATAACATAGCATGAGTCCATAAGTTCCAAGAAAAAGTCAAAATAAGGGGTAGTGTAGGTATTACACAGTTGACCTGTGCTATAGCGCAGGCTACCTGAACAATGCTCGCGCTACACCCGAGTATCTTATCCTTCGATATTCATGCTACTGTTAAAACAACGGGACCACTAACTCCTAGCAATGCATTAAAGACTCAATCCTCCCCAAGGATAAGAATTCAGATCCTCACACACTTGGGGGGCATTAATCATCCCCCCCTTGTGTACCTTCGAACTAGTTCATGAAGGAGGAGAGTTCACATTTGGATCTAGTTGTTTGTTGGCCACCTCTTAGCCTATAAAAAGAAGCCATTGGCATGCATCTTGTAGAGAGAAGTTAGAGCAAGGTTATGCTGCTGGATTTGAGTTGGATCCTCCTCATAGCCCTCCATTTCCTACCACTGTGAGCATTCTCAAGCTTGATTTCTACCTCCCATCAAGGGGAAAGTGTCCCTCTCCATTGTTCTACCATTTACATAGCATTTAGTTTGGTCAAGAAAGGCCTCCCTAAGGGATATTGTTGGCTTCCCTTGAATCCCTCACTTCCCAAGTGTTGTACAACTATTCCATTGAGAAATATAAGAGTGATTTAGCATATATTTGGTTGTTGTTGGAGTTTGCATCCTCCTCCCACGTCTTTAATTTTGTTTTTTATCAATATTTTCATGTTTGGATGTGAACTACACTAACAATCTCTTGCAGGATCACTTGGAGGAATACAAAACCATCATCAGAAGGGGCTCCAGGGACTGAGGCATTGCAGGAACCTACAAGGCTTAGCCCCTTATCAAGTGGAAGAGTGCACTTGTGCATTTTTTTCCACAACAGTTCTAATGGTGACCATACTTATTTTGTTCATTTCTTTTTAAACTAGGTTGTTTTATTCCAATTAGCTAATTCTGGTATTTGTCACTTGTAGGAGATCAGGTATTCCACCTCTTGTTGGAAAATCAAACTGATAAGAAGATCAAAACATTCAGATCCGACAATAGTGGATAATTCACCTCAGGTGACTTCAAGAAGCTTTGTAGTGATTCAGGGATTAAGAGGGAGTTGACTGCTCCTTATAATTCTCAACAAATTGGAGTTGCAGAAAGGAAGAATAGAACTATCATGGAAGTAGCAAGGGAAAGGCTGCATGACCAAGACCTACCTATGCATCTATGGGCACAAACAACTAGAACAACTATATATGTGCAGAACAGAACACCCCGCAAGATATTGGACAATAAGATACCCTAAGAGGTCTTTTCTGGTAAGAAATATGAAGTCAGCCATCTAAGAATATTTGGTTGTCCAGTATACACTCATGTCCCAAAGGAAAAGAGAACTAAACTAGATCCTTCAGGAAAGAAGGATATCTTTGTGGGTTACAGTGAAAGCTTGAAGGTTTACAGAATATACATTCTAGGGTTCAAGAAGATTGATGTCAGCAAGGATGAATATAAGTTCAAGGACAGGTAATCCAGGAAGCAAAGATCAAGAGGGAGCACACTCCAGCAGCTCCTGCAAGGATGCTGATTTTCAGAGGGAGTTGACCATCTTCCTACATTCCACAACAGAAAGGTGTAGAAGAAGCTACTTCAGTAGCTCCTGCCACGAAGCAAAGACTCATAGGTAGTCCACCCAACAAACAAACAAAGAGAAGTATTTCAATTATCATTTCTTGCCTATTTTTGTTTAAATAATATTATGCTTATGTTCCTAGACTTAGGAGATGTATTGTGCATATTAGAATGATTGCATTAATGAACAGTATACTACTAATATGCATGTGATGGGTAAGTGGCATATGGCACTGTACAAAATTCCAGTGCTACTTATCTAGAATGAAACCTCTTTGCTGACATGTTGGGAGTAGGGAAAACTCTTAACAATGTTCTGGTAGAGACTGGAAGGCATCTAGAAAGTTGTGGAACATAGATAAATGTTGTATTGAAGCATTGGCTAAGATAACTGCATGACTGCATGACATATTTCTCTATGTGTAAAGAATTTTTTCTAAAAATTATGAAATGTTTCTAATCATGCAATTTAACTTGTTTTGTAGGAAAGACCATATATCTTCACCTACAAAAGAAGGACTACAACATTTGTTCCAACAACAAAGATATCTATTGAAGATATTGAAGTTCCCAGGATCTGGGATGAAGAAATGGAATGCCATGATCCATCGATCATGAAGATGATGTTTGGGATGCAGTCCCAAGACCTGACAGGGAGTCACATGTGTGCATATTGAAGAAAGCCTTGTATGGCTTGTAGCAAGCTCCCAGAACTTGGTATGATACAAACAGGAAGCTTGCTACTGAGTTTGATATGAAAGATTTGGGAATCATGCATTATTTCCTAGGTATGGAGGTGTGGCAGAGTGCAGGTGGGATCTTCCTTGGTCAAGAGAAGTACACAGTAGATATCCTGAAGAGATTCGGGATGATGGATTGCAAGGCCATGGCCACACTTATGGCATCGAATCTGAAGCTTCTATGTGATGCTTCATCTGAGCCGGTTGATGTCTCTATGTATCGTCAGATGATTGGGTCCTTGATGTACCTGACGAACACGAGACCAGATATTTGCTTTGCGGTGAACACATTGAGTCAGTTCCTGACAGATCCGAGGAGTGTTCATCTGGTTGCTGTAAAGCATGTTCTGAGGTACCTGAGGGGTACAGTGGATTATGGGCTCAAGTATGAAGGGAATCAAAAGTTTAACCTACAGGGTTACGTTGATTCAGAGTGGGCTGGGAGTGTTGCAGATAGGAAGAGCACATCTGGGTGCTGCTTTAGTATGGGATCAGGTGTGATCTCTTGGTTTAGCAGGAAGCAGTCCTGTGTAGCACTGAGTACAGCTGAGGTAGAGTATGTTGCAGCCTGTTCAGCTAGTTGTGAGGAAGTATGGCTACGGAAGCTACTGTCTGATTTATTTGATCTCCCATTGGATGCTACTGGTATCTTCTATGATAACCAAAGTTGTGTGAAGCTATCCGAGAACCTAGTGTTTCATGACAGGTCGAAACACATAGAGATCAAATATCACTATATCAGGGATATGGTGCAAAGAGGAGCTGTGAAACTCCTGTATGTTGCGACGAACGAGCAAATTACAGATGTGCTGACGAAGCCACTAGCTAGGGTAAAGTTCAAGTACTTCAGAGAAAGGCTTGGTGTTCTTCGGATTGATGACACTTCGAGGAAGAAGTGATGGACACATTTGCTAAATCCATTACAAGCATGTTGGAAGGAGGGACCTTCACATGGCTATGGATGTAAGCGCTATATGATGAGCATCAGGATGATGTTCTGGTTTATGTTGGGTATGATCAGTTGGATCATTTATATGTATATGTATGTACGCATCATGTTGGATGCTGGATATGATCAGTTGGATCATTTATATGTATATATGTATGCATCATGTTGGATGCTGGATATGATCAGTTGGATCATTTATATATGTACGCATCATGTTGGATGCTTGGACCATGTATCTGTATATGTATCAGATGGATACATTGTATGATAAGGTGGATCATGTATGGTGATATGTATCATGTATTTGTATTTGTATCAGGTGGATACATTGTATGATCAGGCAGATCATGTATGATGATATGTATCAGGTAGATACTTGGTATACATCAGGTAGATGCATTGTATGATCAGGATAATCGTGGATTACGAGCTTCAGGATGTTGCTCCAGATGACATGCAGCAGGATGTTGCAGTGATGATGATTAGGATGATCATGTGTACATCAGGATGATGTATGGTGAGTATCAGGTTGATACTCTATGGTCATGGATTAGGTTGTGCAAATGAGCATATAATTTGGCCCTGGGAGATTTGCAGATAGCCTTTCGAATTTTTGCCTATGGCATATTATTTGGCCCTGGGATATCTGGAAAATGCTCTTTCGAGGTTTTGCTCTGGGAGGACATATAATTTGGCCCTGGGAGATCTGCAAATAGTCTTTCAAGGTTTTTCCTATGGCATATAATCTGGCCCTAGGATATCTGGCAGATGCTCTTTCGAGGTTTTGTCCTATGGCATATAATATGTCCCTGGGAGATCCAATAGGTTGGGCTGTGTTCCCGTAATAAGTCCTAGGATGCTCTTGCGAGGTTTTTCCATGAACACATATAATTTGTCCCTGGGAGATTCTATAGGTAGAGATGTGTGCTCGTAACAGCTTGGGATGCTCTTGCGAGGTTTTGTGGTGACCACATATAATCTGTCCCTGGGAGATCCTATAGGTAGAGTTGTGTGCTTGTAACAGCCTAGGATTCTCTTGCGCGGTTTTGTGGTGAGGTCACATATAATATGGCCCTGGGAGATCCTATAGGTAGATCCGTGTGCTCATAACATCCTGCAATGCTCTTTCGAGGTTTTGTAATGCACATAATAAGTCCTGAGGATTCCATAGTATGGCCAGTGATGATGAAGACCTGTAGGTGGTGGGCCTACATCCAGTATGAAAAAGGAATGGCTCTATAGAACTTCCTATGATGAGTAGAGTCAGATATTGGTTGAGATAGCAGCAGCAGTGATGATGACGATGACGATGCATATGCATCAATGACGATGATCCCAAGAAGAAGACTTGTCTAGCAGATCTGTGTCGAGAAATACCTTCCTAGTTAAGAGGGAGTGTTGATTTATATGTAACTTCGGAATGTATTTCATCTATGTATTTCATATATATTTATTGTACCCTTATTAGAGATGTGTTATTCCTCTATAAGGAAGTGTCGTCATGAGGATTAACAAGTGTTGTGAGAGTGTGTACTTGTCGATGGGTTATTAGACCACCATGTGTGGGATCAGCCCTGAAATATATATATTATAATGTGGATGTACCTAGCTAGACAAGTCGGCCCCATAAGGTCACTGGGAAAACAGGTTAGTATAAATAGAGATCAGGTGATCTCTATTTAGATCATTCGGAAAAAGTATATCTCTCACTCAGAAAGTGGCGCACGAGTGATGTAATGTCCCCATTTTGACCCCCTTTGCATTAAATAGTAAATGATGTAAATATTGTTATTTAATCATGGTGAGGAGCTCAAGGCCAAGGCCCCACCATTGATTTAGCATTTTATGTATCGGCAATTAAAAAAATAGATGCCTATGGTTCTTGTGCTAGATAGGCACAATGTAAATTAAGACATCATGTAAATACAAATTTTAATGAAAAACCCACAACTGGCTATGCAATGCAACAAAGAGATGGGGGCATGATTCTACAAGGAATAGGGAGGAAAATTATTCAAACCCTTGAGCCAATGGTGTTAATCCATGTGTCAATGAGAAAACCCATAAACCACCAACTACCCATTTTGGGTTATGCACCCAATAATTTAATTCTTCCAAGAGTTGGTTGAGGCAGTTAATGCCTTGGGAATCGAGAGGTATGGAAGCCAATTTCGTGCATGGGCAAGCCATCAACCTAGGAATTCGTATTTTTTCTTCTTGGACAAGAAAACACCCACGAAATGGTGCCCAAAGCCATGCTGAACCCATGGCCTTTTCCCTCTCACGCAGATTGAGATTGCTGGAAGTTACATTCATGTTTTTCATAAAAAATGCAGGGTTTTCCTTGCCCAGAAACGCATTTTTGGTTTTGGACAGTAGCTGGGAAGAAGGGGCTGCAATTTGGGACCGTATGGAGGTTGTTTTGTCCCAAAATTGCCATGGTCTTTTTCCTAAAAACGATTTATGCTTCATAGGGTTTTCCCAAAACCTCCATTGTTCATTTTTAGCCTTCCCACGTTTTTTCGAAGCTCAGGGAATCATTTTCATGCTTATCAGTATACAAACGTTTTTCTTTTGTCTAACCATGGTAGTTAGCTAATTATCTGCATCCCTATTTGATTTAGAGACTGTAAGAAAGAGATTGGAGTGGTAGTGGACAGAGGGGGATTGATAAACCTAGTGGGGGAGACAACCTCTCAAGAAGATCAAGAGGGATTTGGCTACTCTTCTATGCACACCCTGAGAGCACTAGATGGAGAAGGTATGGCTTGAGGGACTATACAGCAGTGAAAAGAATACTTCCTTGTGATGGGTGTGTAGGTATTGTGGGTGCCAAGCTAGATAGATCTTGTAAGGTTATCCCTGGCTCTGTGCTTGAGCTCACTAGCTTAGCAATTCTTCCTTTCCATTTCCTAGGAGCCTGATAAATCCAATTGTCGATTGGCTTGGCTCATCTTAGTGTATGCTTGGCTATGTATGAGTCTACTGTTCCCTAGTTCCTTGTAGAAATCATGCCCAGCTCAGGGGTGGCAGTTGTATCAAGATGTTGATAAGCACAACTGGCCTATGGTTGGGTGGAACGTTGCAGATGCATAGTTGGTTGCTTGGGACTACTTTGTTAAGATAAGTATTCTCTTGTGTTAACTTTGCAATTATTTATTTGATGAATATCTTGAATGTATGATGGATGTATAATTGAAATTACTTCAGCTGTGTTTTCTTATAATTATACATTTCCATATGTTCTTTTATATTATGTGAATGCTTATATAAAAGTTCATGGGGCTAGATGCCCAGTTTTAGCACCCCGTCGTCTCTATCATGCTGGTATGATGGGAGGGGACGTTACATTTTGGTATCAGAGTTGCTGGTTGCAGCATTGAACCTCTATGGGCCAAATCTAATTGCAATAACAAGGGAAGATTCCTTCCCGATCACCACAGGTATCAACATCGCGCCTAAACTGGTTAAGTTGGATAGTTTATAGAGGTAAGGTTACCTCCTGCTGGGTAGCAGTCATCATATGAAGAAGAAAAGAAGAATCCGAAATTGTTTTAAGTGTTTTTGAAAATTTTTGTTTAAGTCTGTTTTGGGAAGAACACGGAAGTCTTCCCCGCAATTGCCGAAGGATTCGGCAAATCGCCCCGCAACTGTGGAAGCATTCAGCAAATTGCCCCACAACTATGGAAGGATTTGGCAAATTGCCCCGCAACTGCAGAAGGATTCGACGAATTGCCCCACAACTGCAGAAGGATTGGGCAAATCGCCCCGCAACTGCGGAAGGAAATTTCAATTCTCTTCCGAAACTGTGGAAGGAATTTTCAATTCTCTTCCGAAACTGTGGAAGGAATTTTCAATTCTCTTCCAAAACTGTGGAAGGAATTTCCAATTCTCTTCTGAAACTGCGGAAGGAATTTTCAATTCTCTTCCGAAATTGCAGAAGAACTCCAAAATTGCGGAAGAACTCCACATGTTGCTCCAAAACAATGAATTTCGCCATTTTTTAGGGAGATTTTCAAGTGCCGAAAATGGAAAAATTGCCATGGAACTTATGCGCCAGATTGCGTGAAATGGAAAGATTTACAAAAAAAAAAAATGAGGCCACTGCCCTCAACCCACCCTACAGTGGCGTAGGGAAGACACAAGGGGGCAAGCCCCCTTGACCCCCGCCGTCCCCCTCATATGTCGTTGACTGTGAGAAAATTCTATGATTTGACAAATTGTCAATATAACATTTTCCCACTTGCATGAAAGTAATTTATGAATTTCTGAGAATATAATGCAGCTAACAATTGTGTTGATGGACACATTTTGCAGAATTACAGTTACATCAGGGCAGCACTCTAGATAGTACAGTTGGAATGTTTTGGATCTTGGTTAGGCCAAGAAAATCAACATAATGGATGATGCACAGGATCCCTATGAGCCTGAGACAGATGCCATGGGGGAGAACATACATGTTGAAAATGTTGAAACAAAATCTAATGGGAGAAGAAATCAAGAGACTCCTCCAGATATTGCAACCACCATGAGAAGCCTAAGGGTGGAGATGCAAAGCTGTAGAGAAGATAATGAAAGGATGATTAAAGCTCAGGAAGAACAAAATCAGTTGAACGTAGCCATGCTACAGAGTTTGAAAGACATCCAAAGGCAAATAGAATCTGGGCATTAGACATCAAATCCAGAAAGGGGTGGGAGTAGTTCTAGAAGGAATTCCCATAAGAGGGCTAGTAGCTCAAAAAGAGTTTCTACATACAGAACATATACTCTAGAAATCTCTTCTAATGAATCATCTGACTCTGAAGAATCCATTGAGGGTTCAATCTCTTCATCTCGCAGGAGTAAAAGGAAGAAGCACTAGAAGAACAGTTCGCATGGAGAATTTAAGAAGGAAAAACCTCCTACATTTGACGGAGAGGTAAAATCTGGTCAAGAAGCTAAAGCTTGGCTTCTTGAGATGAGAAAATATTTCCAAGTCCAAGACTACTCTGAGAATATGAAGGAAAGGGTTGCCATCTTCAACTTGAATGGAAGAGCATCTATATGGTGGGAACACATCAGGAAAGTGAAGAAGATCAACGAAAGGAAGATTGTGTGGAAGCAGTTCAAGAAATACTTCAAGCAGAAGTACCTCTCTGACAGGTACTATGATGATAAGATCAAGGAGTTCCATGAGCTGAGATTGGGACAATTGACCATGGAAGAATATGCAAACAAATTCTTGGAGCTACTAAGATATGTCAGGTACATTCGAGATGATAAGGTGAAAATTCAACGTTTCCTAAGTGGACTGCCCCAGTCATACAAAGACATAATTGAGTTCAATGAACCTCGAACTCTAGACGAGGCCATAAGAAAGGCCAAGTATTGCTTTGATCAAAACAGAAGCAAACCAGAATTCCATAAGGCATGGAAGGATAAGAAAAATGAAAAGTTTGATCAAAGGAAGAAGGGGTTCAAGCCTCCTCAATTCAGGAATCAGCAAAGGAAACCATCACAGGTTGTGACTAAGCAAACTAGGATGATGGGAGACAAGCCAAGAGATCCAAAGGAGCCAAGAGAACCACTTCAATGTTGGGGTTGTGGGGGATACCACATGCTTAGGAACTGTCCACATCAGAATGGGAATCCAAATCAAGTCCACAACATCCAGGGAGATGAAACTGTGGGTCAAGTGGCGAAGACAATCCCTAAGATCTATGCAGCACTAGATGACTGCCAGGCAAATCATCAGTCAATTGTGGTTGAAGTTGAAGGTAAGATTGCTAAGTAATCTGTTTCTATTTTGATTGATCTTGGATCTACTCACAGTTATGTCACTCCTAGAATTGTTGAGATTTGTGCTTTCATGAAATTAAAGCATAGTAAATCATGGTTAGTTCAACTACCCACTAGAACCAAGAGAAAAGTTAGTGAAATAGTAGAGAAATGTCCATTAGAGATGGATGGGCTATTCACTTATGCAGATCTGAATATTTTGCCAGTTGGTTCCTATGATATTCTCATTGGGATGGATTGGTTAGAGGCACACGGGGTTAAACTTGACTGCTACAATAAGACATTTGAATGTGTGGATGAAGAAGGAAACCTGAGGGTTGTAAAAGGCATTCCAAAGGTGACTTCTGTTAGACAGGTTACATCCATGTAGCTGAAGAAGTTATGTAGGAAGGGATGTCAATTGTATGCATCCCACATTTTAGAGGCAGCATAGAATGAAACTTTTAAATTGGAGGACTATCATGTATTGCAAAAATTCAGGGATGTTTTTCCTGATGAGATTCCAGGACTCCCTCCAAAGAGAGACATTGACTTTACAATTGAACTTGTGCTAGGAGTTGCACCAGTGTCTAAGACACCCTACAGGATGAGTACACCAGAACTGTTAGAATTGAAAATGCAATTACAAGAGTTGTTGGAAAAGAAATATATTAGGCCAAGTGTGTCCCCATGGGGAGCACCTATTCTATTTGTGAAAAGAAAGATGGAACACTCAGGTTATGTATTGAATACAGGCGGTTGAACAAAGTCACTGTAAAGAACAAATAACCATTTCCCCGAATTGATGACCTTTTTGACCAAATGAGGGGAGCAAAGGTATTTTCAAAGATTGACTTGAGGTCTGGTTACCATCAGGTAAGAATCAAAGAAGAAGATATTCATAAAACAACCTTTAGAACAAGGTATGGACACTATGAGTTTGTAGTGGTACCATTCGGTCTCACAAATGCACCATCTACATTCATGTGTCTCATGAATAATGTTTTTAGCAAGTATTTGGACAAGTTTGTTATTGTATTCCTAGACGACATTCTCATCTATTCTAAGAATGAAGAAGAGCATGAAGAACATTTGAGAATGACAATGCAATTACTAAGGGAGCATAAGCTGTATGCAAAGTTGAGCAAATGTGACTTTTATAAAGATAGAATTCATTATTTGGGTGACATCATCTCCGATGAAGGAATATCTATAGACCCTAAGAAGATTGAAGCCATTATGAATTGGCCAACTCTAAGGAATGTGACTGATGTGAGATCTTTTATGGGCCTTGCTAGTTACTACAAGAGGTTTATCGAAGGATTCTCCAAGGTTGCAAACCCGATCACTTCTTTGCAAAAGAAGGGGATCAAGTTTGAATGGTCACCAAGATGTGAGGAAAGTTTTCAACGGTTGAAGAATCTTCTTACAAGTGCACCAATTTTGAAAATTGCAGACCCAGAAAAAGACTTTGTGGTGTGTACTGATACATGGAATCAAGGACTTGGAGGAGTTCTCATGCAAGACAACCACGTGATATGCTATGAGTCAATAAAGTTGAAGGAGCATGAGAAAAACTATGCTACTCATGATATAGAACTTCCAGCCATAGTACATGCTTTAAAGATGTGGAGGCATTACTTAATGGGAAGAAAATTTGAGTTAAGGACATACCATTGTGGTCTGAAATACTTGTTTGATCAGCCAACTTTAAATGCTAGGCAAGCTAGATGGTTGGAATTTTTGTGTGAATTTGATTTTGAAATCAAACACATAAAAGGGAAAGAAAACAAGGTGGCTGATGCACTCAGCAGCAAGGTACATGAAATGCATGTGGCAGCACTTAGTACTTGCCAACTAGATTTGAAGTAGCAGATTGTTAACCATATTGTTGAGGATGAAGTATACGTGCAGATAAAGGACAAATTGCAGCAGCAAGACCTTGGCAAGAAGTATGTAGGCTATCATTTGGAAGAAGGCGGACTTCTTACTTATAAGAATAGAGTTTATATTCCAAATGCGGCAGATTTGAGAAGAATTGTTATGGATGAGATCCATACAGCTCCATACTCTGGTCACCCAGGATATCAGAAAACAATTGCTACAACAAGAAAATATTATTTCTGGCCAGGCATGAAGAAGGACATCGCTGAATACATTTCTAAGTGCATGGAATGTCAACAGGTGAAGAGTGAACACCAACATCTAGCATGTTTATTGCTCCCAGTGCCAATTCCATAATGAAAATGGGAAGTAATATCCATGGAATTTATTACAGGATTGCCAATGACTGTGAGACAACATGATTCCATCATGGTTGTGGTGGACAAGTTAACAAAGGCAACACATTTTATACCGGTTAAGTCCACACATAAAACCAATGGCATTGCAAATATTTTCATGAAGGAAATTTTCAGATTACATGGGTTGCCTAAGGCAATAATTTCTGATAGGGATACCAAGTTCACTTCCAATTTTTGGAAAGGTCTCTTTGCAGATTTTGGTACACAGCTAAGCTTTAGTACCGCATACCATCCTCAAACAGACGGGAAAACAGAAAGAGTAAATTGGGTGCTTGAAGACATGCTCTACATGTATGTAATGGAAAAACCATCCAATTGGGAGGATTATCTACACTTGGTAGAATTTGCATATAACAATGGGCAACAAGCATCGTTGGGAATGAGTCCTTATGAGGCTTTGTACGGCAGGAGGTGTAGGACACCAGTGACTTGGGACAATCCAGTGAACAGAATTGTACTTGGGCCAAAATTGCTTAAACAAATGGAGCAAGAAGTTGCCAAGATCAGACAAAATTTAAAAATAGCCCAGGATAGACAGAAAATCTATGTAGATAAACATAGAGTGCATAGGGAATTCAATGTTGGGGATCATGTGTATCTTAGAGTGAGATCAAGGAAGAGTTCCTTGAAGCTTGGGAGTTGTGCTAAGCTATCACCTAGATATTGTGGGCCATTTGAAGTGCTTGAAAGAATAATGCCAGTTGCATATAGACTTGCATTGCCTGCTAGCACTAAAGCTCATAATGTTTTTCATGGCTCTTTGCTTAAGAAATATGTACATGATCCTAACCATGTGATTAATTGGGATGTGATCCAGGTGGAACCCGAGGGAGAATTCCAAACCGATCCGTTGTGCATCCTAGACAAGAAGGTAACATTGCTCCAGAACCGAGCCATCGGACAGGTAAAGGTGTAATGGAAGCACTACGGTCCCGATGAGGCTGCATGGGAGCTGGAGGATGCCATGAGGGTGGCATATCCATTTTTGTTCAATTTTGATGAGCACCAAGGACAGTGTTAATGTAAGAGGAGGGGAATGTGATGTCCCCATTTTGACCCCCTTTGCATTAAATTGTAAATGATTTAAATATTGTTATTTAATCATGGTGAAGAGCTCAAGGCCAAGGCCCCACCATTGATTTAGTGTTTTATGTATCGGCAATTAAAAAAATAGATGCCTATGGTTCTTGTGCTAGATAGGCACAATGTAAATTAAGACATTATGTAAATACGAATTTTAATGAAAAACCCACAACTGGCTATGCAATGAAACAAAGAGACGGGGGCATGATTCTACAAGGAATAAGGAGGGAAATTATTCAAACCCTTGAGCCAATGGTGTTAATCCATGTGTCAATGAGAAAACCCATAAACCACCAACTACCCATTTTGGGTTATGCACCCAATCATTTAATTCTTCCAAGAGTTGGTTGAGGCAGTTAATGCCTTGGGATGGAGAGGTATGGAAGCCAATTTCGTGCATGGGCAAGCCATCAACCTGGGAATTCATATTTTTTCTTCTTGGATAAGAAAACACCCACGAAATGGTGCCCAAAGCCATTATGAACCCATGGCCTTTGCCCTCTCACAAAGATTGAGATTGCTAGAAGTTACATTCATGTTTTTCATAAAAAACGTAGGGTTTTCCTTGCCCAGAAACTCATTTCTGGTTTTGGACAGTAGCTGGGAAGAAGGGGCTGCGATTTGGGACCGTATCGAGGTCGTTTTGTCCCAGAATTGCCATGGGCATTTTTTCTAAAAACGATTTCTGCTTCCTGGGGTTTTCCCAAAACCTCCATTGTTCATTTTTAGCCTTCCCACATTTTTCTAAAGCTCAGGGAATCATTTTCATGCTTATCACTGTACAAACGTTTTTCTCTTGTCTAGCCATGGTAGTTAGCTGATTATCTGCATCCCTATTTGAGTTAGAGACAGTAAGCAAGAGATTGGAGTGGTAGTGGACAGAGAGGGATTGATAAACCTAGTGGGGGAGACAACCTCTCAAGAAGATCAAGAGGGCTTTGGCTACTCTTCTATGCACACCCTGAGAGCACTAGATGGCGAAGGTATGGCTTGAGGGACTGTACAGCAATGAAAAGAATACTTCCTTGTGCTGGGTGTGTAGGTATTGTGGGTGCCAAGCTAGATAGATCTTGTAAGGTTATCCCTGGCTCTCTGCTTGAGCTCACTAGCTTAGCAATTCTTCCTTTCCATTTCCTAGTAGCCTAATAAACCCAATTGTAGATTGGCTTGGCTCATCTTGGTGTATGCTTAGCTATGTGTGAGTTTGTTGTTCCCAGGTTCCTTGTAGAAATCATGCCCAGCTCGGGGGGTGGCAGTTGTATCAAGAGGTTGATAAGCACAACTGACCTATGGTTGGGTGGAACGTTGCAGATGCATAGCGGGTTACTTGGGACTACTTTGTTAAGATAAGTATTGTCTTGTGTTAACTTTGCAATTATTTATTTGATGAATACCTTGAATGTATGATGGATGTGTAATTGAAATTACTTCTGCTGTGTTTTCTTATAATTATACATTTTCATAGGTTCTTTTATATTATGTGAATCCTTATTTAAAAGTTCATGGGGCTAGATGCCCAGTTTTAGCACCCCGTCCTCTCTATCATGTTGGTATGATGGGAGGGGACGTTACAAGTGAGGAGGAGGATCATCTGCTACTAGGATATTATCTCAGTGTATTTTGGTTGTACTTTGGTTGAGCCATTTCTCTCTCTATCTCTGAGGAAGTTGTGGGGTTTTTCACCTTAGGGTTTTCCCTACAGAAACTCTGTGTCTCTTGTCTCTCATGCTTTTTATTCTTGTGATGCTTTTCATGCTTATTGTGATTGTTATGCATTGATATACTGTATATGCTATTCTCTTAGTGAAGATTCTAGAGTATTGTGAATTAATGCTCAAAATTTAACAGTAAGTTGCTGTGTCAAACATAATTCTTGTTGGCAGTTGGATTCTGGGTAAAGATTCAATGGCTTACTTAGCTTTTAGCTAAAGCATTGTTCTCTCCAACCGTCCAGGTTACAAGTTGTACATTTCTAGTTTGATCATTGGTTGCTCTTCGCCTTATGTGAGAGTATTGCAGGTCAAACTTTATTTAAAGTTATGCATAAGTGAATTCAACACCAAAGTTATGAAAACGTCATGAGTTCGATAAAAACGTGCGAAGTTAAAGGGAAGTGTATTAGGTCCAAGGTGACCCAAGCGATTCTTCAAAGGACTAGTTTAAAAGAGATCTCTCTCCCTAGATGAGAGTCTACCACCTTTGCAAGGTCAAGGGATTTGCTCCTAACTAAGGGTTGTCACCCAAGGAATCTAATGCAAAGGTGACAAGGGTAATTAAAATACTAAGGATGAACTATATAAAAGAGGGTTTCAATTTCACCTTTGGCGCTATATTAACAAACATGCAATGGATAAACTATAGTGGAGTGGGTCATTTGTTTTCCATAGGCGCTTGTATTAAAATGTGAATGTGTAAACCAAGATTTGAACCATAGTGTAATGGTCCTCTCGTATACCATGTATGGTGGTAGCTGGCTCATTGAATGAGGCCATGTGATGGTAATAATTGCACTTTGGTAAAAACAAAACCCTACTATGAGTTTGTTGGGGTTTTTGGTCTTTGGTTTTGTGTTGTGTTGCATTCTGGAGAGGGCGACTGGCCTTTCTTGGCCACCATGACTGTTGGTGGTTCAATGCACCACTCCTTTCATTAGTTGGAAGTTCGTGGGTAGTTATGGCTTCGATGACATGTGTGGAGTCTCCAACCTTCGGTTCTTTCCTCGGCTCTGAGATTAACTAAGGATAAGCAATATTTACAGTCTACAAACCCTTGACTTTCAGTTTAAAGTATTGAGCTTCTCGTTTTTGTTTTAACTTGGTTTCTATTCTTGTGATAGGGTTCTATCGAAACGACCACGGTGAATTTTGTAAAGAAAGAAAGGGACAAGCCACAAGGGTGTGACTCCACTGGTAAGCCTCGAATTATCTTGGTTCTTCTGTCAACAGGGTGTTATGTTTTGGTTTCCCTTCATCCATGCATCTCCTCTAGGAAAATGGTTTTTATACTTCCTTTCTGCAAACATTGTTTTTAATGCATAAATTCCCAAGTTGTTTTTCTTGCCCGTAGTGTTAATAGGGAAGGAGTCTATATAGGATACTTGTTATCCTTCCAACAATTGGACTACGATGTAAGCTTTATACTGTATAAATAAAATGTTACGTTTTGATGAATCTCGTCTTGGTGTATAAATATTGCAGATGTTTTGTTTTCATAGGTGAAGGGATAAACCCTAAATGTGTAATGGAAACTACAGGTCTTGAACCCCTGTACATTTAAATGTTTATCTTAAAATTTTGACTATCATTTTGTGCTTAGAAGATAGTACCTGGGTGAGCAAAGACTCGAGCCCGTGACCAGTACAATGTTGATGTGGGATTTATGAATTCATTTATGGTTGTAAAACTGTGCAATGTGTTTTTAATTTAAATGTTTAATCTCTAAGTCATAAGGCTTCTAGCATGGGTGAGCTCATAATGAGTCTTGAACCCTTAATTCTTTCAATTGCTAGTCGATAAGTGCATATAGTTGTTTCGTCGGTTGTTTTGGTTTCGGCATTGTAACCGTGTTTGTTTGTAAAGGTTTATGCTTTGTGTAGGGTGAGCTCTTTTGACTAGAGGCTTGACCTTCATCTTTCAGTTTGGAGTCTGTACAGTGTTGTAACCGTTAAAAATGTGGTTCTTGAAGTTTTTAGGGTAAAACCCTTGGATGTGCCTGTACAGGTCTCGATCCTAGCTATTGATTAGGCTAGGTCTAAAAGGTTATAGGGCTATTCCCTTACTGCACGTTTTATATACATTCAGTAATGTTATGCAATGTTATGATACTTAGGTGTATGGGTTTTGATCGATACTATAACATATATGATGTTTAAACAATTGTTTATTTTACTATTTTAAGAAGTCGATACTTGTACAATGTGTTGAACAACAATAATAGTATCTAAGGTATTTCTATGGATGATTATTCGATAATGAAAATAATAATGTACCATGTCAATAATGTGCTATGTTTATTTCGAAGGGTTTGTAACTTGTAAATTCTATGTAAAAGAATACCGTAATATTATGATGGAAATACATGATAAGTTTTATTGCTTAGGGTTTGTATTTATAAATCTATGGTATGTTTTTGCTAAGCTATTTAATAGACAGTAAGTTCTTAGAATACATACTTTTAGCGTTCATATTGTAAATAATATAGACTCTGTTTAAATATTATTTTTGTCTTATGGGATGACTAGTAAGGTATAACTAGAAGTTTTCAAATGGATGTATAAGTAAAACTTTCAAATTGTTTTCTGAGATGAAAACCCTATATGTTTTTTGCTATATGTTTTACAGAAACTAGCATAGATGCATAGATATTGATAATAGAACTTTAAAACTACTATAGTATAAGGTATAAATTTACTATGCTGTAAAAGTAGGAAAATAGACAGATTTCATTTGATTTGAAATATAAACTTCTATTGCTAATCAACTCATCTTCAAGGTTAATTATACACTTCTTGTACTAAAGTACATCATCTTATGACGAAAGGAAAAATACAGGAATAAATTTTATTCAATCACTTACATTATCTCATTCATTAAATAGAACTGTAGGACTAATTTATTTAGATAAGAATACCATTCAATAGTTCAGTTAACTGGTAATCAGAAAAAAGAAAAAAAAAGTCTTTAAACAATTTAAACAGTATATCCATGCTAGGAAATAGACAAACTCTTGTCCTAATCTTCCAGCTCTATAAACATACAAGTCATACATAACAACATTCAAACAGTTTCAGAAATAGATAAACAAATATAGGGATGAAAAGAAAGAACAAGTAGAACCTAATAATTTTGCTAGGGTGGACAAACACCTGAAGAGGCCTGTTCCTCCCAACCTTCTCCAGAACAAGTAGCCAAATCACTTGCTTCCTTTGGACTCCCAAGCCTGTCTACTGAACCTCTAGGTAGAAGACTCTGTGTAGAATCAAGGCACTCAAGTTGTACTTCAGCAATCAATGGAGACTTGCATACACCTCAAACTTCTACACTCAACAATAAAATCTGCACTCAGCAGTAAAACTCTACACTCAACAGAAATAAGATAGACTTACGCTCCAACTCAAAACATAGCTTCTCCTCATTGAATCTCTTGTGTGCATACAGTAGAACCACAAGGTAAATTTTCTCGTCAGAAAAAGTGTGAGCCTCTGCTCAAATTTCATGGCTTATAAATGATGCCTAGGTCTTTTAGTGGTCAGTTTTCAATAAATGAGACTCAAGCTCCAGTTCCACATTCCAGGGAACTTGACCACAATTCAAGGGAGTTGTCCCATAACAACAGCTAGTTACTGAGTTCATGATGCTGCCACTTGTCCATTGCCTTCTACCCCAGATTCCATTCCACCTAGTGGGTCAGTAAACATTCTTTCAACAGTCTCTTTGGGTGAGTGTCTCCTATTTTATTTTATTAAATAATAATATTATGCAATTGCAGTCATCCTTGGCCACTTGGCCAAATATAAAACTTTACAATAAAAGTTAAGTCAATGTTTTTCCTTCAACATAAAATTTCTCAAGTATTGGGTATGTTACACACTCATTCAACTTAATGTCTCACCACTCGTTCCAATGTTGTATTATTGCCACATTTTTCACTTTGTGGAAAACCCAAAGTCGATTAGCTCATAACCTCACACTCTGTGGAACCACCCTCCCTATAGTGATTGAAGAGTATATCGAACCAATAGAGCACAATCAGGACAACAACATGTCACATTCGTCAGATACTAAGACAAATCTTGATCCCCCATCACCAATTTGTCGTGAGGCAATATAACCCTTAATCTTCCATTAAGACGAAATCCTAGCACCCACCATAGCCATCCATGAGTACCTTAACATCCTACATCTCGATTCAATTTCTCTTTCTTCTCAGAATGAAGACCCTAGGTCTTTAGACAAGGATATACTAGAATAATACATCTTCACTACAGATGAGGAAATAATCGAGGCCATGATTGCTATTAAACCCCCATGGGACTCTTTCCATCATATGTCCTCAGCAGCAAGCAGAAAGGAACCACACATACTCCCCACTGAACAACAATACACCATCGAGTCAAAAGAATTTTTACACCCTAGACACATCGATTGGTTTAAAAATCCTATCCCCACCCCATATGCGTTCGAAGACAATAATTGCGGTGGGATCCAATACATTTCCGATGCTTGTCAGTATGTATTGGAGCCCACCGCGGAGTTGGATGCGGTCGAAAGAGCATAGCGACTTGGGGCCATCATTACCGACTTACAGCGAGACAATGTCGACTTACTGGATTTGGTACAACCAAGCACACCGCTGGAGCAAGTAGCAGAAAGGAAAAGCACCATGGAGGAGTTGGCGACCCAACTAGGAGAGTTGGAGCAAGAAGCAACAAAAGTAACTGAAGCGACTGCAAAATTTTGGGGCAGCGTAGTCCAAGATGAGCAATTGGAGCAACTAACCAAGCTAGTGCAGGAGGCAGAAGGAAAGCTCGCAACAATGAAGGCTTCGTTGAGAGCGCTGCCACTAGCGATACAGGTTACCAAGTCTGCGGAGCTAAAGGAGTTACAACAGTGAGTTGTGAGAGCACAAGAGCGTCAGCGAAAGTGCAGTACGTAGTTAGATGAGTTCCAAGATATCGGCGCGCAACTTTCGGTCATGGCATTTTCTACGCTGCAGGCCATACAAGAAGGAAATAAGAAATTTGTTGATAAGCTGATTGAGGATCCATTAGCGCAGGACTTGACAGAGAGTCAGGAGATTCCTGTGATGTTCAAGGAGAAATCCAGGGAGATCAACCAACAGTACGAATATTTCAGGCTAAAGATCAACGAGTACACCATGTCCATCTAATGTGGCTCAAGGGCGAGCCACAAGATTGTGTTGGGGGCCTGATGGTAGGCAGGTTTGGATGAGTTAGCTGCGCAGCATCGCGGATGCTGCGCAAGGTCAAAGATTCCACGCAAGGAGGAAAACCGTGCACAAGTTGGAAATTATATTACTTTATCTATTTTGGGGTCATTTTGGACCACATTGTGCGGGTTAGGGTCATTCTTTTGTAGATCTTGTTAAGAAGTAATTAGGCAGTTGTCTAAGTGGACCATGAATGTAAAGGCGCAAGCCTATAAATAGATGTAGCATTGCAAGTGTTAGGATCATCCTTATCATGATCATAGCAAAAGATGACATGTTTTGTATCGTATATTGATCTTGGTCTTTTGAATCTGGGTATGCGACATAAGAGTTACTATGTGATGTATCTGTATTTTGTTGCAAAGGTTAATATGACATGACAGAGGTTGAGCAGAATCATTGTGTCTTTCCCTGTTTTCCTCTTATGAATGTGATATGCGATATGAACCTATGAATGATGCGATGTTTCCCTACTCTAATTGATATTATATTGTTAGATCTATTTGTGCATTAATGGTTTTGCTGATAATGAGATATGTTGAATGATGATGCATCTTTGTTTGATGCATTAGTTGAATAGTTAGATCTGTTAAATAATGTTGTGCTAAGTCGATAAGTATATGCACATGGTCCTCCTTCATTCGGCGGAAATGTGGTTCCGTCAACTCTCCCTCGAACATCTCAGGTGATACTTCATCTGCTCCATAGGTGTTGCTGGAAAGGGTAAAACCTGTCTGGGCCAGTGCTCAAGGAGATCACGGTGGTTTGGGTGTCGACAAAGTGAGGAACCCTTGTCGACTGGGTTTGTGTCAACAGTTCTATCACATCTTTTCTTCTCTATTTTCATATGAATCTCTGTGAAATTAAGTGAGAATTAATTTTGTCTCTAGATCAACTATGCAAAATTTCACATATTCAGGATCAAATAGAAAACATAAACCAAGAAGAATGATTAAAGAGAATTTCAAGTCTATTGGTTTAACTCTCACATATAAACATGAGATTGACCCTCATGATCTCATATACCAAGGAGTTGCTAATTATGAAGAAGTATTGGGAAAAGTCCAAGAAAATCACTAGAGGGAAACACTTCATTTGTTTTAGGTAGCCTCTCAAAATATGGCTAGGATAGAAATGCAAATAGTATTTGATGCGGAAATAGAATAGGATGTAGACAAGAAAGAAACATAAAAGATTAAAAGAGAAGTTGTGATTAAAAAGTTTCTAGAGGCTAAGGAAAAATTAAAGAAGAAACAAGAGGCACAAGAATCTCAAAAACATGACGTGGTAGAGAATTGCTAGAAGGAAGGAAGAGCACAATCGAAAGAGAGAAGAAAATGAAAGGTTAAATCTAGATGAAGAGACTAAGAAATAGAGAATAGCTCAGAAAGATGAAGAAGACAAGAGTATGAAAGAACAATTGGGAGCTACAGCCATTAAATTAAGGTGTCAATAGCTTGAACAACAAATGAAAGAAGAAGAATAAGCTTGAAAGGTCAAAGATAGAAAAATAAAAGGTGAAGAGAAAAAAAAAAGGAAGAGGAAGAAGAAAAGAGAAGGGAGGCAAAAGAAGAAGCCAAAAAACCAAAGAAAATAACATTTCTTACTTTTCCTATCAATCATGGTACCCCAATATCTATGTTACTAAAAGTACTGGTAAGATAGAGATTTTGCTACCCAAAATTATGCCTCTCTGGTACCCTAATCTCCATGTTATTCCTCTATGGTACCCCAATCTCCATGTTATGCCTCTATGGTACCCCAATCTCCATGTTACCATATTAACTAACATAACTTAGGAATGTTTCTAGATTTCCCATATTTATGCCTCTATGGTACCCCAATATCCATTTTACCATATGAACTAACTGAACAAAGGAATGTTTCTAGAAATTCCATATTTTTAATTTTTTTTACCAAATTCGACTCCATCTCAATCCATGCCAATGTGTTATTGTTAAGTTGACAAATAATTAAAAAAGACAATTGTATAGTTATCCTTTGAATAATTCAAATTTGGTGAAGGTAGAAGGAACTTGAAATTGTGTGTTAGGATTTTATAGATCCCATGTTCTGAGAATGGTGGATTCCGGTCCATTGAGTTGCTTGTCTTGCATCCCAATCTCACATGGTATTAGAGTCGATGACTATCTAAAGGAAGGTTCCATTGCATAATTTTTATTCACATGTGAGTATGCTATTCTCTTGCATCTTTTAATGATATATATAATCGTACATGTTGAATACATCAAAGTTATAGGGGGTTCATTTGTGGCATGATTTGATAGTCTGTCCTACTTGGAGATCATCAGAAAATATCACCTCTTTATCTAAGCAATCCAACCATAGATGGTTTTGTGTAATGAATCACACAACAAAAATATGAGTTGGTGAATTAAGGTGACTCTTCACATGTGTTAGTGAACTTCCATGCACACTACATAACTATTTTTGTGGTTTTGAATGCACCCTTATATTAAGATATAGAAGTCTCTATTCTATTATAGCATTTTGAATTCCTCCATATCACTAGATTCCAGGATCCCCTCTTTGTGTCATTCAACTACTATTAGTGGAAATCGATAATGTTGATTCTTATAAGTGGCTTAATAGGTGTGATGAGGCATATGGATTATTATGTCTAAATGTATCTCCCAACGTTTTTTCCACATTGAATCTATTAATTCACCTACTCAGATATAGACTACATTAGGAGGATTGTTTTGAAAGCAAGACATGTTAAGAGGACACTAGTTGGAGAATGAGCTCATCCACTTAAGTCATGGTAATTTTGACACCATCTAGAATTTATTTAGCAAATTAAAAGCACTAAGAATAGAGCTATCACACTATAAGATTGAGAAAAAATCAGCAACCAATTATTTCCATTCTTACCAAAGCTTGATCATGTGACACACATTATTAAGAAAAATTACATAAAAGTTCTTGATTAAGTCAAGAAAATTTGATTAACATAGGAGTCTTCCAAGGAATATTACAAAAAGAGAAAAGGGGAGAGAAAAAGAGATAATACAAGAACTTGAAGTAATTGCATGGAAAAGACATGGCACAAAATCATAAATAATTGCATGGAAAAGACATGGCACAAAATCATTAATATGATATAGATTCAATCCCTTCCTTACTACTTATTAACTCCTTACAATGAGAAAGAGAGAGGAAAAGACATGGCACAAACACTTGTAGCAATTACACATTAAACAAAAGAGAGAGGAAAGGACATGGCACAAATTGTAGCAATTACAGAAAGTGGTTAATTTTAAACTTTCTTAACTTTTTATATTTAATTTTAAGTTTGTTATTAAACTAATAAAACATTTAAATAAACTAAAATCAAATATCTTTGAATGAATCACTATTTATATTTTATATATATTTTTAATTTTCATAGTATTAGGATTTATCTTACTTTAAATTATATTCACTAAAGATAAATGTCTCATAATGAATCACTACTCGTCTTTTAATTTCAAGATATAAAATGTCAATTTAAAAACATATTAAATGAGTTGAATTTTACCATATTTCAATATTATTATTTTAAATGTAGTGAATCTCAATGTAGTCACATGTTAAAGATAAGAAGGTAGGATTAGGAAAGTGTCACATCAATGAAATATCATATGGGAAAAGGTACAAAAAATGGTATTGTACCATTGGATTTAAAGATAAATCTTAAGTTAGTTATATATATATATATAATTATTCATGATTTTTTTATGATTTATTAAAATAACATGGTAATGGTTCATAAGGAACCACATTTTTAGTTTCTTTATTTTCCAAAAGATGAAATCTTAATTAATAAAAAATGGTTTTAAATCTTATTTTAAAACCAAAATTCTCATTCAACCTAATAATATAATAGTATCTAGAGAGTTATTGTCCCTTCATCTCAAGTGAGATCACGTACTCATTCTTTAAGGTATCATCGAACCTTACTCCTATATATAAAGCTAGATTCAAGTGACATCACGTACTCATCCTTTAAGGTATCATGGAACCTTAATCATATATATTTTATCATTTAAAATATTGTTTTGTATTTTAAAATTCTAAATTTAGTTTTTCACATTTTTATAACTTTTTATTAAATTATTCAATAATAAATCATTTAACTTTTTTATATTAATAATAAAAGAGGTAAGACACTTTGTGATGTTGCAGTCAATTAAATCGACTCAATATCAATGCGACCCCAATTACCAATTCCTTTAATAACTAAAAAAAATCAAATACGAACATTTTGTTTTTCATAAGTTTTAATCACGTTGCACTTTATTTAGGTTTGAATCATGTATTTTTAAACTATTTTTATTAATACTCATGTTTTTATCCTTTAAAACATTAGTTTTATGTTAATTGTTTATAACTTTTGTTACAAATAAGTACATTTTGTTTTCCATAAGTTTTAATCACGTTGCACTTTATTTATGTTTGAATCATGTATTTTTAAACTATTTTATTAATACTCATGTTTCTATCCTTTAAAACATTAATTTTATGTTAATTGTTTATAACTTTTGTTTTAGTCTTTTATAGCTACAACAGTTTTATTCATATTTTTATTTTATGTTAGTTTTTATGTTTTTTTGTTGTATTATTTATTCATATTCCTATGGTTTAAAACAATATCTTTTAATTTATTTTATGATAACTTTTTATTTTTGTTTTGTCTTAATCATGTTTCTATCATTTAAAACACTATATTTTATATTGGTTTTTATAACTTCTTTACTAGTATCCATGTCTAGATCATTTAAAACACTATCTTTTCATTTTTAATTTTATGGTATTCGTATAACTTCTTGATCGTGTATTTTTATAATTGTTTTCTTAGGATCTGTTTATTTTTCATTTAAAAAAATAATGTTTTATTTTTTTATAAATTTTGTTTCATTAAGATTTAAATTTTAATATGGTTATTTTTTTATTATTATATATATTTTAAATTGTAATTTTTTATTATTCGTGAGATGTAGAACACTTGGTGGAGAGGTCGCCCATTCGAAACTCCGCGGATACTAAAATCTAACCATGCTAAGGGTTGGTGCGGTCCAAGCCGCGTGCGATCCTAGGTGATTTTGACGACTTAGATGCCCTTGGTTCGTGGTTTCTCAACCAATGACGAACCATGTAAAGGGTACTACCACTTGCCAACAAACAAACAAAAAATATAATTTTTATTCATTAAAATATAAAAATCATATTTTTTTAAGTATTTAAAGTAAGAAATAAATAAAAGTAAATCATGATGCATATTGTATTTACAAAGATATAACATATTTTACATTTATAAGATAAAAATTATATAATTAATATATTTGTTATTTTTGAATTTTTTAAAATATATATATATATATATATATGTTACTTCTTATCACTCTTTTGGAAAAGAATGTCATCATATATATCTATTTTATTTTAAAGGGGATTTGCTTAAAAGTATTTAGATAACTAATTTGCTTTGTCACACTCAAGTAATAAGATCCAGCTTCCCATATAGCGCCATAAAACTTGGTTGTAAATTAAATTTCCATGTTACAAGTTAATCAGAGTGAAACCACCCTATAGAAGGACAAAAAGAATTCCAATCTACCATATCAAGATACGTATTTAAGTATATGACATACATAAAACATAAAAGTTGAGCTTGAAACTATAGAAATGGAGCATGTTTAAATTTGATTCTCACACCATCCTTATCTCCATAGTAGGCCAGTCCCCCTGAGGAAACTATAGAGCCTCTTTAGATAGAGAATCTACCTATTGGTTTCACTCTCTAAAGATATGGGCCCTCGCACAAAGTTCAAGGACCTTTTAGTTGCAATTGAACTTTTTCCAAAACAAGCTTTCGATTTGAAAAACTAAAACGCTTGTGTGTTTCTTATCATTAGCAATGGAGGGGCCCAATCCCAATAGGTCAAATGACAAGTAGGATAGGAGAAAGAAATGCGGATGGGATTTATAAACACATGCACGATATGGTGAACAAAAATACATGTGAATTTTAGAGAACAAAAAAACATGTGCATTTTGGAGAATGCGCTATAAACCCCAAAAATGGGCTCAGGACCACCCATTTCTCCCACAATAACATGTATACATGCTCTAGCCTATGACAGAAGCAGAATGTGCATGCAATCATAGCTCCTAGAGGTGCCAACCAGCATATTGGATTGGAATTGAGGTGATTCTACCAACCTCCTCTGTCAATTGTTTTCTAAAAAATGAATAAACAACCAATTAATCAATTACAACCATGTTTTAGGTTTGTTAAGAAATTGTAGCTGCAAAGAAGGGAGAAATGGGAGGAAATAGGTAGTGCTCTACCTCTTAATAAATTTTCACAAGTTTGGATCTCCAAATCAAATTTCATTAATTGCATTGAATTTATATGCCCCCAAAACATCGAAATAAACCCTTTGGTATTAAAATATTCAACTCAAATAATCACAAAGGAATTATGCAAAGTTCCTAAGAGGCTAAATAATTTATTTTGTGTTGTGTTGTCAAAATCAAAGTCTTCTCACACATATTGCATCCTTATTATATAGAATTTTATTCAAACAATGCTTGAATTAGTTGAATTTTGTATACACAAAATGGATTTTGATTCTTGAAGAAGGCTTCCAATCCCAATACATATGTGGAGAAATAAATATTGAAATTTTCAATTTGACATGAAACTCATCTACCAAAGTTCTTGTGACCAAGGATGCATATGTTATGCATAACTAGGGTTGTCCCTTAAGATTTTGGAAATGACTTCGACACTACCATTGGTTTCAACAACTAATGTAGCATTCTTGTCATGCACTCCACCCCACATCACCAAAAGCACCTATCCCACTATTAAAAACTATTCATATCTACTAAGATGAGGATTCAAAATTTGGAGTTAATATATCATTACTCCTAGGCCATGTCACTATAAGGATTCCTAGTTTTAGATGCCAAAGGAACCCTTATTGTGAGAATATAACTTGAGCTAGTGATAGAAAACTCACACCAATTTAATGCTTAACCACAACTCAACCAACAAAAATTTGGTCATAGCCATAATCATTCGTGTCCAATATTAAGAATGACATAAGGTTTCCATTTGATCGACTTATGTGTGCACAAAGGGTGCCAAACAAGATTCACACATTCAATCACTACCTTTAGTTACCTTGATGGCAACCTATTCAAGGACTGATCAGCACTTTAATGGGAATTGTACCTTGGTCACAAGTGAAAAAATCATCACTCCTCATGGATGAATCCAACCCCTTTGAATCTCCTTTTCTTACTTGTTAATAAGTTTCCCAAATTTATGTAAATGCTCACATTTGTTTGTATATAGCCATGAAATGAATCAATCTTTCATTATCACCTATGAAGTATGATGCCAATAAACAAGGATGAAAACACATCAAATTTATGACTTGAGTGAATAGATATACTCCAAATTACAGCCATATATAAGGTAAGCAAATGGAATATGTTATCTCACCCTTGGTCTAAAATGGAAAAAAAATTAATACGTGTTTGACATAAATTTAACATGGAAAAATGTTATGTTGATTCTTTAATGTAATTGTTCAATTTTAAATTTTAAATTTTAAATAATCATGTCATTATTTGTTACACTATTTTTACATTTTTTAGTTTTAAGAGATGTCATTATACCATGTATATGTTTCTAATTTTTTTTTAAATATTTTATTGTAGTGGCAGGTACGGATCCAACTGTGGAGATACTTAGAGATATTGCTAGACTTAGAGATATTGGGGTCACGTGGAGGGGTGGAGACCAACTCCACCACTCACTTGCACATACTCTAGATGTAATTATAAATACCATTATCCAATCCAACAGTGCTCTATATGACATGCATCATACATAGAAAGGAAAAGGAAACAAAATGTTGATGAATTGGATTACAATGCCATAAAAAAACTAAATATCACAAAGGAGGACATTTTTGCATTGTTTAGAGATCCCCAGATGGGTCAAATCCAAAAAACAAATAGAGCCCACATTTATATCGACTGGTGCACATATCCACCATTCCAACACAATTGGATGGAACAGTGGTACATGGTTTTTGATGTGCCACCCCACAACAATAGGGAACTTCCTTTATATTTCCTTTGAAATATGTATGACGAGTTCATGTTGGGAAGACATGTAAATTATTTTGATATCTTGGAATTCTAAGGATTTGGTTTGGGGATTCCTCAAAACTGTCCCAATGCCATGCATCGAAATTCCAATCACCCAATCCCACCCAATCCCTCCATTTTGTGTGTATTTACACAGGCCAGATGTCCTCCACAAACATCAAATGATTCCATGGACACAAGAGGAATTTTTAAGTCTTAGCTTGCTGGGCGGTTTCCTCCATGTTTTTCCTTCGTTTTCCTCCATTTTTCTAGATGGGAAGTCATTTTTAGTGTTACAGAATGACTTTGAGGGAGAGGAATTTGATTTTGTTGGTTGTGGAGCCAGATCTTCCAGTCTCATAGATGATGATTCAACCATTTTTGAACCCTAGGTTTGGTTATGATCCCGACCCGATCCACAGGGGTCCGGAAGGCTGTTTTCAGGGCTGTTTTCGCCAACAATTTTTGGGCCCATGGTTTTGGGTAACCCATGGTATTTTCCCACTGTATTTCCCTTATAAAAGAAAGACATTGTAATACAGCTAGGGTTGATGTATTAGGTTTTATGCATTATAAAGATCTCTGAGATCAAGAAGAGAGACTGTGAGACAGTGAAGAGAAAGTGCAGCAGTTGTGTTACAGGTTGTATCCCTTCACTTTGTTGGATGGTATAATAATAAGGACTGGAAACTTCAGTGTGGACGTAGTCCAAGTTGGGTGAACCATGATATATTTGTGTCTCTCTTGTAATGTGAATGTGAGATTATATTTGCATTTTTGTTTATTGTTATTGCTCTGCGATCCTGTTTTTCTAACAATTGGTATCAAAGACAAAGGTCTATTTGGAAAATAAACCCGCGTGAAGCTAGGGTTTATGGTTCGAGTGCGAGAAATTGTGGAAGAAGGAAAGTTTAAGGTCGAGAAGTTTAACGGCCAAAACTTTCAGTTATGGAAGATGAAAATGGAGGACTATCTGTACCAGAAGGATCTATTCCTACCGTTGAGAGGAAGAGCAAAGCAGCCGGTGGCTATGAAGGACGAAGAATGGGAGGTTCTTGACAGAAAGGCATTGGGAACAATATGGATGAGCTTGGCTTCGTCGGTGGCTTTCAATATCTCAAAAGAAATGAAAATGGAGGGTTTGATGAGCGCACTGGGTAAGCTGTATGAAAAACCCTCGGCCTCCAATAAGGTATTTCTAATGAAGCGTTTATTTAATATGAAGATGCCTAAAGGTGGATCTGTTACTGATCATTTAAATGAGTTTAATACGGTTACAAATCAACTAAGTTCTTTCTATAAGTGTGAACTTTGATGATGAGGTTAGGGCTCTTCTAATCTTGTGTTCATTGCCAGAAAGCTTGAATAGCTTGGTCATGGCTATAAGTAACTCTGTCTCTGGTTCAAACACCTTGAAATTTGATGATGTTATTGGTGTTATTCTTAGTGAGGAAATGCAAAGAAAAAGCATAGGTGAGACATCAGGTAATGCGTTGCCATGGAGAGCAGGGGAAGACAAAAGAAGAGAGGAAAGAGCCAAGGTAATTGTGGAAAGTCTAAAATGGGCAGATCCAAGTCCAGACTAGGAAAGATAGAGTGCTAGAACTATGGAAAGAAAGGACATCTGAAGAAAGACTGCAGATCTCTAAAAAAGAAAGGAGATGGACGACAGAAGGAAACTACCTAGGAAGCAAATGTAGCAGGTGATGTGTTACAAGATGCTTTGATTCTTGCATTAGATAATACTAGTGATTATTGGGTAGTAGATTCAGGGGCTTCATGTCATACTACACCCCATAGGAAATATTTTCATGATTATGTTTCATGCGATTTTGGACATGTTTTATTGCGTGATGATGAGCCATGTAAAATTGTTGGAATTTGTAAGGTATGGATAAAAGTTAAGAATGGAACTGATTGGCTGTCAAAAGATGTTAGGCATATTCCTTCTATGAAAAGAAATCTGGCCCAGTTGGGAGATGGCGGCTGTCTATCTACATTTGGAGAAAAGTGGTGGAAGATCACTAAAGGATCAATGGTGATAGCAAAAGGAGATAGGCTAGGTACGTTGTATTTATGTCCTCATAATACTGACCATTCTATCTCTTTAGCTTCCACAGGAACAGATACAACATTGTGGCATCATAGGCTTGGCTACATGAGTGAGAAGGGGATGCAGATTCTCCACTCAAGGAAGTTGTTGCCAGATTTGAAGTAGGTAAGTTTGGAATCCTATGAGAACTGCGTTTATGGAAAACAAAAGAGAGTCATATTTCTCATGGTTGGAAAACAGAATAAGAATGAAAAGTTAGAGTTTGTGCATATAGATGTATGGGGACCGACTCAGGTACAATCTCTTGGTGGCTCTCATTATTATGTTACATTTATTAATGATGCAACTAGGAAAACTTGGGTTTATTGCATTAGACAGAAATCTGATGTTTTTGTTACTTTTAAGAAGTGGAAAGCTTTGGTTGAGAATGAGATAGGAAAAAGGTTGAAGTGTCTCAGATCTAATAATGGAGGTGAGTACTGCGGCAAGGAGTTTGATAGTTATTGTTCATACCATGGGATTCGTAGAGAGAAGACAGTTCCAGTAACGCCACAAGAAAATGGTGTGTCAAAAATGATGGACAGAACAATCATGGAGCGTACAAGGTGTATGAGATTGCATGCAGGGTTGCCCTTACAGTTTTGGGCAAATGCTGTAAATACTGTTGTTTCTTTAATAAACAAAGGACCTTCAAGTGCTTTAGATGGTGGCATTCCAGAGGAGGCATGGATAGGTAAAAATGTAAACTACTCATTTCTGAGAACTTTTGGTTGTGAAGCATTTGTCCATATTGATAAAGATAATAGAACAAAGCTTGAAGCTAAATCCAAGAAATATACATTTATTGGATATGGGATTGATGATTTTGGTTATCGCTTATGGGATTATGAAAATTAAAAAATAATTAGGAGTAGAGATGTGATATTCAATGAAAAGGTCATTTATAAAGATCAGTTGTAGAGAAAGAAACAAGAAAAAGAAAACACAGAGTACATAGTACTTGATGAAATTAAATAAAATGAAGTTCCAAAGGTGCCAAAAAATCAAGAACAGTAGCAAGTACCTGAAACTCCTGCAACTGCAAGAAGATCTACCAGGTTAAGTAGACTCCTTGAACGATACTTTCCTTCAATGTATTATTTATTGATGACTGATGTTGGTGAACCAGAGTGTTTTGAAGAAGCAATGCAGGTGAAAACTAGAAAGAAGTGGGAGAAAGGAATGAATGAGGAGATGGACTCATTGGTAGGAAACCAGACTTGGGATTTGGTTCAGTTTCCTACTGGTAAAAGAGCATTGCAGAACAAATGGATTTACAGGTTGAAGGAAGAAGAAGGAGGTAAGAAGCGGTACAAGGCCAGACTTGTTGTAAAGGGGTTTGCACAAAAGAAAGGTATAGATTTTGATGAAATATTTTCTCATGTTGTTAAGATGACTTCAATTAGGACTATTTTAATTCTAGTGGTAGTAGAATATTTGCATCTTGAATAGTTAGATGTAAAAACAAATTTTCTCCATGGGGATTTGGAGGAAGAGATATATATGCAGTAGCCACAAGGGTATGAGGTCAAAGGGAAGGAGAATTTGGTGTGCATGTTGAAAAAGAGCTTGTATGGCTTGAAGCAAGTCCCAAGGCAATGGTATCTAAAATTTGATAGGTTTATGATAGAACAAGGTTATAGTAGATGTCATTCTGACCATTGTGTTTATTTCAAGAAGCTAGATAATGAAAGATATATTATCTTGTTATTGTATGTGGATGACATGCTTGTTGCAGGGTCTAATATGAAGGATATAAATGTACTCAAAAGGAATCTAGCTAATTCATTTGCGATGAAGGATTTGGGTGCTGCAAAGCAAATCCTTGGTATGACAATAACGAGAGACAGGAAAAATAGCAAATTGACATTGTCTCAGAGTGAGTACATACAAAAGGTGTTGGAGAGGTTCAGAATGCAAAATACAAAACCAGTAAGTAAACCTTTGGCCACCCATGTCAGTCTAAGTAAGGAAATGTGTCCCAAGACATAGGAAGAGACATATTACATGTCCAATATCCCCTATCAATCAGCAGTTGGCAGCTTAATGTATGCCATGATGTGCACAAGACCAGATATTGCACAAGAAGTGGGAGTTGTGAGCAGATATATGAAAAATCCAGGTAAAAAACATTGGAAGGCAGTACAGTGGATTTTCAGGTATTTGAGAGGTACTACCACTCAGGCATTATGTTTTGGAGGTTCAAACACTATTCTACAGGGATATGTTGATGCAGATATGGAAGGTGATAAGGGTAGCAGGAGGAGCACCACAGGGTATGTGTTTACTGTAGGTGGAACAACAATAAGTTGGATTTCAAGAAGCAGAAGGATAGCGGGTTGTATAGTGAAATCCAGAGTGCCATTCATCTTGCAAAGAACTCAGCATTCCATTCCAGGACTAAACATATATAGCTCAAGAACCATTTCATACACTCTATTCTGGAAGATGAACTGTTGAAGCTGGAAATGATACATACTAGCCAGAATCCTACAGACATGTTCACAAAGGTAGTGACCAGAGAGAAACTGAGTTCCTGCTCGGCTTTAGTTGGCCTTCTAGCATGAAGGTGAAGATGAGAAAGTTGCGAAGTCCAAGGTCTAGCAAGTGCAGCAGCGGTGGAGTTGTTGTGATCAGTCTCCAAATGGGAGATTGTTGGTTATGGAGCCAGATATTCCAGTCTCATAGATGATCATTCAACCGTGTTTGAACCTCAGGTTTGGTTATGATCCCGGCCCGATCCTCAGGGGGTCCGGGGGATGTTTTTCGGGGTTGTTTTCGCCAACAGTTTTCAGGCCCATGGTTTTGGGTAACTCGTGGTATTTTCCCATTATATTTCCCTTATAAAAGAAAGACATTGTAATATGGATAGGGTTGATGTATTAGGTTTTATGCATTGTAAATATCTCTGAGATCAAGAAGAGAGACTATGAGACAGTGAAGAGGAAATGTAGTCTTTGTGCTGCAGGTTGTGTCCCTTCACTTTGCTTGACGGTATAATAATAAGGACTAGCAACTTCAATGTGGACATAGCCCAAGTTCGGTGAACCATGATATATCTGTGTCTCTCTTGTAATGTGTATGTGTGATTATATTTGCATTTCTGTTTATTGTTATTGCTCTGCGATCCTGTTTTTCTAACAGATTTGGGGGTTCAAAAGGGTCATTTTTCCCATTTGAATGTTGGTATTCCCATGGGATAAATTGATTTGTTCCTTGTGGTCATTTTCCACTCTCCCAAATTCGTTTTTGGTGTGCCCGCGATTTTGGAAACACTCATGGAAATTTTGTTTTGTAAATCCCATAGGTAAAACATTTGCCATGCCCAACATTTGTGCCTTACAGTTATATGGATCCCTTGTTTTGGCTTGAACTTGTGAGTAAGAAACGCGGAGTAGAAGAGGATTATAATTGGCTTGATAAACCCAGTGCAAAGTGTAACATCACCAAAGATCAAAGGGCTTTCGCTACTATTAATGCCTAAAATTCACACACATGCAACATTTCGAAAATTAATCCAGTAAAGAATCATCAACATAAATAATTCATCTCACCCCATGCATCCTCTACATGTTGTAACATAGCATGAGTCCATAAGTGCCAAGAAACAGTCAAAATAAGGGGTAGCATAGGTATTACACAGTTGACCTGTGCTATAGCGCAGCTTATGTGAACAATGCTCGTGCTACACCCGAGCATCTTATCCTTCGATATTCGTGCTAGTGTCAAATTGGCGGGACCACTAACTCCTAGCGGCGCATTGAACACTCAATCCTGCCCAAGGATTAGAATTCAGATCCTCACACACTTGGGGGGCATTAATCATCCCCCCTTGTGTACCTTCGAACTAGTTCATGAAGGAGGAGAGTTCACATTTGGATCTAGTTGTTTGTTGGCCACCTCTAAGCCTATAAAAGGAAGCCATTGGCATGCATCTTGTAGAGAGAAGTTAGAGCAAGGTTATGCTGCTGGATTTGAGTTGGATCCTCCTCACAGCCCACCATTTCCTACCATTGTGAGCATTCTCAAGCTTGATTTCTACCTCACATCAAGGGGAAAGTGTCTCTCTCCATTGTTCTACCATTTACATAGTATTTAGTTTGGTCAAGAAAGGCCTCCCTAAGGGATATTGTTGGCTTCCCTTGAATCCCTCACTTCCCAGGTGTTGTACAACTATTCCATTGGGAAATATAAGAGTGATTTAGCATATATTTGGTTGTTTTTGGAGTTTGAATCCTCCTCCCACCTCTTTAATTTTGTTTTTTATCAATATTTTCATATTTTGATGTGAACTACACTAACAATCTCTTGCAGGATCACTTGGAGGAATACAAAACCATCATAAAAAGGTGCTCCAGGGACTGAGGCATTGCAGGAACCTACAAGGCTTAGTCCCTTATCAAGTGGAAGAGTGCACTTGTGCATTTTTTTCCACAACAGTTCTAATGGTGACCATACTTATTTTGTTCATTTCTTTTTAAACTAGGTTGTTTTATGACAAGTAGCTAATTCTGGTATTTTTCACTTGTAGGAGATCAGGTATTCCACCTCTTACTTCCAGAATTTGGCCCCATCATGACTCCATTTATTTTTCCACAACCGCACGGTTCCCAATGTCTTTGTGGCACTGATAGCATGGAATCAACTCAGACAATCACGTGCATACTGTAGGTTACCAAGGTCAGACCTGTGTGACATTACCCATCGCACCCATTCGAAATTTTAGTGTATTACTCGCGCTACAACGGGTCTGTTTTGTATTAACCCATCTGTTCCGCGTGGAAGAGTCTAGTGTAGCCACGCTACTGTTGTTTATTTGATTCTTATCTGCATAGCTTAGTTTGGCAGCCCAATTGCTGCTTACTAGTGAATTTAAATTAAGGCTAATTCACCCAATTACTTAATTTTTTAGTAATTCACAGCTAGACAAATATTAGGAAGTAAAGAGTACATCTCTCTTGAAACTTACCTAGGTAACTAGCTTTGAGCCTTTCAATGGGCCCCATTGTTGTCACTAGTATTCAAGACCATTTCTTGTTTATGCATCAAATTGACATGTTGTTTTTAGTAGTATTGCTAGTGTAGAAAACACTTTTGGCACACAAGCAAGGACCTAAATACACTTGTCTCCCGAAGTATGCTCTTCACCTCACACTTCATGCGAGCTTGGTTTATCAGAAAAAGGGTGAGAAGTGTGAAATACCTCCATTGCACACTTGTCTATTAGTTATAATATTTTGATTTTGCAAAGCACCATGAGCATCTCTTAGAGTTAAAAGTACACATTGCTTGATATACTCTTTTAGTTAATTTGCGAATAAAATCGTTTTTTACTTTCATTACATGTGTTTGCACCATTAGCACACAATAAGAGGCATAAAGACTCTTCCAATCCTAGTATGCTCTTCACCCGACACTTCATGTGAGCTTGGTGAATCAGAATGGTAGGGATTGTGAAATACCCCTCTTACACTCCATAAGTGAAACATTCAAACCCCTTAAAATCAACATTGTAATTGTCTTAATCAACTAAAATACTCCACAAGAGGTCACAAAAACAATATTTTAGTTAGCTAGGATTGATTGGGATAGGCATCCATTAATTCCCACCAGTCTAATTTCATTCGTAACATTTTGAAACATAGCATTTTTGTCTGATAGGGTACTTACAAAGTCCTGCTATAGGCAAGTGTTAAAAGAAAACCCGGATCAGAAGTGCATCGTGACCACGGAGGTGAACCTGGAGGTATAGGTGTCCTACTCTCCCCTAGAAGCCACTCAACTTGTTGTATGGAGATGGCACTATACCGTGTAGGCCAAACCACTGATCCACACTTGATGCAAGGTATCTTAGTGGACCAACTTAGGGTATCACCAAAGAGCAGTTGTGCGTGAAATTATCTCTTGAAGTTAGCTATTGTCATTGGGAGGTGTTGCCAAGTCTTCTTAATTGGATAATTGCCCCCATCGCCAATAGAACTAGCTCTTTGTTACCACTAGTCGATTGGTGAGTGGATACCATTATCATCGTCAATTGTGCTTTTGGGAGGCCTAGTTACAATTGAGAGGAAGGACGTTACGTCTTCTAAGGAATTTACATTTATTTTTATTTTAAACTACAAGTTCACTAACTTGTCATAAAAAGAACCTACATGTGGGGAGTAATGCCCTAAAACTGACATTGCACACATCACTCACTTCTCGCACCATTTTGTATCTGTTGTGGTTGTCATATTTTTGCATCTCTTCAATTTTTTTTATTCCAATATCACTCTCATTTAACACAAAGCATTCACCATTAAGGAACAAAACAACATCCTAAGTAAGTCTCGTAGACTACAAGGCCTATCCCCTCTCTCAAGGGGTGTTTTCACATCTTCCCCCCGTGTTACATGTGGAGGGAATTCAAACTGGGGTCGTTCCTAGGAAACATTGATAGGATCATCTAATCAAATCCAAGCCTTGCTAGGCACATTTAATCCCTTTGGAGAATCTATCAATTACACCACTTCTTCCCCCATCGGAAGTAGTACCCCATTGGCTTCTCCCCAAGGAGATCCCTTGGATCCATTTGACCCATCTTCCCTCATAGGAGGTCAACCATTGTTTACAACACCACCTGCGTATCCCCATTGTGGAAATCACACGCCAAACAGAATGACAAGACCAGTCGTCCCTACCTTACCATTTATGGCTACTTTAAAATATACCAGATTTGGTCAAACTGATTAATGATCCCATTGCTCATGATGTGACATGGTCAGCTATACCAGACAAGCTTGCTTCCGATATTCCCAAATTTGAAGGAAAATAGGGAGACAATCTCGCCAACCACGTTATGTCTTTTCACTTAAGGTGTTCATCTAATATCACAGTGGATGACCCTGTGAGGATTTGCCTATTCCAGCATACCCTCACCGAAACAACAATAAAGTGGTACGTCAACCTAGAAAGTGGAACCCATTCCACATTTGTGATATTGGCTACCGCATTTCTTACATACTTTCAACTTTCAATCCGACATGATCGAGGCCTCAAAATTCTCACTCAGTTTCGTCAAAATAGTTCTACCCACATCGCAGACCACATCAATGAGTGGCATAGACGCTGCACACTATGTAAGATCGAAATACAACCTCCCTTTCTATTGGATTGGTTTATTAAATCTCTCCAACCCGCCATAGCCAAATATGTTTCCACCTCCATGCCACAAAGTGATAAAGAGGCTATTCTTAAAGCACAACATTTTGATCTCATATATGCACAATCTAGCTATCATTACACAATACTTCTTGATGCCCCTCGACATCGGTCATTGGATGCTACACCTTTGGGCTCGTCACATTCAACGAATGGGATTATTGGGTCCATTTCCCATTTAGGAAAGGTTCCTCCTATCATGTCAGTGCCATTCACATGGTCCCATACTACCCATCCATGCCACTTGTGCCGGTACCCCTTACGCTGGTACCAACACCATCAGTTGGTCAATTACAATATGTACCATACAGTCCTACATACCCAAATGTTATCCAAACAATGATGGTTCCTACACCGTTAATGGTGCAAGTCGCTCCTACATCCACCTATTATGGAGCACAAACGAAATTTATCCCACCTCCGAGATATAATTTGTATTACCATTTCCCATGAACAACTAGTCAACAACCTTCCCCCACATTGGGGTTAACCTAGTTCAACCTACTTATGTTCAACAAGCTCAACAATTCGATCCGTTGAATGCCGCAAACCGCCAGAATCCACAGAATCAGGGGAAGAAGGAATATAAGAACAAGAAAAATCATCATCTGGGGCAAGGGGGAATTCCTCCCACCCCAGAAAAACTAGAATATGGGTGATCCAAATACAAGGACTAACAATCTCCCCAAACAAGGTAAGAATCCCCCTGTTTAGAACCAATTATTGATGCTCCATCTGGGACGATTATGGTCATTACACACATCATTGTCCTCTTATCATTGAGTTCCAACAATTAGTAGAAGCTAAAAGTAAGATGGTGATGAACCCTCCTCAGGAAATGAATCCTCCCCAACCACAAACAACAGTGTTACAGCAACCCTTTTCCAATCAAGGGTTAGTTACACAAGAACAAGAGCCTCGTCCACTTGGTGATGGCTCTTTCAAAAATATCTATTCATTGGACATCAACCTCCAAACAAGATCCGAATGTTATGATGGGACTTCCACCCCCAAAGTGGAATACATTTCTATCCCCTCGGGGGTCCCTATACAGATTCCTCGACTGAACACGAACAAATCCCACGGATTCCAAAAGTTCTACTTCGACGTACACCTAATAACCCTCACATGAAGGCTTCCCATAATTATAGTATTGTGGATGACTTGGCTCAATCTATGACAACCATGTCTACGTTAGAAGTGTTGTAGTCCTTCCCTACACAACAAAAGGCATTACTCAGATCTCTTGGCGTGGTTGATCCATCTGAATCACACCTCATGACCTTTGATCTTAACAAAGGAGATCGGAAACTACCATCGCCAGTCGCATTTCAAATTCCAGTGACTATAAAAAACATCATGATTCACTTATGTATCATTGACGAAGGCGCATCCACTTGTGTCATGTCTGCAAAATTCAAGAAACGATTAGGATTGCCTAATTTGGTCCCCTTGTCTATCGCCCTTCGCACATATGATGGGATACCATCCCAACAAAGAGGCTTGTACCAAAATGTCCCCATAGAGCTAGGATGCAATATGTTTATGATCGATATCGAAGTAATCGATGCAGAAATCGACTACAACATCCTCTTGGGGCATAGTTACATGTATGCCATGAAGGTTGTTTCCTCCTCAGTATTCCATATCATGATGTTTCCCATAATTGAGAAGATAGTTACCCTCAACCAGCTTAAATATTGTGACCCTAATACCACAAGAAATCCAGACAACGTCCTACCAACAATACTGGGAGATGATCAACCATATGTTGACATTGCCCCCGGTATGTACAAGGACTCCAATTTGTTAGGAGCATATTCGGGACAACCACCGAAGATCCCTACGTCTACCAATGACCTAATGTGCACAATTTTCACCACTGAAAATGGAGTTGCCTCCACCTCAACACCCTCATCAACACCACCGTTGAGTCATGGCATTAAACAAATGTTGAGTCCATTGGTACCACCTATTTTTCAAATCCCATTCTTGTACCATCCCATGGGTGTATAAGGAATGTCGGTTATGGATCAGTTAAGTCTACTCGAGCTAACTTTGGGAATATCGGTGTGGTACCTTACACCACCCTTCTGAGAGATGGCTTCCAAACCAGTTTCCCATTATGATTTTGTCCATGTTTCGGCTAGTATGTATGCAAGGCTTGTAACATGTTCAGTTATGAAAACCCAACCTATGACATCCACAACTACACCACAATCGATCATCACTAAGACCACCAATGGGGGAACCCAACAACCAAAGTTGAAAGGTCCCCTATTACCAACGCTGACATCTAATTCGGTAGAAACCGTGAAGCCTAAAGCAGAGGGCATCAACCATCATGAGTTGAAATCCCCAATAATGATCAATACTCCCAATCAAAGGGTCACACTGTCGTGTTCTCTTTGCGAGAAGCAAGTCCATGCAACAAACCTATGTCCTACTCTACTAGAGCTAAGGAATTTTTTTAACACCCCCATTAGCATCACCCATGCTCTAGCAACAGTGAAAGGGGGAACACCTCCCTCACTCACATCTAATCCCAAAAATCTGCGTATGAATCATGCATATTACATATGTTTCATTATGGGCACTATAAACATCATTTCCCTAACCTACCTCGCTATTGGGAGGCCTTAGAAACTATTCTCCTCACTGAACCCTTGGAAGATATCTCACCTCCCTCATCTCCAGAATAGGCTCCTATCAGCATGGGTACAATAGTGATCCCGACTAGTCCCTCCCCATGGTGGGCCTATTCCATACACGACCAACAATCGCTACGACGTCCACAAGTCCGACCATTTTTTCGAAATCATATGAATGCCACTCGACCGTGCCACTCTGTAACATCCCAAAAATTCGTAAAATTTAAAAACAATTCTAGACATTAAAGTTAACATTAAAAGCTGTGCAGAAGTAATAAATGACTTGATAATAAATTAATTATGATATGTAATTAACTTTAAGGATTTTTAATTGTCTTATTGACAATTATAACAGCTGTAATTATTACATCTCTTAAATAGTGTCGTCAATCGTCGATTTACTCATTCTGTACCGGATGGTACCTAGTAATGTCGTACTATAACTAGAACTTAATGTTCCTTGGTAAGGTGCATGATAATTATATTGTAGTTATAAATGCAGTTGCGTTTATATCACTTATTTGATATTATATTGTGTTAAAGTATGATGGTTGATATTTATGTTATTATTTACGTAATGGTAAGTTGTTGTGTGAAACATAATTCTTGTTGGCAGTTGGATTCTAGGTAAAGATTCGATGGCTTACTTAGCTTTTAGCTAAAGCATTGTTCTCTCCAACTGTCCAGGTTACAAGTTGTACATTTCTGGTTTGATCATTGGTTGCTCTTCGCCTTATGTGAGAGTATTGCAGGTCAAACTTTATTTAAAGTTATGCATAAGTGAATTCAACACCAAAGTTATGAAAACGTCATAAGTTCTATAAATATGTGTGAAGTTAAAGGGAAGTGTATTAGGTCCAAGGTGACCCAAGCGATTCTTCAAAGGACTAGTTTAAAAGAGATCTCTCTCCCTAGATGAGAGTCTACCATTTTTGCAAGGTCAAGGGATTTGCTCCTAACTAAGGGTTGTCACCCTAGGAATCTAATGCAAAGGTGACAAGGGTAATTAAAATGCTAAGGATGAACTATATAAAAGAGGGTTCCAATTTCACCTTTGGCGCTATATTAACAAACATGCAATGGATAAACTATAGTGGAGTGGGTCATTTGTTTTCCATAGGCACTTGTATTAAAATGTGAATGTGTAAACCAACATTTGAACCATAGTGTAATGGTCCTCTCGTATACCACGTAGGGTGGTAGCTAGCTCATTGAATGAGGCCATGTGATGGTAACAATTGCACTTTGGTAAAAAAAAAACCCTACTATGAGTTTGTTGGGGTTTTTGGTCTTTGGTTTTGTGTTGTGTTGCATTATGGAGAGGGCGACTGGCCTTTCTCGGCTGCCATGACTGTTGGTGGTTCAATGCACCACTCCTTTCATTAGTTGGAAGTTCATGGGTAGTTATGGCTTCGACGACGTGTGTGGAGTCTCCATCCTTCAGTTCTTTCCTCAGCTCTAAGATTAACAAAGGGTAAGCTATATTTGCAGTCTTCAAACCCTTGACTTTCAGTTTAAAGTATTGAGCTTCTCGTTTTTGTTTTAAATTGGTTTCTATTCTTGTGATAGGGTTATATCGAAATGACCATGGTGAAGTTTGTAAAGAAAGAAAGGGACAAGCCATGAGGGTGTGACTCCACTAGTAAGCCTCGGATTATCTCGTTTCTTCTGTCAACAGGGTGTTATGTTTTGGTTTCCCTTGGTCCATGCATCTCCTCTGGGAAAATGGTTTTTATACTTTGTTTCTGCAAACGTTGTTTTTAATGGGTAAATGCCCAAGTTGTTTTTCTCGCCCGTAGTGTTAATAGGGATGCAGTCTGTATAGGATACTTGTTATCCTTCCAATAGTTGGACTACGATGTAAGATTTATACTATATAAATAAAATGTTACGTTTTGATGAATCTCGTCTCGGTGTATAAATATTGTGGATGTTTTGTTTTCGTATGTGAAGGGATAAACCCTAAATGTGTAATGGAAACTGCAGGTCTTGAACCCCTGTACATTTAAATGTTTATCTTAAAATTTCGACTATCGTTTTGTGCTTAGAATATAGTACTTAGGCGAGCCAAGACTCAAGCCCGTGACCAGTACAATGTTGATGTGGGATTTATGAATTCATTTATGGTTGTAAAACTGTGCAATGCGTTTTTAATTTAAATGTTTAATCTCTAAGTCATAAGGCTTCCAGCATGGGTGAGCTCATAATGAGTTTTGGACCCTTAATTCTTTCAATTGCTGGTCGATAGGTGCTTACAGTTGTTTCATCGGTTTTTTTGGTTTCGGC
Source organism: Larix kaempferi (assembly GCA_027924585.1). NCBI lineage: Eukaryota > Viridiplantae > Streptophyta > Pinopsida > Pinales > Pinaceae > Larix > Larix kaempferi. The sequence goes on from BSBM01000753.1 coordinate 21,085,594, forward strand.
ATTGTAACCGTGTCTATTTGTAAAGGTTTATGCTTTGTGTAGAGTGAGCTCTTTTGACTAGAGGCTCGACCTTCATCTTTCTGTTTGGAGTCTGTACATTGTTGTAACCATTAAAAATGTGGTTCTTGAAGTTTTTAGGGTAAAACCCTCGGATGTGCCTGTACAGGTCTCGATCCCAGCTATTGATTAGGCTAGGTCTAAAAGGTTATAGGGCTATTCCCTTACTGCACGTTTTATATACATTCAGTAATGTTATGCAATGTTATGATACTTATGTGTATGGGTTTTGATCGATACTATAACGTATATGATGTTTATACAATTGTTTAGTTTACTATTTTAAGAAGTCGATACCTGTACAATGTGTTGAACCACAATAACAGTATCTAAGGTATTTCTATGGATGATTATTCGATAATGAAAATAATAATGTACCATGTCAATAATGTGCGATGTTTATTTGGAAGGGTTTGTAACTTGTAAATTCTATGTAAAAGAATACCGTAATATTATAATGGAAATACATGATAAGTTTTATTGCTTAGGGTTTGTATTTATAAATCTATGGTATGTTTTTGCTGAGCTATTTAATAGATAGTAAGTACTTAGAATACATACTTTTAGCGTTCATAATGTAAATAATATAGACTCCATTTAAATATTATTTTTGTCTTATGGGATGACTAGTAAGGTATAACTAGAATTTTTGAAATGGATGTATAAGTAAAACTTTCAAATTGTTTTCTGAGACGAAAACCCTATATTTTTTCTGCTATATGTTTTACAGAAACTAGCATAGATGCATAGATATTGATAATAGAACTTGAAAACTACTATAGTATAAGGTATAAATTTACTATGCTGTAAAAGTAGGAAAATAAATAGATTTCATTTGGTATGAAATATAAAGTTCTATTGCTAATAACCTCATCTTCAAGGTTAATTATACACTTCCTGTACTAGAGTACATCGTCTTATGACGAAAGGAAAAGTACAGGAATAAATTTATTCAATCACTTACATTATCTCATTCATTAAATAGAACTGTAGGACTAATTTATCTAGATAAGAATACCATTCAAATAGTTCAGTTAATTGGTAATCAGATTAAAAAAAAAATTCTTTAAACAATTTAAACATTATATTCATGCTAGGGAATAGACATTATCTCATTCATTAAATAGAGCTGTAGGACTAATTTATCTAGATAAGAATACCATTCAAATAGTTCAGTTAACTGGTAATCAGATAAAAAAAAATAAAAATCTTTAAACAATTTAAATAGTATATTCATGCTAGGGAATAGACAAACTCTTGTCCTAATCTTCCGGCTCTATAAACATACAAGTCATACATAACAACATTCAAACAATTTCAGAAATAGATAAATAGATATAGGAATGAAAAGAAAGAATAAGTAGAACCTGATAATTTTGCTAGGGTGGACAAACACCTGAAGAGGCCTGATTCTCCCAACCTTCTCCAGAAGAAGTAGCCAAATCACTTGCTTCATTTGGACCCCCGAGTCTGTTTACTGAACCACTAGGTATAAGACTCTGTGTAGAATCAAGGCACTCAGGTTGTACTTCAGCAATCAATGGAGACTTGCATACACCTCAAACTTCTGCACTCAATAGTAAAATCCGCACTCAGCAGTAAAACTCTTCACTCAGCAGTAAAACTCTGCACTCAACAGAAATACGACAGATGTACACTCCAATGCAAAACATAGCTTCCCCTCATCGAATCTCTTGTGTGCATATAGCAAAACCACAAGGTAAATTTTCTCGTTAGAAAAAGTGTGAGCCTTTGCTCAAATTCGATGGGCTTATAAACGATGCCTAGGTCTTTTAGTGGTTAGTTTTCAATAAATGAGCCTCAAGCTCCAGTTCCACATTCCAGGGAACTTGACCATAATTCAAGGGAGTTGTCCCATAACAACAGCTAGTTACTGAGTTCATGATTCTTCCACTTGTCCATTGCCTTCTACCCCAGATTCCATTCCACCTAGTGGGTCAGTAAACATTCTTTCAATAGTCTCTTTGGGTGAGTGTCTCCTATTTTATTTTATTAAATAATAATATTATGCAATTGCAGTCATCCTTGGCCACTTGTCCAAATATAAAACTTTACAATAAAAGTTAAGACAATGTTTTTCCTTCAACATAAAATGTCTCAAGTATTGGGTATGTTACACACTCATTCAACTTAATGTCTCACCACTCGTTCCAATGTTGTATTATTGCCACATTTTTCACTTTGTGGAAAACCCAAAGTCGATTAGCTGATAACCTCACACCGTGTGGAACCACCCTCCCTTTAGTGATTGAAGAGGATATCGAACCAATAGAGCACAATCGGGACAACAACATGTCACATTCTTCGTATACTAAGACAAATCTTGATCCCCCATAACCAATTTGTTGTGAGGCACTATAACCGTTAATCTTCCATCAAGATGAAATCCTTGCACCCACCATAGCCATCCATGAGTACCTTAACATCCTACATCTCGATTGAGTTTCTCTTTCTTCTCAGAATGAAGACCCTAGGTCTTTAGACAAGGATGTACTAGAGTAATACATCTTCACTACAGATGAGGAAATAATCAAGCCCATGAATGCTATTAAACCCCCATGGGACTCTTTCCATCATATGTCCTCAGCAGCAAGCAGAAAGGAACCACACATACTCCCCATTGAACAACAATACACCATCAAGTCAAAAGAATTTTTACAGCCTAGACACATCGATTGGTTTAAAAATCCTATCCCCACCCCATATGCATTCGAAGATGATAAACTTGCCAATATATCCCCTACCATACAGGTTGATATCTCTGTCACACCAAGTGTCGTCGAAAACATCTCTATTGGGGATTCCTGCTCACCACAGGAAATTATTGATTTCACCACTCTATTTAAAGAGTTCCGTGACATTTTTTCAGGGTCCTATGAAGAAATGTCGGGTCTCGACCTAGCAATTGTCGAACATCACATTGACACTTGGCCCGATGTTATTCCCATCTGACAGAAACAATGCTCAATCCACCCTTCTAAGGCCCCCACGATCAAAGAAGAGGTTGAAAAACTCTTACAAGATGGATTCATTTTTCCCATGTCTTACACGTCATGGGTGTCTAACCTTATCCTAATTAAAAAAATGTCGGGAACTATTTGTGTTTGTACCGATTTCTAAGACCTCAATTCAGCCTTCCCTAAGGATAATTTTCCCATGCCATTCGTCGAACAAATCATTGACTCATGTGCTAGTAGTGAAATGTTGTCCAGGGATGATTTTAAGAACCCCTACTAAATTTATATGTATAAAAAATGGGCGAATCCCCATGATACACAAAAAAGTGTGAAGGCTATTTTATCAATAATATAATATGTATATATAATTTTTTGGTGAATCTTTCACGAAATAATAAAATTTTGTAAATTTGGGGTGAATCTTTCACAAAAGCATAAAAACTTGTAAAAGTTTTGGCGAATCTTTCACGAAATTAGAAAATCTTGTGAAATAATGGTGAATCTTACACTAAACTATAAAAAATTGTAAAGTCTTAAAAATTTGGCTGAAAGATTGATTCAAGTTTAAACAATTTTGCAGCCATTAAAGAAGATGACAATGCACATTTTGAATCCATTTACATGGTAGAAGAAGATCTAGATATTGAATCAACAGAAATCATATTGGAAAATATACCCCAGTTGGTCTAGGATGGTAAAAATGAGGACCTAATATAGTAAATAGAAGAAGAGGAAATTATAAAGGCCATTTTGGAACTTTCCCCTTATAAGGCTCTAGGGCCTAACAACTTCTCCATCCATTTATACAAGTCCCATTATTTTATCATCAAATCGGACCTAAAATGCATGTTCTTGAATGCTTAGAGAAAGACATAAATTAGGGGGTAGTACCGACTGCTTGTTCTTAGTACTTATTCTGAAAGAGGAAAACCTATCTTCGTTCAACAAATTCAACCCATTTCTCTATGAAATTACTCCTATAAGATCTTAACCAAAATAATTGCCAGTAGAATTCGTTGTATACTCTTGAATGTAATCTCCATTGATTAGGATGGTTTCATGGAGAAGAGACATATTATAGACAATATAATTATGGTCCAAGAAACAATCCATTCTAACAAAGAAAACAAAAGAAACATGTATGATCATAACAAAGAAAACAAAAGACAAATGTACAATCATAAAATTCAACATGGCCAACACATTTGACCAATTAAAACATTCCTTCTTGTTTGATGTCCTTTATAAATTTGGGTTAAATAATCATTTTTTTTAGTGGGTTCAATCTTGCATTAGTGCCCCCTTTATTTTTCCCTTAGTTAATGGAAGTCCCACTTATTTTTTTAAAGCAATAGGGCAATGAGATCAGATTTCCCTCTCTCCCCTTTTATGCATCATAATGGTCATGGAACTAAGTAGAAATATGGAGTTTGAATAGATCTTTGGAAACCTTCATGGACTCAACTTTTCCAAAGGCAGGGAAAATTTTAAGAAATCCCCCTAAATTTATATGTATAATAAATAGCTGAATCCCCATGATACATAGGAAAATTTGAAGGCTATTTTATCAATAGTAAAATGTGTATATATATTTTTTTGCGAATCTTTCACTAAAATATATAATTTGGTAAAATATTGGTGAATCTTTCATTGAATTATAAAATATTGGCGAATCTTCCACTCAATTACAAAACCTTATAAACTCTTGGAGAATGTTTCATGGAATTATAAAATTTCGTCAAATCTTTGTGAATCTTCACTGAATTATAAAACCTTGTAAATTATTGGAAAATTGGTTTGAATTTGACTTACTAAAATTCCTTATATAATTGGTATTCACGTCATGTTTTCCATGTATCTTGCACTAAAACACCTTGTAAACAAAATCCTAGCTAATTTGTTGAATTCACTCATCAAAACTACTTGCATTCTACTATGTTCAAATATGATTAGAGATAAAATGTAGAGATAAATTGTTGTTAAGATCTTTCACAATAAACATGTAAGGCCAAAATTCAATTTTTGTACTAATTAGGACCACTTGCGCCTCTTTTAATATAGTTATCCCAAGTGAGTATCTTATTGTCCAAACCCAACAAAATAGTTTGGTTTTTAGTGGAACATGCCACTTCTAGATATGGGAGTACCACCATCTAAAACAATAAAATAGAGAGCATCATAATCCATTCTTGCATTAAGCACACCATTATTTTCATTTCAAGACCAATGTATGACATCCTCATAAATTGAAAGATGTATCCTACCTCTTTGAAGAAAAAATATATACCTATTCCATTCATAGTTGTGTGCACCCCATAGACCCATCTCTTCAACCCACATCCATTTTTTCCTATCTTATCTTCGATTCTCATCTTTACCAATCTAATCTAAGTACATGAAACCTTTGGAATAGAGGAGATTCACCAAATCTGTAGATAATTTATAATAATCAACTTCCCCAATGAATGGGTCCTCCCCAATTCGAATAGACCATCCATTACCAAACTTCCAAAACAACCAATCCCCCACCACGTGAAAAGAGATAACTAACCAATTCCAAATATTTGAAGCCCTTCTTAACTTTTTTGTCTTGTTCTTATCCAAAGCTTGTCTGAAGGAAAATATATTCATAATAACCCAGCCTCCGAATTTCTTCGGTCTTGTCAGTCTATCCCGTTCGGGGAAAATTTTAGGGGCGAAATTTAGCCCATGGGATAATTTTTCGATAATTTTTTCCAAGAAAAGGTTTGCCAATTTGCATTTTTTTCTACAATGATTCGCCCAAATTTCATGGGATAATTTTTTTTTACTCTAAATATTGCCAAAATTATCCTAAAACTATATAAAAATCTTAGAAATTCGAATATATTTACAAAAATATCATCAAACATTTTATGGTTGGAAATTTCAGAATAAGTAAGATTTCCCAAGGCTTCTACACTTTAACAAAATTTTGGATCCTTAAATTTTTTTGAGATCCCATCTTGCGATTCAATCAACACTTCATAAGCGATAACCTCCATCCTTGAAAATTACGTTGTTATGTGGTTGTTCTACTTCACCTTCAATTATATTTTTCATAGTTATGCTTAATGTTGCAAACTTTAAATGTTGTGTCCTAGAATTTGATGCATAATGGATAGATCATTTTCTAAGGCCTTCGTAAGAATGAAATTCCCCCAATGTGATGGGTATCCATTGTAATTAATATGTAGAACTTCATTAGCATTAGCATGCAATATTATGAATGAATCCTTTTGTTCATATGACAAGGTATCATCGAGCATACTCTCCCAACCACTAACAATGATAAGAAATGGCTCCAACAATTTGAAAGGAACAAAGGAAATAATATTAGATTACACCCCAACTCCAAGTATTGCATAAAAGAAAATCCAATGAAGTTCATTTAATGAATACATTCCAAGGGATGTCATGTTTCCCCTTTCTCACCATTCCTTTGACAAATGGCCACAAATTTATCACCACCCAAAAAATGCACACGTACTCTGCAAATAGTTTTTCCCTGAAATATCATCTTTACATGCCATGAAACATACAAATACAAAAGGTTGCAATGGTTAACAAGTTTATAAACAACATTGTTGTCAACAGAATGAATAATGAAGATGAATGAATGGGAAGTCACCCTAATGACATTCATCCTCGTCCCCAGATACCTTCAGAGTCACCACGAAAACTGTTTTGGAGACTCCTAATAATTTAATCAAAACATCGAACATGGAAAATATCCATGCAGATATGCACTGAATCAACCACATCCTTTGGTTATTCCACCATTCTCTAATGGAACTACCAAAGCGAAGATATTCTCATAGCGAAAGCCATAGCTTGAAAGGAACAATGCAACTGTGATGGCAAAGGTATGCCTCAAAATTTGCAACGTTAAGTGATGCACGTCAGAATCATGAAAATTGATAAGACATGAATTCATGTGTTTTGTTACTATTTAGTTAGTTTATTACATTGACCTTACCCCATACAAGAATGATTTTCAACTTAACAAACAAAAAGCTCTTAAGATTGCGTAGTAGAATGTTGCCACTGACCAAATTCCCTCTGACATGTTGTGATGTTTATGTGAATATAAAGGAACATGCATAATTTGCTCACAAATTAAATATTTCCACCAACCTAGAAGCCTATCTCTTATGTTGCACAAGACTGTCTAGACCATTTGTTGGTGCACTTCCAAGAAAGATTGGATGCTTAGGTATGTTGAAGAAAGAATGTCAACCAAGGAAATGGTCATTGAACCCAGTGATAACATCTTCATTTATGGATCCATACATCCATACGAAGAAAACCAAGGAAAAACTAGTTACTTTCAACAACTTTATCATTTTTAAAAATTGAAGACATTTTTAATTGTCATCATCTTTACTTGTTGTAACTATCTAGTGTTTATCTACCACATATTAAAACTTAGTTACACCATACCAAATATACATACCACATTACCATAGATTCATTGTAAATGAAATAAATTAAATGTTAAAAATTCACATTTCATGAAAATATTTTAAATATTAAAATTTACATTTTTATTATTTATTGTTTTGTATATACATTATATTACTAATGAGATGAAGCATTATTAAATAATGACTATTTTTTTAATAATGAAAATAGTGTCATATATCTTCTCTAAAATATAATTTATTTTTATTATTATTTATGAAAATTTTAACCAAATTACTTTCCATCCACATCTCCCCATACACCCCAAAAAATTGTCATACACCCCCAAAATACCAAATAAGTTTGTGCAATGTGAAGGTGAATGTGGGTGTTGTGCATTCATGAGGGTATTTAATATGGTCACAATGAATTATTCCATATAGATTGCAAAAGTGAGCTCAATTATGTAGCATGAGTTAATTTACTAATTTTTAATTCTTTGTCCCTTGCATAAACTTACATAGTGAATTAAGTTTATTGAAAATCTAATTATCCAAAATTATATGTTAAGAAATATGGATTCTCTCTATTCAATTCGTTTAAGAAGAATCCATGAAGTAAAAGGGTATTCAAATTGATTCTGAATTGTATTTTATAAAAAAAATAGCATCCTAACATAAACATAGGATTCAAATGAGTGAGTTAAAAAATACTCTGAATCTTTTCACCCTAAACAATTTTTTAATCTAAATTTAGTAAGAAAATTGATGTTGATCATAAATTTTCATAATTCCAATTCCATATTTTCTATCTATGTAAAATATGAGGATTGGGTCCTATTTGAACCTATTAGAAACTTTTAAAATCCTTGAAAATAAATGTTTAAATAAAAAAATTTGAACAATATTTAACATGATTCAAAAGAACTCATAAATGTTTAAATAAACAAATTTGACCAATATTTAACATGATTCAAAAGAACTCGCAGTAGTACATGAAGCTTAATGGGTTCCCGTATCAAACTCAAACATAAGAATGCTAGCTTAGGTCAAAGTCTAAATATCATGTTTACATGAAATAAACTGAATTTTTAGCCCAAGGTTTGCATGCCCCTACAAGATTTGTGTATTTGAATATGATTTTCCATCAACCCACCAATTATAATCCTGAGTGCTTATTACTTATTCATAACTAAATTTTCCCAACTTAAAAAAATTACAATTACAAACTTATAAACAAATCAGCGATCTGGTTCTTCATTATTCTCTGATCTACTGGCACAACAAATCTTTTAAGTGGAATCATTCAACCAAAAAACTGATCGTAGAAAACATCCACGTAACTGAAAAAATGAAATTTCCTTGTGGTGAACTCCGATGAATTTGCAGCAGATTATAAAGGTTGTTCTTTAATAATGTCAGGGTCACAATACTGTTGCTATGATCTTGGGTATGATTCTCTCTGCGCTGTCATGGAGGTGTCGATCCAATAAAATGATGGTGTGGTAGCTCAGTGCATTAACCCTTATTTTCCCTTGGCCAGCTGAACAACAACCTCATGTGACAATCCAATAAAATAAAATGATGATGCGATAGCTCAGTGCATTATGGCCAGCTGCCTCCTAAAAACTTATTTTTTTCTTCACTAAACCAAAAATAACGCTCGCGCATTAAAAAATTGCCAGTATCTACCTGGGTCAGTAATGCCTTCCTATGGGGCTTCCTCCATTCTTTTCTATTTAAACTTCTATATTTAGACGTCAAAAAAAGTAGAAAGAAAGGAATGTGATCGACACAGATCGAGTAATCGTTTTGCTATCTGGTTTTTTTGGTTTTAATGCTTTATTTTGTGTTACCAAAGTCCTGCATGCCTTTTACGTAGGTTCATACTTCTCCAGTGAATCTGATTTTGTGTTTAAATTCAACGTCGTGATCATTATTTCGCCGTATTTGATTACAACACAGATCAAATAACTACACTCTATGGAAGTACAGGTTTCAATTGTTGATGATCCGGTCGTAGTTGATCTCTCCTATATCACTAACAATTGAAAGGTGAAAGAGGATCCTGCCCCTCATACTCTCCATTCGCATGCACAAGCTTAATGGGAAAGTTGGTGTCATATTCCTTATTTGCTCTGTCACAAGTGCTCTCTCTCTCATACTTTGGTCTTTCCATCGACTCAGCGCGGCCTCTGTATCTTATCCTGGCAAACATCTAAGGTTCTTGTTAAGAGTTCTGCCATGGGTACGAGTCAACCCATATCGCCTCTGGTATTTGTTTTGTAGAGGAATTTCAGCCTTTCAGTCTGAGTAAAGAAATGCTAAGGCAAACGTGAAGCCACCAAAGAAATTGCAGAGAGAGGTAAGATACATTAGAATCCAAAGAAGATAACCAGGCTATATTGTTGAGAAACATTGAGGAATGATATGAGAATATATAATATATACATTACATCTTAAAATATAAACGGTCCTTATCCAAGTCCCGTTCATTCTGGTGCTATCCATTTCAAAGACTGACATTCGTGAGACAATTCACAAACATTTTACCGGGATAAATTAGAGTTTTATTCAGAAACCATATTAATCTCTGAGAATGGCAACAATACAGAAAAATACGTATCCATCGTTTAAAATTGGCAATGACTACAAATTCTACTGATCAGACCATGTGGAAAATGGAAAGAGGAAGTAGATAGAACAAACAATTGCATTTCATCATTTTCTGTAAGATTGAACCGCTAGCGATTAGAGGGCTTACTTTTTTACCCGAGGCAGTGTTTTATAATACTCTAGCCATGACTATCTTATTTTATTTAACCGCTAGCGATTAGAAGGCTTACCTTTTTACCCCAGGCAGTGTTGGTTTCATAGTTGCAGCTAGAAACGATCAACGCGTCCTCTATATCCGACGAGGGAGAAGAGCAGATACCATACTGGTTATTTCAGTCTGTTATAATGTTTCAAGTTCATCAGATGGTCCAAATATGCTTTTGAGAGACCAGGAGGAAATCGTGAAACACTACCGAAAATCCATTAAAAAACATATATTATTGCAAACCCACATTGTCTCCTAATCTATCCCAGTAAAATACAAAGTTTTCCTTTCAATTTCAAGTCTGGTTGTAGTATAGGTCGCCCATAAAATACTTTATTCTACTGATATTAATCTATCCCAGTAAAATACAAAGTTTTCCTTTCAATTTCAAGTCTGGTTGTAGTATAGGACGCCCATAAAATACTTTATTCTACTGATATTAATCTATCCCAGTAAAATACAAAGTTTTCCTTTCAATTTCAAGTCTGGTTGTAGTATAGGACGCCCATAAAATACTTTATTCTACTGATATTAATCTATCCCAGTAAAATACAAAGTTTTACTTTCAATTTCAAGTCTGGTTGTAGTATAGGACACCCATAAAATACTTTATTCTACTGATATTAATACAGAAAATTGCTTCGCCAAGTAGTAATGACACAGAACGCTCGCAACCAGTCTAAGAATCCTTACCTTCTTTGCATGGTTACAGAATTCTCTTAAATCTTTGTTATATTAATGTGTAGCTAGTAGTACCCCCATATAACGCTTTTCTTCGATGGAAATAGCCTCTTCCACAATAGGGAGGACCTTGCACTTCATTCATCCCTTTAACTATTGTATGTATACAGAATACCCGCATTTAATTTACATTTATTATCACAGATCGGCTCCTCTTTCTCTCCATTTCACCCATGTTATTCTCAGCTCTCTTATTAGATAATCAAAATACCAATTGCAAACCAGGGTGGGAAGTATGTGGGTGACGCTAATAGAAACCCGGGGTGGGAGGTACGTGGGTGACGCTATTAGAAATAAAATGGAAATAAATTTGATGGAGCTATGCTAGGGCATATAAAAGAGTGGATGGACTGATACTCCCACTCAAAAATATTTTAAACGGGTTGCCAAAGGGATCATCTTTGATGCCTCTATACAATAATTGTGGTAAATTGTACAAACCCAGTCTCTTTTAGATTTACAGTCAAGAAAAAAACACGGTAAACATACCATATTATATGGCCTAAAAACACGGTAAACATACCATATTATATGGCCTTGGAATCGTTCGCAAACAATATATCGCAGTCGAGATTCAGTATGAAAGGTGCATTTGTCATCACTCTACCTGCAATCGCATAAACCACTCTACCTGCAATCGCATAAACCTTCACCATGAATCATGAATCATTTTAGTCTTTATATAGGACAAAATCCCTCATAATTTTCCCTCCAATATTAGCAACATGAAATGTGGGCAAATGCAACCATATGCCCAATTTATAGGGAAAATGGAGGGAGAAATAATTCCCGGGAGTTTCCATTACCAAAAACCTGTGATGAATACAACCCCAATTTATAAGGAAAATGGAGGGGCTAAATAACTCCTAGGAGACTCCATTACCGAAAAATAGGGGGCTAATGAATTATTTCTCTACAATCTCTCTAGAAATCTGGGGCTAAAGACAAATTGGAGGGAGAGTTTGTTAAGGCGAATATATTCTTATATTCTTTTACGTTTTCCTCATTGGGCTAAAGACAAATTGGAGGGAGAGTTTGTTAAGGCGAATATATTCTTATATTCTTTTAGGGAGAGTTTGTTAAGGCGAATATATTCTTATATTCTTTTACGTTTTCCTCATTGGGCTAAAGACAAATTGGAGGGAGAGTTTGTTAAGGCGAATATATTCTTATATTCTTTTATGTTTTCCTCATTAATATACACTGAGTGCTATTCATATAGGATTTATTTTTTCCCTAATAAATATTAGACGAATATATTTTATTTGAAAAAAACCTTTCTATATAAAAAATCGTCCATTGACTTTTTTTAACCCCTTTAATTTCGCCCATGGGCTAAATTTCGCCCCTAAAATTATCCATGATGTTGTCCTTCATGGATGGGTTCTCCGAATATAAACAGATATGCATTTTCCTCCAAGATCAGTATAAAAATTCATTTACCACACCATGGGGCACCTTTGCTTACAAAGTCATGCCCTTCGGTCTGAAAAACATCGGTGCCACTTTCCAGTGAGCAATGGCATATGTTTTTAATGACTTGGCTCACATCATCCTCACCTTTTTAGACGACCTCACGGGCAAGCCGAAAAAATGATGCGATCACCTTCAAGACCTTTGTACCATCTTCACAAGATGTCACAATTATAATATATGCTCAAACCCCTCAAGTGTGTATTTTGCATCACCACCGGTCGCCTTTTAGGATCCATTGTTTCCAAATATGGTATCACCGTCGACCCCTTCAAGGTTCAAGCCATCTTGGAATTATGAGCACCACGAACATGACGCTAGTTGGAGAGTGTCCAAGGTAAGGCCAACTTTCTTCCTCATTATGTTCCCGACTATGCCACTCACGCCCATGGATTTTTATGGCTTGTCAGAAAAGATCTGGCATTTCAGTGGGATGATTATGCCCAAACTACCTTTGATGCCATTAAAAAATCATTGTTGGCAGGCAGTTTGATAAGGAAGAATCACAGCATCGTTGATGCTGTGACACGCTAGATGAGGTCGCGGAAGGAAGAAGTATCTATTATTTTATGGTATTTTTTGAGTCATTTGTACCTCAATAGGCATGTTTTAGGGTCATTGGACCATACAAGATGTAATTTCGAGTTAAGTATACTGCAATAGGTAGGTTTTCTTGGTCATTTGGACAGTGTCAGTTAGATTTTAGGTCATTTGTCCAGGAGTCAGTTAGAAAGTTGTTAGTAAGTGGACAAGCATTGTAAAGGCATAAGCCTATATATAGACAAGAAGATGTAGGTCGTAAGAGAGATAGATCAAGCAGAGATAGATCGAGTAGAGAAATATCAAGCAGAGATAGATCGAGCAGAGAAAGATCAAACAAAGAGCTTTTGGTATGTCTTTGGTACGAATATTCTGAGAACAAGAGATTTTGCTGAAGTCTGCAATCTGTAGAGGCATTGTATTGGGTTTTTGTAGTAATAATATGATGTGATGAAACTGTTCCTGTGCAATCCTGATGTGTCTTTTGTATTTTGATGGTAATGCAATGTTTCTTTGATGCAATAGTCGCTTTACTGTTATAATCTGTCGTAACGATGAATGTTTCCATTAAATGATGCTATGAGTACAATAATGTCTAAGTGAATGCATAGAATTATCGTTGAATGTTGCAATAAGATTAACTAGCTGATGTCGCAACATCCTCCTTCATTCGGCAGAAACATGGTTCCGTCCACTCTCCCTTGATCGCCTCAGGTGAGACAGCATCTGCTCTGCAGGTGTTGCTGGGCAAGGTAAAACTTGTCTGGGCCGGTGCTCAGGGAGATCGTGGTGGGTTGGTGTCGACAGTGACAGGAACCCCTGTCAACTTGGTTTGAGTCAACAAATGGTTCTGTTGCTGGTACCATGTGCGAAGTGAAAGGAGGATATGTTGTGGCACCCTACAAAACTGGAGATCCAAGAGTGGTTTGATTAGAAGTTGCAGGAATTCGTTGAAGAAGAAATCCGGAACACTCGACTAACAGTACATCAGTGGGTAGATAGATATATTCATGATGGACCGCATGAATGGTTCTTTTGTGAGTTCCCAGTCCTGTTGTTTGAATAGTTGGCGAAGTTGACCTTTCAGAAGAGGAATTTCCAAGGTGGCGAATTGACGACCTAGACCCCCGAGTTGATTTAGGAGCTGTAGGAAGTTGATAATAAAGCATCGCGGGCTGTCAAAGTGTGGTTCGATAGAATCCTAGAGGGATATATCACAGAGTTCGCAGTTGATACTCAGAAATCCTATAGCAAAGCCGAAAGATATTTATTCCGCGAACCCCATGGCAGGTTTCTGCTATCGCTTCAACTGTCGATTAAGATGCTTATTTGTGAAAAGGGTATATTGAAGATGCATCTTGATCAGTAGATAGCGTGGTGGGCAGAGGCCGTGGGTACCGCAGTAGTTGGGGGATGGAACATGGAATGATAAGGGCTAGATGGGTGTAGGTCATGATGAGACTGTGAGTGAAGTCGAGGAACAAAGTGGTCTTATGAGGGGAGGAGCGAGGTTCCAATAGGAAAAGAGGCAGAGGACGGGAGAAGGTCCTACTGCGGTCAAACTGCAAGGTCGTGAAGGAAGACCGGATGGGACGAAGTGACCTCACAGTCCTGACAAGGAAAACCAAGCTACGCCCAGGATAGGGGTAGGACCAAACCCCAGCACCAATGTACCCACACCTCCGCTCACTATCTCTCAGATAGCAAGAAATACTGCTTTGACACCACCAAGTTCATCCATACCGTATAATTTAATCAGTAGTAGTACAGCGAAAGGTGGAAGGAATCCTAGAATGACAGGCGATGATGCTAAGTTTCCATTTTTCCACAGGAGTGGGATGGACAACCCAGAACAGTATTGGTTTTTGTGTGAAGTGGTCTGGACCATAAAACAGATCACTCATGATGCCGCTAAGAAAGGACAGTTAGCGACAACCCTGCGAGGTCGTGCATTGGATTGGTTTATGAAGTTTGTTCTAGTTCTACAGGAGCCCCAGAAAAGTCACTAATGAGATTCAGGATGGGCTGATTGCATAATTCAGAAAGCCCAAGTTTGAGGCTCAATATATTATGGAATTGAAATAAATTAAGCAGTATCCCAATGAGACGGTGTGGGATTTCGACCAGTGATTCAAGACACTAATGGCAAGGGTTAGTTTCGATATGAGCGCCGTCCAACATAAAGAATGGTTTATCGCGGCACTGCTACCACATATTCGAATACCATTGATGGAACAAAACATCTCAATGCCCAGTGAAGCTATGGAAATTGCAATGCGACTGGAGGTGTCGCCGATTGGAGAAAATGCAGCCGGGATGTCGCAGATACAAACACAACTTGCTAACTTGACTATACAGCTACAAGATTTGAAGAAGGGGAAGGAGCAACGTGAAGAAGTATGGTGTATGTGATGTTGAGGAGAACGGCATACGAAGGACAATTGCTAGGATTTCCACAATTATTTGGTTTCAGGAGCGCCAAATCCATTGAATGGTGGTAGCATGCCATGGTGTCGCGTCTACCATGTATATGGGCACAGCCATGATAGTTGCCCATATATGTAGAAAATGGTCACCACCTCGAGGAATACTTATTGTACATTTTGCAAATAGGTGGGTCACGATGATAAGAAACGTCGTGCATATGGGTTGCTACAAGAGAGAATGTATGATGTGTTCTATGTAAAGGACGACCAGCGTGCAGTACAACAGTCGCAACCGTAGCCGCAGGTAGTCCAGCCGATACCTCAACTGCAGATGCAATTTGTTCCACAACAACAACAACCACCGCAGTTCATGATGCAATATGCTCCGATGCAGATGGCTCCACAGCAGCCACAGTATGTACAACAAGCGTAGTATGCACAGCAATGGCAAGGAATGCAACCGGCACCAATGCAGCAACAGTTCAACCAACCACAGTACCAACAGCAGGGAGGATTTCGGGAAGGATACCGGGGAGGAGGTGGTGGAGGATTTGGTCGTGCAGGAGGATGAGGTGGTCGCATACTTGTTCAATGCTATCACTGTGCAGTATGGGGACACTACCAGCGAGACTTTCCACTACTACAGAACCAGTGTATGTTCTGTTTTGTTAATCATCACACAGTTGAGAATTGTCCACAATTGATTGCACGATGGCAAGCAGGAAATACTCCCCAGTTGTAGAACCAACCCCAGGCACAACATCTTGCCCAGAATCAAGTGCAGCAACCAGTGCAAAACCAGAATATGCGGCCTAATCAGAATCAGAACGTGAACCCACCCAGGAGTCCGCAGCTAAACCAGACCAAGGGTGCCAGTATCACGACAATTTCTGCAGAGCCCAGACCGTAAGATGCTTCCATTGCTGTGGTCACTCGCGTCGGAAAAAAAACTGGAGAAGATATCTCACTAATCCGGTTAGCCGAACAAAAGAAGGTATCATTTGACATTAATGCAGAGTGGGAAGCATTTCTTCAAGCATGTCGTGCACTAGAAAATGATCGAGGTAAAGCTGTTGTGTACGACATGCCCCCTAGTTTTGATACTACTTCAGAGGCTGGCCCGTCGCAACGGTCCAACACACTTCAAGCATTTTTGGAACATTGTTTATCCGTGGAAAAAGATCCCGATGCTCCTACTGCGATTGAAGCTTTGTTACAATGACCAGCCTAAGATCGACAAGAGCTCACGGTTAATTCCTTACAACGATGGAAGATGGGTAAGGAGATGCGAATGAATATTCAAATTGGCAACAACAATGTTGATTCGGTTATTCTGGACCTTGGTTCGGATGTCATCATCTTGAACAAGTAGGCTTGGAAGAATATGGGGAGTCCCCCATTGAGCTGGTCTCCTTTACAGCTCCAGTTAGCTAATCACGCTAAGGTGACATCGATTGGGAGAGTTCCATGAATGGTGGTGGACATTGAGGGAATGAAAACATATGTCGACTTTGATGTAATAGAAGTAGTCGAGGGAGGAAGCTCTTATCCAGCACTAATGGGGATTGGATGGGCTAATGATAGTGGAGCCGTAATCAACTTCAAGTGACGAATGATGACTTTTGAAAATCATGATCTCAGAGTTATCGCCCTGTTGGATCCGGCTGAAGGATGCCTCTACATAGAGCCGGTGAAGGACGACGATCCCAACGGATGGGACCATGCATTCAATATATCTAAATATTATATCCATCCAACTGCCAACGGTGAGCTGGGATGGCGCAGTGACAGCTCTGCGTCTTCCGACTCTGATGATGCGCTATAATATTGGTATAATCGCTTGCACAAGGTGTCACTCCGTAAGTGTGGGTTGATCACACAGTAAGTATGTTGTGTCGCAACTGAAATGGTTACGCTACCAATATATGAAAGACTGCCTGGCATATCTGAATTTTTGACAGAGTTCGAGGAACGAGTTTCCGAACCACAGCGGTTACTAGCATTGAACGAAGCATTGAAGGCTGCTCCAGCACGGTGGTGGGCGACACACAAGGCATCAATTGACGGATAGTCGAAATGAAGAAGATTGATGATGGTACACTTCGGTGATACTGAAGTTTACCACACTGGGAAGTACGATGGTCGGAACAATCCTGGTGGTCACTTAATGGAGTGTTAGCGGTTATGGGTATCGTGATCAAGAGATGAATGGGTCCATGATTTTATCCATACCTTGGATGAGATGCCACAATCATGGTATACTACAGCTTAGTTGCGGGGAGAAATTTATACTTGGCTGGAGCTCACAGTGTGTTTTACCCATACATTCAGTTTTGTGGACGACGATCCAGAGGTCAATAATGCATTACAGCTCATCCGTGATGTAGTTCTACAAGTTTTCCCAGTGGCATATCCTGTGGATCCACATACGCACTGCCGGATGCAGTCTCTCATGGAATGCTTCAATATCAGTGGTGGTCCAGAAGATGGTGATGATCCACGGAATGTGAATATCCCGGAATCAGAAGGAAGTCATGCTGTGGTACCACCTAATGCGCCAAGCGATCCGATCAGTTAGCCGCTGAAGATCCACAAGATTAACATTGGGGCAGAGGACAATCCGAAGTTTGCAAATGTCGAGGATTACTGGGACGATGAGCTGATAAGCAAGGTCACTGATTTGCTCCATGAGTTTCAAGATGTATTTCCCACAAAATTTTTTGACATGAAGGGGATTCTAGGCGACTTAGGGGAGATGAAGATTCCATTAAAACCAGATGCTAAGCCGATCCGTCAGCGACCCTATCGATTAAATCTGTGACATAAGGAGAGGATCAAGGTAGAATTGGATTGTATGTTGGATGCGGGTATCATTGAACCAATCGAGGAGTTGGAATGGATTAGTCCTGTTGTGGTACAGAATATGAATACTGGCGAGGTGTGCATTTGCGTCGACCTCAGGAAGCTAAATGATGCATGTTTGCACGATCCATTCCCAACCACATTTACTGACGAAGTGCTCGAAGGCATGGGTAGCCAAGAGATGTACTCTTTCACAGACGAGTTCTCTGGCTACCATCAGATCCGCATTGCGAAAGAAGACCACCATAAGACAACTTTTGTTACCACATGGGGTTGCTTTCAATACATCGTGATGTCGTTTCTGCTTGAAGAATGCGCCAACGATATTTTTGCGGGTTGTCGTTGCTGCATTCGAAGATTTCATTCAGAAGTTTTTACAGGTATACATGGACGATTGGATGGTCTATGGTTTGGTCCGCGATCATCTGCGGTTGATGTTTGAGTGATGTCGGCAGTACCAGATATTGTTGAACTTAAAGAAGTGTATCTTCTGTGCACCATTTGGAATATTTTTGGTTCATATTGTGTGTAGGCACGGATTGTTGGTTGACCCAGCAAAGATTGCGCTTATTCTGAATTTGACACCGCCGACTACTGTTAAGCAGTTACGAGCGACACCGGGACACATGGGTTATTATCGCAAGTTCATCAGGGGTTATGCTGCGATTACTGCCCCTATGCAAAAGTTGTTGAAGAAGGATGTGGTATTCCAGTGGAACCCTAAATTTCAAGATAGCTTTGAGATGCTAAAGACAAAGATGGCTTCGACACCGATATTATTATTTCCTGACTGGAGTAAGGAGTTCCATGTTCATGTTGATGCCTCATCGATCGCACTGGGAGTAGTGTTGGCCCAGCCCAGAGAGAGGGATATTGATCACCCCATTTCTTTTTCCAACCTGAAGTTGTCATCTGCAGAAAGAAACTACACTAGTATGGAGAGGGAAGGTCTGGCAATGGTTTACGCGTTTCAAAAGTTTCGCCATTACTTACTGGGGGGGCATTTCAAGATGTTCACAGATCATTCTGCCTTAAAATACCTGGTCAATAAGCCTATGTTGGGGGGGAAGATCTGTCGATGGCTACTTCTGTTTTAGGAGTTTGATTTTGAAGTAATTGAGAAGCCATGGCGGTTAAATGCTGGCCCGGATCATCTCTCCCAGATTGAAATAGGGGAGCAGCCAACTAACATTGAAGATGGGTTTCCTGATGCGTAATTATTTAAAGTTGGAATTGCTGATGGCTATTTTGAAGAAATCATTCAGTTTCTGGCAATAGGTACCGCACTAGAAGAACTCATCACTAGTTAGAAGAAGCAGTTGGTAGTCAAGGCTGCGGACTTCCAGCTAATCGCAGGAGCGCTGTACAAGATGGGTGCCGATGACATATTGCGACGGTGTGTCTTGCCACATGAGCAAGAGAAGATCCTTTTCGAAGCACATGCAGGAGTGGTTGGAGGGAACGATGGTGGTCATGCGACGATAAGGAAGGTGCTTTGAGCGGGGCTTTGGTGGCCTACGCTGCACAGTAATGCGACAGATTATGCATGGTCCTGCAACGTTTGTAAAAGAACCAGGAAGCCATCCAGATAGGATGAGATGTCGTTGATGCCTCAGTTGATGTTGCAGCCATTCGACAAATGGGTAGTAGACTTTGTGGGACCCATCCATCCCTCAGGTAAGCGCACTGGTGCTAGGTATATCATCATGACGACATATTACTTGACACGATGAGCAGAAGCTGCACCAGTCATTGATTGTTCTGCAGCCATAGCAGCGCAGTTTCTCTTTGATCACATCGTCACTCGCTTTGGCTTCCCCAAGATATTGTTGAGCGATCAACGAAGCCACTTTCTCAATCACACCATCAGCGCATTGACATAGGTGTTGCAGATACAACATAAGAAGGGTACACCCTATCATCCGCAGGCGAATGGCATGGTGGAAGCTTTCAATAAGATATTGGAGAATGCACTGACAAAGGTGTGTAATGTGAACCATAATGATTGGGATCTAAAAATCCCTGCAGTATTGTGGGCCTATCGCACCACATGTAAACAGCTGACTGGGTAGACACCATTCAAGCTAGTGTATGGGAAAGAGGCGGTTATGCCTATGGAGTATATTATTCTGAGTCTGCGCATAGCGGCAGCAACTGGCATGGATGATGTGGTAGCATTAGAGGAACATCTTGCACAGTTAATACAGCTGGAGGAAGATTGCTTCATCATCGGTTTCCATCAGGGTGTGGAGAAGGATCGCCAGAAAGCTTGGCATGATCGCCATATCAAGAACAAATAGTTTCAACAGGGTGATTTGGTATTATTGTATGACAGCAAGTTTATGAAACAGCCAGGAAAATTGCAGATGCGTTGGCTTGCTCCATATCGCATTAGTAGTATTACTTCAAGAGGAGCGGTCCAGTTGCAGTAGTTGGATGGGGTGATGCTCCCCAAGTTGATTAATGGTAGAAGGTTGAAACCCTATCGGTTGGGATTGGAATAGCGTGATGCCTGAGTCGCATAAAAAAAAAAAAAAATGTAAGTTGCTTAGTGGCGGGATGGTGCACCAATAGGGATGGAATGCGGAATCAGGGAGGCTTCTGCCACAATTTAGGAGCAGTATGTGACAAATGGTAGCATTGGGATTGGGTCACATCATAACTCATTATGCAGATAGCACTTTTTCCTTTAGGGATAGATATGATCGTTAGTCGAATCAGGTTGTGTCAAAAGAACGCACGTTTGGAATAACGAATACACCGAGGCAGCATGGCCGACGGCACCTAGAGGGATGGTTTGCAAGGTTGGCATGAGGCATCCACCATGGCAACATGGCTGAAGGACTGATTCACACACTTTTTCACACAAGACAACAGGCGGGGGTATGATCACTCCACCCACCTCTAATGTCCAAGCAGTGGAATCTTATGATTACCCGGGAGCGTGAGCAGGTGGTGCACATGATTGCCAAGGCAGAAGAATGGGTGAATGCGACATATAAATATAGGACCCAAGGATAGTAGGAGCACAGAGGTTGTTTCAGTTAAGAGGGGTTATGTTACAAGATGCTCGGGAATCTAGCTAAGTTAGGAATTCCAAGGAGGTTGTGGAAATGATCCATTTTATTTCCTGTGGGAGCACACCAGGTGCGCTGAGGGCATGAACCAAGAGTGTAGATGAGCAGTTAGAGAAAGCTGGGCCTTAGACACGTAGGGGTTACAAGCATGAGGTCTTGTCCAAGATGTCTAGGCAGTTGGTGATGGTTCAAAGTCTCATGGTCCCTGCGACCACACAAAAGCGGGGGGTCGTCACCCCCGGGTCCCTATAACATATGCTTACTAGTGCGAAACAGATGTGCCAGAACCATTGTCCTATTTTACACCTTGGTGTTGCTTACAAAATTCCTCTCTGTCTACAATCGGTCTCTCGAGACTGGAGGATGAGTTTGGAAGGTTTACGACAGTAAGCTGGGAAGAGTCCACTTTTGGGCAAGAAGTACATGAGAGCGAGCAGATAATCAGTGTAGCAGAAGGAGAAGGACAACACCATGCGATCCAGATAGCAAGAACAGTTGTAGAACTATAGGTTAGCCCTAGTTGAGTGAATACCACAAAGTTCACCATGTCCAGGTGACGTGGCTCGAGGGCGAGCCACAAGATTGTGTTGGGGGCATGTTGGCAGGCAATTTGGTAAGGAAGAATCGCAACATCGCCGATGCTACCACACGTCAAATGAGGTTGCGGAAGGAAGAAGGCTCTATTATTTTATGTATTTTTTGAGTTTTTTGTACTGCAATAGGTGTGTTTTTGGGTCATTGGACCATACAAGATGTAATTTCAAGTTAAGTATACCACAATAGGCGGGTTTTCTATGTAATTTGGACCGTGTCAGTTAGATTTTGGGTCATTCGTCCAAGAGTCAATTAGGAAGTTGTTAGTAAGTGGACAAACATCGTAAAGGCAGAAGCCTATATATAGACAGGAATTTGTAGGTCATAAGAGAGAAAGATCAAGAAGAGATAGATCAAGCAAAAAAAGATCAAACATAGAGCTTTTGGTATGTCTTTGGTGCGAATGTTCTGAGAACAAGATATTTTACTAAAGTCTGCAATATGCAGAGGCATTGTATTGGGGTTTTACAGTAATAATATGATTTGATTAAATTGTTCCTGTGCAATCTTGATGTGTCTTCTATCTTTTGATGGTAATGCAATGTTTCTTTGATGCAATAGTCGCTTTACTGTTATAATCTGTCGTAACGATGAATGTTTCCATTAAATGATGCTATGAACACAATAATGTCGAAGTGAATGCATAGTTTATCAGTGAATGTTGCAATAATATTAACTAGCTGATGCCGCAACATCCTCCTTCATTTGACACAAACATGGTTCCGTCCACTCTCCCTTGATCGCCTCGGGTGAGACCTCATCTGCTCTGCAGGTGTTGTTGGGCAGGGTAAAACCTATCTGGTTAGGTGCTCAGGGAGATCACGGTGGGTTGATGTCGACAGTTATGGGAACCCCTATCGACTAGGTTTGAGTCAACAAGCATTGTGATCATCCCCCCCTCATCTCTACTCCAAACTTTGACAAAGATTTTATCTTGTATATCTCTTTGTCATATTCTGTGGTAGCTAGCGTACTGGTCCAACCTATCATAAACCATCAGGAACATGTCATATATTATGCCAGCAAAACCCTCACCAGACCTGCACTTACCTACATCCATGATGAGATGATTTCCCTTGCAGTCATCCTTTCTGTACAGAAACTCTGACACTATATTTTTCTCTAAAAAACAACCGTTGTCACCAATTCCATCCCTATGCAATAAATAATTATGTGTAGGCTTATCAATAGTAAGTTTGCATGGTGGATCGTTATTTTACAAGAATTCGAGCTCGAGTTTGTTATTCCTAAAATACAGAAATCCATGGACTTAGCTAAACTCATTATATATCTTCACTCCACCACCACAAGCCAATCTATCCAGGACCAACTACCCTATGAGCACCTCTTGGTACAGCAGTATCCTCCTATATCTCCACACCCAGAAATTCACTCCCCACTTATCCTATGACGATCGCCACAATATCCTCCACGAAGCACTATGATACCTCCTCATCAAAGATGTCCTATATCGTCATGGAATCGACACTATTATTCAACGATGTCTAATGCATGAAGAATCCGAACAAGTTCTCCATGATTTTCATAGCGGTGCGTGTGGTGGCCACCTCTCCAGATTAGCTATCACCCATAAAATCTTATGAGTAGGGTATTTTTGGCCCTCTGCATTCAAATATTGTGTTTACACCATCAAAAGGTGTGCAATTTTCAGGTATTTTCCTGCAAAGCACGGTCTCCCCCTACACCCCTCCATTTAGTCATCACTAAAGACCTATTATGCAAATGGGAAATGGATTTTATGGAATGTCATCCACCGCAGCCCAAGGTCACCATCATATCATCATTGTCGTGGACTACTTCACCAAATGGGCCGAAGTGATGCCCACATTTGATTGTAAAGCAATAACCACAGCAGGGTTCTTCTTCAACCATGTGATCTCCCACTTCGGCATTCCCAAGTAACTTTTATCCGACAATGGAAGACACTTCCATGATGAAACATTTGAGGAACTATCACGACAGTTAGGATTTAAACACAAATTTTCAACTAATTACTACCCTCAGGAAAATGATTAGGTTAAGGTTGTTAACAAAATCCTCAAAACTATGCTCCAATGCACAGTGCATAAAAGCAAAATCAGCTGGCACTAGATGCTCTTTCTGCCCCTATGGGATTACTGTACTTCCATCGAGACTGCCACATATTTTACCCCATTTCACCTTGTACATGGAGTAGAAGTTGTCCTCCCAATTGAGTGTCAAATACCTACCCTCCAATCCGTCGTTGAGTTGCTACCAGATACCCCTACTCTTGAACACCACTTATTCATTTTGGAACACCTTGATGAGGAAAGGCATGACTCTCTTCAACAGAATGAAGCCATAAAGGTCCGCTCCAAGGAACACTATGATTGACAAGTGCGACCATGCACCTTCATCGAAGGTGACTTTGTTGTTTTGTTTAATGCGAAAAAAGACAATAAATCAGGACCCAGGAAATTTGTATCTAAATGGACAGGCCCCTATGTCATTAAGCATTGTCTCCCAAAAGGAGCCTATATCATAACCAACTATGAAGGTATTACCCTCAACAACCCAGTTAATGGGTTGTACCTTAAAAGGTTATATCCTTGATTACCAAGTATCCCACGGGTACGCATTGTTCTGATTATATGATGTTTGCATTGTCAATAGCTTGGTTATGTCTTTTACTACACTTGGGTATGTGCACCACAGGTGTAGGTATGTGATCAGGACAATATGGAGCCTATTGTTTTTCCATTATACAAATAAGACTCCAAATCTCTAACAATAGGGGTCACACACCCTACTGTTGAAATATTGTAACTTCTAAGAATATTATATTTGTATTTTATTATTCCAGAGATGGTACATTCCTCCGTGGTGACCCTATTGTATATACGGATATGTTTATTCCTCCGAGAGAGTGTGGTAACTAGGGTCATTAGATCTCCCATGTGAGGTCAGCCCTGAGTTTACTGTTAAGGGGTTATTAGACTCTCTTGGGAGAGGTCGGCCCCATTAGGGTGAAAAGTCAGTTAGAACATGAGTATAAATAGAGGAGGTGTGTTCCTCATTTATCTCATTCAGTCACTCACTTGTGATTGGCGCATAGGAGAGAGAGAGGTCTGCATAGGAGGAGAAGGAGCTCTTGTTGAGGACTACATCTTGTATTGGGTTGATTATCTATATTGAGGAAAGCTTTGCTAGGTTTTCTACCCCATGAGGGTTTCCCAGGGTAAATCTTTGTCTATCTTGTGATTGTGTTTCTTTTAGTGATCTTGCTTGTGAAATTAGGCTAAACTTAACATGGTATCAGAGCTAGCTTGAATAGGACATCTTTCACAAGGTGAAAATACCTCTCTCCTCCTCCGATGAAAATTAGGGTTTCTGCAAAAGTTGGAATTTTTGGGATTTGATTGCATGGTTGGATAGCCCTCCTCAAAATAAAAGTTTTGAGCCTTATATCGAACTTTTTGAGTGGGTAGAACTCCGGGAAAGTCAAACCCTACTTTGACCAAAAGTGTAGAAAACCAGAAAACCAAAGAACTTGAAAAAATGTGCACCTATGCACCAGAAAACCAAAAAAGAGAAGACTAGAAAACCAGAAATTCTGTTGCAGATCCAGAAGGAGAAAAGTTGAAGTTACCAGAAGCAGAACACACCAGTTCTCAATTCAATCAAGCTCATCTCCTGGTAAGTGTTATTCTATCTCTTGAGAAACTTCAATCTCTTTGACCCCTGGATAAGATGGCTCCAAGCACTAAGCTTGAAGACAAGCTAGAGGGTATAGAATATTTCTGAGCATGGAAATACAAAATTGGTCTCATTCTTGAAGATAATGATCTTTTCCAATATATCAAGGATGAGGTTGCAGAACCTGAAGAAGATGAAGCCAAATAGAAGTATATGAAGGACCTGATTAGGGAAAAGAGAATCATTGTTGATTCCATCAAATACCACTTGATTCCCCAAGTGGCATCCAAGAAGACCCCAAAGGAAATGTATGATGCCCTTTCCAAAATGTATGAGGGAAAGAACATCAATAGGAAGATGAATTTGAGAGCTCAATTGAAGAGCACCAAGATGAATAAAGGAGAATCTATTAAAGATTATTTCTCAAGGGTTTCCCAGTTCAAGGAACAGCTAGATGCCATTAGAGATACCCTTGATGAATATGAACTAGTCATGACTACTCTAAATGGTCTCACTAGACCTTGGGATTCATTCATCCAAACTATGTGTGCCAGGAAAGAAAGTATGAATTTTGATGTGGTATGGGGGGATTGCATTCAAGAAGAAGCTAGGGTAGCCAATAGAGAAGCCCTTATCAAGGAGGATGACCAAGCTTTGGCTACTCACACCAAAAGAAGAAGAAGGAGTCATTTCAACTCCAAGAAGAATGGTCACAAGGAGTCTCAACCTCCTCATAGATTTAAAAGGAAAGGGGGAGTAAAATCAGAAAGAGATCTCTCCTTAGTTCAATGTTATAGTTGTCACAAACTAGGACACATTGATAGAAATTGTCCTTCAAAGAAGAAGAAGAATATTCACAAAATACATCAAGCACATTTGGCAGAAGATGGTAGTGAAGAAGAGGAAGAGGAAAAGCCTCAAAAGAAAAGAACTAAAATAGAAAAATAAGATGCGGAAGAATATGTTCTATTCTCTACACTCTCTGAGTCTGTGTTAGGAACCCATGTCAACCCTTCTTTTAACTTTGTTAGTATATTGTTGTTGGATGCATATGCTTTGTAAGTCGTCCCGTAGTAATTGTTGATCCATATTTTGTATTGGCCCATGGTTTGTATTGACACATGGTATTGACCCATGGTATTTGTTGATCCATATTTTGTATTGTCCCGTGGTTTGTATTGACACATGGTATTGACCCATGGTATTGGCACCTAGACTTAGTATATAAGTTTGTGTTGAAACCAATGAAGGTACCATGAAGTTAATTGTATTGAGCTTGCTCAAAGGAGTTTGCCCCCTCGAAGTGGCCCGTGATCAATATAAAAGTGATTATGAGTTCTATTATTTCTGATTTCTCGTGTATTTGTATTAATTAATTTTTGCAGGTTCTTCACATCCGGTATCAGAGCACTTTCTTGGGCTCGTTGGGTGGAATTTTTGCCAATTTGTTTTTTTTTTTCGCATCTGTTGCAAGTTCGGATCTGAGAATAACCCCTATCCGATTAACTGTGGGAAGTACTTGGGCATAAGCCCTAAAACTCATTGTGAGGAGTACCACTGGAACCCCAAAGTAACTGGCCCATTGAGAGGACCTGCCAATGGAAAGGGCAACGACACCTACCTGATTGACTTGTTCCCACCCGTGAGGTAAACCAAGAGCTATCGTTTGTGGTAAAGCAGTTATCAGTTTTACCTGAGCCATGGAGGGAAGGGTACTGTCCCAATAGGAAAGCCGTCAGACAACATTGGTGGCCGAGTGAATCCCCTGAACCGATAGGAAGCCGCACATACCTGGGGTCTGTTAAGTCAGTAAATTTTCCTCCATTTTTGAGTTATTTTCTCCAATTTTGGTTTGTTTTGAATCTACCTCAGTTAAAATTTTGGTTTTGAGTTTTAATTTTAGTCTTCTTAGAAACTTTATGAGTGATTGAATAAGTTTGAGCCCAGTCTTTTTCAAATTTTATTTGATTTTGATGACTTTTTATATTGTAAAGGGGGTAAATAAGAGTCATATGTTCAAAGGTAGAATCATTAATGTCTTTAGAGAATGGTTAAACTTATCTCTTAAACCAAGTAACTGCTAGAACCTCTAACAAATTAGCAAAAAGTTAAAAATTGCTAAATTTTGGCATAGAAGTTATTCTTGTAGCGCTATACAAAGTTTTAACAAAGAGCGCGCTACAGGAATATCGCGGTCTGTGTTTTTTCCAATTTTTGAACTGATTTCAATCATGATGAAGAATGGGGGTGTCTAATCACCTTGTGTGAGTGTTCTAACACGTGTTTGCAGCAGCTTGAGCATGATTTCAGCTGGTTGTTAGTCATGAAGTAAAACAAGCTCATCATTGCATGGTATGCGGGATTAGTTGCACAGAAACCAGCAAATCCTGGTTAGCTGTCAAATTTCTCTGGTTACACGCATTCTTACAGAGGAGTAGTGTTCGTGAAGGAGAGCTCACTGCTAAAACGGTGGATTGTGTTGCTGAAGAGAGGAGACAGGTGTGTTTATCGCCAGCAAGAATTAGGGCTTCCAAATTCATCCATCAGCAGTTAAAGACATGATATGAGGACACCTATTCTCATAAAAGGAGACCATTAATACCCCAAAAAGAAGCTGTAAGTCACGACAGATACATAGCTGACAAGTATTCCGATATAAACCCTCATAGCTGGAAAATTTGGGTCTTTTTCGCTGCACAATTATCTGAAAAAATTGCTGGCTGGAAATGATAAAATAAATCATAAAATTAGCATTTCACAACAAAAATAACTATTTGAAGCTAGTATGAGCAATATGCACGAACAGAGCAGCGGAATAGTTTCAAATGTAAAGTATTCAGTCTGGGAAATGCAAATGACAGTTTGAATGAAGAATTTTATCATTTGTTCTCTTATACATTCAAAATTCTGGAAAGAACATTGAGAGGAATCGCAGTTTTTCTATTATGCTCATTCTTACACAATAGGTGTGCTCGGTTTATGAAAATGGTTTAGACATTGTTGATAATTATCAGAATTTCATGAAGTCACCTGCTTGGAGAACATATTCACTTAGTTGCCGAGTTGAGACAAGAGAATATTGAATTTGAAAGGCTGTTCAAGGGTCTGTAGAAGATTTCAAAAGAGCCCAAAGCATAGGAAATCAGTTTACAAAACAATTCTTGAAACCTAAGACAGATTGTGCCTGTGTACTGAAAAGAAGATTATGGGAAAAAGTGGTAAAAGTGGTAAGGTCAACAGGGCTGAACCCACAGACTTAACTTGGATTCAGAAGCTTCCTGACTGTGCAGAACTTTTTCAGCAGGCAGGTTGGTTAAACTTTTTCAAAAAGATTGATGGCTTCGATACAAAGGTCACCTGCAAGTTTGCTAAAGCATTTAAGAATGACATTATTATGATGGATGCTCTGAATTTCAAGTTATCTGTGGAATTAATAGCAGAAGCTACTGAGATTAGTAATGAGGGTGAGCACTGGTTTAAGAAGTCACCTTTCGAGTTTGATCCCCAAAGGTACTTATTGCCTAATGTGATTCCTGACTGGAACAAGGGTATTATCATTCATAATTTCAAGAAAGAATGGATTGAGCCCATAAGGATACTTCAGAGTTATGTGACTTGTGAAGGAAGATATTCATTAGTGTTCAAATATCATCTCAGGTTCCTTCAACACATGGCAGGTGTTTCTAAAATGAATTTGCCCTTCTTCTTCTTTAAAAGTCTGCATAAAATGTCAAGCAAAATAAAACAACATGATGATCACACTTCTCAATCACTTTTTCACCATGGTCTCATTAAACTGATCATCAGTACAGTGTTGCAGCATGAGGGAAGGACTTGGGACTTCTTTTTGTTCTGGTCAGGTGTTCATCCTAAAGGAGAAGATCAACAACCAAAAAGACAGACTGGCAAGGGAAAGGTAATGATGCAAAAGTTAGGCCATTCAGTCAAACCTGCAAGCAAGCATGACATTAAAGCTAAGAAGGTGACTAAACAGGTAGCAGAAAAGAGACAAGATGACAATCAGCTCCAAGAAATTCCAGATCACACTAAAAACAGGTTCACATTATTTGAAGACAAAAAGGAATTGCTTGAAAAGAAATCATCACTTGTAGTAGATCCTCAAGATGAAAGTCAAGTTGATATTAAAATATTTCCTGTAGCTCAAGAAGAAATGCCTATTCGGCCAAGAAGCCCCATTACAATCCTTTCAGATGATGAAGGATACATGTTAGAGGAGGAACAGCCTGTTTCTAAGATTAAGATCAAAACTGAATTTAAAGAAGCTCAAGTTTTAGATGGCACAACTATGAAACCTAACAAGAAAATAAATAAGTTGGAAGTGGTGGAATTATCTTCTGTTAGGTACAAAGGCAGAAAACTGAAAATGATGGGGGAGGCAGCTACTTTCTGGAGACCTAAAACTAGGTCGAAAAACAAGCTAAGGTTAAATATGAAAAAGCTGTTAAATCCTAAGTTGAAGACTGATAAGGTGACTATCTCTGATGAAGAATCCATGGGGGATGATAAATCAAAGTTAGATATACTGCAGCCAGGTAAAAAAGAGGAAATTAAGTCAGTAAAAGTAGAAGGTGAAGAAAGCTCCAAGTCCATCATTGAAGACATTTTTGGGAAATTGTTGACAGAAGAGATTAAGTCAGTACAGGTAACAGATGATCTAAACCCCATCATTGAAGATACTACTGAGAGACTAGTGACAGAAGAAACAATATTTAAGAAGTTTGACATGTTTTGGAAACCTAATGAAGAGCAAGATGCTGCAATAGAGAAATTGGTTAATTCTGACAAGGAGAATTTAAAGAAGAGTGTCAAACAGTATAAGCATCAAATGAATTACAAGCAGGAAGTTAATGATGGTTTAATGATGGCAAATAGAAGATTAAGAGAGGATCTTCAGGATGTTCATGACAATTTTCAGGAGTTAGTGGTTGATGCAAAGGAAGCACTCAGAAGGAAAAGGGCTGCTGACAGGCAATGTTCAGAACTGGAAAAGACAGTTGAAACTTTGCAGCATGAAAATGAACACCTTCAGAAAAAGATAGCTGAGCTGGAGAAAAAGCATAAAAGAATGAAGAAAGGATCCTCAAATCCATATGGTATATCTTTGCTTGTAGAGGCATCGAAAGAGATATGAGGCAGTTAGTAGTTAAGGGTCATTTAAGACATTTTGTTAAAGAATTTGCTATTTTTAGCAAACTTGTAATTTTGTAAAAATGTAAATTTTACTTTACCTATTCTAGTCATTCGATGGAGAGTTAGTAGGAGAAACCCTAACTGTTTTTTTTGAGAAAAAAAAACTATTTAGAGAGGAAGGAAAAACATTGTAAGGGTTCTGATTTTGGAGAGCATTAGGAGGTATGCTAAGCTGCTTATACTTCCAGACTTGTTCAGTGATAGGTACTGTAAACTCTCATATACATTTTTTGATGAAACTATGAATATATGACTCATTACCCTATATTTGATCTGTGTTGTCTTCATTTTGAACTTATTGAGTTTCATGAATGATAAATTCATTTCTGGTTTATGTGTAATTTTCCAGTGATGCTTATCCTTTATGTGTGAATGTCATTTCAGTCTTTTGTCGGGATATTGTGATATATATACATCTTTATTGATTTATGTGTATGATTTAGTTATTTGCTTATCTATTGAATGTATTCCCTTCATGCTTTTGAAGTCAATGACCAAAAACATATGAAATAAAACCCTAAACCCTAGTTTGAATTGATTTTCACTTTGAGATTGTGTTGGCTTGTTACCTTAGCCTTAGTAACAATTTCTGACACAAACATCTTTGGCGCCGTTGCCGGGGACGAAGCTGAAGCATATCTTCCCTGGGATACTCATCATTTTCTGGTTTAAGAGGTGGACTTGAACCAGCATTTTTGAAGGCTATTTTCACCAGAAAGTTGTCACAGTGGATTCTAACAGAATTGGAACAAGGAGCAGACCTACATCTTCATTACTGCTGGGTGTGACAGACCCTGAAAAGATCATAAAAACAGCAAGAAAGCTCAGCAGGTCTCAATCTTTACCAGCCTCTTGTGACTCTCACCAGTTGGGTGAACCATTAGACCCAGCTGAAACTTCACCTTGTGTAAAACCTAGCATCCCTGATAGCACTTTCCAGGTTTTCACTAATCCTCGAAGATTT
This sequence comes from Larix kaempferi, assembly GCA_027924585.1. NCBI lineage: Eukaryota > Viridiplantae > Streptophyta > Pinopsida > Pinales > Pinaceae > Larix > Larix kaempferi. The sequence continues at coordinate 21,117,437 of BSBM01000753.1, forward strand.
TTGAAAGCTAAAGCCTCTTCTCCTGATAAAATACCCATTTTTCAGTTGAAAGTAGGAAGGAATCCTTTTCAAAAAGGTTCTAGTCAAATTTCTTCTTCTTCAAAACCTCAGTCTAAACCTCAGTCCACAATGGCAGCCCAAAATCCACCTATGGATATGATGGACAGAATGGTAGCAGCTAGGTATGCACCATTAGTCTTACCTCGGCCTTTACATGCATTGCCTACACATGATTACCAAAAGTATATGCTTCGATTCAATGGACAAGGTGAAACAACGACAGAGGAACATTGGGAAGCTTTTGAGAGTTATGCAGATAATCAGAACATTGAAATTAAAGATGTATGGATGAGGGTATTTGTACAAAGTCTTGATGGAGATGTGAGAAAATGGTTCAGAGGACTGCCTGCTAATTCTATCTTTTTCTGAGACAGTGGGGAGACACCAAGGACCACACCTACTATATAACTGAGTTTGGAGCTTTGAGAAGAAAGAAGGATGAGACTATTTCTGACTTTTCCAAAAGATTTAACAAGATGTATACTAGGATTCCTGCAGAAATCAAACCCACTGAAACATCAGCCAAATTGACCTATGCAAATGCTTTTGATCATGAATTCTCTTTATTACTTAGAGAGAGAAGACCTATCACCTTGATGAACATGCAAGAGGCAGCATTAGAAGTAGAGTCAAATTTGCTGGCTTCTAATAGGCTCAAGAAAGAAACACCTGAGCAGCAGTATGAAAGAAAGGGAAAAAAGGAAGTTGTGTCTACAAGTACTGCACCTCAGTCTGCTGAAGCTAAGATAGATGAAATGGCTAAGCTTGTAAAGATTCTCACTGCCAAGCTAAATAAACTAGAACTTGAAAAGAATTCTGCTAAACCTGCCCCAGAAGCTGATCGAAATCCAAATAACCAAAATCAGTTCAGGAGGCAATTTGCTCCTAGATTCATACCAAGAGAGCGTAGAAATAATGATATTCAGCGAGAAAGAAGGGAGAATGAGGATCAAAAAGTACCCCCACCTTTTCAAAATAATTTGGTGGATGAAGAAGAAATTGATCAACAGTTACTGTTTGAAGAAACTGAGACAGATCAGGATGTGAATCATTTTGGAGATGGCTTATCTGGAAGTTTTGTAACAGAAGAAGATTTTCTAAATGCTGAATATTATGATGCAGACTTGTATGAAGTTGAAGATGATTTGGCATTTGAAAAAACTGCTGTAAATGCTGTTGCTAATCAGAATGGAATTAAGAAGACTCTAAATCTCATATCTGGCCCGAAACAAGTAGTCCAAGCTCCTAAGAAGAAAGCTGCTGTTCCTGCTCCAGTTATTCCTGATAAATCAGTTGCTGATCCTGTAGCAGAAAAGAAACAATCTGCAGAAAAGTCCAAAAAGAATATAGAAATTGAAGAGGTAAACAAGTCAGGTCAAAATTTTAGTTTGGAAAATGAGTTAGGAAAACTTAAAATTCCTGTACCATTTTCTGAGCTTATAAAAAATCCATCATACAAGAATACAGTTTTGAAAGTGATGAATATGCCCAATAATCAGCAAGTTTCAGATACAGTGAATCTGCAGGAAGAAAACCCTAGAATTTTTATTGGATCAGCTTTGGCTGAAAAGACTGAAAACGAAGATGGTGCTTCTCCTCCTTTCTATATAAGTTTGACTGTGCATGAGCAGATGATTCATAATTGTCTGCTGGATTCAGGAGCACCCCATAATTTGCTGCCAAAAGCTGTGATGGAATACCTAGGCCTTAATGTCACAAAACCTTACCATGATCTATATGCCTTTGATTCTCGAGCTGTAAAGTGTCTAGGAGTGATAAAAGACATGGTTGTCAACCTTACTCAGTTGCCAATGAAAAGTGTAATAATGGATGTTGTAGTAGCTGATATCACACCAAAATTTGGCTTGCTTCTGTCTAGGTCATGGGCTAAGAAGGTTGGGGGAACATTGCAGATGGACCTCTCTTATGCTACCATTCCTATTTTTGGTGGAGAAAATAGGAGACTTTACAGAGAGTTACAGCTTGCTTACATAGTCACAGATGATAAAAATCCTACAAATCACCCAATGTATTCTGTGGATAAAGACCTTGGTTCATGCATACTACAGTTTAGTGAAGAAGAGAATTCTGATGGTCTGTTACAAGTACAAAAAGAACAGCTTGTAAAACACAGCAAAGAAGAGCAGGATGCATTGTGGCAGTTGTATTTTGATGGGTCTTCATGCAAAGAAGGTGCTGGAGCGGGAATTTTATTTGATTTCTCCTGGGGGTGAAATAGTAAAACTCATGTATAAATTGGAATTTGCTACCACCAACAATACTGCTGAGTATGAAGCCCTACTACTGGGACTGAAGGCTGCTAAAGATTTGGGAATTCAGCAGATTTATGCATTTGGCGACTCCGAACTAGTTGTTCAACAAGTGAAGAACAAATATCAAGTAAAGCAGGGTTTGCTGAAAATATATCGAAATGAGGTATGGGATATGCTTGAGAACTATTTTATAGCATTTAATATCACCCATATTCCCAGAAATCATAATGAAACCGCAGATTCTTTAGCCCTGGCTGCCACACATTTCAGAATTCCAAAAACTACTCAATTAAGGTATCCGATAGAAGTGAGATATAGACCATGTGTCCCAGATAATGTGAAACATTGGAGAGTTTTTGAAGATGACATTGAAATAAAAAATTTCTTGATCTTGTAGATGAATTTTCAAATAATCAAATTGATCAAGAAGGAGATGAAAGGGATGAACAGTTAGATAAATTTGCTGCAGAAGAGATAGCAGGGCATAAGATTATTGAATTAAAGAGCAATTTCATTCCAAAAGGTCTAGTACCTTTAGAAAGAATATTCACTAAAGATGATACACCTTCTAGACCAGTAATTCAATCGTCAGAAGACAATGTAGAGGACTACAATATTGGTTCAGCAGAACATCCCAGAATGGTAAAACTCTCTAAAAACCTAACAGCGGAGCAAAGAAGTAGATATATTAAGCTGTTGAAAAAATATATAGATGCATTTGCTTGGTCTTACAAGGAACTAAAAACTTATGATACAACAGTTATTCAGCACAAGGTTCCTTTGAAGCCTAATGTCAAACCTTTCAGGCAGAAATTAAAAAGATTCAATCCAGTCTTGTTTCCTGTAATCGAAAAAGAATTAAAAAAGTTGTTGGATGCAAAGATAATAGTGCCTCTTAGGTATTCTTCTTGGGTGGCTAATTTGGTTCCTGTTAGAAAGAAGAATGGGGAGATTCGATTATGTGTTGACTTCAGAAATTTGAATCGATCATCATTAAAAGACAACTATCCTCTCCTAAAGATTGAACAGGTTTTGCAGCAGGTAGTTGGAGCTCAAAGGATTTCTATGCTAGATGGTTTCTCAGGGTACAATCAGATTGCCATGCATCCTGATGACAAAGAAAAGACAGCTTTTACAACCCCCTGGGGGACATTTATGTATGACAAGATGCCTTTTGGTTTGATGAATGCTGGAGCAACCTTTCAGAGAGCCATGGACATTGCATTCGTGGGTGAAAAAGATAAGTTTGTAGTTATCTATATGGATGATATCACTGTCTTCTCAAAGTCTGATGATGAACACTTGAAGCATTTAGAACAAACTTTCATAAAATGCAGAAAATTTGGTTTATCCTTGAACCCTAAAAAATCACATTTTGCTGTGCAAGAGGGTAAGTTACTTGGCCACTTGGTATCAGCTGATGGTATCAGAATTGACCCTGAGAGAGTCAAAGCAATACTGAAGATTAGCTTGCCCAGGAGTAAAAAGGATGTGCAATCGTTTATTGGTAAGATAAATTTTTTGCGATGGTTTATTCCTAATTTTGCTGAAACCATTAAGCAAATTACAGCCATGTTAAAAAAGGACCAAGAAGTCAGGTGGACTGTTGAAGCAAAAGCAGCTTTTGAGAAAATCAAGGTGGCTCTGACTGAAGCACCTGTTCTGGTAAGCCCTAATTTTGCCAAAGAATTTCTTACATTTTCTTTTTCTTCAGAGGACACCATTGTTGTTGTCCTACTTCAGAAGAATGAGGAAGGATTGGAACAACCAATTGCCTTTTTCAGCAAAACACTTAGGGATTCAGAGCTAAAATACAGTATCTTGGAGAAACAAGCCTATGCTCTGGTGAAGGCTTTAAAAATTTTCAGAATTTATATTTTACATTCCAAGGTTGTTTCCTTTGTTCCAAATGCTGTAGTGAAGGATGTCTTGACACAGCCTGATAGTGAAGGAAAGAGGGGAAAGTGGATTGCAAAAATTATGGAATATGAAGTGGAAATCAGACCTACTAAGCTGGTCAAAGGACAAGGATTGGCCAAACTGCTGGCTGACTCAAATTGTCAAGCATTAGGATTACATATTATGACAGAAGAATCAGCACCTGAAGAAAAGCAAGTATTCCTGGAAAAAGAAAGAATCATGGATTCTTATTCATATTCAGATTGGTATGCTGATATTGTTCATTTTCTGTTATTTTTGCAATGTCCAGAACACTTAGACAGGAAAGCTGCCAGGTCTCTGAAATTGAAAACTACTAAATACTGTCTGATAGAAGGTCAATTGTTTTGGAAAGATCCAGCAGGAATCTTATTAAGGTGTCTAGATAAGGCTGAAATAAAAGAAGTAATTTCAAAATCTCATGAAGGAGCTTGTGGAGGACATAAATACTGGAAAACAACAGCTTATAAAATTTTGAGAGTTGGTTACTATTGGCCTTCTCTCTTCTCAGATGTTTACCAACATGTAAGAGCTTGCATACCCTGTCAAAAATTTGCAGGTAAACAGAAATTACTGTCTTTACCTTTGAAGCCTATTGTAGTCAATGCTCCTTTTCAGCAGTGGGGTCTGGATTTTATTAGAGAAATAAATCCAGCATCTTCAGGTCAGCATCATTGGATTTTAACCGCCACAGATTTCTTTACAAAATGGGTGGAAGCTATTCCCACAAGGAATGCTACAGATAAAGTGATTATGGATTTCATTGAAAATAATATTCTGAGCAGATTTGGTTGTCCACAAAGATTGATTACTGATAATGCCAAAGCATTCAAATCCAAGGCAATGGTGGCCTTCTGTGAGAAAAATGGTATTATACTAAAACACTCCACTCCCTATTATCCTCAGGGAAATGGTCAGGCTGAATCATCTAACAAAAATATCACTCAGTGCATCAAGAAGTTGCTCAAACAAAATAAAAAATCTTGGGATTCAATGTTGAAATATGCATTGTGAGCAAATAGGATTACTGTAAAACAAGACATTGGTACTTCTCCCTTTCAGCTGGTTTATGGAACAGAAGCAGTCTTTCCTGTACAATTGGGAATTCCAGTAATGAAGTTCCTTCAAAATTCTCAAGAGGAACCAGATGATTTGCAAAGGAGAATCTTTGAAATAATTGAGCTGCAGCAGAATAGAGAGAAGGTAGATAAAGAAGCACAGCTGTATAGAGCTAAAATGAAAACCAGGTTTGACAGAAATATTAAAGAACATATTTTTTCGGAAGGTGAGTTGGTTTTAAGATGGGATGCAAGAAAGGAACAGAAAGGTAAGCATGGCAAATTTGATAATCTATGGTTTGGCCCTTTTCTGATATCTAAAGTTTTGGAAAATAATACATTTATCCTACAGTCCCTTGAAGGAGAGGAGTTACTTAGCCCTGTCAATGGGTGATTCCTCAAGCATTTCTACAGTCAATAATAAGGATCTTGGTCACTTTTCATTGTATATACCGGTGTGAGTGAGATTAAATAAAGACTCCATAGCCCAATGGAAGACTGAAGGCACTAGTCTACAGGTTCTTGAAGCCTCACAGGGAGGACTTCATCCCGCAGCTGGAGCCAGATGTTAAGTCAGTAAATTTTCCTCCATTTTTGAGTTATTTTCTCCAATTTTGGTTTGTTTTGAATCTACCTCAGTTAAAATTTTGATTTTGAGTTTTAATTTTAGTCTTCTTAGAAACTTTATGAGTGATTGAATAAGTTTTGAGCCCAGTCTTTTTCAAATTTTATTTGATTTTGATGACTTTTTATATTGTAAAGGGGGTAAATAAGAGTCATATGTTCAAAGGTAGAATCATTAATGTCTTTAGAGAATGGTTAAACTTATCTCTTAAACCAAGTAACTGCTAGAACCTTTAACAAATTAGCAAAAAGTTAAAAATTGCTAAATTTTGGCATAGAAGTTATTCTTGTAGCGCTATACAAAGTTTTAACAAAGAGCGTGCTACAGGAATATCGTGGTCTATGTTTTTTCCAATTTTTGAACTGATTTCAATCATGATGAAGAATGGGGGTGTCTAATCACCTTGTGTGAGTGTTCTAACACGTGTTTGCAGCAGCTTGAGCATGATTTCAGCTGGTTGTTAGTCATGAAGTAAAACAAGCTCATCATTGCATGGTATGCGGGATTAGTTGCACAGAAACCAGCAAATCCCGGTTAGCTGTCAAATTTCTCTGGTTACACGCATTCTTACAGAGGAGTAGTGTTCGTGAAGGAGAGCTCACTGCTAAAACGGTGGATTGTGTTGCTAAAGAGAGGAGACAGGTGTGTTTATCGCCAGCGAGAATTAGGGCTTCCAAATTCATCCATCAGCAGTTAAAGACATGATATGAGGACACCTATTCTCATAAAAGGAGACCATTAATACCCCAAAAAGAAGCTGTAAGTCACGACAGATACATAGCTGACAGGTATTCCGATATAAAACCTCACAGCTGGAAAATTTGGGTCTTTTTCGCTGCACAATTATCTGAAAAAATTGCTGGCTGGAAATGATAAAATAAATCATAAAATTAGCATTTCCCAACAAAAATAACTATTTGAAGCTAGTATGAGCAATATGCACGAACAGAGCAGCGGAATATTTTCAAATGTAAAGTATTCAGTCTGGGAAATGCAAATGACAGTTGGAATGAAGAATTTTATCATTTGTTCTCTTATACATTCAAAATTCTGGAAAGAACATTGAGAGGAATCGCAGTTTTTCTATTATGCTCATTCTTACACAATAGGTGTGCTCGGTTTATGAAAATTGGTTAGACATTGTTGATAATTATCAGAATTTCATGAAGTCACCTGCTTGGAGAACATATTCACTTAGTTTCCGAGTTGAGACAAGAGAATATTGAATTTGAAAGGCTGTTCAAGGGTCTGTAGAAGATTTCAAAAGAGCCCAAAGCATAGGAAATCAGTTTACAAAACAATTCATGAAACCTAAGACAGATTGGGCCTATGTACTGAAAAGAAGATTATGGGAAAAAGTGGTAAAAGTGGTAAGGTCAACAGGGCTGAACCCACAGACTTAACTTGGATTCAGAAGCTTCATGACTGTGCAGAACTTTTTCAGCAGGCAGGTTGGTTGAACTTTTTCAAAAAGATTGATGGCTTCGATACACAGGTCACCTGCAAGTTTGCTAAAGCATTTAAGAATGACATGATTATGATGGATGCTCTGAATTTCAAGTTATCCATGGAATTAATAGCAGAAGCTACTGAGATTAGTAATGAGGGTGAGCACTGGTTTAAGAAGTCACCTTTCGAGTTTGATCCCCAAAGGTACTTATTGCCTAATGTGATTCCTGACTGGAACAAGGGTATTATCATTCATAATTTCAAGAAAGAATGGATTGAGCCCATAAGGATACTTCAGAGTTATGTGACTTGTGAAGGAAGATATTCATTAGTGTTCAAATATCATCTCAGGTTCCTTCAACACATGGCAGGTGTTTCTAAAATGAATTTGCCCTTCTTCTTCTTTAAAAGTCTGTAGAAAATGTCAAGCAAAATAAAACAACATGATGATCACACTTCTCAATCACTTTTTCACCATGGTCTCATTAAACTGATCATCAGTACAGTGTTGCAGCATGAGGGAAGGACTTGGGACTTCTTTTTGTTCTGGTCAGGTGTTCATCCTAAAGGAGAAGATCAACAACCAAAAAGACAGACTGACAAGGGAAAGGTAATGATGCAAAAGTTAGGCCATTCAGTCAAACCTGCAAGCAAGCATGACATTAAAGCTAAGAAGGTGACTAAATAGGTAGCAGAAAAGAGACAGGATGACAATCAGCTCCAAGAAATTCCAGATCACACTAAAAACAGGTTCACATTATTTGAAGACAAAAAGGAATTGCTTGAAAAGAAATCATCACTTGTAGCAGATCCTCAAGATGAAAGTCAAGTTGATATTAAAATATTTCCTCTAGCTCAAGAAGAAATGCCTATTCGGACAAGAAGCCCCATTACAATCCTTTGAGATGATGAAGGATACATGTTAGAGGAGGAACAGCCTGTTTCTAAGATTAAGATCAAAACTGAATTTAAAGAAGCTCAAGTTTTAGATGGCACAACTATGAAACCTAACAAGAAAATAAATAAGTTGGAAGTGGTGGAATTATCTTCTATTAGGTACAAAGGCAGAAAACTGAAAATGATGGGGGAGGCAGCTACTTTCTGGAGACCTAAAACTAGGTCGAAAAACAAGCTAAGGTTAAATATGAAAAAGCTGTTAAATCCTAAGTTGAAGACTGATAAGGTGACTATCTCTGATGAAGAATCCATGGGGGATGATAAATCAAAGTTAGATATACTGCAGCCAGGTAAAAAAGAGGAGATTAAGTCAGTAAAAGTAGAAGGTGAAGAAAGCTCCAAGTCCATCATTGAAGACATTTCTGGGAAATTGTTGACAGAAGAGATTAAGTCAGTACAGGTAACAGATGATCTAAACCCCATCATTGAAGATACTACTGAGAGACTAGTGACAGAAGAAACAATATTTAAGAAGTTTGACATGTTTTGGAAACCTAATGAAGAGCAAGATGCTGCAATAGAGAAATTGGTTAATTCTGACAAGGAGAATTTAAAGAAGACTGTCAAACAGTATAAGCATCAAATGAATTACATGCAGGAAGTTAATGATGGTTTAATGATGGCAAATAGAAGATTAAGAGAGGATCTATAGGATGTTCATGACAATTTTCAGGAGTTAGTGGTTGATGCAAAGGAAGCACTCAGAAGGAAAAGGGCTGCTGACAGGCAATGTTCAGAACTGGAAAAGACAGTTGAAACTTTGCAGCATGAAAATGAACACCTTCAGAAAAAGATAGCTGAGCTGGAGAAAAAGCATAAAAGAATGAAGAAAGGATCCTCAAGTCCAGATGGTATATCTTTGCTTGTAGAGGCATCGAAAGAGATATGAGGCAGTTAGTAGTTAAGGGTCATTTAAGACATTTTGTTAAAGAATTTGCTATTTTTAGCAAACTTGTAATTTTGTAAAAATGTAAATTTTACTTTACCTATTCTAGTCATTCGATGGAGAGTTAGTAGGAGAAACCCTAACTGTTTTTTTTGAGAAAAAAAAAACTATTTAGAGAGGAAGGAAAAACATTGTAAGGGTTCTGATTTTGGAGAGCATTAGGAGGTCTGCTAAGCTGCTTATACTTCCAGACTTGTTCAGTGATAGGTACTGTAAACTCTCATATGCATTTTTTGATGAAACTATGAATATATGACTCATTACCCTATATTTGATCTGTGTTGTCTTCATTTTGAACTTATTGAGTTTCATGAATGATAAATGCATTTATGGTTTATGTGTAATTTTCCAGTGATGCTTATCCTTTATGTGTGAATGTCATTTTAGTGTTTTGTCGTGATATTGTGATATATATACATCTTTATTGATTTATGTGTATGATTTAGTTATTTGCTTATCTATTGAATGTATTCCCTTCATGCTTTTGAAGTCAATGACCAAAAACATATGAAATAAAACCCTAAACCCTAGCTTGAATTGATTTTCACTTTGAGATTGTGTTGGCTTGTTACCTTAGCCTTAGTAACAATTTCTGACACAAACAGGGTCCATATCTATTTTCAGCTAAACTGTTGTCGATCACTGCTATGCCGTTTCAGATCTAGCTGTTCAGATCCATTCTAAAAGCCATTCCAGATCTATTTCAGATCCAGCCGGTTTCACTCCATTCGGCACCATTTCAGATCCCTCTGTTTCTGCTCACTTCCGGTCCGTTGCAGATCTATCTGTTTCAGATCCCTTCCGAGCTGTAGCAGCTCCATTCTGGGAAAAAAAAAATAATAATAAAATAAAATAAAAGAGTTCAGTTTTTTCTCCATATCTCCCTTGTTTTAACTCCGTTTCCCTTGAAACTTCTCTGACACCCCTGCAATCCCATTCTGCAGGACCCTATCCCACATTCCACTTCCCAACACCCGAAATCTCACATTTGTCTATTTTTAGGGTTTCCCATAACTTCTTTGATTTTCACCCAATTGCCTTCAAATTTTACCACAGAGTTCCTTTTCTAAGTTTGCTTCTTTGTCTCTCTCTGCCAAATTTTCTCATTCTTTCACTCTGCTTCTGAAATCCCCCTTTTCTGCTTTCCTATCCTTTCAACGGTGTCCAAAATCTAGTCAAACCCCAATTACCCATCAAATTTTTTCCCCAATCCAAATTTCCCTTTACTAAATCAGCTTATGTTTGTGTTTTTCTATGCATTCCTCCCCCCCCCAAAAAAAAGAAAAAAAAAACCATGGTTATGGCTGTCACCCATGCAGGAGCACACACCATGGAGGAAGCACTTGCAGCCATCCAAACCAAACTCCAAGATCTGGATGAAAAATTTCTCAGCCTCCATCTTCAGCATTCAGCCATGAACAATAACCGACAGCGAGAATCTTTTGCATCCGTTGGGTTCTCTTCTTCCAGCAATTTTCATGGGCCGAAGCTTGATTTTCCTTGCTTCAATGGTACTGATCCGACTGGATGGATATACCGAGCAGAACAATATTTCAGTCTGCATAACACTTTTAATGTCCAGAAAGTTCCACTTGCATCCTTTCATTTGGAATAGGAATCCCTTCAATGGTACCGTTGGTACATCAAAGCTCATCCCGAGCCAAACTGGACATATTTTTGCCAACTCCTTTTGTCATGATTTGGTCCTAGTGCTTTTGATGACTTCACAGGAGCACTCACTAAACTTCACCAAATGGGAACAGTGAAAGAGTATTAGACAGAATTTGAGAAACTTTCCAATCACACAGAAGGATTGTCTGATGAATTCTACAGGAGTTGTTTTAGCAGTGGTCTCAAGGATGAAATCCACTCAGAGGTAAAAATGTTATGTCCCAACACAATGATGGAAGTCCTAGGGTTGGCTAAGTTGGCAGAGGACAAGATCGCGGCTCAACAATGCTCCAAACCCACCTTTGTTCCCTTTAGAAATATGGGTTCCCAATGACCTCCCATCACGCTTGCTCCTCAACCAACTCCTATCAAGCATTTGTCTGAAACAGAGATGCAGGCACGGCGAGAAAAAGGGCTTTGTTATAATTGTGATGAGAAATTCACTCCGGGACATAGATGTGTTCAACAAAAGCTCTATCTCTTGGATGTGGATTCTATGCCTTCCTCAGAACTTGGTGAAGAAGCTACAGATACAGTAGATGATCAGGTCGCCATTCAACACCCGCCTGTTGACACCCCATCTCAGGACGACCCACCCGAGATCTCTCTCCATGCTGTAACTGGCATGACCACCCCACAAACAATGCGGGTCAAGGGATACTTCAAGAAGCTCCCTCTTACCATACTCATTGATTCTAGTAGCACTCGTAACTTCATTGAACCTCAGATTGCCAAATAGGCTGATTGTTTTGTCCATCCTTGCTCCAACTTTAAAGTCATGGTTGCCAATGGGGGCACCTTACCTTGCAAAGGAAAGTGTCACAATGTGTGTATCTCTATGGAAGATTATAACCTATGCTCTGACATGTTTTCCTTTTCCTTAGGCAGATGTGATGTGGTTTTGGGTGTTCAATGGTTACGCACACTTGGCCCCATCTTATGGGATTTTGCTGAACTTTGGATGTAGTTTTCAGCCAATGAGACACAACACAAAATTATGGGCTTATAACCAGGGTCTCTCCGCATCATCAATTCACATCGCCTGGAAAAGATCCTTAAGAAGAATTCACATGGTGTTATTGCTCAACTCCATTCCATTCAAATGCACCCACCAACGGTCTCCACTACTTCCTTGGATAGATATGCAGGTGTCTTTGTTGCACCAGTGGGCTTGCCGCCTTCAAGAGACCTTTTTGATAAGCATTTAGCCGCATCTACATATCAGCAGGAAATGATGGCTATTTTTCATGCAGTACAGAAGTGGCATCCATCCCTATTAGGAAATTTTTTCTGCATCAAGACTGATCTCCAGAGTCTGAAACATTTTTTGGAACAACGGGTCTCCTCACCAGCACACCGGAAATGGGTTATGCAACTCATGGGTTATGACTATGCGATCACTTACAAGAAGGGTAAGGATAATATGGTGGCAGATGCTCCTTCTCGCCAATTTGATGACCCAATTTCTTTTACAGTTATTTCTCTACTTGTTCCAAATTGGTTGCAATCTGTTCGACAGGGTTATCTCTTCTATGAACTCCATGCTTCTTCATCAGCATGGCACTCTGGATTCCTAAAAACCTATGACCAAGAACCATGTAACTTCTTTTGGTAGAGACTGAAAATGAAAATTCACTAGATGGTGGTTGAGTGTGATACTTTCTAGGTCAACAAGGGTGAAACGGCACTCCTTTCTGGACTGCTCGAACCCTTGCCCATCCCTACACAGATGTGGACAGTTATTTCTATGGATTTCCTAGAAGCGCTCTAGTGGTAAAATACCACATATAAAAGGACACCATATGAAGTAGTTTATGGACAGGCACCGCCATTTCTTCTTCCATACATGCTTAGCAACTCCCCAGTTCAGGAAATTGACTCGGTTCTTCGAAACCGTGATCTGATTCTTTTCATTCTGCAAGACAATCTTCACATGGCAAGAATTCGACTGCAACAACAAGCCGATCAACACCGTTCTGAGCACACTTTTCACGCAGCTGATATGGTCCTTATTTGTCTACATCCTTCCAGCAATTTTGCCTAAAAATCAAAAGGTGTTAGTGGGCCGGAATGCAAACCGAGGATGCTACAGGGGAACCACTCCTTCAGATTCTGCATCAATTTCCACATCTAAAGCTTTGAGGACAAAGATTTTTCTAAGGGAGAGGGGATGTTAGGAACCCATGTCAACCCTTCTATTAACTTTGTTAGTATATTTTTGTTGGACACATATGCTTTGTAAGTCGTCCCGTAGTAATTTTTGATCCATATTTTGTATTGGCCCATGGTTTGTATTGACACATGGTATTGACCGATGGTATTTGTTGATCCATATTTTGTATTGGCCCATGGTTTGTATTGACACATGGTATTGACCCATGGTATTGGCGCCTAGACTTAGTATATAAGTTTGTGTTGAGACCAATGAAGGTACCATGAAGTTAATTGTATTGAGCTTGCTCAAAGGAGGTTGCCCCCTCGAAGTGGCCTGTGATCAATATAAAAGTGATTATGAGTTCTATTATTTCTGATATCTCGTGTATTTGCATTAATTAATTATTGCAAGTTCTTCACAGTCTGTAACACTTGGAGAAGATACATGGCTCATTGATAGTTTTGCTTCAAAGCACATGACAGGAAAAAAGAAGACTCTCTCAAGACTTGAAGATAATACCTCTCCACAGAAGGTATCTCTAGGAGATGACTATCAATATCCCATCAAGGGAATTGGTGAAGCAAGCTACAAGCTTGATTCTGGAACCCCACTAAAGATGAAGGAAATCTTCTATGTACCATGTTTGAAGAAGAACTTACTTTCTATCTTAGCATTAGATAAGAAAGGTTATAGGATTGCATTCATAGATGGACAAGTGCTGATGTGGTCCAAAGGAAAATCAATTGAGGATGCAACTGTTATTGGTGAAGAGGAAGGAGGTCTATACAAACTCAAGGGCTATCCAGAAGCTTCCCTTGTTCATGAAGCCACTAGCCCAAGTGAGCTATGGCATAGAAGGCTTGCAAACATTAACTACAAAGCAATACCTCATGTGAGCAAGGTAGTCATAGGATTACCAGACTTAAAGATTGATCATGATGGCACTTGCAAAGGGTGTGCAAAAGGAAAGAATGTCAAGAACCCATTTCCAAAGAGTGATACAAAGGCTAAGAGTACATTGGAATTGATTCATTCAGATGTATGTGGACCAATGCCATCCACATCCTTGAGTGGATATGAATACTATCTTAGTTTCATTGATAACTACTCAAGGAATAATTGGATATATTTTCTGAAGGGAAAAGATGAAGTCTTTGGAAAGTTCAAGGAATTCAAAGCCTTGATAGAAAACCATTTAGAAAAGAAGATTAAGATACTAAAGACAGATAATGGTGGAGAATATACTTCAAAATATTTTGAAGTCTTTTGTAAAGAAGCTAGAATCAAGAGGGAACTAACCACTCCCTACAATCCCCAACAGAATGGTGTTGTGGAAAGAAAGAATAGAACTATTATGGAAGCAGTAAAAACAATGATACATGATCAAGACCTACCTATGTATCTATGGGATGAAGCAGCCAGGACAATAGTCTATGTGCAGAATAGACTATCTCATAGTGCTCTTGATTTCAATACCCCAGAAGAAGTGTTCACAGGGAAGAAGCCTGAGGTAAGTCACCTCAAGATATTTGGATGCCCAGTATACATTCACATTCCAAAAGAAAAGAGGACCAAGCTAGATCCTTCTGGGAAGAAAGAAATATTTGTTGGATATTGTGATGCATCCAAAGCATTCAGAATATACATCCCAAGATTCCATCACATGGAAATAAGTAGGGATGTAACATTTGATGAAGAGGCAGCCCTCAAGAGATCTAGGAAGTGCTAGCATGAAGAATTATATGAGGAAGAGGCACCTTCAAGAATTACAGAAGTTGCACCCACTCCTGAAGAGACAACACCTGAATACCATGACATGTTGGAAGCACAAGAACCCCCTATCATGAACATTTCAAGGAAGAGAAAACCAGCATGGGAAATAGACATTATACTAGGAGCATAAAATTATGGAGCTCCTGAAGGCTCCACTAGGGTGAGCAAGAAACCAAAGACATTCTCCAACTATGTGGCCCTGATGTGTGATCTTGTAGATCAAGAACTCACTAGTTATGAAGAAGCATCTTATAAGAAAGAGTGGGTGGAGGAAATGACAGAGGAATACCAATCAATAATGAAGAATCATGTTTGGGATAAAGTTCCCAAGCCAAAGGCTAAGAGTGTGGTATCCTCTAAATGGATATACAAGATAAAGCATGTTGCGGATGGCAGCATTGAAAAGTATAAGGCAAGGTTTGTGGCCATAGGGTTCTCTCAGAAAGAGGGAATTGACTATGAAGAAACATGTGCACCAGTTGCAAGGTACACTTCCATTAGAACCATCATGGAGGTTGCATCAATGATGAAGTGGGAATTACACCAGATGGATGTGAAGACATCTTTCCTGAATGGTGTGATTGAGGAGGAAGTGTACATAGAACAACCATAAGGATTTGAGGTTGAAGATAGAAGAACTCACATATGCAAATTGAAGAAGGATTTCTATGGGTTAAAGCAAGCTCCCAGAGATTGGTATGGAAGAATTGACAGTTTCCTGACAAGCTTGGGCTTTACCAAGAGTAAAGCTGATCCTAATCTTTATCTCAAAGTTATGGATGATGAACCTGTCATATTGTTGCTATATGTGGATGGTCTATTTCTAACTAGAAATGAGAAACAGATTATCGAGTGCAACAAGAAGCTCTCTTCAGAATTTGAGATGAAAGAGCTCGAATTGATGCACTACTTCCAAGGTCTGGAAGTATGGAAAGGCCCAAGAGGAATCTTTCTCAACCAGGGAAAGTATGCTGTGTAAATCTTGAAGATATTTGACATGTTGGAATGTAAAGCCATGGCCACTCCAATGGATTGCAACCTGAAGTTGTTAGCTGATGACTCATCAGAGTTATTGGATATGACTCTGTATAGACAAATTATTGGGTCATTGATGTATTTGACAAATACCAGACTAGATATATGCTTTGTCGTGAATACCTTGAGTCAGTATCTAGTGAAACCTAGATGAGTTCACTCGATAGCTACAAAGCATGTGATGAGGTACCTAAAGGGTACGATAGACTTTGGTCTATGTTATCTTGGATATCATGACTTTAGACTGCATGGATTCACAGATGTTTATTGGGAAGGAAGTGTATCAGACAGGAAAAGCACAACGGGAGGATGTTATTGTCTAGGATCTGCTATGATCTCATGGTTTAGCAGGAAGCAGTCTAGTGTGGCTCTAAGCACAGCTGAAGTGAAATATATTGTTGCTTGCTCTAATAGTTGTGAAGCGGTATGGGTTCGAAAACTGCTATCAGGATTATTTGACTTGGAGATGGACCCCACTGTGATCTTATGTGACAACCAGAGTTATATCAAGATGACAGAGAATCCATTGTTCCATGATAAGTCAAAGCACATAGAGATATGATATTTCTGTATACGGGATATGGTGCAGAAAGGAGCTATCAAGCTCGAGTATGTAAGCACTAACGAACAAGTTGCTGATATATTAACCAAACCTCTGTCTCGAGTAAAGTTTGAGTATTTTCGAGACAAGCTTGGTTTAGTTCAGAAGGAACCTCCTCGAAAGGGGGAGTGATGTGGTCACTAATGATGAGATTTCCTGCATCGACAGTGAGGTCGATGATGTGGATACCTGTATTGGTGATATTGACAGTGAGGTCGGTGAATGGTCCTTAGACTGGGTCTAAGTTGACAAGTGGATTGTATCATCCTTGGACACATGTTCTAAAAGAGATCCGTAGACATATGTCTCTGAGAAAGAAGTCCCTAGTGGATGAGAGGGATTGCATCATCCCTGGACTTTGGTCCCCTGAATTGATCCATAGACATATGTCTCCGAGAAAGAAGTCCCTAGTGTACGAGAGGGATTGCATCATCCCTGGACTTCGGTCCCCTAAATTGATCCATAGACATATGTCTCCAAGAAAGAAGTCCTTAGTGGATGAGAGGGATTGCATCATCCCTAGACTTTGGTCCCCTAAATTGACCTGTAGACATCTGTCTCCGAAAATTGATGATAGGACTGCATCGTCCCTAAGATTTAAGTTCAAAATGTACGTGATAAATCCTAGATCTGATCTAGGTCACATCTAGTATGAAAAAGGACTGGCTCTGTGGTGGTAAATCCTAGATCTAATCTAGGTCACATCCAATATGAAAAAGGATTGGCACTGTGGTCGGGACTGCATCATCCGTAGGCATGGATTTGTCTTAAATGGATCAAGGACTGCATCATCCCTAGACATGGATTTGTCTTAAATGGATCAAGGACTGCATCGTCCCCAGACATGGATTTGTCTTAAACGGACCAAGGACTACATCGTCCATAGACATGGATTTGTCTTAAAAGGATCAGGATTGATCATCCTGTAAGTAGATATGGATTGCATCGTCCATAGACATGAGAGGTGTATTAAAGTGAGAGGGATTGATCATACCGTAATTGGATCATGTGTGTTGCAGATGATCCAGAGTTGTAGATCGAGATGATCTAGATGCTGTAGATTGAGATGATCCAGATGCTATAGATAGAGATGATCTAGATGTTGTAGATCGAGATGATCCAGATGTTATAGATCGAGATGATACAGATGCTGTAGATCGAGATAATCTAGATGCTGTAAGATCGAGATGATCCAGATGCTGCTGATCTTGATGATCTAGATGAGGATGCTACTCATCGTGATGATCTAGATGATGATGATGTTGATCAAGTGATCCAGATGATGATGATGTTACTGTAGCTGTTCGAGTGCTGCAGAAGATGAAGACTCGGTACTGAAGATGTTCCAGTATTGATTATGTTCCAGTAACTATTTGAGTTACTAATGATGATGTATGAAGAAAACTTCCGATGATTTATAGATGTATCATGTATCATGTAGTGGATGAATCCTTGCTCCTGCAGATGTTGTTATAATATCCTTCTCGTTAAGGGGGAGTGTTGAAATATTGTAACTTCTAAGAATATTAAATTTGTATTTTATTATTCCGGATATGGTACATTCCTCCATGGTGAACCTATTGTATATCTCGAGATGTTTATTCCTCCGAGAGAGTGTGGTAACTAGGGTTATTAGATCTCCCATGTGAGGTCAGCCCTAAGTTTACTGTTTAGGGGTTATTAGACTCTCTTGGGATAGGTCAGCCCCATTAGGGTGAAAATTCAGTTAGAACATGAGTATAAATAGAGGAGGTGTGTTCCTCATTTATCTCATTAATTCAATCACTTGTGATTGGCGCATAGGAGAGAGATAGATCTGCATAGGAGGAGAAGGAGCTCTTGTTGAGGACTACATCTTGTATTGGGTTGATTATCTATATTGAGGAAAGCTTTGTTGCGTTTTCTACCCCATGAGGGTTTCCCAGTGTAAATCTTTGTTTATCTTGTGATTGTGTTTCTTTTAGTGATCTTGCTTATGAAATTAGGCTAAACTTAACACCTACCACAGGTAACATTCTGAAAACAACATATAGACACTATTTACCCTCCGTTTATAATGCATATCCCAGTATTCTTGTTGATAACAATAGGGTCCCCATTCATGGCCTTGATGTTCCATCAACATCATTTCTATGAATAGCATATTCCCCCATGGGTGTGTGCACCACTTCCACCCCTATCATCAATTGACACCCATGATGTCGACCCCCCACAAGTCTAAGAAATATGACCAAATTTGAAATGACCCTCCCTTAGAGTATCATTTCATAATTGTGCATTTACTCCACCAAGTAGACACACGTCAAACCCCTTGGCATAGGTTACAAGAATTTTTCACTAATCCACCCTCATACCTCCATGAGCACTTTACCATTTTCAATCCTCATGATATCATCACCCCTGCAAAGACACCTATGGGGCCCCCACCCTAAAAAAAACCAATTCTATTCAGTTATCATGTAGGTATACACTGCATGGCATCATTTCATGGGGCATCCGTCTTTATGTATACAAGTTAAACCTCACTTCATCATTGGAAAGTCTCCCCTGATACATCCAAAACTGTTGTGACCCCACCAATATTCTTTATGTACAAACAAGTTCCCTCGTCACCTCACATTGAGGGAACACCATATTATTTTGGAAGCAACCCATGGTGTCCTTTGAACGATGTATTTGAGTCTCCACATGTTCAGTAGTATTTGTTTTTCCGGTTACCATTACCATTTGTTTTTCATCTCTATCAAATCCCTTTCACTTGATATTTGTTTCCACCAATTTCAATCTATGCCATCCTGAAAGAAAAGTCGTCATCCTTGCTCCCCATGTTCACATCAATCAAAGGAAGTTATGAGCCCCATGCTTATCGACCAATCTTGTGTCAGGCCTATCCTCCCACCATTTGATTACAATATGATCTTGGTTCTCAGGATAAGACCCTCGTCTTATCATATACTTCAACTCTCGTCGACGTCAAAACGCTATATTCCGAGAGTTTCAATAGTTGCAGTTGTACTTTGGGATCCCCTTCAATCACTATAAAGGATCACCTCGAACTTAGTAGGGAGAGTCATTATTGCTCCCTAACTAAGTGGTTTCCCCAGTATGATCGATGTCAACACATCATCGCATCAAGGGGAAACATACTTTTGAAGGTAGCAGCGTTCACATTTGGAAATCATGATAGTATTCTATTATGTATGGGAAAGCCCTCAGGAAGATTTACATACCAAGTTTAGTCCCCCACTACAGTGGGTTCATCATGGCCACCAACAGTCCCACTTCCTCAATATTTCGCAGTAGCTCCAAGGGAATTTACTCTAACATGGATTGAACCCACCTTTAACCATGTCCCAGCGGTATAGTAGAGTCTGTTAAATTTTCAGAATTTACTTCAATTTGATCTAGGATCTTAACTGAGAGAACAACATGTACAGCAAATCTACAACATATCATTCATGGACACAAAAATGGAAGCATAGAAGAGACACCAAGTTTACTTGGGGAAAACCATAAAGGTGAAAAACCCCAATAACTTCCTCAGAGATAGATAGAGAAATGATACAACCAGAATACAAGAGATAGTATTCTCCTAGCAGCAGAGCCTCCTCCTCCACAAGTGCACCACTCTCCACAGTGTGAGTGAGAGAATAGAATGTATAAAATGAGAGAGACACACTCTCTATTTATACACTAACTTGACTTGACCTTTACTCAACTAGGTCGGCCTCAACTTAACCTCTTAACATAATGTTGACTAGGCCAACCCCCACTAGGGTGGTCTAATAACCCTTTGACCCACATGGCCGACCCCCAATAGGGTGGTCTAATAACCCTTTTACCCACATGACTTATACAGGGCCGACCTCAACAAGGTGGTCTAATAACCCATCAAGTATAAGTTACGACACTTACAATATAATGATGACTCTTTCGTATAGAGGAATAATAACATCTCTATAGGAATACAACCACTTCCGTATAGAGGAATAATAACATCTCTATAGGAATACAATATACATATATGTGAAATACATTCTGAAGTTACATATACATCAACACTCCCTCTTAATTAGGAAGGTATTTCTCGACACAAGTCTTCTAACACAAGTCATCTTCTCTAGATCATTGTCACTGGATAATCATCACTGCTGCTGCTATCTCAATCAATCTCTGAATCTACTCATCATAGGAAGTTCTACAGAGCCAGTCCTTTTTCATACTGGATGTAGGCCCACCACCTGCAGGTCTTCGTCATCACTGGCCATACTGTGGAAATCTCAAGACTTATTACGTGCGTCACAAAACCTTAAAAGAGTCTCTTGACTAGCAAGAATCCTAAAGAGCATCTGAGGCATTTTTCATCCTGTCCACATCTCCAGGACTTATTACATGTGACCCCACCACAAAACCTCGAAAGAGAATCCGAGGACTGATTACAAGCACAAGGCTCAACCTATCGGATCTCCCAGGGCACAAATTACATGTGGTCACCACAAAACATCGCAAGAACATCCCAGGCTGTTACGAGCATGCAGCTCTACCTATAGGATCTCCTAGGGACATATTATATGTGGTCATGGAAAAACCTCGCAAGAGCATCCCAGGACTTATTACGGGCACACAGCCCAACCTATCGGATCTCCCAGGGACAGATTATATGCCATAGGACAAAACCTCGAAAGAGCATCTGCCAGATATCGCAAGGCACGAATTACATGCCATAGGCAAAACCTCGAAAGACTATCTGTAGATCTCCCAAGGCCAAATTATATGTCCTCCCAGAGCAAAACCTTGAAAGAGCATTTGCCAGATATCCCAGGGCACGAATTACATGCCATAGGCAAAATCTCGAAAGACTATCTACAAATCTCCCAGGGCCAAATTATATGCTCATCTGCACAACTTGATCCACGGCCATAGAGTATCAACCTGATACTCACCATACATCATTCTGATGTACACATGATCATCCTAATCATCATCACTGCAACATCCTGCTGCATGTCATCTGGAGCAACATCCTGGAGCTCGTCATCCATGATCATCCTGATCATATAATGCATCTACCTGATGCATACCAAGTGTCTACCTGATACATATCATCATACATGATCCACCTGCTACAAATACAAATACATGATACATATCACCATACATGATCCACCTGATACATATACAGATACATGGTCCAAGCATCCAACATGATGCATACAAAATACATACAAATGATCCTACTGATCATATCCAACATCCAACATGATGCATACATACATATACATATAAATGATCCAACTGATCATATCAAGCATCCAACATGATGCTTACATACATATACATATAAATGATCCAACTGATCATACAAAGCAGAAACCAGAACATCATCCTGATGTTCATCATCCAGCACTTACATCCATAGCCATGTGAAGGATCCTCCTTCCAACATGCTTGGAATGGCTTCAGCAAATGTGTCCATTACTTCTTCCTCGAAGTGTCATCAATCTGAGGAACACCAAGCCTCTCCCTAAAGTACTCGAACTTCACCCTACTTCACCCTAGCTAGTGGCTTCGTTAGCACATCTGCAATCTGCTCATCCGTCGCAATGTACAGGAGTTTCACAGCTCCTCTCTGCACCATATCCCTGATATAGTGATATTTGATCTCTATGTGTTTCGACCTGTCATGAAACACTGGGTTCTCGGACAACTTCACACAACTCTGTTTATCACAGAAGATACCAGTAGCATCCAATGGGAGATCAAATAACTTAGACAGTAGCTTCCGTAGCCATATTGCCTCACAACTAGATGAATAGGCTACAACATACTCTACCTTAGCTGTAATCAGATCTACGTTGGACTGCTTCTTGCTGAACCAAGAGACCACACCTGATCCCATACTGAAGCAGCATCCATATGTTCTCTTCCTATCTGTAGCATTGCCTACCCAATCTGAATCAACATAACCCTGCAGGTTAAACTTTTGATTCGCTACATACTTGATCCCATAATCCACTGTACCCTTTAGGTACCTCAGAACATGATTTATAGCAACTAGGTGAACACTCCTCGGATCCGTAAGGAACTAGCTCAATGTGTTCACCGCAAAGCAAATATCTGGTCTCGTGTTCGTCAGGTACATCAAGGACCCAATCATCTGAGGATACATAGTGATATCAACCGGCTCAGATGAAGCATCACACAGACGCTTCAGGTTCGATTCCATAGGTGTGGCCATAGCCTTGCAGCCCATCATCCCGAACCTCTTCAGGATCTCTACTGCATACTTCCCTTGTCCAAGGAAGATTCCATCACTCTGCCACACCTCCATGCCAAAAACAAATAGCGCATCATCCCCAAGTTCCTCAACTCGAACTTGGCAATAGGCTTCCGCTGCGTTTCGGCAATCAATCTATCTTCACCTGTAACAAACGGGTTATCCTCATACAAAAGGTTGGAATCTGCTTTATTCTTGGTAAAGCCCAAACTGGATAGAAAGCTGTCTATCCTACCATACCAAGTTCTGCACACATATATGACTACACCATACTGCCTTGAAATCCATCTGGTGCATCTTCTATTTCATCACTTTTATATTTCTCAATGCTGCCATCTGCAACATGCTTGATCTGATAGTTCCATTTGGAAGTCACAACAGACTTCCCTTAAGCTCTTGGGACCGCATTCCAAACATCGTTCTTCATGATCGACGGATCATGGCATTCTTCCCATATCCTGGGAACTTCAATATCTTCAATAGATAATTTTGTTGCTGAACAAATGTTGTAGTTCTTCTTTTGTAGGTGATGGCATACTATCTTTCCTACACAACAAGTTAAATTGCATGATTAGAAAACATCTCATAGTTTTTAGAACAAATTCTTACACATAAAGAAATATGTCATACAGTCATGCAATTATCTTAGCCAATGCTTCAATACAACATTTATCCATATTCCATAACTTTCTAGATGCCTTCCAATCTCTACCAGAACATTGTTAAGAGTGTGCACAACTCCCAACATGTCAGCAAAGAGGTTTAATTCTAGATAAGTAGCAATGGAATGTTGTACAGTGCCATAGGCCACTTACCCATGCATATTAGTAGTATATTCTTCATCAATGCAACTATTCTAATATGCATAATACACAACCTAATTCTAGGAACATCATTATATACATTATTGAACAGTATTATTTAAACAATAAAATATGCAAGTACTGACAATTCAAATACTTATCTTTGTGTGTTTGTTGGGTTGACTCCCTCTCAGTCTTTGCTTCTTTTCTGCAACTCCATTCTTATGTAGATTGTGAGAAGTGGTCAACTCCCTCTGAATATCTACATCCTTGCAGTAACTACTGAAGTGTGCTCCTTTGCTTTCTTGTAGGAACAACTAGAGTGTGCTTCCTCTTGATCTTTGCTTCCTGGATTACCTGTCCTTGAACTTACATCCATCCTTAATCACTATGCATGCTTATTAGTATCATCATTGTGTTATCCTTGAGGTCTCATACATAATCACACATTTATTAGTATAATCTTAATACTATCAAAACACAACAAACTTAAACATCTATATTCATGATCATTCACAGATAATAAACATTAGTATTCAAGGTTTCAGGGAAGTCTTCTTTTACTCATACATTTTCTTATTTGATCATAGGACTCTTTTGGTTAGTTGAATCATCAATCAAGATAAGAGATATAATATGCATAAAACCTGTGATTATTCAAACCTATACCTTCATGATTCTTTTGGTTAGTCATATCATTAATTATGGTAAGAAACATAATATGCATACAACCATGATTATTCAAAGCTATGACTTCATGAATAATCATTATCAACAACACAACAGTATAAGATCCTAACACAAGGTAGGATTCTAGCTTGATATAGGAAAAACATACCTGGATTAGCATGCTAGCTAGTTATGTCTAACATACCCGCATAATGTCTTCTGGTTCTCTTCAGTGACTTGTGCTAGTAACCTACATGTCTCATAAGTTAACCATTGTAGAAACAAGTTATACATACCTCAAAAGTAGATCTTCTATGTGATCCATGACAATGGATGAATCCTTGTCTTCATGTCACCATGATCATACGTTCTTGAAGTAGAACATGATTTGTCTTTCTTGGTGTACCTTTTATGTTAGAAGACAACATAAACCTCATACAACACCATAATGCATTAGTACAATCATAATTGTCAACACCCTAACCAATGAATATCTTCTATCATGCATTCATAATTTTCTTAAGGTGATACGACAAATCTAAAATCAAGATTGTACTAACCGTAATAACATGAAGACAAACATACCATAAACTTAATCATGAACAAATATCAAAACATACCTCGATGAGTCATACCTGTCGAGATCGCTTGTAATATTCTTATGTAAGGCCTTAGCCTCATCTCCCTCTGAAACAGGAACTTCTTCACTTATGCAGTTGACCAATCCATCTTCTTCTAGGATTAACCCAATCCACTTGATTTGCAAGAACTGGACCTGGAGTTGGATATGGGTTTGTCAGAGAAACCCCAAAAATTCAAAATTCAAATTTCAAACTTTCGAAAGGATAGAAATATGTGCCTTGATGAGATGATCAAGCTGATATATTCAGAATTTGAAAATTACAAAGTTTCACTCCTCAATTTTGCTTTTGAAACTTCCAGATTCACTGGACGTGACCTTGAACTACGGTTTGATGAATCCCACTCTTCTACTCAATCAAAAGGTTTGATCCAAAGCTCTAAGCTTCTATTTTTCTGAGGAGCTTCCAGCCGTGGTCACAGATTTCAAAAATTCCCATTTTTACAGAAGCCCTAATTTTCCACTTTTCTGATCAAAGTCCTGAACTAGGGTCTGATCAAGCCCAGCCTTCTGCCCAACCAAAAATTCTGATCTTGGTCTCTAAATTTTGATTTTGATGAGTAGCATCCAACCGTGGTCTCTGATTACAAAAATTCCAACTTTCTCTGAAGCCCTAAATTCTGGAAGCCATGAATGAAGGTACTCAAAAATAATTCTATTTTGAAAGAAATATGTACCTGATTGTTTCTAGTGTAACTCCAAACTTTTCGATGCATAGGGTCTGAAAACGCTTCCTGGGATAGCCTGACCTGTTATATTTCCATCTCGACAGGTCTGACCTCAGTTGGATTCTCTGAGAGAGATTTATTCCAAGTGTCGCAACATGACCTGTTTATGAGATAATACAGGAGAGAGAACTTGTACGGCGTGCCACGTGTCACTGGTTCATCTTCGACCTCCGAAAATTTTTCCTAAGATAGTACAGTTTGTGTACTTCCTGTAACGTTTTACGACGTTTCATTTGGAGCTTCCTAGACCAAGTTATGACCTTTTTCCCAAGGTCACCTGATTTTGACTCAGATCTGGAAGAGGCAGAAACTCTATATTGTACAGATCATAAATCACAAAGTACAATGAATTAGAGGTTTTCCTTTGGACACAAGGTACATGGCATTTTAATCTTCGACTTGTAAAGGTTTTAGATCGAAAAACTTTGCCCAAATAGATTTATAGCAAAAGTGCTACGATGACTGGTTTTTGCTATATCAAACCCTAGCATCGTAAGTGCAACAAGTGTCATACATGCCATATCATGTCTTCTTTCAGGCTAGCTCTGATACCATGTTAAATTTTTAGAATTTACTTCAATATGATCTAGGATCTTAACTGAGAGAACAACATGTACAACAAATCTACAGCATATCATTCATGGACACAATAATGCAAGCACAGAAGAGACACCGAGTTTACTTGGGGAAAACCATAAAGGTGAAAACCCCAATAACTTCCTCAGAGATAGATAGAGCAATGATAAAACCAGAATACAAGAGATAGTCTTCTCCTAGTAGTAGAGCCTCCTCCTCCACAAGTGTGCCACTCTCCACAGTGTGAGTGAGAGAATAGAATGTATAAAATGAGAGAGACACACTCTCTATTTATACACTAACTTGACTTGACCTTTACTCAACTAGGTCATCCTAAACTTAACCACTTAACATAATGCTGACTAGGCCGACCCCCACTAGGGTGGTCTAATAACCCTTTGACCCACATGGCCGACCCCCAATAGGGTGGTCTAATAACCCTTTGACCCACATGACTTATACAGGGCCGACCCCAACAGGGTGGTCTAATAACCCATCAAGTATAAGTTACGACACTTACAATATAAATGATGACTCTTCTATATAGAGGAATAATAACATCTCTATAGTAATACAACCACTTCCGTATAGAGGAATAATAACATCTCTATAGGAATACAATATACATATATGTGAAAGACATTCTGAAGTTACATATACATCAACAGAGTCGATACCTTTGTCCTCTCTCATTGTAATAACTTTGACATAATTTCACAACAATGGGTATGCTCACCTCGTTTGTAAAAAAAATATTCTTTATTATAGCTCCAACGGTCGTCACCAACAATATTCCCCCATGGGAGAACCTTATTTTGTTCACATGTGCTTCATCCTACAAAACATGAGAGAAATAGTAGAAATATGATGCATTATTGGCTCTAGAGTACCCTCCAAACTTCATGCATCAGGGGGCATCTGTTAACGCCTAAAAGTTACACACATGATACACTTAGGCGATTCAACCAATAAAGAATTCATCTCACCACAAGAATCCTCAACAGATCCAAAACACAGCATGAGTCCATAAGTGCCAAGAAACAGTCAAAACAAGGGCTAGCACGGGTATTACACAATTGACCCACGCTATAAAACGGTGGTACCACTCACTCCCAATGACACATTAAATACTCAATCCTCCCCAAGGATCATAATTTGTCCCCTCACACACTTGGGGGGAATTAATCAACCCCCCTTATGTACCTTGGAACTAGTTCATGAAGGAGGAGAGTTCACATTTGGATCTAGTTATTTGTTGGCCACCTCTTGGCCTATAAAAGGAATCCATTGGAATGCATCTTGTAGAGAGAATTTAGGGCAAGGTTATGATTCTATATTTGAGTTGGATCTTCCTCATATCCCACCATTTCCTACCATTGTGAGTATTCCCAAGCTTTCTTGCCACCTCCCATCAAGGGGAAAGTGTCTCTCTGCATTGTTCTACCATTTAATTAGCATTTAGTTTGGACAAGAAAGGCCTCCCTAAGGGATATTGTTGGATTCCCTTGAATCCATCACCTCCTAAGTGTTGTACAACTATTCCATTGGAAAAAATAAGAGTGGTTTAGCATATCTTTGGTTGTTGTTGGAGTTTGAATCCTCCCCCGACCTCTTTCATTTTGATTTTTATCAATATTTTCATGTTTGGATGTGAACTAAACTAACAATCTCTTGCAGGATCACTTGGAGGAGTACCAAACCATCATCAAAAGGGGCTCCAAAGACTGAGGCCTTGCAACAACCTACAAGGATTAGCCCCTTGTCAAGTGGAAGAGTGCACTTGTGCAATTGTTTCCGCAACAACTACTTTTCTATGCACGCCCTGAAGAGCACTAGAGGGGAAGGTATGGTATGAGGGACTATGGAGAAGTGAAGGGAATACTTCCTTTTTTTGGGTGTGTAGGTATTGTGGGTGCCAAGATAGCTAAATTTTATGGAGGTACAAATATCTCTATGGTTTATCTCACTAGCTTAACAATTCTTCCTTTCTACTGCCTTAGTAGCCTAATAAAACCAGTTGTGGACTGGCTTGGTTGAGATGTCAAGTATACTTGGCTATGTGTTAGTTGTTGTCCCCTTTTCCTTGTGGAAATCATGCCCATCTTGGGGGTGGAATCCATTTTAAGAGATGGATGAGCACAATTGGCATATGGCTGGGTGGAACGATGTAGTTGGATAGGTAGTTGCTCGGGACATCTTTTCTCAAGATAAGTATTCTGTTGTGTTAACACTACAATGTCTTATGATTATGTTGATAAATGTATGTTAGATGTGTGTAGAGTTTATTTCCACTCTGATTATTTTGATTATGCATCTACACACATGCATTTTATTTGCTATGAATTTCATTAATGATGACGGGGATAGAGTTTTTGGAATCCTAGATTAAGTGTCATGTTCCCTTCCTTGAGTTGGACTGATGGGAGGAGAGGTGTCATTGTTGCATCCTTTTCCAATTCCGGAATGGAATTGGGAAGTAAAATCCATGGATTTTACTACAGGTTTTCCAATGACTGTGAAACAACACAATTCTATCATGGTTGTGGCGGATAAATTTTCAAAATTAACACACTTTATACTAGTTAAATCCACATATAAAACATATGTCATTGAAAATATTTTCATGAAGCAAATTTTCAGATTGCATGGGTTGCCAAAGACAATAATTTCAGATAGGGATATCGAATTTACTTCAAATTTATGGAAAAGTCTTTTTGCGGATTTAGGTACATGGTTGAACTTTAGCACTACCTACCAGCCACAAACAAATGGACAAACTTAAAGAGTAAATCAATTCCATGAAGATATTATTCATATGTATGTGATGGGAAAACCATCAAAGTGGGAATATTATCTACACTTGTTACAGTTTGCATATAACAATGGGTAGCAAGATTCGTTGGCCTTTAATCCATTTAAGGCATTATATGGCAGAAAGTGTAGGACACCAGTGACATGGGATAATCCAATGAACATAATTGTAATTGGGCCATAATTGCTTAAGGAAATGGAACAAGAGGTTGCAAAAGTTAGGCAAAACTTAAAGGCATCCCAAGATAGACAAAAACTCTATGGAGATAAGAACAAAGTGCATAGAGAATTCAGTATTGGGGAACACTTTTACCTTAGAGTGATACCAAGGAAGAGTTCCTTGAAGCTTGGAAGTTGTACCAAGTTGTCACCAATATATTGTGGTACATTTGAAGTGCTTGAAAAGATAGGTCCAATTACATGTATAATTTCATTGCATACTAACACAGGAGCTTATAATGTTTTTCATGTTTCTTTGCTAAAGAAATATGTACATGATCCTAACCATGTGATTGATTGGGATGTGATTCAGGTCGAACCAAAGGGAGAGTTCCAAAGTAAGACACTATGCATCCTAAATAGGAAGGTAACATTGCTCTAGAACCAATCCATCAAACATGTAAAGGTGCAATGGAAGCACTTCAATCTCAATGAAGCTACGTGGGAGTTGGAGGATGCCATGAAAGAAGCATACCCATTTTTGTTCATGATTTTATTCTAAGGGGGAGGGGATTGTAATACCCCCAATTTTGACTTGGAATGTATTTAATCAAAATTATGTAAATTATGTAAATACTCTAGAATGGATTCCTAGTGCTAATATCAAGGCCAAGGCCCGACTAGTGAATGGCTAGGCATGTGTGATGTATATATTTTTATTTGGACCATGTGGCTGGATTAGCATATTGATTCGAAATATATATAAATATTATGTTGGAAAATAATAAAATGGTCCAATATCACTGTGTAAATAGAACTAGAGGGGCTATGATTCCACCAAAGGGGAAGAGGAAAGGAAATCCTATGTTGATAAGTGTCAACATTAGTGACTCATCCAAAATTCTTTCATGTGCTTTAATTGATCCAATTACCTTATCTTGACTATTAAACCAAATCATTGAATGCATATGTGAGGTGGGTGGAAAAAGTCACTTCATGTAGTTAGTGAAGCATGGGGGATGCGGTAGTTATGTCAGCTATTAGTAGTCCTGTTTATTCTATGGTCAAAAGCTATGTCAGTTGTCTTTTCACCCTTACCTCATATCCTTGGACTCAACACTCTTTTTATCATTCTCTCATTCATGTTTCTATACTATGTAGATTTCTCCTATGGTTGTTAATGTCCATTATCAGACTATGTTTTTAACCCATAAATTCAAAATTGTAGCCGGAGTTGCATTTTTGGAAGGGAAAATAGATGGTCGTAGGTGAGCATGGAGGTTGGTAAAGCTAAGAACCTTTACCAATTGAGTTCTACTACTTTGGATGTTTGAGAATCCATGGATTAATGTAACGAGAGTTGCTCCAATAGAATAAAACAAGTTGGACTCTAACTGCACACATTGGTAAGCACTGTAAGGGTTGGATTTCTGAGGGATTTGTGGATTAGTGAATGGAAATTCCTTCCTTTTGTTGTGTGGGGAAGTTGGAAGGATTTCCATGGCTGTGATGTCTTAGTGAGACCCCTGTAGAGATTTGTTGGAGCTTTTGTCTAAGCATAGAGAGCAGAGTGGGTTATGGGATGAGAGAGAGAAGCTTGTAGGTGGTTCCTTTTCCCTAGTGGCCTCATATCCCATCTCGGAGGTGGCCTCTCAATAGAAATATTATATGTTGGACAGAGTGCCTATGGCTGGGTGGAAAATCACTCTTACATAGCTAATTGCTTGGCTCTTCTTTGTTTATTTAGATAAGTATTTTTATATATCTAATGTACAATTATTTTTATTTTTATTCATCTGATAATTATTCTTGTAAATTGCATGCTATGTGTGTGGATTGTGTTATTTCCGTGTGATTTTTTATTTCCATATCTACACATGCATTTTAGTTGTTATAAATTTGTAACTGTGGTTTTGGGGAAAAATTTAGAGACCCTGATTTAGTTAATGTGCCCTATACTATATGGATTGAGATATGGGGATGTTACAACAAATAACTACATCTCGTTCAAATATATTACTAGTCCTTGCAAGGATACCCCCGTAGTAGTTAAAGGTGGGTATATAGTTAGGGCATGAGTCAAATGTTGTGGTTTGAATGGTTATCTACTTAACAATTTTGTTGTCACGCTATTAACATCAAATTAAGTATACATTTGTGTTAAGGACATCCAAATATTAGAGCAAAAAACCTCTCCATAGAATCATTATCCTTTCTAGTCACCTAGACCTTGACTTCATGACTCTTGAGGGACAAACCACACTCTTTTTTACCACCTGAGTCACCGTAGATCTTATTGTAAACTCTAAGAGTCCCTAACCGCCTTATCTGCCACATAAATCAAAACCCTAGTGACCATTATCAACTAAGCTAGGTGCATTCCTAGTTTTGGGGTAGCTACCGTGATTTAGAAAGTGTTTCCTTGACTTTAGGAATGCTAGAGTTCATCCTTAGTTATCAGTTGAGAGTGAGTTTCTAATTCAACTTCTAAATTGACAATTCATGTCCTATTTTATCCATTAGCACCTTATTTGGACCTAATTAGGGGTTTTGCATGCACATTTAGTCAGTTAACTAAGCATTCATTTAGTAAACTTAGCATTGAAATAGATAACTAGTGATTGTGAAGTCATAGGTCAGGGTAACTCAGTTAAGGATAGCATGGCTAACTAAGGGTTCTTAGTCTCTAGTTAAGAATGAATCATATCAAACCATTGCATGGAAATTTTTAATTTCCTCTAACCCTAATTCAAATTGTAACCCTTTAAATATTGTACATCACCACTCATTCAGGTTACATGAAATATATCATTCTTCTCTTCTTTTGTTCTAGTCTCTTATTTAATGATCTATTTTATTTCATTTATTACATGATTAATTGATGGTTGTTTTGATTTTCACTATATATCTCATTATTTTATGTATATATATCTATATGTTCAAATCTCATACGATATCAAAGCAATAGGGGGCACTAAACTAGTTAGTGTTTTAGTGTTTTTTTGTCAGAAATCTTACATTTTCATATTAAGGAAGTGCTTTTACAGACACGAAAGAGAACATTAGAAACCATGTATCTACATTCTAATAATCTCCCAACACCCTTCAACTACTTCAAATGGAAATCAAGAGTATATATTCTATTGAGAATGAAGGGGTTGTACCAGATCACCATGGGAACTGAGATAGAACCAATGGTTCTTGTTGAAAAGTCCAAGTCTATTAATTGAATGGATGAAGCACATGGGATGCTTTGTTACTATTTTTATCCATAATTTATCTACCACATTCAATCCAAGAATATCCCCAATGAGATATGGACCACCCTTTCCACCATCTTTGGTACACAAGATGAGATAAGGGGTTGTCATTTGGAGGTGGAACTAATCACCTCGAGGGAAAGTGAGTTTGATTCCATTCAAGAATTCTTCAAAAAATTCAAATATGTCCTCTTGTATCTCAATATGTGCAACATTGTAAAATATGACACTTAGATGTTATTTTCTATCCTTTAAAAGTTGGATCCCGATTTCATCACTTTTGTCTCATCATTTCATTCTATTGGATTAGCACTTGTAGCATCTTTCACCATGCCTTCTTTAGATGTTTTTAATTCCTATCTTCTTTAAGAGGAAGATAATATTTCTCGTATGGGCCTACAAAAGTCTTAAAATTCTCAAGCACTTGCATCAAATGAGGACATGAATAAAAATAGTAAGCAAAATACCCCATAGAAAAGATAAAGGGAGAAACAGTCCAAGTTTTCTTATGACAAGACCACCGCCAAAGAAGGGAATACCAAGGTGGATATGCCTTTTTGTCCCTATTGAATAAAGGGACCTCACAAAGAATAAAATTGCAGGTATAAGAAGTGTTTTTGTAGAAAATGAAGACAAAGTATGCAAGCTAAGACCTCTGCCTAAAACAGGACAAGCGCTTGTGACAATTTTAGCATCAAAATTAGCCACTTGGATCCTAGATTCTGGAGCATTAAGTCACATGGATTCATCTGAGGACATGTTCACCTCCACGCAACCATCCTTTGTTCAATAAGTAATCATGGGAGGAAACACTCCAATCGAGGTATGTGGGAAAGTATATATTCTACAAGAAGATGGGAAATTTCAAGATGTATTTTATGCACCTTGTCCAAAAAATTGCTTTCCATCTACGAAATCACATACTCGAACCATGGAAAGAAAGTTCTTATAAGATTTGAGCATTAATATATCTATATTAAAATTTTAGCAAGATATGATGATTAAATCAAGTAAGAACAGTTGTGCAATAATTAACATGAACCATTCACATAGTAACCTTGAAGAGAAGAAATGACAATGATTGTATTATCAGAGAGATGAATAAATGAAAAGAGGTTATAATATATAGGATATCAATTCGAATTACGTTAAGGATCAATTTGAATTTTCCATGCTATGTATAGAGGGTTCATGCTATGTAGAGAGGGATAGTAAGGCTTAACTTGGAGCATATAACCCTAATTAGTCGTGCATGCACTCTTAAAATGAGTTTAACTGAATAATGCATGTAGTTTCCTAAAATCACTCAAAAGAGGGGACTAATAGACCAACTGGGGTGCTAATGAGTGTTTGGGGTAGTTGGGTGTTAGTTAGGACTTGGTTTAATGGAGTAACTTAAGTCTTAACTAAGACACACTCCTAAAATCAGGGAATGCACCCTCAAAACTAGTGTTTTGTCTCATGGGTGATTCAGGAGGTGTTTTTAGGTGTGGTTGGACCCATTAGACTCATCAACACATGCTCTATGAGATTTATTTACTCTAATGCCCCCCCATAATCCTAAATAGGAAAAAAACTAAGAAAAAGAAATGAGTGCCAGCAATTTGCAGCCATATTAGGTACTCATACGCAAAAACTAGAAAGATTCTATGTAAATTGGGAAAGAGGGAAAAATCCCAGTGGGAAAAAAAACCCTATAAAAGAAAATGTATAAAGAATGTGAGAACAAGGTTGTAAGGACCCTCCTATAGAAATTATTTGATTCCCAAGGAAGCTCTCAGTTGGATGAATAACTTTTCAGAAATGGACTTGGTAAATATATCTGCAATTTCTTAGAGGAAGGGAATAACTATAAATCTATGAGCCCATCATGGATCAATCCTCTAATATAGTGTATATAGATATCTATGTGTTGGTCCATTGGCGCCGAACAGACTCTCTTGAAATATGAATGACTCCCTATTTTTCACAAGATGTGATGGTAGGTCTATCAAACTCTATTCCAAATTCAATGAGAATGTGTTCTAACTAAATGGATTGTGTTGCAACATTTACTGCTCCTTTGTACTATGCTTTTGTTGTTGATAGAGAAATAGTGGCTTGATTTTTACTTGACCAACAAATAGGTCATGATCCCAAATTTAAAGAAGTAACCAGAGGTGTACTTGTGCTATGTTCCATCACTAGCCCAATCAAAATATGTGTATCCAACCAATTCAAATTTGCAAGCAGCATCATAGTGGATTCCATAATTATATGTTTTGTTTAAATAATGGAGTATTCTTTTGGAAGCCTTCCAATGTAGCTCATGTAATTCCTGCATGTATCTGGAGACTACCCCAGCTACAAAAGAGATATCTAGTCGAATGTGTGTAAGATAAAGAAGGCTCCCAACTAACAGTCTATACAAGGTATAGTCAACCATTGGTGTAGTCCCTCCATCTTCTAGTTGGACTCAAGAAAGAAATGGGCATGGAGATGGTTTGAAATCATCCATTTTGAACCAAGTGATGATATTAAGGTGGATCCCAATCTGATTGGGTTATTTGGAGTCCAAGAAATAATTGTAATAGTCCTAAGTCAATCATGGAAAATTTGTCATGTAAGGAAGATTTGAACCATACAATGGAATTAGTGGATATTTCAGTAATGAGGAGGTCATCCACATAGAGTGAAATAAGTAAGAGGGAGTTTTTTTCTTGAAGCATATACACATTTGGATCTCAATTACATCTTGAGAAATTTTTGGACAGAAGAAAATAATCCATTTTTGCATACCAAGCTCAAGGTGCTTGTTTCAGTCCATATAAATATTTATTTAATTTACATACCAGAGATGAGTTTTGAGTGTATCATGGTGGATTTTCCATGTATATATATTATTAAAGGTATCCAAAAATAAAGGAACTCTTCACATCCATGTGATTGATCTCCCATTTTTATGCAACTTCTATGGAAAGAACAAGTGAAACTAAATCCATATTTTTAACTAAAGAAGAGGTTTCTATAGTTAATGCCATGTATTTGAGAGAATCCTTTGTCCACCAATATTGTTTTTTACTTGTTAATAATTTCATTTTATTCTATATTAGTCTTATAAATCCATTTACATTGAATTAATTTCCTTCCTTTAGAAAGAGGTACCAACTCCCAAGTTTTGTTGTCCATAAGGGATTGATATTCTTCATCCATTGCATCTTCCCAATGAGGATTGCCAGAGGCTTCCCAATGGTTTTGAAGATCAGATGAGGATACCATGTAGAAATGAGTCGATATCACTGGCTCTATGGATTCAAGAGAGTGAGTGGAAGCATGGAACTAAGATTGGGTTCTTGAGTATCAGTAGGATCACCCACTAGTTCACTGACTTCTTTTAGAGTTTGTTTTTCGAAACAAGGATGGATTATTGAGTATGAAACACTCTCATTTGTAGAAATATCATCATCATATGAATGACAATATGAATATGTATCTGAATCTGAAATTTCAGTTGAATCATTAGAAGAAGAATCATACAATTCATTGTGAGTAACTAGTTGTGCATTAGTAGAAAAACTAGTTTTAAGCATAGGAATTTCATCAAATTGGACACTTATTTCAATAAATAGTTTTTCAATCTGAATATTCAATAGCGTATAAAATTTTACCCCTTTAGTATATCCCACAAAGAGACATTACTCACTTTGAGGTTCTAGGGCCCTTCTTTCTTGGAAGGGATGTGATCCCATGCACGGGATCCAAACACCCTGAAGTGTTTCATTGTTGGATTCTCACTAGTCCATGGCTTCAAAATGAGTAACCCATTTCAAATTTTCCTGTGTTAATCTATTTTGAATGTAATTTGAGAAATTTATGGCCTCATCGCATAGTTTTGGAGGAATATTTTTTTACTGCAACATGCAATTTTCCATTTCTTTCAATGTGCGATTTTTCCGCTCTGCAACTCCATTCTGTTGTGGTGTATAAGGAACAATATGTTGCAACTCTATACAATATGAGAAGCATATATTATGCACATATTTATTGACATACTCTCCACCATTATCTGTGTGGAGTATTTTGATCCCTTTACCATACTGTTTCTCTACAAGAGCTTTAAAATATTGAAGACAAGCAAATTCAACACCTTTGTTTTTCAAAAAATAGACCCATCTGTATCTAGAGAAATCATAAATGAAGGTTAGTAAATATATTGATTTATTCATGGAGAGATGAGTAAAAGTCCCAGTAATGTCACTATGCACTATTTCAAGAAGAGATGTGTCTCTTTTAGCGTTACCTTTCTCAAATTTCTTTTCAGGGTGCTTACCAAGAGCACATCCTGGAAAAAATCCATCTGATAAGGAAATAGGTGGCAGCCACACTACCATGTATTCCTTTATTAATTGTTGTAATTAAGGGTAGTTGAGATTCCCAAATCTCTCATGCGATAACTTACCAATATCATTATATTGCATGATAAAAAATAAAGCAGGAGATTTAGGAAGAAACTTTGAATAAACATACAATTTGTTTTTATGATCAGCTTCTGCAAGTGCAATTTTTGAACCATCAATTGAACTTGAAATAATAACTGAGCCTTTGGTGAAGAGAACTTGCTTATCGTGGCCTGAGTGTGTGATTTGGTAGATGGAAATTAAATTTTTGAATAGAGAAGGAACAAGAAAAGCATCTCGAAACCGCCCATCTTCTTGTAAAATACTACCTTTTCCACATACCTTGATTGGAGTATTATCTCCCATGAGTACTTCTTGGATAGAGGATGGTTGAAAGGAGGTGAACATGTCTTTGGATGAATCCATACGATTTGAAGCTCTGGAATCTAGGAACTAAGAGGCTGATTTTGAAACTAAAGTTGTTATGAGCACATGTCCCCTTTCAGGAGGAAGTTTTGGCTTGCGTATTTTTTCTTCAAAAAATTATTATATCTGCAATTTATTCTTTGTGGGGTCCCTTTTTGCAGTAGGGACATAAGGGCATCTCTTTCCCTTCCTTGTCATAAAATATCTTGGATTTTTTGTCCTTCTTTCCTTTGTGTGAGGGCTTATGCTTAGTGGGTTTCTACTTGTCCTCATTTGTTGCAAGTTCATGAGCATTTGAGGACCTTTGTTGTCCCATCTAGGAAATACTATCCCACTCTTGAATAAGAGAGGTTGTGAACACATCTAAAGAATGTTAGGATATTTAGACACTTAGGAGTTAGTTAAGATCAACTTGTGTAATAGATCTGTTAGGGATAGTGTGTTTCTTTACTATGCATTTGTAAATACTTAATCCGACAGTCACGATATGTTCCCGACATAGAGTGATCCGACGGCTCAACTTCTCTTAGATCAAACCTAACCTTGATCCATGGCTTGACACCCGATTCGTCCATGATCTCTATTTAAAGAGCATGGAGGGTCATTGTTTAGTTGATCGATTATGAGAAGCTCATTTGTAACTTTCTTTCTTTGCATAATAAATTGTCCCATAGAAGCTATTTGGCCGGGGCCGTGGAGTGTTTCCCTCAAGATGGTTTAAACCACATCAAAACATTGGTGTGTTGATCTCTGATCTGTTTGTGTGAAGTGGTTTCTCTTGGTGTTCGGTCCTTTAGTAGTAACATGTGTACCCGAACATGGTATCAGAGATTTTATGAAGTGCCGCTTCCGGTTATGATCTAAATCTTGAACTGTTGTTTCTGAAACTCGAAAGGGTTTCTAGTTCTGGTATTTCTATGCATTTATGGGATGTGGGAGGTGTTCCGTTGCATCCGGAGCGTCGTTTCCATTGGGAAATAGTTTTCATTTGATCGAAAACAGTTCCCAGTTTCTCAAGAAACGCATATTTCATCAGATCTAAAGGTATAATGTTACAGTGATGCATTTTTTTATTTTATGTTTTAAAATAAAAAAAATCTCATATTTTATCAATTTTTACTGTTACATTTTTTTGGGGTTCGGATTGTTGCTTTCCCGTCTTCGTATGCTCTTTTTCGTGCACCTTGAGCGATCTCGGCAAATCAGAAACAGAAAGGGAAAGGGTTTTTCTCGGCTGCGTATGCTCTTTGCCGTGCACCTTGCGCGATCTCGGCAAATCAGAAACAGAGAGAAAACGTAGACTTTCCGGGAAAGCTAACAAGATCTAACTCCACAAGTGTGGAAATTTTTTTTGTTTCGATTTGTGGTGTGTTTTGCAGGAAAAAGGGCAAGCATGCAAACCGAGCAAGAAGAGTTACAAAAAAAAAAAACCCTTCCTCATTCTCATATTTTACATACCTTTTAATCTAGCTCACTTGGTTCAAAGTTGTTTTATTCCTTAATAGGTCTTGAGTTCAAGTCTTAGGAAGTTACTTTTAAAAGAAAAAGTGCATGCAATTTATATTTTCAAGTTATTTTATTGTAAAAGTGCATCTCACTTAAATAATAAAAAATAAAAATACAAGTGAGTCACTTAAGTTTTTATTTATTGTTGCACTATTTAAAAGTAATATCATTGTAAAAGTGAAATCACTTATT
Source organism: Larix kaempferi (assembly GCA_027924585.1). NCBI lineage: Eukaryota > Viridiplantae > Streptophyta > Pinopsida > Pinales > Pinaceae > Larix > Larix kaempferi. The sequence goes on from BSBM01000753.1 coordinate 21,156,401, forward strand.
TTACAAAAGTTATTCACTTAAAGCAACTTTCTTGTAAAGTGATTGTCAAAAGGTTCATCTTGGGAAGACGGGGGGTCTTTTTTTTGCTGGACATTCTCTAGCTGCCACGTCACTATTGGGGACATCTTCAACAGTTTCTTTGTTCAAGCATAACTTCATCATACAGAGTCAGTTTTCAGTGCCGTTTTTTTTTAAACCACCTATTTTTTCAATCTCTTCACATCCAGACTATTGGTTTCTGCTTTTACAACCATTAATTTACAAATATGGCTTCCCCTTGTGATATTCTACTTAATAGTTCCAACTATTTTTCATGGAAATCTCGTATGGAGGATGTTCTACGAAGTAGGGGACTTTTCAGAATTACCTCGGGGAAAGAAAAAGAACCCATTGATGATGATAAGAAAATAAAATGGGAAAATAGATGTGATGAATCTCGTGGATTGATTGGGATGTCAATCTCTACTGATTTGTGATTCCACATATCTGGAATTGATGAACCTAATGCTGCTTGGGACAAGTTGGAATCTGTGTTTGGTAAACACAATGAAATTCAAGGTCACCAACTCGAAAATGAGTTGATTTCTTTAAATCCAAGTGACTTTTCATGCATTCAAGATTATTTATCTAAGTACAAAACTCTTAAACTCTTATGTGCAGAATGTAAGATTGAGAGGGAAGACAAACAATGCATTTATCATATTCTTTCCAAACTTGGACCTGCATATTCTATTTTTGTATCTACATTTTACTCCATGAAAGCATCCTTGAATGTAGCTAGCCATCAAGAGCCTAGTCTTGAATCCTTTTGTGATTCCTTGATTAGGGAACAAGATAAACTCATTCATCTTGGAATAATCAACAATGAAGATACATTTGGGAAAACCTTATCGTCCCAACAGAAAGAAAAGTCCAAGCCTCCCAAGAAACAAAATTTTTGCAATAATAAGTCAAACAACGGTCCCAAACCCTCTTAGTCAGCTCTGTCTTTAAAAAATGAAAAAGGATCCAAGACAAAAGGCAAGAAGACTGAGCGTCATTGCAACTATTGTGGGAAAGATAATCATGATGAATCTAAGTGTTTCAAGAAGATGGCAGCCTTGGAAGCAGCAATGAAGAAGCACCACATCATCCTAGATTCGCCTTCGGAATCTGCCTCTCATGGACATGCACTTTGTGCTTCTGGTTATTCTTATAATGCATCTTCTTCTTCTACTTCAAATGAATGGCTCATTGATTCTAGAGAATCTTATCATATGGCTAAGGATCAAGCCATCTTTTCTACTATGCATGAATGTAACACCAAACAAATATTTGTTGGTGATGATAGATCTCTAAGTGTTGTAGGAGCTGGAACAGTTCCAGTAGATAATGGTCATTTTAGTGATGTACTATGTGTTCCAAGAATTTCCTGCAATTTGTTATCAGTCTATTAGATCACTCATTCCGGTGAAGGTAAAACTGTGACCTTTACACCTCACCAAGTTGTAATCAAGGATTTTAAAGATCCTCAACAGGTCCTAGCTACCGAAATTGTTGATGATATTACCAGGTTGTACAAGTTTAACAACTTTGGGTCATCACCTTTTTCTTCAGTTTTTGTTGCTCATAGTGATAACTTGAGCAAACTTTGGCATGAGCGATTTGGTCACTTAAATTATCGCTCATTGCAACAACTATGTAAAGAAAATATGGTGACAGGTCTTCCGATGGTATCTTGCAGGGATGGTGTTTGCTCTGGTTGTGTACTCGGAAAACATCATCGGAACAGTTTTGACAAACTTGCCTCTTGGCACGCCTTGGTTCCCTTGGAGCTTGTGCATAGTGACTTGTGTGGTCCTCTTCCATCTGCTTCCTTTTCTGGTTTCAAATATTTCTTAACTTTCATTGATGATTACACCAGATGCACTTGGGTTTATTTCCTAAAACTTAAGAGCGAAGTATTTAACATGTTCTTGGCCTACAAGGCCCTTGTGGAAAAACAATCTGGTCATCAAATTATTAAGTTAAGATCTGACAATGGAGGAGAATATGTTAACAATAAGTTCACTACTTTCTGCACTGAATAAGGCATCCAACAACAGCACACTATTCCATATACACCACATCAAAATGGTGTAGCTGAGCGGAAGAACCGCACTTTAAAAGAAATGGCTAGTTGTATGATCCAATCTAAGGGACTAAGTCTTCAATTTTGGGTTGAAGCCATTAATTGTGCAAATTACATAGTTAATCACATCCCCACAGAAGCCTTACAAGGTATAACACCGAAAGAAGCATGGAGTAAAACTAAACCTGATCTAAGTCACTTCCGTGTGTTTGGTAGTAAAGCATGGTCTCACATTCCGGATGAAAAATGGAAAGCATTGCAGCCTAAAAGTGAAAAGTGCATATTTGTTGAATATTCTGAAGATGTAAAAGGTTATAGACTTGTTCAACCACATTCTCATGATATAATCATTAGAAGAGATGTTAAATTTGATGAAAATCTCTTGGCCTACGAGCCTAATTCGACGATTGTGCCATCTTTGGCCTGCGAGCCTGATTCATCGTTTGTGCCTTCTTCTTCTTCTTCTTCCAACTTCCTTGACGGGTTTCCAACTCCAGTTTCTGATGATGACAATGAGGATGAAAATCCACCTCCGCCTGCTCATGTTCCTCCAGTTGCACCAGCACAAGTGCTTCCTCGATGGGTCCGTTCAACATGTGAAGCAGCTGGTGATCTTGCCGGTGATCCTAGAGATCAACGTCGAACACGTTCTCAGTTTCAGCGAGCCTCTTCTCTTTTGGCTCAAGTTTCCAAGAATCATGATCCAGAAACTTTTACAGAAGCTTCAGGGAATACAGATTGGGATGCAGCCATGGATGAAGAATATCGTTCCTTAATGGCGAACGATACTTGGGATCTTGTACCTCTTCCAAAAGGAAGAAAACTTGTCAGATGTAAATGGGTCTACAGAACTAAGTATGCATTAGATGGAAGTGTTGAAATGCATAAGGCAAGGTTAGTGGCCAAAGGTTTTTCCCAAGTTGAAGGGATTGATTACAATGAAACCTTTGCTCCCATCGCAAAAATGAACTTTATCCGCCTTGTTCTTTCCCTTGCAGCCTTACACAACTGGGAAGTCCATCAAATGGATGTCAAGTCTGCCTTCTTACATGGTGATTTACAGGAGGAAATTTACATGGAACAACCTCCTAGCTATGTTCAGAATAACTCTAGCCTTGTCTTTCGCCTTAAGAAATCCTTATATGGCCTTAAGCAAGCTCCTAGAGCTTAATATGCCAAAATGGATAACTTTCTCCTTGACACTGGTTTTTCTAGATGCCATTCTGACCCCAATGTCTATACTAAGAAAGTAGGACACCATCTCATCATACTTGTTCTATATGTTGATGACCTTATTCTTATTGGTAGTGACCCTAAGCTTATAACCTATGTGAAATCTAGTCTTAAACAAAATTTTGAAATGTCAGACTTATGACATTTGCATTATTTTCTTGGTCTCCAAGTCCTGCAAACCAAAGAAGGAATCTTTCTTTCTTAGTCTAAGTATGCTTGTGACCTTCTTCGTCGCTTTCGCATGGAAGATTGTACACCAGCCCCTTCTCTCTTCCAGTCTGGAGTCAAACTTTCTGTCACTTGTACCTTGCCTGAAGTCGATGCCACCTTGTATCGTCATCTTGTTGGTAGTCTCTTATACTTGACTCATTCCCGTCCTGACCTTTCCTTTGTCGTTGGTCGTGTTGCCCGTTATATGCAGACACCTCATGAAAGTCACTGGAAAGAAACTAAAAGAATACTGCGATATATTCGAGGTACAGTTCAGTTTGGGATTCATTACAGTACAGGGGGGAAACCTTTGTTGGTTGGTTTCAATGATTCAGAATGGGCCGGCGATCCTGATGATCGAAAGTCTACTGCAGGTTATGTTTTCAGTCTGGGATCTGGACCTATCACTTGGGCTTGTAAGAAACAACAAGCTCTTGCTCTTTCTTCAGCAGAAGCAGAATATCGAGCTGCAGTTAATGCCAGTCAGGAAGCTTTATGGCTTCGACAGATCCTTTCAGAGTTTGGATTCGAGCAGCAGCAGCCTAATCCACTTTGGTGCGACAATCAAAGTGCCATCAAGCTTTCCAAAGATCCAGTTCTACATCAACGCAGCAAACACATTGAACTACATATGCACTTCATCAGAAATCTTGTTCATGATCAAGTTCTTGAAGTGCTCTTTTGCCCTACAGATGATCAAGTTGCAGACATCTTCACCAAGTCTCTTACAGAAGCGAAGTTTTCTAAACTTCAATCTGTGTTAGGAGTTTAGGAACTTGTCATTAAGGGGGGATAGGCTCTAATTCCTCCTTCCTTCTCCTAATAGTGTCACCTTTGTAAATCCTTCAATCCTATCCGAAGTTGTTCTTAAGGGGGGATGTTAGGATATTTAGACACTTAGGAGTTAGTTAAGATCAACTTGTGTAATAGATCTGTTAGGGATAGTGTGTTTCTTTAGTATGCATTAGTATGCATTTGTAAATACTTAATCTGACGGTCATGATATGTTCCCGACATAGAGTGATCCGACGGCTCAACTTTTCTTAGATCAAACCTAACCTTGATCCGTGGCTTAACACCTGATTGGTCCATGATCTCTATTTAAAGAGCATGGAGGGTCATTGTTTAGTTGATTGATTATGAGAAGCTCATTTGTAACTTTATTTCTTTGCATAATAAATTGTCCCATAGAAGCTATTTGGCTAGGGCCGTGGAGTGTTTCCCTCAAGAGGATTTAAACCACGTCAAAACATCGGTGTGTTGATCTGTGATCTGTTTGTGTGAAGTGGTTGCTCTTGGTGTTTGGTGCTTTGGTAGTAACCTATGTACCTGAACAAAGAAGGCATAGTGAACATTTTCCCAAGTGCTAATCTACTAGAGTGAAATGAAGAGACAAAAGTGTTAAATTCATGACCCAATTTAGAAAGGATAAAAGTACCATTTAAGTGTCTTATTTCATGATGTTGAACATATTGAGCTGAAAGAGGATATATATGAACTTTGCAAAGAGATATTGTATAGAATCGAACTCACTTGGTATTATATTCATTAATTCTACCTCTAAAACATGACCCCTCATCTCATCTTATGTACCGAATAATTTGGACAAAGAGGTCCATATTTCATTGGGGGTATTCTTGTATTGAATATGGTAGAGTAGGTCAAGAGATACAAAAAAACATAGCATCCCATGTGCTTCATCCATCCGATTAAGATACTTGAATTTATCAACAAGAGACAATGATTCCACCTCATTTCCCATGGTCATTCAGTACAACCCCTTATTTCTTAAGAGTATCTCCACTCTTGGCTTCCATTTGAAATAATTGAAGGGTGTTAGTAGCTGATTAAAGGTAGATCCATGTCTACAAAAAACCTTTTTTCTTTTATGGCTACAACAAACTTGCTTCCTTGGTGGAGCCAAAGGAACCTTCTTCAAACTGAAAAAAGTAGTGGTTTTAGAAACCTATTTTTAAACAAAGAAAAAGGCCTTTTTTGGTGGATACAAAATACTTTTTTGGTAGCTGAAAAATCTTGTTTGGTGGCTGCAAAATCCTCCTTAGTGGATGTAAAATCCCTTCTCAACTTGCAAAAAGCTTGATAAACAATACTAGCACAGTAGCTAGTTTAGCACCCTATCGCTTTGATACCATGTAATATCTAAGCATTCATAGATCTAAATGAAAAAGCTAGCAAGATATGGTGATTACATCAAGCAAGAACAGTTGTGCAATAATTAACATGAACCCTTAAATAGTAACCTTGAAGATAAGAAGTGAAAATGATTGTATTATCAGAGTGATGAATTAATGAAAATATGCTACAATTTATAAGAGACTAATTCAAATTATCCATGCTATGCATAGAGGGTTCGTGCTACGCAGAGAGTTCTAGTCATGCCTAACTGAGAGCAGATAACCCTAATTAGTCAGGCATATGCTATGTAGAGAGGGCTAGTAATGCTTAATTGAGAGAAAATAACACTAATTAGTCATGCATGCACTCTTAAATTGAGTTTAACTCATGAAGGAACTCACAGATCACTCAATTTAACTGAATAATGCATGTAGTTTCTTAAAATCACTCAAAAGAGGACACTACTAGACCAACTAGGGCTCCAATGAGTGTTTGGGGTAGTTGGGTGTCAGTTAGGACTTATTTTAGTGGAGTAACGTAAGTCTTAACTGAGACAGACTCCCAAAATCAGGGGGAAAACCCACAAATTAGGGAATGCACCCCCAAAATTCAGGAAGGAAACCCCAAAACTAGGGTTTTGTCTCATGCGTGATTTAGGAGGTGTTTTTAGGTATGGTTGGACCCATTAGACTCATCAACACATGCTCTAGGAGGGTTATTTACTATAACAATTCTCTTAAAAAAAGACTCAATAAAAATTTTATATATAGTTGATGGTTCAAAGATTGCACTTGGAAATGTTAAACACAAAAAAACGTTGTATGTTATCTCGAAGTTTTTACGAAAATATCCTCCTTCAATTCTATTAATGCATTATAATGATGTTGGTAAATTATGGCATGAGAGGTTTGGGCACCTTAAATATCCTTTCTTGCAGCAATTAAGCAAGGAAGAGATGGCAGTAGGGCTTCCACTGATCTCTTTTTTGGATGGAGTATGTCAAGTACGTGCTCTTGGTAAGAACCTTGAACAATATTTGAGTAAGGGAAAACTAGGAGAGCCACATCCTTCATGAATTAGTCCACAGTGACATTATTGGGCCTCTTCCTCATCTTTATGTGAATAAATCTATATATGTTCTAACTTTCATTGATGATTTTTAAACATACACATGGATTGTTAGGGGAGTTTTGAGGTCTAAAATGGGCTTCTCGAGGAAAATAATAAAATAAGAGTTTGGAATTTTGGATGGGAAAAATAAAATAAAAAAAAAACTATTTTTTCTTATCATATTTTTTACATATCTCCTTATCGGTTTACCCGAATTTTAAGTTTGGGCACTCATTATATGTGGAATTTAATTCCACATTCAATGCATACCTTCATTTCATACTTTGGAGGTACCGATGACATGAAAAATGAAAAAATCAATAAAAAAATGTATTTTAATACATTTGATTTTTTTCATTTTCTATGTTGTAGGTGCCTCAAAAGTATGTAGCGTGGGTATCCATTTGATGTGAATTTGAATTCCTTATCCAACGAGTGCTAAACTTGAAATTTGGGTAAAGTGATAAGGAGATATGTTAAAAATACAATAAGAAAAGGTAGTTTTTTTCTTTTTCCCTCCAATTGTTTTTACAAGTTTTACCCCCATGGTTGACATCATCATCTTGAATCCTATTGGTTCTTATCAAATGAATTTTGTTGGTACAAGTTTTATTTTGAGGCTCATTTTTTACGTCAAAATCCCCTAACGGTACTTCCTAAAGCACAAATATGATGCATTTGCATGTCTTCAAGATTTTAAAGCACATGTAGAGAAACGATCTAGTAAGTGGATCAAGATTATCCTCATGGAAAATGATGGGGATTATGTCAATAAATATGTACATCATCTATGATCCATAGCTGTTATATAGTTGCAACATACCATTCCTTATAATCCCAATATAATGGGGTTGTAGAGCAATAAAACATAACATTGAAAGAAATGGCAAATTGCATGTTCCAATCAAACAATATTTCTCCAAAACTATGGGTTGAGGCAATAAATTGTTCCAACTAAAGTCAAAATAGAGCACCTCACAAAAATTTGAAATGGTTTACTCCTTTTGAAGCATGGACTAGTACAAAACCAATAGTAAAGAACTTTAAGGTGTTTGGATCCCGTGCCTAGGCCCCGTATTCCTTCCAAGAAAAGAAGGGCCTTGGAACCACAAAGTGAGGAGTGTCATTTTGTGGGATATCCTAAAGGGGTAAAAGGTAATAGGTTTATGAATATTAATACTAAAAAAAAATTATTGAAATAAGTGTAAAATTTGAAGAAATTCATATGCATGAAATTAGTTGTCCTACCAATGCTCAACTAGTTATTCGAAATGAATTTTTCGATTCTTCTTCTAATGTTTCAACTAAAATTTTATATTCATACACATATTTATATTTACATACAAATTATGATGAGGATACTACAAATGAGAGTGTTGCAAACCCAACAATTGAATCTCATTGGGAAAAGCAAACACTTGAAGCAACCGGGGAACTAGTGGGTGATCCTACCAATACTCGAAGAATTCGTTCGGAGTTTAATGCTACCACACACACTCTTGTAGCCATAGATCCATTGATTCCCACTCATTTCTATATTATTTCCACATCTAATCCTTAAACACATGTGGAATCCTTCGTCAATCCTCATTGGGAAGCAACCATGGACGAGGAATATCAATCGCTTATGAACAACAAAATTTTGGGAATTGGTACCTCTTCCAAAGGGAACGAAATTGATTTGATGCAAATAGATTTACAATACCAATATGAAATCCAACTGACTTATTAGAAAGTAAAAAGAAATATTGGTGGCGAAAGGATTTTCTCAAATACATGTCATTGACTACACATAAGCTTTCTCACCTATTGCAAAGATGGACTCATTTCAACTTGTTCTTGCCATAGTAGAAACACAACAATGGGATATTCATCACATGGATGTGAAGAGTGATTTTATTCATGGGTACCTTGAATAGGATATATACATGGAGCATACACCGGGGTATATTCAAAACTGATCTCTAGTATGCAAATTAAAGAAATCTTTGTATGAACTAAAGCAAGCTCCTTGAGCTTGGTATGCAAAAAATGATTCTTTTCTGTTAGCAAATTTTTTTTAAGATGTAATTTAGATCCAAATGTATATATGCTTCAAGAAGGAAAATATCCATTACTTATTTTATTATATGTGGATGATTTACTCATCACGGGAACTTCTAACACTTTCATTGCTAGTTCAAATCTTCCTTGCATGATAGATTTTCCATCTTTGACTTAGGACTGTTATAATATTTACTTGGACTGGAAATCACTCAATAAAATTTAGGATTCATTGTAGCATAGTCTAAGTATGTGCAAGATCTACTTATTAAAATCAAAATGGAAGATTGCAAACCCACCCCATTCCCCTGTCTTTCTGGAATCGATATTTAAGATGGAGGTACTACACCTTTGGTTGATTGTACCCTATATCAACAATTAGTTGGGATTCTTCTTTATCTTACACATAGTTGACCAGATGTATCCTTTGTTGTTAGGGAAGTCTCCATATACATGCAAGAACCACATGAGTTACATTGGAAGGTTGTCAAAAGAATACTCCAATATTTGAAGGGGTTATATGACTATAGGATCCACTATGCAAGAGCTTGCAAATTGATCTGTTTGGATACAAAGATTATGATTGGGCTGGTAATGGGACATACTACAAGTCCACCTCAAGTTACTTTTTCATTTGGGATTAGGGCCTATTTTTTTCACAAGCCATTTGGTTGCATCATATTCTTATTGATTTTCGGATAGAGTTTCACAAGCCTACTATTAGATTTTGTGACAACCAGGGGGACATTCATATTTCAAGAAAGCATATTCAATGACAACATGCCAAGCACATTGAGATCCATATGCACTATATAAGAGGGCTTATACATTATTGGTCTTAGGATTTAAACGAGCATACATAATGATGAGAGAACAACCCTAATCATAACCATAACAACAACAACTTTGAACACAACCATTTACCCTAGAAAACCTCATGAGGGGAAAAACTAGTCAATGAATATCATCATTATCCTTTTCCAAAACCGACCAACCAGGCCAAGTGAGCTCACCCACTCACCTCCAAGCCACATTACAATGGAGTATGCCAATCCCTTTATAGGATTAATTTCATTCAATACCTTGGGCCAATACCATGGACCACAAAATACTAAGGGCCACCAAATACCATTTCCCACCAAATACCATGGGATACCAAATAATATTGGCCACCAAATACCATTTTCATTGACCCAAACCAAGATTAGGTCAATGACTCATTCACTGAGTCAAGGTTAACCTAAAAATACCCCCTTTAAACTTGACTTGGATTAATGATGAACCCCCCTAAGATTTTTAACCAAGGAATCTCACATGCCCCTCTATCACCTAGGTATACATGACTTTACCATTGAGTTACCAAGGGTGTCCTTCCCCTATCACCTAGGTCTACCTAGTCTTTACCAGTGAGTTACCAGGAGTATGCATGCCTAACTAGGTCTTATATCCATATTCCCATTTATATGCAATATAATTTTCAACTCCATTATAATAAATTTTTTTGTTCATGTGTCTCATGGTGACTTTACCATCATCATCCATTTCTACATCCTCTCACTTTTCCATGATCGTTATCTTCCATGCCTTCTTTTGTACCTTCATACAAACTTGTCATTGACATCCATATAAAAAGAATCCATATACTGGATTACATGGGTCCTCAGTCGTTGTAACCACCAGTTATCTAGGAATTTTCTTTAGGTAGATGATTCATCAATCTTGGTCCCAAAACCGATATTAAACCATATCACATTCATCCCACAATTGAAGACTCAACCTCTTTTGTTCCACATCAATCTGGGCTACAATTACACCCGACACCCTCGTACCTATCCCAGTGGTTCATTCCATAACTTGATGCCACATCCCTTCTTTGCACATAAGAGGGATACACTGATTTTTTTTTATGCTTCTGAGCACCCAGGTGGAAATCACATTCTAACTAGGAACCAAAAATTGTTGGGGCGTCGGATACCACCGATCATGCACCCTGCAACATATTAATTAAAACTCAGGTACAAAAAATTTGGCATCAAGGATCACCAACCACATGCTCTAATACCGATTCTTTGGATTTAAATGAGCATACATAATAATAAGACAACAAACATAATCATAACCATAACAACAACAATATTGAACACGACCATTTACCCTATAAATCCCCGTGAGAGGCATTAACGCAAGAGGATGACCTATTACTAGAAATAAGACATGCATAGAACATCTTGAGCTTGGAATAACTTTTTATGAAGGTTGATAAAGAAGGTTTATAAAGTAGGTATGAGAAGTGAGGGCATAAGGGCTGAAATGATTTGAGATTTAAAATCTAAAATGTCTTTAATAAAGAGAGTGATATTTCATAGGTCACTGGCACTCAAATCAAAGGTAAAACCAAATATAAACATAAAGGAGAGCATAAAAGGAAAGAACATATGGGTAAGGCAGCCATACATTCATAAGAAAATGTTATGAACTTAAAACATTGTTTAAAGTCTAGAATCATGTATCTAAAAACAACTCTCAAGCTCACAGGAAATGAATAGAAAGATCCTAACTGCTATTGATTTGAAACCTGAAAGTAACTAATGCATCGCAATAATCATTCTTGCTTTTAAATAAGAGAAGAAGTATGAAGATGATAACACAGTCTTATGAGTAAATGAACAATCAATGAGCATGAAAGGTCATTGTTGTATTAGATGTTATAAAATGTACATAACCAAAATATTCTCCCTTATATGACCCCCAACTTCCTTCTTAGAGGAAGATCTCTCAATTAAATTACAAATGACATAATTTATAAGAAAAATATATCAACCAACTGCTACGAACTTTGTGAAACAAATTTATGATAATGAATAAAAAATAAATGAAATCTATGATTTGTTGCAAGAAATCTGGGATTGGCTTTTTCATAGATGATTCTTTGTTCAATTTGTTGACCTGAAAATGCTCAATTTGAACCTTCGACTGCTGATATTTATTTTTTAAATATAGATATTTTCTTTATTATTAATCCTCTACTGCTAGGTATTCTCACTCACCGAATTATGGCTTTCAACATTTGTAGAATGAATGCCTCCAATAGATTCATGTATGTAGTCCTTTTCCATTGAATTCCATATCAAAATAAGAGATTTGAAATTAGTCCAAACAATAAATTTTACCACATAAATCGATACAGAGTTCTTTTGAAAGCTTCCAAATATGTCTAAGCTTTTTAATCAAATCCTTATAAAAGTTGCTAGTTACAACCTTTAATGATTAGCCCCAACCAGAAAACCTTCTTGATATTCTTATTATTTTGTAGATTCTTCATAGGTAACAAGTTTTTAGCGTTGTTTGTTTGGATTTTGTACACTTCTCCACGGGTGGGCTTGATGAACTAACGGGTTGCTTTCCATTTGGATACCCGTTGACATGTATTGCATAACCATAACAAACTTTCCTTTAGTCTTTCTCATTGACACACTTGGAATATTGTGAATCTTTAATTACTACTCAAATCTTTATCACTAAGCGCATCTGCCACCCCATTAACGAACATGATATGTGTTTTGTATGATATTCAATAGCAGAGTGAGAATAGATTTCAAGTATAATAGTAGAATTAAAGGTTGAGGTATGTGTATGAAGATGAGATAATTTTTGAGGAATGTGTTGCTTCAACTGTTGAAGAGTACGTTGCAAGATGTCACTTCTATTTAGCGCACTTTTCAGTTGACATATGGAGATCAACTCTAGTAGTTGGCACTTAATTAATTTCCCATTTCAATTGATATTGTCGATGGTGCGCTTGTTTGATGGAATTTGGTGACACTATGGATGTTGACTTGAAATTTTGGCTTGACTGGTTATACTCTCCACTTGATACTTTGACATTTGAACTCGGTCATGACACTTAGACTCATGATCAGGCACTTCCTTTGGTGTCTTCCATTCATGAGCGCATTTTGATGCTTGAGCTTGTACTTTTATTCCTTGTGATATGGGAGTTATCCCACATGCACAAAGAATAATAAAATATATAATGTTTTATAACATAATGCTTTCCAACGATAACAACGTATAGTCCATGGGTTTAATCCCCTTGGATCTCTCCTTGGTGCTCTATGCATGGACGCTAATCTTGATCCTTGGTGATTGACTGTGGTATCGCACGGTTGATGTGGTTGGATTCATGACTTTGAGATTGGGCTTGATGCCCAAACAAACTTATGCAAAAGCAACAGATATTTTAACAAACAAACTTATGCAAAAGCAACAGATATTTTAACAAAAGGAGATGTTGCATTTTCTAAACAAACGATGGTAATTTAGACTTTCGACTCAATGGAGTATCCATATTGGAAATTTGACAAGGTGGAAAAAATGGACAATTTTGACATAAAAGGAATTAATGTGAAAACAAGCTCAGTTGAATTTCACAAATACCATAACAAATTGGATGACCATGAGCACTAGTCTTCATGCACATTTATACGCCAAAGATGGAAATTTTCATAGGTATATTTTCATACTAACGTTGGTTTCAACCGCGGAGAGTGACCTCCATGTGAGGCACTAAGAATAGTAGACTAAAGTTCCTTCAACCATTTTATCCTTACCCCTGCAATTTGCCACACATGCTTATCATCTGAAACCAACCACAATCTATAAACCAAGCTACAAACCAAGACTACCTATGCCAATTGAAGAAGACTAAAAACCAAACCATAAATCTGAAAGAAAATAAATGGAATTCACATCAGTGCTTCTCCATTAGGCTATGGAGTCATTATTCATGCTAGTCTACTACACACCAAACCACATTGGAAACCAAAATGCTTGGAAAAACAAGCTTATTTATGCACATGTCCTACTCCTAACTTACTTGACCCATTTTATTCAAGTGTAAACAAATTTCCAATTCAACCATTCAAATAGTTGACTGACTAATAAATATTTTTGCATGCAGCTATATAAGAAAATCCAAAGAGGATATAATATGTCTAGAAATGTTTTTATGAGTAGCTTATACTTACATCTGCAAGTATGTGGCATATGAAAAGCTGCCACATTTGGGATCGTAAAAAAAATTGACTCCATGTAAAGGGCCATTGGATCTTCAACTTCATGAAAATTTTCCAGTTGATTTAGAAGACCAAGATGCTCCTTTATAATTTATGTTATGTTGACAAGACTATGATGTTGTTGACCCTCTTGAAATAGCTCAACAACATCATGTACTTCATAATAGTTAAGGGAAACAAAGAACTCTTGAAACTGTGGATTACTTTCTTGGGAAAAAAATCTTTTGCAACATCCAAAAAAATTTTTATCACGAGAATCATGAGGGAGCAATATACTTTCTTCAATTCCAACAACATAAATAACATGCTCAATTTGATCAACAAATAAGGAGGAAATAACTATTTCTTTCTGTATTTCACCAGAACTATTATTCCTTTCAAATTCTTTATCTTGCTCAATATTAGAAGAATAAACTATTGCACATTGAATATATGACTGAAATTCTTCACAACTGTTAGTACTGTGATAAGCCGAAGGTAGATCTGGTGTCGCCAAGCTGACAAAGAGCTCAGAATGAGAGTCTGGGGCAATAAAGGGCTCAGGTGAAGTAGAGGACAGTCACGTCGTGGTGGCAGGAAGATGCAGTTGAAGCTCAGAAGAGTGGTTATTCATAGACCATCTAAGAATAACTGCAGTCAAAACCCTTAAGCGCCTGGCGTTTATTCGGCTCATATCGCCCCTGACAAAAAACCGCCATGGACAGGTGGCAGCCCCACGGTTGTTCAGGGGCCTCAAAGTGGTTTCCCCATATTACTTTTCTAGGACCCTAAAACTACTAAAGTCACCATGGTGGTTTTTTCATGTCGCGAATCACCAAGTACGTGGGCCATATGAAAGGAGGGAGCCATTCCAAAAGTTGCGCCCACCTAGAACAGATCTCGAGAAAGGATTATCAAAAGATCGATGGTCGTCCATGCATACGGATGATGAAGTTGCGTGGGGTTTAACATGCCCGGTACCTCCCTGGAACAAAATTGCTACTTCCATGCACCAACTTGAGGATTGTTCAAGGGGCTAAAAGTGGTCTCCATAAACTACTTTTTGGGGCTCCTGAAACCGCTGGTGGTTTATGACATACAATTCCTCAATTAATCTCCACATGGTTCAAATGAGGCTCCTTTAAATGGTCCTGTCAGTCTCCACCGTCGGTTTGAAGCAATGTCTCTCAATACTTATTATTGTCACCACCGTTGTACAAAGTGCAGTCTTCTCCCAACACGCAAAATCTTGAAGAGTAGCTAGGTAATCATTACCCAAGGACAACACATTTTTCGAGGAGCAAGCAGGTGAGGCTACAAATACTCCATTAGTTGTATAAGTTTAAATCATGGAGTTCCTGAGCCTCATTGGTCCAGAACGCAAAGCTTAAATGCGCGAGTCTACCAGAGTTGTCTAGATTAAGCTGGAAGATAAGTGGTCTCAATGGCACATTTCATCTCCAGTTGAGGCTCGCAAGGAGCATTAAGGACTCGGACGACTAGTGTTCATGAGCAACCCGCAGATGCACATTCACAGATATTCAGGCGGAAAATCCTTGAGGTCTCACCCGATATGTCTAAGAAAAATTCAACAGTTTCAGTTGTTAAAAAGGGAATGAGCCTTCTGAATGCAGAAGTATGGAAGGCAACGACATGACGGTCCTAGCAAAGGATGATCGAATTGTGAAGCGGTGGCACCTGAACAGTTCAGATTGTTGAGAGAAAGGTCAGGTCCTATTTCACAACTCGGTGACGTTGATGAACTTTCGCCCCATCGAAAACAAGGTTCGAGAGAAAAAGGCTTGGATGGGGTAGAAGGGATAGATGATGAAGGCTTCATTTAGCGACACATAGCAGTAAAAAGACTACATCAACATCTCCATGGTGCCAAATTGTTTGACGAATTTTTAAGTTCATAACATCTATGAAAATAAGGAGCACTGCTAATATGGGTATGTTTCATATTAGCGGGAGTTTTGTCTAGCCGGACGTACTGCTTTACCAGCAAAGCAGTCCCAGGTCGCAATCATAGATTAGCCAATAGTAGTCTGAATGGTTGTTTCTTGTAACAGAATTTGTTCAAGAGTACAAACAGAATTGCTTAAAGTCGTTGGGCTGTAACAAACTCTTTGTAACAACTTATGTTGTAAAGCCTGTGAAGGCTATATATAGTAGAATAGGCATTAGCTAGAGGGTCGGCTCTATTGTAAGAAGTATTACTTCTAATATTTAGCAGTTCGATCAACACATAAAGAAGAGTATCATTTGCCCGATCTTGAAGTCATTAGAGGAAATTTGAGGTCTAAAATGGGCCTTACAAGAAAATGAGTCATCATATAAAAAAACGAGCCAACCATAATTTCATGATGAGTTGGAATTCAAGAACCAATAGAATTTCAATAAAATGAGTCAACCATAATGGTTGACTTGAGATATTTGTCATAAAAAAACTACTTTTTTTGTTAGTATTTTCAACATATCTCCCTGTGTTTTTACTCATATTTCGAGCGGGGGCACTCGTTGGATGCGGAATTTAATAAATTCCGCATCCAACGATTACCCACACTGCATACTTTTGACTGACCCCACTTCCCCAAAAATAAGAAATACTTGAAAATACGTCACGATGACATCACACTCCATACTTTTGACCGACCCCACTGCCCCAGAAACAAGAATTACCTGAAAATACATCATGATGATGTCATCATGACGTATTTTTAGGTATTTCTTGTTTCTGGGGCAGTGGGGTCAGTCAAAAGTATGTAGTGTGGGTATTCGTTGGATGCAGAATTTATTAAATTTTATATCCAACGAGTGCTTCCACTTGAAATATGAGTAAAAACACAGGGAGATATGTTGAAACTACGAACAAAAAAGTAGTTTTTTTCTTTCTTCCTCCAAAATTAATAAATATTATTTTATTATTTTAACTATTATTTCATTATTTTAACTATTATTTTATTATTTTCCTTAGGAGGCCCATTGTAGACCTCAAATTTCCTCTAATGTTTATGGATTCAAAACTTTCATGTGTAGAGTTAGTATTTTGTCCTGTTATTTCATCTCTTTCATATTATTCATGGTTTATTAATCTGTTTCTGAGTTTAATGTGAGGTATGTAAGCTTGAATTGTTGCTTCTAAGATGATTAGGACATGAAGTTTTCATGCCGAGTTATCTAGAAATAATATCCTCATATTATTCAGTTGTAGTTCTATGATCATTTTGTTTAAACTACTGAATTCCTCCCCTAGGCTCAGTACGTTATTCTTTAACATCGAACATAGATTTACTCTTTGAATTACCTTTGTTTTATGCCATTTTATTTTACATCAACACTCAATTCTGGTTACTGGCACATTAAAATACTATCCATATTTTTCAATATTGGATACATGTATCAATTTATGGTGAATATGATTTTGATCAAGCAAAATAACACAGAAGATCTTATTGATGCCCACGCACAATTCTAAAAGCAGCCTTAGAACGTCTCTGGGATTAACATCTTTTCTGGCACCGTTGCCAGGGACACAAGCAAGAAGATAAATATTCCCTAGGACAACGACAAAATTTTATGCACCTACTTTCATACTAGATGAAACTAGGTTGCAGGGTGTAATCCACTTGGCTACTCCACATTGGAAAACTTGCAATTTGGACGAAGACATACCCACCAGAATCCAAGCCACGAGGAATTTGTGGCTTTAGAATATTCAATCCCTTGGAGACATAGACGTGGAAGATACCAGTCTGCTTCACCAAGCTATCAGTGAAGTTTCTCCTCACCTTTGTTTGGCCCTCAATTCCCTGAATCTGAATTCATTGTCCAAACAGATGAAGGAGAGCCTTCTCCTCAGAACCCACACACTCCCTTTGATTTGCTTAGATCCAAAACGTTTCCCATCTGGAACGAGGAACCCTCTGTTCATGCAAATCATCTCGAATCTTTCATTTCCCCCTAGGCCAAGAATCTGATTACCAATCACCTCATGTCAGGAGGAGGAGATGGAGGACCACCACCACCACCTAGAACACCTAGATGGGTGGCCATCCGACATGGACCTCTACAATTACCCACACCCTTGAATGATATGCCTAGCCACTATTTCAAATTGCTACCAAAGTATGATGGCAGTAAGGGCACATCCGCTGAAGATCATGTAGACCGATTGCAAGATTTCACTGACAATATCCTGATTGAACACGATAATGTGTTCTTGCGAGTTTTTGCTCAGTCGCTGGAAGGTGAAGCCAAAAAATGGTTCATATCACTACCCAATGCCTCCATCAGCACTATAGAGATCCTGGAAACCATCTTTGTCAAGAAATGGGGATTTAAACGAGATAGTATTTATTATTTAATGGAATTCTCAGCCCTGGAGAAGAGCAATTCTGAAAATGTGGTGGACTGTACTACAATATTCAACAAAATATATTTCAGAATCCCTTAAGATATCTGACTCACTTAGGCAGTAGCTCGAGTCACATATGCGACATCCTTCCCCTCATATTTCGCCATCACATTAAGAGAAAGAATACCACTCTCACTCAGTAAATGATCATGTCCTAATTTGTCTTAATAGGTTTAGAAACAAAACTATGTGTTAAACTTGCTTATTGTGCTTTGCATTAAAAAGAAATTTGTAGACCACAAGTTGGTTTGGTTGTTAAAACCACATGCATATTTGGTTTATTAAAACCACAAGCTAATTTGCTTTATTTGAAAAAGACTAAATGTTTATGTCGAAGCGCCAAAGTAGAGTAAATATTTAAGTCTTAAATTTTTTTTATTAATTAATTTGTAAACCAGACATGTGTTAAGGCATGTTTTTAGGTGTTTTGTCTTAAGTGGTATTGTTATTTGAAAAAACATGGGCTAAAAGTTTATAATTCTAAGGACTTGGAATGTTTATGTTAAAGTCCAAGGACAACTTTGATTATTTTATAAAAACCATGAACCAATTATGAGTGGAATTGGTTTTTAATTTATAAGTATTAGAATTAAAGGATTATATACAAAATTCAATGAGTTGAATTAACATTAAATATGCAATACAATATGGCAATTACTTTTTATATTAATAAAGTTTCAGAAATATGTTCCTAAGTAAATTATGGAAACCCTAACTTGCAGTTCTAGTTTCATATTGGACAATTCCTAGAAAGTATTTATCGTGGAGTACTTACCGTGATGCTTTTACTGCACAACAAGTATAAATATATATATATATATATATATACAAAATAATATAGCTCTTTCCTTGTTTTTAATAATAAGGAAATTAAATATCTTGAGGAAATATTGATTTTCCTTGTCTTAAGAAAATATTTGTCATAATGTTATAAGCTTGTGGCAAAGCTCACTCTGTCGAAGCTCACTAGTTGAAGTTCACTAGTTGAATTTCACTAGTTGAAGCTCACTAAGTCACAGATCACTTGTCGAAGCTCACCAAGTCATAGTTTACTGGTCGAGCCAAAACTTATTATCGTCCAGTATTCATATTTAGTAAAAATAATAAATTATTGGTATTGATATGGGTGTATAGTTATATGTTTTAGTTATGTTGAAGTCAATTATGTTTAATAAATAAATATAAACATATTGCATATTCCAACCTTGTCAGAGTTATTTATTTATGTCGAAGTTAATTTTTGTTTAATTAATAAATATAAACATATTTCATATGCCAACCTTGTCGGAGTTATATTTATGTCGAAGCTCTTTATTTATGTCTAAGATAAATTTATAATAATATCACAAAATATATACAACTTTCATATGCTAAAGCTTGTATAATGAGCTTAGTATTGGATGGTTTGGTGGGTTTTGAAAACTACGATCTAAACTAGTTATGCAAAATAGAAATAAGGTTTTGTCGAAGGGTTTTGCTATGCATTGTTAAAAAAAATATGGGTTTTATGGATCAAGTTGAAGCTTCCACTAATTACTTGTATAAATTGTATGCATTCAAATGCAAATGTTAGGCATTTGTTATAGGATTGCATATATGGCGTATTAATTATAATGTAACATTGGGTGTGTTACAAATTACCTAATTGTAAATTAAATCAAAGAATGTTGTACTGTTTATCAAATATCACTTTTATGACTTGGCAGAGACTTAAGCTATGCTTCTATATTTCTTGTTATGATTAATATGTGTTATGTTGCAGACTAAATCCTATCGTTATTAGTTTTATTTGGGAAAGAATAATTGTTGTGCAACATATTGCCACATTGACTCGATTTGTATAGTTGATGAGACTTGTTTTATGGTTTCTATGACCACTGAATGTGAATAAGTAGTATGAAGGTGTATACAAAGAATCTATATGTAGTGTTGTGTTTCCTTACAAGTGGCTCATTTAATGTAGTGCCATGTGTGTAATGTAGTTCCATGTGTGTGTAAGTCATACAAGTACAAATTAGACTGTACATCTTCCTTTCCATCCACAATCTTTATCCTCACTCATTTTACTAATAGAGCTAGCAAGATTAAATATTTTAAACTCTTAATATAAAAGGAAATACTTATATTTTTAACCATAAACTAATATAAACTTACAGAATTATTTAAAACATAACTTCAAATATTTTTGGTTAATATTATCCCTTAGAAAGCTTAAAAATCAAGTAATATTAACATAACAATTACAAGTCAGAGCATGATGATTTTTATATCTTCTCTTAGGTCATTGAGGACACCCATGCCACCCATTACTACACTAAGGTTTTATCAATTGAATATATAAAATCTAGCATTAAGTTCCTCGCTAACTAAAAAGATAAAAACAACATAGGATATTAAGCTAAGATATTAAAACTTGGGTTTTGATCCCGGTGTCTCGTATAATTTAAACATCTTTTAAATCAACTTGTAAAAAAAGGTTATGTAAAAACTATATTGAAAGTTTATTTTTATCTATTTCCAAATTCAAAAACTAGGCTGATTCACACAATTATTGAATTGTAATTTCAATATCCTCCTTTTAGAAAAATAAGTTAATGACTTGAGGACAACAATAAATGAGATAAAGAACATGCAAGGTCTAGGAATCAACCATTACAACTAATCACCTTACCGAACTTAAAGATATTATTAAGGATTGTAGAAACAAAAGTATATCATATTGTTTCTTGTATCCTAAGGTCGAGCTATGAAAAAGATTGGAAGGCATTCATGGATCACCCTTAATATTCATGGTGTTGTGATTAGGTTCTATGAAAAGGATATTTGCTAAGATGAAATGTAATAAGCATTGATTAATGGACATTAATTGTAATATTGGTGTTAAAAAAGGGTGTCCCTTTTCTCCCACCTTTTTTAGCATCTATATTGATAAATTAAGTAATGTTTAAAGAAAAAGGTTGTATTGTTATTAACATGGTTGGATTTGTTGTTTTCTTTCTCTTATACATTAGTGATATGATTATCTTTATGGAAATTATTAAATATATTTACATGTAACTTTAAAATTCCCTAACAATTTTGCAAAAACTATGAACTTACTATTACTATGAATAAAATCACCATTATGACAACAACAAAAAATGTTCATTTAATTTGGTATGATGATAAAACTCTCGAAGAGGCATGAAATCACAAGTACTTAGGTATCTATTTTAATTGTGATAGAATTGGAACAACAATATCGAGAAGATAATCATTGGTGGTTGGAAAGCTTACTAATGTCTCAAAAACAAATGTTGAAATGTTGAACTCTAGGATTAGGATAAGAAATATTTATTTTCAATACATTATCTCAGTTTTTGTTTATGGATATGAATCTTGCAATTGTAACATCCTTGGTGAGACTTGACATAAAATTTAGAAAATATAAAAACTCTTCATAACCTATAATCTCAAAATTAAATGCAATGCCTCTTACCCAATTATCTTGATTGGACTTGGATGTACTTTTTTTCAACTCTAAAACCATGATTTGATATTATAGATTCCTCAAAATGAACAAAGATCTAAGATCCATGTTATTTCTTGTAGTATGGGAAAAAACCACCATGTACTTAAAAGAGGTTGGACTAGAGAATTTGAGGCTTGGATTAGTTATTGGAATATAAAAGAAGATAATCAAATTACTAGTATCAACAATATTAAACTTCCCTACCAAGTTTAAAGCTAAGAAATGGAATAATAATGAAATCATTAATAAGATGGATTTAAAATACTAAAATTGTGTAAGTCTTAATTTCCTTTATCAAACAAGTTTTCCAATGTGAATTCAAAGAACAAAATAAATACTGCTAATATCATGATCGATGCTTAAGACCTTCATAATAAATTTGGTCATTCAATTAACCCCAAAACACCTTGGAATGAACCAATCTATAAATTGTATGATATAAGACATAAATATACCTCAATTCATAAGTTAATTAATTTTGAAGTCTTCTCTATGTAGACTTTGGTATCTTCATTTCTATTATGTTCAAATATACACTTCATATTTTGAAGAATATTTACTCTAATTCTCTTTATTTGTATGATAAATCTTATTGACCTTAATAAATAGAAGTAATCTTAAAGTTCTATGTTTTGGACTTTTGGGCATCGAATCATAATAAATTTCTCATTTTGAAATGTCATTCTTCACTGCATAAATGGATTCAACACCCTCAAATACCTCTATTACACTATGATTGTGCAATATCAACAACTTATATCTATAATTCCAACAATTCTTCTAAATTTTAGCTAGATTTTAAGGAAAAATGATCGAAAAAAATGGTTGAAAAATGTCCAAATCATAGCATGATTAGACTACTTGTAATAAATATCATCATCATCGTTGTCATAATAGTGATTTGAGAATTTGTATATTGTTGGAATCCCCCAGATGGGGATAAGCAAAGAAAAATAGAGATAAGCGTGGATGTCCATTTTCCATTAAGAAGATACACATACAAATACAACAATATGTCCCTTGGTTTCATTTTCAAAGAGGTGTCATGGACTTCACTGTGACTCTTCATTTTCACCTATGGTGAATGTCCAATAGTAATAATAATACAACAAAAATTTACCAACCCTAAAAGATTAAGTTTCCAACATTACCCCCCTTAATTTGAAGGGATGTTTGTGAATCTAAGAATCTTTTTGAAAGAGAGCTAAGATCTAGAAGTGGGAATCTCCCAATGAATGAACCTACCATTGAAGTGATATCTAAATTGGTGGTTTTGGATGACCAGAAACCAAGTGGTGGTTTTAGGATGACCATAAACCAAGTGTTAGTAGAAGCTGGTGTCTTCTACTAAATGGTGGGTTTTAGATGACCAAAAAATTGGTAGATGTTGTTTTAGGATGACCAACAATGTGGTTAGAATAATTTTATTCCTTCTACTAAGTGGGTGGTCTTGTATGACCACAAACAAAGTGTAGATGGTTGTTTAGGATGACCAAAAACCAAGTGTAGACGGTGTGGAACATGGCTCTATCTCTATCTCCTAGATATAGCTCTGAATCTTGTAGTGGATTTTGCTTGAGTCTCTGGTTGTTGGCATAGATTATCGATATGGCTTAGGCTCGCTTGTTCTCGTAGTATGTAAGTATTTTTAGTGAGCAATTTTTCAAATTGATAGGGCTTCAAAACTTGAATCTCGGTTGGCAATCCATAATGTTTCCTCTTATCAAGTACAAGGTAAGAAGTAGGAAACAGATTCTTACATATGATTGATACATCTTCTTGAATTCTCTAACATGTGAATATGCATGTAGGTAAAGGAAACAATTCAAACCTTAATAAAATATTTGTTCTAGAAAAACATGCATGGTTGTGGCTCTAATGGAAAGGTATAGCAAAGACATAGGTTTGAGAGTCAAAACTAATTACTACAAAATAACCTTGTCATTATTGTCCCTTTTAGCTTCCTTTTTGCTTCAATTTATGAGAAGATAATGCTATTTCATGGGATGGTGCTAATGTTGATGTTATTTCTTGCTAGCTTTAGTGTTAGATTTAGCACTAGGTTTAGCATTAGGTTTCCTAAGTCACTAAATAAAAGGTATGGAAACTCTTCAAAAACAAATATAAGATATATCAAAGCTTAAAAATAAGCCACTTGTCTCAATTCTCATGAGTTGGAAGGAATTTCAATTATTTTAATTAAAATCCATAATTTTCCTTTATAAAATCCCCTCAAATCCTACTCTTTCATTCTTTTCACATTTCTCCTCTTTCTCTCTTCTCTTCTCCAGGCTTCTCCATTCTCCCTTAATATTTCCTCTCGTAGGGTTTCATCCTCATGGAGGATAAGGTTTTTGTTTCATGGAGGAACCTCCATGAGGAAGATAATGGATTCTTCTTCCCTTTTCCTCCTTCCTTCCTCTTTTAGTGCTTTATTGATTTACTAATGTTTATTATTGTTTCGGTGTTGCATGTTTAGGGTTTCATGTAGGGAAGAGAAGTTTTCGTTAAAGAACCTCAATAACGAAGGTATGACTTATCCCTTTCCTTTCTCCTCCTTCCTTCCTATTTTTTTAAATTTTAATTTATTTATTTTCTATTGTTTATTTGTCATTTTGTTGTTGTAGGTTTAAGGTTTCATGCATGGAGTCTAGGGTTTCATGGTGGAACCTCCATAAGGAAGGTAATGGCTTCCCCCTTCCCTTCTCATTTTTCCTTGAATCTCATTTTCTTTTCTTTTTCTTTATTGATTTTATAGTGTTTATTGTTTTTGTGTTGCTACAAGTTGAATGGAGAAAGAAGAAAAAATGACATTTTGGGGGTTTTCTTTGATGCACAGATCTAGTTCATGGGTATGGTGAATGTAGCTCAAGTAGAGTTCCTTTTGGAAAGTGACATGGCTTCAAATCATAGCATTCCCCTAACATTTTCCATTTCTATTTTCATTTTTATTACTTTCCATTTCTATTTTCATAAATTTTAATTTTCACTACGTTAGTTTACTTTTAGTTCAAATTTGCATTTCAATCATAGTTTTTTTGGAAATGATGTCGCTCAAGTAGAGCTATTTCCTTTTGGCAAGTGATCTAGGTTCAAATCTCAACATTTCCTTACCATTTTTTCATGTTTTACCATCTTTCCTTTCTATTTCCATAAATTTAATTTATGAACAGTTGGCTCTAAATCAAATGCAAATCCAAGTACTAATCATGGCACTAAATCGGGCACTAATTCTATCTCTAATTTAGGCACTTTAAAAAATGTAGTTTCATGCCAAGTTTAGTGCTATATTTTTTTATTCAATTGGAAAAAAATACACTAAAAGAATCATGCTAAATTAGATGCTAATTGTTTGTTTTGTTATAGTGTATAAACACAACATACCCATCCAAATCAAATCACTTAGCATTGCATAGAGGTTTTTAAGTGTCAAAGCTAGACAAAGAATACCACGATTTAAACTCTAAAGTATGAACTATTGGAAATGCAATATACAATATATGAATTGATTTCACATCAAACCTTTTCATTCTGAAGGGGAATGATCTAGCACTATTCCCAAGCACTCTCCAACAAATGCTTCTAGATCTAGTCAAGTTTGTAGAGGGAAACCAAAAATAGTTGGACTAAGATATTTAGTAACCATCTCACACGACCAAAACTAGAGCTCCTCGAGCCTATGTATGGTGTTTTCCACCTCATTATGCTCACTCTCGATCAAGGTCATTGTCTCTTAAGTACCATTCCACATGTCAGGGAGGTTCATGATCATACTCTCTAGTATCTCAAGGCAAGGACATACGTAGAACACATAATGCACAAGAGGAAGGTGAATAACACACAGATTTAAACGGCTACTAACAGCTAATACGCAGAGATAGAGAATCTCTCAAGCTATGCCATTCTTCATTTGGGATGAATCTTGTGGATTAGAATTTTAGTTGCATAGCAGTTTACAAATTATTCTTTCTCTTCCACCATCAAAAGGAATCCAACACACTTTTGGAAAACATCTGCAAGGCTATTACATAACTCATCTGAACAGAATGATGGTTGAGATTAAAGAAGAAGCAGGTCATTGTGAGGGCATAATGGGATGGAGTAAAAAAACCAGCTCGTGGATGTATGTGGATAAGGGATGTGAGGACGTCCCAGGTTGTAGGAGAGGTAGTAAGTCACACAGATGGGCGAAGAAGTATGAATACACAATAAATTAATACAATAAAATCCGAGTTGAATTCATCTTTAAGAAATGAAGAAAAATCACAGAGAGACACCAAAACGTAGAACTTAAGTTTGAGCATGTAGAGGCACGAATTAGGGTTTGCAGAGGAGAGCTAAAACTAGAGAATAAACTTGAGGCCAAAATGCTACAGAGGACAGTTCTAAAGTTATAAAAAAGCCTTAGTTTCTATACTATTGTTGGAATAAATGGTTTAATAAGCAAAGACAAATAGAGATTAGCATAGTCACTTAATATGTGGTTGGTGAATACCAATAGGCCACAAGTTAAAAGTTATTTGGTACTTGTTCTTCATGAGTAGTTGTCTGCCACTAACTAGCACTTATCCATGCATCAACTATCAATTATCTTTTATTTTCTTTTTTATATAATTGTTTATTTCAAATTTGGAGCTACGACCATAAATCAATCTTGTGGTCAATCTTGACAGTACACTTGTCTCATCCTCCTTCAATCTAGGACTCATCCTCATGCAATCTAGGAAAAACATAGATGCTAGTCCACCCCAAATTATTCATATTCACCTATGGTGAATGCAAATATTCATAATAATACAATAAACTTTTACCAACCCTAATAAGATGTAATAAAGATGAATGTTACATTTTCATTAAGATGATACACATAAATATAATAAGATACGACCATTGGTTTCATATTTAATATATCTTTTGAACTTAATTGTGATTCTTCATATTCACTTATGGTGAATGTAAATACTCATAAATAATAATACAATAAACTTTTACCAACCCTAAAGTATTTGATTTCCAACATAGTCAACATAGTTAAAATGTAATTAATAATCAATAAAATGCATATTAAGTTTTTATATATATGAATTTGGCATATAAACTAAAGTAATCAAATCCACATATCCACACATCAATTTAGTATCTACCTTTAAACTAATTATATAATATATATTTATATTTAATATCTATTTCAGTGTAAGTGTAATGAAAAATAATTTTATGGTTAAAAAATAAATTCAATATATGTTTAAAGTTTTCTAGAAGACATCACTTTCAAAGTTTCATATCATTAACTTTATATTTCATATTTTAAAATAAATTAACTTTTTTAAATAGTGAAAAGGTTTGTACTTCGCATAAAATAACTCACTTTTTAAAATAGTGGAAAGGTTTTCTAGAAGACATCACCTGCCGACGAATACTTCCAATCAATTTTAAACTCTGCAATAATGTGACTTTCCCAGCCTTCATGGTCGGCTTTGTCCTCTTCATAGCCTGCATGTATTTGCACTTTCGATATGGTTTTTGGGACAATCATTGTGAAGGAAAGTTATGCTATTTTTATCGCATGGCCATAACAGTATAAGTGCATATTATTGTCAATAAATTAATGATAGTTTACTTTGGATTATGTAATGATCGCTTAGATTGGATTATTATCGTGAATTCAAATGAAATCAATTTAATGAGTGATCCTTACAATATTGTTGTTCTTATTGCTTTTAATGAGAGTGTGAAAGCTTAGTGATATTTTGCTTTTAATAAGAGTGTGAAAGCTTAGTGATATTTTGATTTAGGTTATTATTATTACTTTTTTCAACCGAACATTTCAAGTAGTACAAGATTTATAAGATTTCTTAAAATTGGGTTTTTTAGTTTTTGAAATTTAGCTTTCAAAATTTGTAAAAAATTGAAGAGAGTTGTCTTGTTATATATATGTTGAGAAATATAGAAATAAGAAAGGTAGTTCTTAATGTTTTGAAAGTTATTTTTAATGCTTTTCGAACTTATAAATAAATTCATAAAAAGGAGGGAGGAAGATAGGTTAGAATAGTTAAATCTCTATCTTTTAATAACAACTAGCTAATAAGATATTTTGACGGAGCTTCTCATGATAATCGATAAGATATGAAATTGGTGTTTACTTGAAAATGCGAGATTCACATGTGTTTAAACTTAAGATGAATTGTTGAAGGGGTACCAATACTTGTGATGAACTACTTGCTCTTTGGGGACTTCTTTGCTTTGCTCATTCTAAACATGTAATGATCATTTGCACATTGTTGTAGACTCCAAAGTGATTATTGACATTCATTTATAGGTGGCAGACCTTGAAGGATGGAAAAACAAAATTATAAGACTCCAAGTAGAATTTACAGAGATAAATTTCCAGCATGTCTTCAAGGAATACAATGGGGAAGCATATATACTTTCCAAGTAAACTTTGAATTCGAATGAAGGCATTATACATTATGTGGAGTTGTATGATTCAAATGTGTTGTCGAAGGTAGTCTTCTCTTTTTTTTCTGAAATTGTTTTCTTTCATAATTTTAGAAGGCTCTTGTGAGATCATAGTATCTCTTTTTTTTGGAAGATTGTATCTGAATGTTTAGTCACAATTCAGCTAAGTAAGACTTCTGGTATAGCATACAGTTTTTAATAAAACAAAAGTGAGGTAGATGTGCACTCTAAATGTTTTGTATAGGTAGAAAGACTAGTATGAATCTAGGAATGTTTACTAGTCTTTTTTAGTGGGGAGTGGGAAAAGTGGAGGTAAATAGTATGTTTTTTATTGTATATAAACTAATGTGCAACTCTTATACTTTTCAATATAAAGTATAGTATTTTTCAAATATGAGAAAATAAAATTTGATTAAAGTATAATTATTGAATAATAATTTAATTAAGTATTATTTTTTAAATATAAATTTAATTAATAATTACATTATTAAAAACTCTACTTATTATAATATTACTTATTATAATATTGTTTATATTTTATTTAAATTATAAAATTGTAATAATATGTAACTTTTCACAGTTTATCATGAAAATATTTCAAATTTTTGGATTTAACTGTGTGAAAAATTAAAACACTCCACTCCACTCCACTCATCTATTTGTTAGCTCTCATGATCCCCAAAAATTTGAAATATCTCTATACAATTATTTTCATTGTAATAAAAAATAATATATAAATAAATTATGATTTTTATTTTTTTATTAATTTTATTTAAATGGTTTTTCGCTTTTTCCATCTCACACTTGAAGTTGTCTAAAAATTAGACGATTTGGTTTGAATGGGGACTTTTCACCGAAATCCAAATTCTTTTATTTTGCAAAATCTGAATTTAATTGTATTGATTCAACACCATCAAATACCCCAAACACCCAAAATTTCAAAATTTGATAGTTACAACCAAGATTTTTAAAAATTTATGTCCAAGTTTTTTAAAATTATACCCGGAAAATCAAAAACTATCCGCTCACATTTATATGCCTTCTATTCAACATCCATTTAATAAATAGAGTAAGTCCCAAACAAATGCCACCATCACCCATTCTATCTTATATATGAAAATTTATTGAAATGCGGATTCCAATTTGAGCCCTTCACTTTATTGTAAACAAGGAGAATGCACACGCTCAGCTCGTGTCATCCTTCAAAGAACTATATCTTTTGCCTGCAAATTGGGATTGGTCAAATATCTCTTAGTAGTGTATTTATTGTTTATGTTGCAAAGATATCAATTATTGAATCTGATTTAATGGTCATATTTGGTAACAACAGTAAATGCATTGTGATAGAATATCATAAGTACTATTTTTACCGAATCATTTAAAAACCTGTATATTTTTATACTCAATGTACATTTCTAACTAAGTTAAGTCATCTTCAATGGAAGAAAATGATTTGTTGGTGACCTTTGATATAGTCTCTCTTTACATGAAGATTCTACTTGAATATGCTATTAGGGATATAATAGAAGTGAAGAAACAACAAATTTGGGTGGGTGTCTAATGAAGTTGGTTAGTGGACGGTCCACTGTGGACTGACATGTTATTCACGTGTGACAATTGGTTCAAGATATAAGCCACTATTAAAGATCCAAGCCAAGTCACACTTTACATCTGACATCCGACCATGATTTTCTGCGATACCGACTTTTACTTTTCGTAAACTGGGTACAGCACTGTTGGACTTGGCCCTTATCGGCTTTACCAGCTATATTAATGAATCTAATGCCCCTTTGTAGGGAATAACGATCTAGCTCTCAGAGAATTTCATACAGGAGCTGGTCACCGGAGTTTCTGTTCTGCTCTACAGTAAGGATGTTGCTGCAATGGACTAGGACTGTCGGTGTGCTTGGTGTCGTTCTGCTCCTTGCTTTTCATGTACAGGTAATCCAAGGTCAAAACTTGAGCAGCCTCTTCTTTTTTGTTTTGTCTCCGGATTTCCGATTCCAGGAAATCAATACTGGAGTCCCACGACGAGCTCATCGACTGAGTGTTTCTTTTGGTGAAATTGGTCAGGAAGGAGAAGGAAGCCAACAGCACATTGTGTTGATTCATGGACTTGGGCATGGAGCCTGGTGTTGGTATAAAATTGTCACTCTGCTTAAGCAGCAGGGGCACAGAGTGGCTGCCCTGGATCTCACCTCCAATGGAATAAACAGGGCAGCCTCTACAGATCAAGTCCATTCAATCGCACACTATGCAGAGCCACTGCTACAATATATCAGCAACCTCAGCAATGATGAGAAGGTACTTGGATTCTCTGGAATCTAACCTGTCATTTGTAGGATTGAGGACAATCATTGTAAATCTACTAAATCAAAGTTTATGAGAGGACTATGAATGTCCGAAGCAATTAGTTATGAATATTGTATGTTTTCAGGATGTTTTTCGTTATTATTCTTCTTGATTCCCTACTATAAAGTTATGGCCTTCGAAGAGTTGGCGAATATCAGGGATCCAGCATATTAGATACCCATGTTCTCACTTTTTATTAAATACCCATGATCTCACTGTGCTTTGAGCATTTCTTAATTAATTAATGTTCATGTTCTAACTGTGCCTTGAAGTTAGAGAATGGCCTCTGAAGGTTCCTCTCATTGCACTGTTTTCATTGATTGGAAAACAAAATTACTTCAACCTTTTATAATATGATGAATACAAATTCAGTTGACTAATTGAAGAATTCCAGGTTATTAAGACAAATGACCCTCGCAGACCTGCTAAGCTTCGGTCCCACCAGCTCAGAACCAAGATTTGAATAGCATTTCTTGTCCTCTGGTTGCAATGAGGAGGTGTTACTGGGTTGGGATAACCAACCCTTCAAGGTCAGATAATCTTGATCTTAAGACCTTTGCGGACAGGTACATGGGATAAAAGGGTTGGTACTTACTTCTTAGAAGGCTTGGGGATAGATGACCTTGGATAAGACCTTTTAGACTCGGTTCATGAGATTGTAATAATAGTTGAGACCTTCTACTATACATAAATAGCACTGATCTTCATCATGGGTTTTTGCAGTGTTCTTATTCTTGATTTTATCATGGTCTTTTAAGGCCACTCAAGTCTTTGGATGAAATGTGTGGCAGGTGACTCTTGTAGGTCACAGCTTGGGTGGATGCCCATTATCATATGCGATGGAGATGTACCCAACCAAGATCTCTAAGGCAATCTTTGTATCTGCATTCACGCCTCGCAACAATGAGAGCTTCCTTAGCTCTGCTAACCCAAAGGTGCGTTGCAGACTTTCTTTCTTTTAAACCTCATACTTTATTACTAATTATGATCTAGATTACTTGGGGTACTCAGACCCTTTGGAGGATGAATTGAATTGTTTTGGAGTATGGATTTCTATATGGTCTGTGCAGACATTCCCGAGGCTGGTGGAAAATGGAGTAGTTGTACTAAATATCAAAGAAGATTCAGAACTGCCCACATCTGCTTCACTGGTTCTTGACCATGTCAAACCTTATCTCTACAACGAGAGCCCTGATGAGGTATTAAAGTCTGAATTTCTTTATATTGGATTCCAGCGCAGCGCTGTTCGATGTGGGTGTGGGTGACTACAAATTTTTCATATGTCCACAGTGTTTATTTGTTTCTAAGACCATTTTTTCCAGAGGAATTGCTTACTTCTCACTGTTTTTAAGGAGGAATTTTGTGTTTCTTGATCGTGTTACTTACCACAGGACGCAAACCTTGCACAGTCTCTTCTAACTTCAACGCCGTTCCCGATCTCGGTGGAGTTACTGAGTCTATCGGAGGAGAAGTATGGGAGTATAAGAAGATTTTACATCATGTTAATGAAGGACAAATTGTTCCCTCCAGAGTACCAGGAATACAGCATAGCACAGAATCCTCCAGAGAAGGTATTCAAAATGCATGCCAGCGACCATTCTCCGTTCTTCTCACAGCCTCATCAGCTCTGCAATCTCCTCATTCATATTGCAACTCTCTGAGGATACAGTAACATTCATATGTTGTAGTTTTACTGGAGCAAAAACCCAGGATGGCAAAGCAACAGAGTTTCGCCATGGATGGGCACCAACGGAATTAATAAAGTCAATTACCTTGCTGAGTCCGACATCTGCTTCCACTTACACTTTTGGCAACACTACAGGTTTAGCAAGACCATTTTAATGAGTCATACTTTTTATGAAATAGAAATGATAGTCTGAGCATCAAACTGTGGTATCTGGACACATTATTCCTGTCAAAGATTAGACAGTTATTTTTTCTTTTATATATTAGAGTAACTAATAAAGTATTTAATTAAAAAAATAATTTTTTACATATCAGATAGAATGGAAGAATATTTATAAAAAAAACAAACATTTTTAATGATAACAAACTTCAATTGAAGTTTTAGATAATTAGTGGTAATTGTCATGGTAGAATAAATCCATTGTTTTGGCAAATGCTTAAGTGTTTTAATTAATTTTTTAAAGTTATGGATGCAGAGCTGTGCAGTTCAAAAATTCCTCACTACCTTATACTCCAATACTTCAGTTGCAAATTTTTAAATATTTTTATTATTTTTTTAAGTTATGGATGTAGAGTTGTCCAATTCAAAAATTCTTCACTATCCTATAACTCCAATATTTCAGTTACAAATTTTTAGGTGTTATTATTAATTTTTTAAGTTATGTATGCAGAACTATTCAGTTCAAAAATTCCTCACTACCCTATAACTTCAATATTTCAGTTCATAAATAAAACTTTAAACTAAAAACTCCCAAAAATCCACAATACAAAAAATACTAAAATCCTTCCCTACAAACATAAACTGACTTTGTACACGAAATTATATATGTGATTGTCAAAATTTCATCCATACGAACACATAAACTGACTTTGTACAAAAAATACTAAAATCCTTCCCTACAGACATAAACTGACTTTGTACACGAGATTATATATGTGATTGTCAAAATTCTTCCATACGAAAAATAAACTGACTTTGTACACGAGATTATATATATGATTGTGTAGGAGAGATATAATAGGTGAATATATTTAATATTGTTTTATAATTAAAACAAAAATTATTTACTTTATGGTGGGTGTGAGTATTGATTTATTATTTTAAAAAAATTTAATATATTATGATTTTTATGTGAACTTAAAGTGAAAAGATGTGATATAATCTACTAGCATGATTGTTGATTATTTTACCATGTAATAAACTCTTACATACATAATAGGGCAGGTGCATGAAGATGATCCCTATTTTCGTTGCAATGGGGGTGCGTTAGCGGAAAAAAAAATGACGCATACGCACCTAAGGCAACGCGCACACGCCGCTAGGTTCAGTACCGAACTGAGGCACGTGCGTGTAACGGTGGCATGCACACGCCTCTGTTAAAATAAAATAAATAAAAAACAAACCACAATTTCTGCATTGTTCTATTTGGACGGCCGAGCGCGATCTCCACCTCTGCGTGCACGTCAATTTAACCACCAAAGGTGGCCAAATCAACTCCAAAACCACCCAACAACACCCACAAACTCATCAACAGGGCGATTGATAAGTAAATATCAAGTTTTTTTTCATTTTATTCATTCTTTGTATCAATTTTTTGATTTTTTTTTTTTATTTAATTGTAAATAATTCCCAAATTTTGAAAACAATGAACCAATTTTCTATTGCAGATTGTAAACTGAGACAATGAGTGAACAAGATGTTAACCCCAAGTCCGGTGGAACACAAGAAAACCCAAACCTTTGACCCAATGCCGAAGAAAACCGTGAACACAATCCAAATGTCGAACAAAACCAAAACCCCCAACCTAATTTTGAACAAGATGACCTTAACCATTATGTAAATGAAATGCGAGTGCACAATCACGAACTTAGAAACTCGGGGGAACTATCTCGATTGTTTCTTGCCATGTCAATTGAGAATTCAATTGATTCCCTCATCCACGCACACCAACAATTGACCGACATGACTCAATTTAGAGCTAGGATGCGGGAGTACTACTCCATGGGCATCTCCAAGGAAGTAATAAAAGATTTGAACATTACAAAAGCTCAATTATATAGTATGTTCACCGATCCGAAAACAAACCAGCCACCGAACATTACAAAGCCACGTGTCTGCATGGATTGGTGTCATTACCAACCCTGAAGGGACAAATGGATGCGGAGGTGGTTCATGGTGTACGATAAACCTCCCTACAATAATAGGGAGGTTCCACAGTACTTCCTTCGCCAACTATGGGCTGAGTTTTGCCTCGGTTTACATGTCAACTATTTTGACATAACCGAGTTCCAGGGTGTTGGGTGTGGCTCTGCCAAAGATCGACCTGCTGGCAGGAGGAACCCACTAAGAGGGCCACTAGCTCCGAGGTGCAACCCCAACCTTTCTCCCCAGCCACCTCAGTTGCCCCATAAGCTTGATCAGATTGAGGTGGCAATGAGGAATGTTGCACGTGGTCTCCTCAGACACACCTCCTTTGTAGCAACGACTACAGTGGAGAGGTTGGGTGACCTTGATAGAGATCCAGGTGTAGGGCCTTCACAACAGGGCCAGGATAGACCCATGACCGATGGTAGCCATGTTGGGCATTCCAGTTTGACGAGGACAATGCCACATCTTTGTCCCCATTGCGGGCACAGTTGCCCTGTCCCGATCGAGGGCTGTTATATGGATCAAGTCAACAATTTTTTTAATGTGTTTTCAATCATCACTTGATAACTTGTAAATTATTTTTAAAGTATTTTTGTTTGACTTAAACTATTATTTCAATGTACAGTTATTCAGAGCTGATACACCAAGATGGGAGAACGTAGGATCTCCCAATGTGGATGTAGCAATGGCAGCTGCAACTGAAATTGCAGCACCCCACACAGAGGTATTTTCAGTACTTGACACAATATTGTTATTACTTATGTCATTTA
This sequence comes from Larix kaempferi, assembly GCA_027924585.1. Lineage (NCBI taxonomy): Eukaryota > Viridiplantae > Streptophyta > Pinopsida > Pinales > Pinaceae > Larix > Larix kaempferi. Next base: position 21,191,641 of record BSBM01000753.1, read on the forward strand.
TATTACTCAAGTATTTATATTTATGGCATACATGTTGATAGTTCGTACAATGTTTTTGAATATCTTGATTTCCTAGATAATGACTTGTTTAACATGTTCATAACATGCATGCATTTGGTTGTCCATAGGTGTTCCGTGACTACGGTGATCAACCACCCCCTCTAGGGATTGGCACATCACCATATACACAGGTACAATCTGTAGTTATAAGCATGCTTTTAATTTGATTTGTTACGACTTACTATGGTTTAATTTATTGTTTGTTTACTAAATTGTGATATTACAAATGTATATGTAGGTGCCACCAGTAGCTGCGTCTCCCCATTTTAGTCCTATGTATCCACCCTCTCCCATGAGTCCCCTCCCTCGCTTCCATCTAGACCCCTCCCTATGTCCACCGCCTCCCTTCCATCCAACCCCCCCTCTCCGTCCATACTCCCTCTCCATCCATCCTCCCCCACTCGCCCACCCCCCTACGTCCATACATCCTCCTCAATTTATCCACGCCCCCATGTCTATCCATCCTCCCCCATTCGTCCATGTCCCCCCTTCCTTCCACCTTCCCCTCTTCGTCCACAACCTCTCATTTGTCCATCCTCCTCCCTCCATGCAGGACTTCCCTCCCATGCACCATCTCTCAACACCCCCCCTATCCCTTTTCGTTCGATACCCTCTATCCTACAACCGACAGAGGTTCATCGTCCACATGGTCCTCCTCCACCCGATACCACCGTGTATTCTCCCACCATATCATCCCCACTTCCCGCCACTATTGTGGTATCTACTCTTCTAATATCCTCATCAGTATCTCCAGTGGTTGCACCTGTAGTGGCTGCCACTACATATGCGCCCCCCCCCCCCCCCCCCATCACTGCATTGGAGTTGGTTGTCTGGCCATCTGCTCCACCTGCTAGCCCAGAAGGCCAGCCATGTCCATTGTTGGAGGTGTTCACAGTGAGAATCAAGCTAATTTATGAAAATATTTTGATGCATTAACAAAAAATAATTTAAGCAATTATGACTTTTCAATGAAATGATGGTTTTAAATGTTGTAGGCTAGAATTGTTGAGAGGCTCCGTGGATCCAGGACACTTGTCCAACGTTTCCCGCTCATGTCAGAGGTGATTTACTTAAGTTTGAATTCTACATTTGTTTTATAAATGTGGTAAATGTTGCAAATGCTTGAAAATGATAGTATCTTATATCATTTGTTCCAGAGCCCGGAGAGACGATCTACTCTTAGACGAACCAAGACCCGAGGCACCGGTAGCTCAAAGAGTAGGAAGATCGACTTTGGATTTGCACCTGAGAGTGACGGCGATGGTCACAATGCTTGACACATCACGTGTTATGTACATTAGCCATGATGTGGCACTTTTGTGCACCAATTATGATGTACTTTGTATCTACGGCACGAGTTGCCATGTATTTTGTATCTACAACATGAGTTGTCGCATTTTGTGTAGGGCACGAGTTGCCATTGTACGTACATTAAGAACCATTTTCCACTATTCGCCAGAAATTGCATGTGTTTGGATGAGTTTTGTAGCCTCAATGTACATGGATTTTTAGTTATGTGATTTATATATCTCGTTGTCTAATGTGGTAGTCTCATGTTGTGTGTATCATGATGTGATGTTGTGTAAATTTGGGTTTTACCTAGATCTTAGAAGAGAAGTTGGATATCATAGTTCAGCTTGGTTTATCTTTCCACATGTAAAAGCTTCTAATGGTATCTATGTTAAGAAAACATTGTAAACATAGGCTAACTCAAACAAAATCATGTGTGAGAATTAATCTAAAAACAAATGGAATAAATGGATGGACAAATCACACCTCATGCACATAAGATATATATTGGAAACTTGAGTTCTAGGAAAAGAACACATAAAAATAGAAAATTTCCATTGTTGTCAAAAGGTTAAAATGAGATCCAACATGATTTTTAATAGCTCTACATAATGAGATCCAAAAAGGCCATACTCTACATAATGAAATGTCGTCACTAATATTTATTTTAACCATTTTGTCCACTTAAGATCATGCAACAAAATTAATAACCAAGTTATGGAATCATTTCTTAATCAATTGTCACCATACAAATTGGAAAACCTTGAGCACGATGTATAGCTAGCTCATTAATTCTCACTCACGGATATAGCCACCTTTGATTTGATGACCATCACATCCACTACCATTTACAATTAGGACTTCCTTAATTTATCATTATGTGATAGCGATCTAATTTTATGTAGACATGTTGACTTAAACACATGTATAGTTGACATTACAATAAATGACTACTATGAGGTGTATTTTTGAGGCTATATCCACCTCAACACACCAGCTTGTGACCCCAATACCCCAAATGTTGTCGAATTTTTTCTGGAAGGGATAGAGGAGTATTAGGACATCATAATTCATCTATTGGACACTCATACACTTGTTAAAGACATTTAGGACAAGTGCATTACATCAATGGAGTCACAAATACACCCTCATCAAGTTGCATGCATCCATTAGTGCGCCATCAACACTAGAACATGTAAGCATTACTACATGTTGGAGTAAGCTTTACTAATGTTATGATAATATTAGGTTTTCCATCCATTGAGAAGGCTTCCATAGGTGTGCATATCCACCATATAAAAATCTTAATGGTACAACCAATTTCAAACCATTACGTTTCTAAATTAGGTATCTAGTGCTAGGTACAATGGTTTTCTAGTTGTATACACCCTTGCTATATAGATGAGAAACTATGCATATATGTGTATAGTGGTTTGGATTCAAATGTATGCACATGAATACATATGTACAATGAAAATGATTTAATATTTACATGTATTATAATTTAGGGCTAGATCTTAGGCTACATAATAGGGTTTCATTGTGATTAGAATACAAACTAGGGTTTATGCTACCAACTAGGGTTTTTAGGCTAGGCTCTCATGTTTCTAGGCTAGGATCCAAGCTCTAGGGTCACCATATTAATGTTTAATTCCACTATCATGACATCATTCTCAAAAATACCATGCCCAATACTACAATCACCATCAAGCCTCTCAATCCCACTTTGAACATTTCCCATACTTCCAAGTTAAATATGATAGGTCTTGTTGCTAAAATCTTTTCACTTATCTATTCACATAGACAAATCCACTCCTGTGAAAGATTTGTTGTAGCTTGGTACGTGCAAGTTCACATGCAATAATACTTGAGAGATCATTTTACCCCATGATCCATGGAAGATTCATTGGAGTCATATGAACCTCATTGTCATCACCCCAACCATGGTCAAGACGCCAAGATCCATCCTTAGTAGAAAAAACCTCATGTTGGCACCCATACCACACTCAAAGATAAAAAATTCTTTGAAAGGGCATGTTTGGGGGTTGAGGGAATCTTGATTTTTTTATAATCACACATGAGAGGTTCTTAGAGTCAAATACATTGGATATAAATAAATTCCCCAATGCCTTCATCATCTTCATCACCATCGCCATCATCATCAACGCCTTCATCATCATCACCCTCTTCATCATCATCACCATCTTCATCATCATCACCATCACCATCACCATCACCATCACCATCAACTTCACCACCATCACCATCATCATCAACTTCACCATCTTCATCATCATCACCATCTTCATCATCATCACCATCTCCATATTTTGGATACGAGACGGAACCATCACCATCTTCATCATCACCATCACCATCACCATCAACCTCACCACCATCACCATCATCATCAACGTCACCATCTTCATTATCATCACCATCTTCATCACCATCACCATATCCATCTTTTGGATGCGAGACGGAACCATCACCATCTTCATCATCACCATCACCCTCACCATCAACCTCACCACCATCACCATCATCATCAATGTCACCATCTTCATCATCATCACCATCTTCATCATCATCACCATCTCCATCTTTTGGATGCGAGACGGAACCATCACCATCAACTTCACCACCATTGTCATCATCATCACCATCTTCATCATCATTGTCATCTATAGGTCCCTCATCACCGTGTCCATCATCATCACCATCTTCATCATCTTCATCACCATAGCCATCATCATCAACACCTTCATCATCATCACCATCTTCATCATCATCACCATCACCATCACCATCACCATCAACTTCACCCCCATCACCATCATCATCAACGTCACCATATTCATCATCATCACCATCTTTGTCATCATCACCATATCCATCTTTTGGATGTGAGACAGAACCATCACCATCACTATCACCATCAACCTCACCACCATCACCACCATCACCATCTCCATTATCATCACCATCTTCATTATCCTCACCATCTCCATATTTTGGATGCGAGATGGAACCATCACTATCTCCATCATCACCATCACCATCACCATCAACCTCACCACCATCACCATCATCATCACCATCACCATCTATAACATCCCGATATTTTCATAAAAATTTAAAAATTTCTAAATCGTCATTAAATACTAATAATTGTAAAATGCGGAAATAATAATGTTTAATAAAGCAGTAATTAATAATTACGTCATTTTGTAGGAACAATTTAATTGCTGTGTTTTTTTTGTTTTCTGATGGTGTATTATGTCGGCGACACATCATGAATCCAAATAATGATTACGACATTTATTTATATGCTTGAATGGTTGAATTTTCGATACATTTGGAAAACAGAATTCTCCTCAACAAGTATTGACAGCTTAAATTTTCTGGATGATGATGAAAGGGGTCCCATGAGGTGCCCCGAGGCTTACTTAACTACTCAACTAAAGCATTGTACTCGTCCTTCATGCGCAGATTCGCAGGTAAGAGATAGCGATAATTTTCAGAATGTTTAATAACCGTTTTCAAAAATGATAACTACTAGCACTTTGACTCCATGGGTATGGTTTCTTTTCAATTTTTGTAAGAAGTAACTTGGCTAGCTTAGACTGCAGAAGTTGTCAATTTCAGAGTGTGGTTGTTATTAGTTTTCTGTACTAAGAGTTTATGGCTTCTCTTATTATCATTCCATAATTGACTTGCGGTTTTTTGTTTTTTTTAAAACAATCTTTGCATAAAATTCGACTTGTGACAATTCTAAGGAAAGGGAACATGGTCCTATGCACACCATAGTAAGAGTGGCAAGGTGATTCTAAGTTCTTTATTACCCTAGCAATTACAATGATAATGTTAATACATTGATATCCTACCATGCAATTTATACGATGGTTCCTTGGGTGGCAACTATACCCTAAGGGTGTATCCATATAAATTATGACATGAGCAAAGCTTGAAGAGCTTTATAATGAACTTTATGATGAATTTTATATTAGGTTGGGGCGGAATCTATCCATACCTTAGGATCAAATATGACCTAGGTGGATGTTTTATGTAATGAGTGCACGTGTGTCGACTTACATGGAACATACAAGATATTTTATACATGCTACCGAATATATGTTTTAACCTTAGCATGATTCATATAGTTGATGCAATAACATCGAACTTATGGTTGGCAGGTGGAATGATGGCACTGTATAAAGTCTGCGTACAAATTCAAGGGTATCGTAAATGATTGGATTTGAAATCAAGTCGCCTGGCCACAACGTTAATGGTAATATTACGTGCACGTTGTAATGGATGTCCAGCATGTGAGGGGGTTCACAAGTGCTAAGTTGTAACGGACCTCCTGCCTCGTTGTCGATAGAGTTGGCAACGTCGTGGCTTGGGAGGTGGATGGGTGATTTATTACCGCAACTACCACCCTCCATCGTGGCTTATTGAAAATAGATCTCGATCTTTGATTGTTGTGTGTTGGGATTGTAGTGAACCCTAACGTAACTTACAGGATATTGTAACATTTTCTTTTCATTTGTTTCGGTGCTAGGGTTTGGGGGTGAGGCCAACAAGCCGAGAGGAACTTAGGTTTTTGACATTTTCAGCCTCCCTCAGGCTTGAACTTAAGACCTATAGCAACCTTCAATCTGTGAGTGATTGCTATCCATGGAGGCCGAGTCTGCAAAATGAATGGTGCAGCAACCACAGGGTTAGATGAGTGTGTCCGTTGGTGGTGTTGTAGTGACTTGAAGGTCTGGGGTTTCAAATCGGGTTGCAGTTTTCACCAGTGTCAACACGGTGTGTCCTACGAGTTGGGTCTTTCTCCTTCGAAGTGGATGGATGGCTTCATCATTCTTCTGTCAACGATGCAGGTACAGTGAGGTTGCAAAAGTTTAAATTTTTCTTTGTTGCATGCATCAACCTTTCATGAATGTTATTTAAATCTGAGCATGATTTCTTGACAGGTAGCTCTCGGCGAACAACAGTGTGCCGGGAAAGTTGACGGGAAAAAGGAATACAGCGAACCCATCGGTAAGCTTCGGTGGTACCCCTACCTCATGGTTCTCCTGGATTCGGACTTGGTGAGTAGGGTGTTGGAAGTGTGTCTTCTCGACAGTGGTCTTTGCCTCGCCTGCAACTTTGGGAAAATGTTATTGTTTATGGTTTTGTTGTTAGCGTAGATGATGTAAATATTTTCTAAAATGTATGGCGAGACTTCCCTCGAATCGATGAGCTTGATAGGGTTTGAACCCTTGTTGTTGCAAGGGATTTCACAGCATTAAACGTTTTATGTTTGTCGTTTTGCACTTCGAAATCGATGGAAGAAACAAGTGTGGAACTGTAGGGAATAGAAGTGTTGACTATGGTTTTGTTTCGGCAGTAGCTGTGTATTGTAAGAAAAAGAATGGGTTTTGAATGGAATCCTCAGTAAACAATGAGGCGATCTGTAGGATGCTATGATCGTATTTTTAAATGGAAATGTTTATTGCTAGGGTTTAATGTTTATGCATGGTGTTTTGAACTCTCATTTTCGAATTGGTTTCAAATGAACGAAAGGCATGTTTTAAGTGTTTAGCCAATGGATGGTTGTAAGCCGATAATGGAATACCTAGCTTACAAAATGTCTGTGCATACTTGGGGGGTTAAACTATTAATAAAAGGGTATTAGTTTTGGTTTGAATACAACAGTGTTTGATGTTAAACCCTAGCATGTTGATGATAATGAAATGTGTTGGGCTGTGATGATGTTTAAAAGCAAGAATAACAGTTCTTGTTTCCACAGTTAGAATATCTATGATAATGAAAACATTTGATTTTGCAGTTGTTAAATGTTTGTAAATATTAATATGATAAGAACAGATCAACCCTTGTTTGGGTGTAGAGATGTTGTATTTTATTCTGACAGTTAAATAATGCTATCCTTTTCTTTGCTTTTAAGAACATGCTATTCTGTGATGTAAATTATGCCACATACAGTTGATAATACAGAATCAAAGAAAATTATAGTGTATTCATCAGTTAGTTTAATTTTCCTATTAGTATAACAGTTTGTCTACTTTAATTCTATCTCCCTTTATTTGTTCAATTTGGACCTCTGGAGAAATGAAAGAACAATACAGTACCTCTTTTTTTTTGCACAAAACTAATACAGCGATGACAATAATTTCTATAAGGATCGATCAGATTCAGATAACAATAAAAATAAAAGAATGGGCATGTGGTTAAACAGAATGCATGACATTGGTTTCTTTTTGAAGACATAACTGATGATCAGTAAACCCTAGATGCTAACACCATGTCTACTTTCAGAAGTCAGAAAGGAAAATATTGTCATAACTAGTTTTTGGTAGGTTGTTTCAGCATTTAGAGTTTGCACAGTATAATCAATGCATGTAGATATCTAATCTACAGCTACTAAAATATAAGATGCATGGGGAACATAAGTATGTGCATGGGGGTCTCTTTAGGATTATGAATTTAGATGCATGTTAGGTTTCACTTGTAAATGAACATATTTAATGCTACCTCTCTATACTGGAGTACAATGCAGCTTCATGCATGCGGAAAAATGCAGAGGAGTCATTTTATCAGTTCAGAAATTTAAAATCAATCAGGATCTAACATTTTACTGCTACTGGTCATTAATAACATTTCTAAGCCACTTTCTGAGATCATTCATGTGATTGGAAACAAAAAAAAAAAGAATAGAACCTGAGTGTGATGGGAGGAACGAATCACTCAAGAAGCCCTTTCCACCCAACCTGCTCCTAAGCAGCCAAGATGTCTGCCTTAGGACCCCTGAGCTTGTCCACTGATCCACCAGGAGGAAGGAAGTTCATAAGCTTAGGGTCTCTACTTGCAGCAGCAAGAAAATTTATCCATCCTTACAGGCTTAGTAGTCAATGGGACCTGCGCCAGCACCTCTGGTCTGTCCTTCTCATAACATTTGTAGACTTATACTTGCACTCACCACAGCCTCCCTATTCAAATCTCTCATCCATCACCTGATGCACATGAGGAATGTTTCTGCAGAAAACATTGTAAGAGCTCCCTGCTCAATTCGAATTGCCTTTTATAGGCTGCCTAGGTCTTTTTGTAATTAACTGGTCATTAGTGAGCTACCTGCTCACCTCCCTCCACCTGGAGGGGGAAATGCGACAAAATTAGGTAGAGTTGTCCCATACCAATAGCTAATGGTAGAGTGAAAATGCTGCCATCTGTCACAATCCTTCCAGTAGCTTCCATTCCTCCTAGTGGGCCAGTGAACACTCTTGTAACAGCTTTCTTGAGTGTTTGTATCCCATCTTTATTTATTAAATAATAATAATGAGTCATTACATTCATCTTTGACCTAATTGGTCATAATTACAAAACTTGTAATTATAATTTAACACAAAGTATCTTGCAAAAAGGATAATAGTAGAAAATAATTATTCTAAAAATCGGGTAGGTGACACAATCACCATCAACCTCACCACCATCACCATCTTCATCATCATCACCATCTCCATCTTTTGGATGCGAGACAGAAACATCACCATCTTCATCATTACCATCACCATCACCATCAATCTCAACACCATCACCATCATCATCAATGTCACCATCTTCATCATCATCACCATCTTCGTCATCATCACCATCTCCATCTTTTGGATGTGAGACGGAACCATCACCATCTCCATCATCACCATCACCGTCCCCATCATCATCATCACCATGCAACAAAAATGGGTTCCAGGGAGTCATGCAAGTGTGTCTAGGTAGGTTCTGGCCGAGAACACAAGCCACAAGTGCCTGGTGGATGATTTTCCAAAGTTGACCCCCATGTGCAAAAATTGCACACTCCCTCACTGAGCAAAACCTTAGTTTCCAAAATGGACATACAATATGAGGGAAAGGGCCACCGAGTCGGAGGGGAGGGGCACACCTAGCACTATCCCATCGTGCTCAATCCAGGGGCGTCGACAGTTCATCGATCCGACCCACGGTATTCATTCTATGGCTCGTCCCATCTGGCATCCAAAAGGCCTTCAGGGACACCTACTGGATACCTGTCAGGGGCGTAGAACTCCAACCGTGCAACAAAACCAGGTTCCGGGGAGTCATACAAGTGTGTCCAGGTAGGTTCCGTCCAGGAACGCTAGCGATAAGTGCCCAGTGGATGATTTTCCAAAGTTGACCCCCATGTGCAAAAATTGCACACTCCCTCACTGAGCAAAACCCTAGTTTCCAAGATGGAAGTATAAGATGAGGGAGGGGCCACCGAGCCGGAGGGGAGGGGCACCCCTAGCACTATCCTGGCATGCTAAATCGAACGGAGTTGACGGTTTTTCGATCTGAGCCACGGTATTCATTCTATGGCTCGTCACATCTCGCATCCAAAAGGCCTTCAGGGACACCTGCTGGATACCTACCGGGGGTGTAGAATCCTTCGTTGTGTTCCATTATCCTTTTGTTCAGCATTTCGTGCTCTGATAAGTGGTACTTCACCTCTATCATCAAAAACTTGGGTCTATAGGTACCTTCCCTTTCATATTCCTTGTTATCCACAGCTAACACAAGTTAGAGATGCCATCCAAACCCAATTGAAAGCTAAGGAAGTGGTTTTATGTGACGTCATCTTTGGGAATAAACGTTTATGTAAACCAACAGAAGCTCGAACAATGCTCCCTGCTTTTAAACACATTCTGGAGAGAGAAAGAGGACAAGTTCATCAAAGCGACTTCATTCATCTGTATTCCCGTAATGTACATATAGTCCATCCTTATCTTGATAAACAAGAGTTTTATAAGAGCTTGAACTTTTTGGGATTAGTTATCTCCCTGTATTTGGTTGTCTGATTGGTTGACAAGCTTGCCTGAAAATCTGTACTTTGAACTTATTTGCTTTATTGCTGAAAATTGGAAGGGATTTTCAAGTCACCTACAAAACGCTCCCTTTTTGAAATATGTAAGTTCTTCCAACAACATAGATTTGGCTAGTGTATCAAATGCTGTCGCCCACACTAGAATTTATCTTTCGTCAAAGAAGTCGCACATATTGTTGCATACCAAATGGTCTGGGGAGCTTGGACCTGGACCAAAATGGCCACGTGGACCAATGGGAGCCGACAGAATCCAAGTCTGCTTGTCGGTTTGGGTACTGTGGCCTTGGGGCAAATCCCCAAAGTGTCCCTGAATGGCCCTGGGGTGCCTGACTAGAATGCCCGTAGCGCCCGAACCATGGCTCGGTTCGTGAATTCGTCGATTCCAGTGGGTTCGGGACATCGGGTTTCAGATAGCCCCCCCCCCCATAGTGTGCCTTGAAGACCCAGAAGCAGTGCCAAAGGGCCATCTTCGAAGCTAGGGTTTTGCTCAGTGAGGGAGTGTGCAATTTTTGCACATAGGGGTCAACTTTGGAAAATCATCAACTGGGCACTTTTGGCTAGCGTTCCCAGCCAGAACCTACCTAGACACACTTGCATGACTCCTCAAAACCCGGTTTTGTTGCACGGTTGGATTTCTACACCCCCGACAGGTATCCAGCAGGTGTCCCTGAAGGCCTTTTGGATGCGAGATGGGACGAGCCATAGAATGAAGACCGTGGCTCGGATCGACAAACCATCGACTCCATTGGATTTAGCATGATGGTATAGTGCTAGGGGTTCCCCTCCCCTTCGATCAGGTGGTCCTGGCCTCATCTTGTACGCCCATCTTGGAAACTAGGGTTTTGCTCAGTGAGGGAGTGTGTAATTTTTGCACACGGGGGTCAACTTTCGAAAATCATCCACTGGGTACTTGTGGCTAGCTTTCCCAGCCGGAACCTACCTAGACATACTTGCATGACTCCCCGGAACCCATTTTTGTTGCACGGTTGGAGTTCTACGCCCTCAACAGGTATCCAGCAAGTGTCCCTGAAGGCCTTTTGGATGTGAGACGGGATGAGCCATAAAATGAAGACCGTGGCTCGGATTGACTAACTATCGAATCCATTGGATTCAGCATGCCGGGATAGTGCTAGGGGTGCCCCTTCCCTCTGGCCCGGTGGCCCCGCCCTCATCTTGTACGTCTTTCTTGGAAACTAGGGTTTTGCTCAGTGAGGGAGTGTGCAATTTTTGCACATGGGGGTCAACTTTGGAAAACCATCCACCGGGCACTTGTGGCTAGAGTTCCTGCCCAGAACCTACTTAGACACACTTGCATGACTCCCCGAAACCTGATTTTGTTGCACGGTTGGAGTTCTACACCCCCGGTAGGTATCCAACAGGTGTCCCTGAAGGCCTTTTCGATGCAAGACGAGACAAGCCATAGAATGAATACCATGGCTCGGATCGACAAACTATCAACTCCATCGGATTTAGCACGCTGGGATAGTGCTAGGGGTGCCCATCCCCTCCGGCCTAGTGGCCCCACCCTCATCTTGTACGTCCATCTTGGAAACTAGGGTTTTGCTCAATGAGGGAGTGTGCAATTTTTGCACATGGGGCTCAACTTTGGAAAATCATCCATCGGGCACTTGTGGCTAGTGTTCTCCATCGAAACCTACCTAGACACACTTGCATGACTCCCTGGAACCCAATTTTGTTGCACGGTTGGAGTTCTACGCCCCCTGCAGGTATCCAACAAGTGTCCCTAAAGGCCTTTTGGATGCGAGGCGGGACGAGACATAGAATGAAGACCGTGGCTCAAATCGATGAACCGTCAACTCCGCTGGATTCAGCACATCGGGAAGTGCTAGGGGTGCCCCTCCCCTCCAGCTTGGTGGCCCCTCCCTCATCTTGTACGTCCATCTTGGAAACTAGGGTTTTGCTTAGTGAGGGAGTGTGCAATTTTTGCACACCGGGGTCAACTTTGGAAAATCATCCACCAGGCACTTGTCGCGATGATGATGATGATGGTGATGATGATGAAGACATTAATGATGATGGTGATGGTGATGGTGATGAAGATCATGGTGTTGATGAATATGGTGATGATGATAATGATGATGGTGATGATGATGGAGATGGTGATGAGGGACCTCCAAAAAATCAAGCATTAACATGGGTGAGGTAGGTATAAAGCCTCCCTCAAGGACATTTCCAACCATTAGGTGATAATGATGAACATGTTAGTGCTGCTCAATCATAGCTCCCAGATGATCCTCATATTCATCCAAGTACTAGACCAATATTGAAACAATTCCTAAAGCTCCAAATGGAGAGAGTGGTAGAGAAAATGGGGCAATATCCAGATTTGGGTGCTGTGGGCATCTAAGTAAGACATAGGGTTTGAGGATCGAAATTCCAAGATAGACATGTAGACTTGGATTCTATAAGTTGATTTCTCTAGTGGTGTACTTGTGTGACGTGAAAAACCCTTCTAATAGTGATCCTATCCCACTTGGAGTCCAAATACCCCCTATTGAGGGTACGTGTCGTGGGTCACGGATTCTAGGGCTAGATTAGGTTAATAAGGCTACATTAGGTTTCTAGGATTCTAGATTAGTTTCTGAGGTTTAGATTAGTGTTTCTAGGGTTAGTTTAGCTTTCTAGTATTTCTAGGGATAGATTATGTTTCTAGGATTCTAGATTAGTTTTTGAGGGTTAGATTAACTTTCTAGAATTTATAGGGCTAGATTATGTTTGTAGGGTTATATTAGTGCTTCTAGGGTTAATAATGCATGAATAAACAATCACATGGCTATAAATCATAACTTAATCATAACTCAGACATCAAATAAATGATATAAGATAACGATATCAAATAAACCATCTAACATGAATAACATTAACCGTGCATGAATAAACAATCACATGGCTATACTATGTACCTTAGTCAATTAGGCCTTCTGGATACTCTCGACTTTTTATTGTCTCGAACAACCTCTCATGCTTCGCATGAGGTAGTAAGTAGTGTACCTTGTTTGATGACTTCGTTGACATTGTCTATAGTTGGATGTTTGTACCCACGATCAAGTGCGTAAAGTGATACACCCGCGACCCTGGTCTATAATCTGTGTATGTGTAGACATTGCTCTTTGGTCCCTTTCCATCCACTGTAAGATATCCCCCCTGAACAACCATCGAGCCAGTTAGAAAGGTAATGCCTTCACTATCCGTTAATGATGTGAGGAGGGTTTGCTTCCCTTGGATGCATCGTGACAACCAATAATTCATCCCAATTGCACTGTCTGTCGGGGCGACAACTGCGTAGATGTGTCCTGTAAAAATGCATTTTAAGGTCATATTCCAACAAGTAGTGGTTTGATAACTTGGATAATTACAAAAACAAGGAGGGAACCAAGATATGCATGCATAAATGTTTACCTGGTTGTACAAGATCAGATATATGATCATATTCATTCGAAATAGAGGATTGGCCTTCCTTTAACTAGATTGTTTCAGCCACTGCACATGGGTCCACTGCAAGTGATACATGATCCCATTCATCAACCCAATCCATTGATTCGCACTCATCCACTACTACATTTTGACCCAAAATCCGAAGGAAAAATCGTCTGATATGCGACACTTGTCTGTCGCATATACGTCACTATCTTTTTTTTTAGCCATCAGTGGTTTTCTGTAGGTTATCCGACACTCCCTTTTACTGTCGGTTAATCGATGAATTCTTGGTACCGTCGATGGTGCTTTAACTGTTGGTTTTGTGACATGTAGTTCTTATTTTAAAGAATTAAAAACTTAACGCAGGTGTCGCTTCACTGATGCATAGCCGATTTACAAGCGTCGGTTAACGGATTCCTTAAGCCATGTTTTAAAAACAATCCGACGGTCACCTGCAGTTGCAGGTATAGCAAGGCTGTCGGTTGACTATTCCACAGCGTCTATCAACCGATGGAAAGAACTATTTTTAAATAAAAACCGACGGTCACCTGTCGTCACAGGTATAGCATGGATGTCGGTTAATCGACGACCTATAGCTGTTAAAAAAAAAAATACATTTCGCAGGACGTCAAATAAGTGACGACCTATAATTAAAAAACAAAAAAAAATGTGACCTAACATCAGGATGAGATTATCCCAAAAGAATATCCACCCAAAACTTAAATTCTAATGTCAAATAAAACAATGGATCATAATTAACAAATTGTATTTTTATAGTTAAATTTCATAATACTTATTAGATTTTATTCTTGTTGCAGGGTGCATATACTTTTGATGCTGGTCCAAATGTAGTAATGTATGCACCTAATAGGAAATTTGCAGGCCTTCTTCAGTAACTACTTTTCTATTTTCCTCCAGACTCCAAGAAAACATTGTCAAGGTTTTCCTTTCCTCCTAGTTCGCACTTGGGTTGCTTGTTTTATTTCTCACTTGGATTTTTTTCTTTATAGAATTTGGACTCCAACTCACCCATTTGCTCATAATCTCATCCAGTTAACTAGACCCAATGTTTACCCCTCCAAATAGAGGAATCATAATGTTGTTCACACACACATGCATATGTATTATGGTTGCTTAAACTCAATTTTTTTATCTTTTCAGTTATGTAATAGGTGACGATGGCATTAGAGTCGTGGATTTTTTTGCAACACCTCTAATTTATCTAGGGCCAGCAAGCAATGCAGCAGTAGTTGCACCACCCAAAGAATGTGTAAGTACAGTGCTTCCTACCAATCCTGGAGTCATCCCAACATTTGTCCTAGATACAGCTACATAAGAAGATGATGATGAAACTGGTGGTGTTCGAGGTCTAACATTCAAATTACTATCTTGGGAAGTTGTGTCGTCAACTTGATCTTGAGTACTACTTCCTTGCAGAGTAACTGAACTTGGAGAACCCTGCAAATGGATTGTCAGTATTCACAGATCCATTCAAATTAAATGGAAATCCCTAAAAGAAATTAGATAGAAATGTAATGAAGCACTTTCTCTCATAAGCAGTGCACTTGATGAACCCATATTTCCAACTATTTATGTCACAAAATGATCTAAACAAGCATGGATTATAGTAAAGAATACTTATGAAAATTAAGCAGTAGGCAATCTAAATACAATTGATGTGAACATTGTATGTGCATAACTAAAGGTTATCGATAATGATATGGTTGAGTTCAGGAAGATGGAGGGGTTTGAACATTAAGGATAGAGTTTTAACAATGGAAACACTAACCAATAAAGACCATGATATCCAATTAGTGGATTATTCGGATCACTCAATAGAGTGCATAAATGTTTTCGAGTATTTTGGTTCCAAATCCTATTACTCTACTAATTGAATCATTTCATCTGAACTAGCAGGAAAACCATGATCTTGCTGAGAAAATCACTGATTTAGGACTGTTATGGGATATCATAGGGTAGCAGATTATTGTTGTTGTTTAAAGGCTCATAAATGAGGCTTGAGGTCGTTGCTTATGCATAGATCTGATATTTCATGACTAGACTGAGAATAGGGTTGTTTGTGGGATGAAACATGCCCAACAAAGCCTAGATTATGCCCAGAATGCAGATACATGGCTAGAGCTACTTATTCAAGTGCCCAGAACTGGCCTAAACATGCCCATAATTATCTTCTCATTGTTGTACTTGTCTACTATGTGCCCAAAATTGAGAGTCACCATAATTTGTTGCTTGTTTTGTTCATATTCATGCCCAGAACCTCCTCAAAACTACCCAGATTGTTGATTCTTTGTTGTTTTACTGCCCAGCATTAGAGATTAGTGCTATTAATGTGTCCATATATGTTCATAAGCTAAGGTCTGTTGCTTCTGTCCAGAAAACTTAGGATTTAACCTAGGTCAGCCCAGAAAAGCTCCAAGTGACCAGCCATGCAAATAGGGGGGTCATAGGATTCTTGGTGATTTTGCAATAAATAAAAATACCTAAAAGTATACTAAGAAAATGTTTCATGTATTTGATACAAATACATCACAAAAATAAATTAGAGACTACAAGAGATTGGGAGTTGTTAATGCTCAAGTCGGACTAATTCCATACAAATAAAGTTTTTGACTGTGTTACCCAAGGGACATGTGACATTTGGATCTCATTTTTAAGCTGTGATATTTTGGAGAGTAAGACAATGTTGATTTGGGAATTAGTTGTAATGCACTTATCTTTTTAATCTGTGTTCAAATATATGACTAACATTTGTAGCATTGGGGACCCTTCAATCTCATAGTTTTTGTTTGTGGATGTTATAAATTTTAGAATATTAGATATAAGCTTTTTTAATTGCTTCTTGATGTTCTACCTGCTAGCTGCAACTTGTCCCATTCCTAGCTTTTGGTTATCTATCAATGTGAAAATTTATTTCCTCTTTTCTTTACAGGTTTGCGATCACTATATACCTCGATTTCTAGAATCTTGTCTAAACTAGAGTACCTTCAGGTGATCTCAAGTTGGTTTTACACACAAAGATGCTTTGTAAAAGTTTACAATTTAGATCCTATGAGAGCCTTGCCTACTGTGGTTGCATGAATTTCATATTTTTCCACCACTTTACCTATTTCCTTGATTTCTATACGTTTTAGTATATTGTAATTTATTTTCCCATGATGTTCATAGTTAATCATGTAAGTTGACATAGCATTTGAGATAAATTCAATTTTCTAGGATTTTTACCATTGAGAGTAATTAAGAATAAGCATGCATGTGTTGTTTCTTAGAAGGAATTTCGAAACAGGATTTCTGAGATATTAAAAGATATTTTAGTTACTAGTAGTCTATGTTACTAGGTTGTAGCTACAAGTTGGTTGTGGGATGCAACACTTCCACAAATGGAACGGGTGTGGAAAAACTACATTTTCATGGTTGAGACATTAGCAGTTGTAGTATCTGGTGCTTTTGGATTGCTTCTGGCACCCTTGGTTCCATTCCTAGGCTTCAAGATGGGTTGCTTCTAAGAGAGATGTGTTTCCAATGTGGAAATATAAAGTTTGAATTTGGCTAGTGGCAAACCAATACTTTGCTTTGGCTGGCAAGATGTCGACAATCATATTACAACCAACCTTAGCATAGGTGAAAATCTTACTCATAGATGCTTGATGATAATCAAGATATAATGAGGAAGTACACATAGTAGAGGAGAACTTGACATCTTAGAGTTCTCCATCACTTGTAAATATAAAGTACAAGATGATGAAAATTAGCTAATTAGTCAATTAATAAAGCATATACATGTGTGTGGCCATATACCTTTGGTTGAGAAAATGCTCATGTTATTCAAAAACCAATATGTACAAATAGAAAATCAATTACTTTATTGCAGCCAATGCTGCAGTATGGCTCAAATATGCAGACATGGAAACATTTTAAATATCTTGGAGAAGCAAGTAGCCTTTGGTTTTGATTTGGGTACAAACCTCATCGAGCCATAATATTAGGAAAACAGAGGCATAACTAATAGAACCATCAAAGATATGCTTACAACACATTTTCCAAGGAGGAACAATGCTGTAATTCATATTGGATGTGACATGCCAACATACCGACTAGGGGTGAGTGAGTTGTCATCTCCAATCAAAGTTTCTCTCTGGTTGTTTCTAGACTCTTTCTAGCACCGTGTGAGGATACAAACAGAAAATCATCTTACTTTTTGTTTCCTTTATCAATGTTACCATAAATAATTATTGCATGCCACACCTTAAACAATTGATTTATTATTGGACAAATTAGAATTTCGCACCTACTTTTGTTCTTCATTGCTTTTCATCTAATGGTGGATCAACTTATCATATCAGTAAATTAGAAGCATAGCACACTTCTATGCAATCCAATTCCCTCTTCTTGCACAAGATCGGTTTGTTGTTCTTCATTCCACATCAATTGATTGACAGTGTTCAACTATTATAGGCTTGAGTTTACACTTGATTACTAGAACACAACGTATAAATTCCCTTTTTGACTACTGCAAATTACCATAAATTTAATTAACCCGATTGCTGGAAATATCATTAACAGAGCACACAAATTATGTTCAATCACTGGAATAGAGCAAAAAGTTCATAGATGCTGCTGAAGATTAATATGCTATTTCCCATGAATCTGAAACTATGTAGATGGCCGAAGTTTGCACTCAATCATTTACACAAGAAAATTTCAGAGAATCCATACTAAATACTATCAAATAAGACGTGAAATTTAAACCCCAATGCTGAAAGAGAGCTGCTCTTTTTCCCTTGCACAAAAACAGAGTATATTTCATTCAAAATCACTATAGAATACATGACAGAGAGCAAATTCTATTAACCTACAGGATTTTCCTGTCAAACCGTCCTACATTCAATTAATCATCAACAGATTAATACATATCATTTATCTGGCTTGATTTCTCATTCTTGGCGTCAAGGCCTTGGCCATTTTTTTAAATTTCTCTCTCTAACCTCCTCTTTTTATTCTCTACTTAACAGATTTATGAATATAATAAACCGGCGATTAATTGAAATCACAAAGGAATATTAGTATCCTCCAAGTTTAGATAACAAATCCCTGATGTCCCTATAATTTCTCAACGTCTCTAACTTTATGATAAAATGGAAAATCCGTTACATTATATGGATTGGTTATATCTAGATGTGGGTTGTTGAGTTGAATAAGGATTTGAAATTGGTCCTGTGCAAGAGCAGTTTGAGTTTGTTGTCATTCAATTTTTTCCCACCAAGGGCATTTCCCATTCTATTGTCATTCAAATTTTCCCATTTTTCCTTATACAAGACCTACATTTTCCTCGTTACAGGAAAAATTCATGCTCAACAGAAAATTCGCAATAATGGTTATGTAGTTTTAACGGAGACCTTGCTACAACAGAAGAGATAAATTCAAGCCTTAGAGGCTGAGTGCAATATGCTTCATCATCTGGTTTCAAATATTGCTAGGGGCTCACAGTCCAATGCTATTCTTGAAGTTTATGAAAGTGATACGAGGGTTGTAAACTTGAAATCTAAATATCTAAATCATAATGTATAGTAAGCATTACCATAGTGATGTGGCTTCTTCCATTTGTAAAGAAACATTTGGTGCTGCTTTATTTCCTTCATTTCCTTTATCCTCTTTGTTCATTGTTTTCATCACAACTAAGCTCATCACTGAAAAACGAATGATATGGTTTTGAACCCTGCAGTATGAAGAATGAAGGTTTTATAAATATGAATAATTGACAAAAATCTATAATAAATATGAATAGAAGAGCATTTTAATTATCTTATTGAGCTCCTCTCTGTTTCGATAATAGTTTAATATTCTCTACTAAACAGGGCCAACCACGTGAAGGTGGAAGCTCATATGGCCCCTCCCCCCCCTCACATCACTCTCAATTCCCCATACCCAATGCATGTGGTTGGAAATAAATGAATTTTTGTGCGAACATCGTGAGTTTCTTGTCTTAAAGGAATTACGTGCATTCGATCATTAATTAATTTATAGAATTCATTCATTAAATCATTCATTCATTCACACGTAGGAAAAGAAATAGTTGAATACATTACTCAATAATATCAAAAATAATATCCGAGGACAATGCATACAAAAATAATGTAATTGTGTACTTATTACAATCACTACTTTTTTTGAAGCTTTTTTCTCTCCACATATTCTCTAAGAGTGACATCCTCTTCTACAACTTGTTTTCTGTTTCTTATGCCCTCTGTAGCTTCCTGTGATCTTGTTTGTCGCGTCGTGTGCTCACAACGTGTACACGGCTGCTGTAAGGTGCCTGGATCTACTGGAAAAATGAAGAAATATTAATTACTTGACGTGTTTTTATTATTTCATTATAAGTCCTTCATTAAGAAAAAAACATTAGAGTGGTAATTTTTACCTTGCAACTGGGCCACATGAATATCATGCGTTTGCTCTTCTTCTGCTGCTACCTCAAGTTGTACATGAGGATCCTCTGCATTAAAACATCAACACTTACAACACTATAGTATTTGCAATTTAATATTTGAGACTTTAATCCATACTAGGTTTTTTTAATAGAGGAATACGTTAATTACCTGGATGTCGCTCAACTTCAACTTCAATATTTCGTTCTCCTGCATCCTCCGTATTTTGTCTGCTTTCGTTGGGCTACTTAACACAAAGAGACTCAATATTTTATGGACTAGTTTATTAATGAATAGAGAACACAATGAATTAATCTTAAATAGAATTTGTTTATTGTAGTTACCTGTGCGCAGGATGGATTAACGGAAGACTCTGTTTGGCTAGCACTTTTGCTTGTTCGATGTTCAACAACACCTAAAAACCCGCATTGGTAGCCAATCCTTAGGTCTTTCTCCGTGGGAACTTCTTTGAATTTTTCGGCCTGTAATTTTCAATTAGATCATCATTGTTGTTGTTATATCGTCATGAAAACAATTTTAAATGCAATCTATAATAATTTCTATACAATAAAATAATTATTGATACTTACGATTCATGCTACCAAATTTGAATATCCACCAGGCCCAAGCTTGTGTTGCCTATGTTTCTCTACTCTTTCCTGGGTGGCCTTCGAGGTATCTGGTAGCCTATAAAAGTAATTTTAAGTACGTTAGACATTGAAAAATAATGGGAAATAAAGTGTAATGATGATATAATTGCATTGCTGAAAGTATTGCATACCTTTTTGCTCCTGGTGCTAGCTTGCCCTCTTTACCCATAGCGATCTCCCTTCCATAATCTAGAAAGGCTTTCCACTGCCTTGTTGGAATCATCAAAGGGCGCTCATACTTTGGATGCTTTGCTAAGTTGTTCCTATATTGCTCCCTTACAATGTGTAAATGTTGGCTAGCTTTTTCGAGGACCTTTTTATGGTTGAAGGTTTTAGCACCAAAAAACCCAACCATGCGAGCAATAAGGTCATCTTTCAAAACTTTAATTTGTCGGTTCCACCATGTGCGGATGGTGGGCCCAAATAGTTCTAAAGACCAATCATTTAGATGTCTGTAAAAGACATCATTTCCTGCATAAACGAGTATGTGTTAATTAGTGTAAAAAGAATGATTCATAATTACATTCCAATAAAATTATAATAAATAGTTAAAACATTTTGTAAATAGTACCTGGAATCTTACTCATCTTATAGGGGATGAGATTTTCATCCACCAAAAAAGTAGTCTCAACTGTTCCCGTGCTAGTGACACAGAAAGATCCAGGAAATGCATCGAGGGTAGTATCACTGTCATACTCTTCTGCATGTACCCCCTGATCCTAGTCAGCACGACCTGTCGTGCTTGGACCACCAAAGGGTGTAGTACTCTCATGTTCTATCTCGGGTGCCTCAATTTGCATTCCTGACTGGCCAGACGGCAAAGATACATGATCAGTGGCGGTGGGGGTTTCATACTCAGTGGTACCAGCATTCCCCTCACTAGTAATTCGGGGAAAAAAAATGCATGTAGAAACAAATAATAGTTTAGTTACTCGTATACGAATAGGAAAAAAAATGTATTTGAAATACACTTATAATTAAAGAGTTTGGATCTTACATCCAAGTGTTGTACTCTAAGCAACACAAGATCTATCTTTTCTTTAGTCTCATCCGTTTGCGGATGAGATATTAGCATACAGACGACCTCATCATTTAATTTTTCTTTTCCTTTCTCAACTGCCTCCTGGATATTCTTTGAATTCACGAGGTCAATATCGTTGGCAATGTTCCCCAAATCCATATGCCTCGGATCCTGTGTCGATAGATAAGTATCATCCGACATAAAAATAGAAAACATTAATATCAATTTGAAATCATTAATATAATTAGAAAACATAATGCTTAAATACAGTTTCTGAAATTCACAACATGCCACACTCATGACCCGATGAGTGTGGCGTGCTAACACTATGATCCATTGGGGGCCTTCCCCTATCGGATGACTGCAACACAAGAATTGAAAACATTAATTTCAAAGTGAAACATCCAATACATTGATAAAATCTTAATTAAAAACATATTTTTTATATTCAATTTTGAAACTTTACAACGGGGTATACCTGTTGTGGCGTAGTTGATGCATCTGACCTATCATTCGTCATGGGGCTCTTGCCCCGATCCTCAACCTACAAACAAAATATTGACCATGTTGATATCATAAGTAAACAAATGTACTTTCGAAAGAAGCAGATAAGTAAAAATGTGGTATATATACCCGTCGCCTGTAGGGGGCTATCGGCCTCCAAGGCTCCATTGGGGACTTGCCCCAATCAGCTGACTGCAACAAAGTAATTGAAAACATTAATTTCGAACTGAAAGCAATACATGGGGAAAATCTTATTTAAAAACATATTTTAAAAAAAATTAATGGAAAACATATTGCGAAATTAATAACATAAACAAAAATGAAAGATACTATATTCATTGATTACATGTTTGGTGAAATGTTATATGTACCACTCTCGAAGTATCTGCATATGTATCTCTCCGATTCAGATTGTAACTTATCAACAACTCTTCCCCTGATGCTATTGATTTTATAGCGCAGACAAAAACACGGTTTCCTTCACGCCCCTTGAATATGCAATTGGGTTGTTTATTTGTAGAGCCGGGTTGTGTGTTGTTTATAAACCCCGCAATATTACCTGATGCTTTGGGACTTCCTTCAATGTACATACTCGCTCCTTTACTTTGATTATTATTTTTTAACTCTAAATAATTCGCAGACAATCCATATCTACGCATACTGTGTGTATATTGGACCAACCACATCCAATCTCTGTAATTGTAGTAGGGTCCGACATACTCCATCAATTCGGTACATCTGTCGTAACCCACCTTTATGCCATCCATGCAAAACAACCCCAAACTATGTAGTGACGAAGGTGCAATCCGAAATATCCTCTCGTTCACGCAAAAATCTATGTTTAGAGGAGGAAGATCCTTCGGTACCCATTGTTTGACTAAATGTTTGTACCTCAAGGGCACATCGATGTTGCCTATGGTCTCATCATCATAAGAGCATGAACCTCCTTCAGCGAGAAAAATTTTCATTCATTTATTGAATTTACTTCTAATCTTTTGACATCTAGTTGATCTTTCCTCACTCGAGGATGACAGATCCAACAAATACCTATTCGGTTGTACCTGCACTCCACCAAATAAGAGAAATAGTTAGCAAACATTCGTAGAATGCTACAACAATCTCATGTATCAAAGGCAAATCATGCATACATCATTGATAAATGATGATCACTCTCGGCCCAATACTATGTGCATGAGGCCTAGTCTCACAGGTTTAAGAAGGCACTCTAATGGGTTGAAGTAGGCACTATTTTCAAGATTGAATTGGCTCTGTGACTAAGTGTAATGTTTGTACAAACTTCTAAAGTAAATTCTTTTTGTTGTAATCTTTATTCAAGAAGATAAATAAATCTCCCTCTTACTAGTTTTCGTCAAGGTGTGGGGTTTTTCCAGAGTCATAGTTGACCACACATTATGTGTCTAAATGCTCTTTACTGCATGTTGATATAATTTATTGCGCATGATCTTTTAGGACAGTCTATTGTAAATTATTTGTTTCCACTACTAAATTCACTTTTAGTACTGTATATCAGCTACAGGAGTAATTTATTAATCATTGTATGTGAGACTATGTGAGCTAGACCAATATTCCTTTGATTAGCTTGTGGAATCCATGGAGGAATTAGCAAAGTAAGGTATAAGCCAAGTTTGTGAACAGACAATCAAACAACAAAAGTTGATTTAAGGATCATGACCTACAAAGAGTTTGTTGCATAAACTAGAATTGGTAGACATTGTGAAATGTCACCTATGAGTTGAAAGTTGTAGTAGGCAAGCTAGATTCTCAATTGAAAAACAATGTATAGCTAAGAAATTCATCCAAGAAAAATTTAGAAGTGTAAGGCATTTTATATGCAATACTATAGAAGTGGAATCATAAAAGCGACACATGATTTCATTTTTAAGCAATTACTACTCGACTTATCTTATATTGAAGAATATATTGGAGTTTATTCCCCATGAGGAAAATGTTGTTATCTTGTGTATGAATGTTTTGTGTATGTTGATTCTATCTTTTTTTGTTGGATTCTAAGTAAGGAAATAATCTAGATTGGAATAGATCACAAGAAAATTATTTTATTTTAAACTGAAATCCAATTTGATTGCCATTGCTAATGCTATCGAAGGGACCCTTACTTTGACTCTATAAAAAGTATCCTGCTGTGGTTTATCGAACCCTTCTAGTACACACCCTAGGGATTTGGTCTTGAAATACCTATTCCAAGATTAGGTAAGTAATGACCTTACTATACACAACCCCACCTATTGATCACATGGTCTAGGAGTAAAATGGACAACAAAGGAATGTAGTCCAACAATTGGAGAAGGAGAATCAAGTTTTGGAGAAGGAGAATCCATAGTTGAGGAGAATCATGAGCAAATGCACAACATTTTTTGGTATTTTGTATATGCTTGATATCAGGGGTACCTAATGTGTTTGAAAAAATTACTGAGTGATTGTGTGTGAATATTGGGTCTTTTTCAGTTTTTTCATCCATAGTTGTATCCATTCTACAACTATGGATTGTAGAACGGCTTAAGCATTTATCCTTACTCCATTATTCACTCTTCTTTTTCTGTTTTGAGAAATATTTCTTATAGGAAGATCCTCTTTGGCTAAGCCACCACACTATGAGGGGAATTTTTATGTTTTCAAAGTCACTGAGGAGTCAATATTTGCACCTGGCCTCATTGGAATCCTCTTAGGGGGTTTTGAACCTGTTACCCCCCCCATTTGCATGGGGTAAATCATGAAGTCATAACAGGCCTCATTAGATATTATGGGAACTGTTGAACAACAATGGTGAGGGTGATGAACCATGATGCTGTGCATAAATTTGGATGAAGGTAGCCATCCTGGGCACTTTGGGGATGAGTTTGTGGGCTGGAATTGCAACAGGCCTTTGCCCCTGGGCATAATTTCCCTTTCAATAAGTAGTAAGCAAGCAGACCTGGGAAAGCAGTTTTTTTTTGTAATACTTTAAATTATTTTCCTATGAAATCCTCATAGTTAAGAGGATTTTATAGGAATTTTTTTTTTTATTTTTTATTTTTTATTATAATTTTTGCCAACCAAAATGGTCACTTAGAATACTCGGGCATAATATTTGAATCCTTAAAAATCCCTTAGTTGGTGGCTATGGATTGTTATTTTGATGGATACCTTGGCTAGGGTTTGAAGAGCTTGACTTGTACTAGCTCTACTTCTTATACACACACACACAAAGTATTCCATCTGTCCAAACTTTATGTACTTGTAGATTTGAATTTCAGTTTATATTATCTTCATGTTTGAGTTATTTGTAGTGTTGGTCATGCATGTCAGTTTGACATAACATAGAGAAGAATTGTGTTAAGTGATTTAACAAACATATAAAAGCTTAAGGGGGGAAATTCATTGTTGTAATTATCTGCAATTTTAAGTTATTTTCATATCTGTTATTTTCCTGGGAAGTGTACCCTAGGGGGCATGGATAATTTTAGGGGTGAAATTTAGCCCATGGGCGAAATTAAAGGGGTTAAAAAAAGTCAATGGGCGATTTTTTATATGGAAAGGTTTTTTTCAAATAAAATATATTCGTCCAATATTTATTAGGGAAAAAATAAATCCTAGCACTCAGTGTATATTAATGAGGAAAACATAAAAGAATATAAGAATATATTCGCCTTAACAAACTCTCCCTCCAATTTGTCTTTAGCCCAATGAGGAAAACGTAAAAGAATATAAGAATATATTCGCCTTAACAAACTCTCCTTCCAATTTGTCTTTAGCCCCAGATTTCTAGAAAGATTGTAGAGAAATAATTCATTAGCCCCCTATTTTTCGGTAATGGAGTCTCCTAGGAGTTATTTAGCCCCTCCATTTTCCCTATAAATTGGGGTTGTATTCATCACAGGTTTTTGGTAATGGAAACTCCCAGGAATTATTTCTCCCTCCATTTTCCCTATAAATTGGGCATATGGTTGCATTTGCCCACATTTCATGTTGCTAGTATTGGAGGGAAAAATATGAATTATTTCTCCCTCCATTTTCCCTATAAATTGGGCATATGGTTGCATTTGCCCACATTTCATGTTGCTAATATTGGAGGGAAAATTAGGAGGGATTTTGTCCTATATAAAGACTAAAATGATTCATGATTCATGGTGAAGGTTTATGCGATTGCAGGTAGAGTGGTTTATGCGATTGCAGGTAGAGTGATGACAAATGCACCCTTCATACTGAATCTCGACTGCGATATATTGTTTGCGAACGATTCCAAGGCCATATAATATGGTATGTTTACCGTGTTTTTAGGCCATATAATATGGTATGTTTACCGTGTTTTTTTCTTGACTGTAAATCTAAAAGAGACTGGGTTTGTACAATTTACCACAATTATTGTATAGAGGCATCAAAGATGATCCCTTTGGCAACCCCTTTAAAATATTTTTGAGTGTGAGTATCAGTCCATCCACTCTTTTATATGCCCTAGCATAGCTCCATCAAATTTATTTCCATTTTATTTCTAATAGCGTCACCCACGTACCTCCCACCCCGGGTTTCTATTAGCGTCACCCACATACTTCCCACCCTGGTTTGCAATTGGTATTTTGATTATCTAATAAGAGAGCTGAGAATAACATGGGTGAAATGGAGAGAAAGAGGAGCCGATCTGTGATAATAAATGTAAATTAAATGTGGGTATTCTGTATACATACAATAGTTAAAGGGATGAATGAAGTGCAAGCTCCTCCCTATTGTGGAAGAGGCTATTTCCATCGAAGAAAAGCGTTATATGGGGGTACTACTAGCTACACATTAATATAACAAAGATTTAAGAGAATTCTGTAACCATGCAAAAAAGGTAAGGATTCTTAGACTGGTTGCGAGCGTTCTGTGTCATTACTACTTGGCGAAGCAATTTTCTGTATTAATATCAGTAGAATAAAGTATTTTATGGGCGTCCTATACTACAACCAGAATTGAAATTGAAAGTAAAACTTTGTATTTTACTGGGATAGATTAATATCAGTAGAATAAAGTATTTTATGGGCGTTCTATACTACAACCAGACTTGAAATTGAAAGGAAAACTTTGTATTTTACTGGGATAGATTAATATCAGTAGAATAAAGTATTTTATGGGCGTCCTATACTACAACCAGACTTGAAATTGAAACCAGACTTGAAATTGAAAGGAAAACTTTGTATTTTACTGGGATAGATTAATATCAGTAGAATAAAGTATTTTATGGGCGTCCTATACTACAACCAGACTTGAAATTGAAAGGAAAACTTTGTATTTTACTGGGATAGATTAGGAGACAGTGTGGGTTTGCAATAATATATGTTTTTTAATGGATTTTCGGTAGTGTTTCACGATTTCCTCCGGGTCTCTCAAAAGCATATTTGGACCATCTGATGAACTTGAAACATTATAACAGACTGAAATAACCAATATGGTATCTGCTCTTCTCCCTCGTCGGATATAGAGGACGCGTTGATCGTTTCTAGCTGCAACTATGAAACCAACACTGCCTGGGGTAAAAAGGTAAGCCTTCTAATCGCTAGCGGTTAAAAAAAATAAGATAGTCATGGCTAGAGTATTATAAAACACTGCCTCGGGTAAAAAAGTAAGCCCTCTAATCGCTAGCGGTTCAATCTTACAGAAAATGATGAAATGCAATTGTTTGTTCTATCTACTTCTTCTTTCCATTTTCCACATGGTCTGATCAGTAGAATTTGTAGTCATTGCCAATTTTAAACGATGGATACGTATTTTTCTGTATTGTTGCCATTCTCAGAGATTAATATGGTTTCTGAATAAAACTCTAATTTATCCCGGTAAAATGTTTGTGAATTGTCTCACGAATGTCAGTCTTTGAAATGGATAGCATCAGAATGAACGGGACTTGGATAAGGACCGTTTATATTTTAAGATGTAATGTATATATTATATATTCTCATATCATTCCTCAATGTTTCTCAACAATATAGCCTGGTTATCTTCTTTGGATTCTAATGTATCTTACCTCTCTCTGCAATTTCTTTGGTGGCTTCACGTTTGCCTTAGCATTTCTTTACTCAGACTGAAAGGCTGAAATTCCTCTACAAAACAAATACTAGAGGCGATATGGGTTGACTCGTACCCATGGCAGAACTCTTAACAAGAACCTTAGATGTTTGCCAGGATAAGATACAGAGGCCGCGCTGAGTCGATGGAAAAACCAAAGTATGAGAGAGAGAGCACTTGTGACAGAGCAAATAAGGAATATGACACCAACTTTCCCATTAAGCTTGTGCATGCGAATGGAGAGTATGAGGGGCAGGATCCTCTTTCACCTTTCAATTGTTAGTGATATAGGAGAGATCAACTACGACCGGATCATCAGCAATTGAAACCTGTACTTCCATAGAGTGTAGTTATTTGATCTGTGTTGTAATCAAATACGGCGAAATAATGATCACGACGTTGAATTTAAACACAAAATCAGATTCACTGGAGAAGTATGAACCTACGTAAAAGGCATGCAGGACTTTGGTAACACAAAATAAAGCATTAAAACCAAAAAAAGCAGATAGCAAAACGATTACTCGATCTGTGTCGATCACATTCCTTTCTTTCTACTTTTTTTGACGTCTAAATATAGAAGTTTAAATAGAAAAGAATGGAGGAAGCCCCATAGGAAGGCATTACTGACCCAGGTAGATACTGGCAATTTTTTAATGCGCGAGCGTTATTTTTGGTTTAGTGAAGAAAAAAATAAGTTTTAATTGGCGGCTGGCCATAATGCACTGAGCTATAGCATCATCATTTTATTTTATTGGATTGTCACATGAGGTTGTTGTTCAGCTGGCCAAGGGAAAATAAGGGTTAATGCACTGAGCTACCACACCATCATTTTATTGGATCGATACCTCCATGACAGCGCAGAGAGAATCATACCCAAGATCATAGCAACAGTATTGTGACCCTGACATTATTAAAGAACAACCTTTATAATCTGCTGCAAATTCATCGGAGTTCACCACAAGGAAATTTCATTTTTTCAGTTACGTGGATGTTTTCTACGATCAGTTTTTTGGTTGAATGATTCCACTTAAAAGATTTGTTGTGCCAGTAGATCAGAGAATAATGAAGAACCAGATCGCTGATTTGTTTATAAGTTTGTAATTGTAATTTTTTTAAGTTGGGAAAATTTAGTTATGAATAAGTAATAAGCACTCAGGATTATAATTGGTGGGTTGATGGAAAATCATATTCAAATACACAAATCTTGTAGGGGCATGCAAACCTTGGGCTAAAATTCAGTTTATTTCATGTAAACATGATATTTAGACCTTGACCTAAGCTAGCATTCTTATGTTTGAGCTTGATACGGGAACCCATTAAGCTTCATGTACTACTGCGAGTTCTTTTGAATCATGTTAAATATTGCTCAAATTTTTTTATTTAAACATTTATGAGTTCTTTTGAATCATGTTAAATATTGCTCAAATTTTTTGATTTAAACATTTATTTTCAAGGATTTTAAAAGTTTCTAATAGGTTCAAATAGGACCCAATCCTCATATTTTACATAGATAGAAAATATGGAATTGGAACTATGAAAATTTATGGTCAACATCAATTTTCTTACTAAATTTAGATTAAAAAATTGTTTAGGGTGAAAAGATTCAGAGTATTTTTTAACTCACTCATTCGAATCCTAGGTTTATGTTAGGATGCTATTTTTTTTATAAAATACAATTCAGAATCAATTTGAATACCCTTTTACTTCATGGATTCTTCTTAAACGAATTGAATAGAGAGAATCCATATTTCTTAACATATAATTTTGGATAATTAGATTTTCAATAAACTTAATTCACTATGTAAGTTTATGCAAGGGACAAAGAATTAAAAATTAGTAAATTAACTCATGCTACATAATTGAGCTCACTTTTGCAATCTATATGGAATAATTCATTGTGACCATATTAAATACCCTCATGAATGCACAACACCCACATTCACCTTTACATTGCACAAACTTATTTGGTATTTTGGGGGTGTATGACAATTTTTTGGGGTGTATGGGGAGATGTGGATGGAAAGTAATTTGGTTAAAGTTTTCATAAATAATAATAAAAATAAATTATATTTTAGAGAATATATATGGCATTATTTTCATTATTAAAAAAATAATCATTATTTAATAATGCTTAATGTCATTAGTAATATAATGTATATACAAAACAATAAATAATAAAAATGTAAATTTTAATATTTAAAATATTTTCATGAAATGTGAATTTTTAACATTTAATTTATTTCAGTTACAATGAATCTATGGTAATGTGGTATGTATATTTGGTGTGGTGTAACTAAGTTTTAATATGTGGTAGATAAACACTAGATAGTTACAACAAGTAAAGATGATGACAATTAAAAATGTCTTCAATTTTTAAAAATGATAAAGTTGTTCAAAGTAACTAGTTTTTCCTTGGTTTTCTTCGTATGGATGTATGGATCCATAAATGAAGATGTTATCACTGGGTTCAATGACCATTTCCTAGGTTGACATTCTTTCTTCAACATACCTAAGCATCCAATCTTTCTTGGAAGTGCACCAACAAATGGTCTAGACAGTCTTGTGCAACATAAGAGATAGGCTTCTAGGTTGGTGGAAATATTTAATTTGTGAGCAAATTATGCATGTTCCTTTATATTCACATAAACATCACAGCATGTCAGAGGGAATTTGGTCAGTGGCAACATTCTACTACGCAATCTTAAGAGATTTTTGTTTGTTAAGTTGAAAATCATTCTTGTATGGGGTAAGGTCATTGTAATAAACTAACTAAACAGTAACAAAACACATGAATTCATGTCTTATCAATTTTCATGATTCTGACGTGCATCACTTAATGTTGCAAATTTTGAGGCATACCTTTGCCATCACAGTTGCATTGTTCCTTTCAAGCTATGGCTTTCGCTATGAGAATATCTTCACTTTGGTAGTTCCATTAGAGAATGGTGGAATAACCAAAGGATGTGGCTGATTCAGTGCATATCTGCATGGATATTTTCCATGTTCGATGTTTTGATTAAATTATTAGGAGTCTCCAAAACAGTTTTTGTGGTGACTCTGAAGGTATCTGGGGACGAGGATGAATGTCATTAGGGTGACTTCCCATTCATTCATCTTCATTATTCATTCTGTTGACAACAATGTTGTTTATAAACTTGTTAACCATTGCAGCCTTTTGTATTTGTATGTTTCATGGCAGGTAAAGATGATATTTCACGGAAAAACTATTTGTAGAGTAAGTGTGCATTTTTTGGGCGGTGATAAATTTGTGGCCATTTGTCAAAGGAATGGTGAGAAAGGGGAAACATGACATCCCTTGGAATGTATTCATTAAATGAACTTCATTGGATTTTCTTTTATGCAATACTTGGAGTTGGGGTGTAATCTAATATTATTTCCTTTGTTCCTTGCAAATTGTTGGAGCCATTTCTTATCATTGTTAGTGGTTGGGAGAGTACGCTCGATGATACCTTGTCATATGAACAAAAGGATTCATTCATAATATTGCATGCTAATGCTAATGAAGTTCTACATATTAATTACAATGGATACCCATCACATTGGGGGAATTTCATTCTTACGAAGGCCTTAGAAAATGATCTATCCATTATGCATCAAATTCTAGGACACAACATTTAAAGTTTGCAACATTAAGCATAATTATGAAAAATATAATTGAAGGTGAAGTAGATTAACCACATAACAACGTAATTTTCAAGGATGGAGGTTATCGCTTATGAAGTGTTGATTGAATCGCAAGATGGGATCTCAAAAAATTTTAAGGATCCAAAATTTTATTAAAGTGTAGAAGCCTTGGGAAATCTTACTTATTCTGAAATTTCCAACCATAAAATGTTTGATGATATTTTTGTAAATATATTCGAATTTCTAAGATTTTTATATAGTTTTAGGATAATTTTGGCAATATTTAGAGTAAAAAAAATTATCCCATGAAATTTGGGCGAATCATTGTAGAAAAATTTGTAAATTGGCCAACCTTTTCTTGGAAAAAAATATCGAAAAATTATCCCATGGGCTAAATTTCGCCCCTAAAATTCTCCCCGAATGGGATAGACTGGCAAGACCCAAGAAATTGGGAGGCTAGGTTATTATTAATATATTTTCCTTCAGACAAGATTTGGATAAGAACAAGACAAAAAAGTTAAGAAGGGCTTCAAATATTTGGAATTGGTTAGTTATCTCCTTTCACGTGGTGGGGGATTGGTTGTTTTGGAAGTTTGGTAATGGATGGTCTATTCGAATTGGGGAGGACCCATTCATTGGGGAAGTTGATTATTATAAATTATCTACAGATTTGGTGAATCTCCTCCATTCCAAAGGTTTCATGTACTTAGATTAGATTGGTAAAGATGTGAATCGAAGATAAGATAGGCAAAAATGGATGTGGGTTGAAGAGATGGGTCTACAGGGTGCACACAACTATGAACAGAATAGGTATATATTTTTTCTTCAAAGAGGTACGATACATCTTTCAATTTATGAGGATGTCATACATTGGTCTTGAAATGAAAATAATGGTGTGCTTAATGCAAGAATGGATTATGATACTCTCTATTTTATTGTTTTAGATGGTGGTACTCCCATATTTAGAAGTGGCATGTTCCACTAAAAACCAAACTATTTTGTTGGGTTTGGACAATAAGATACTCACTTGGGATAACTATATTAAAAGAGGCGCAAGAGGTCCTAATTAGCACAAAAATTGAGTTTTGGCCTTACATGTTTATTGTGAAAGATCTTAACAACAATTTATCTCTACATTTTATCTCTAATCATATTTGAACATAGTAGAATGCAAGTAGTTTTGATGAGTGAATTCAACAAATTAGCTAGGATTTTGTTTACAAGGTGTTTTAGTGCAAGATACATGGAAAACATGACGTGAATACCAATTATATAAGGAATTTTAGTAAGTCAAATTCAAACCAATTTTCCAATAATTTACAAGGTTTTATAATTCAGTGAAGATTCACAAAGATTTGACGAAATTTTATAATTCCATGAAACATTCTCCAAGAGTTTATAAGGTTTTGTAATTGAGTGAAAGATTCGCCAATATTTTATAATTCAATGAAAGATTCACCAATATTTTACCAAATTATATATTTTAGTGAAAGATTCACAAAAAATATATATACACATTTTACTATTGATAAAATAGCCTTCAAATTTTCCTATGTATCATGGGGATTCAGCTATTTATTATACATATAAATTTAGGGGGATTTCTTAAAATTTTCCCTGCCTTTGGAAAAGTTGAGTCCATGAAGGTTTCCAAAGATCTATTCAAACTCCATATTTCTACTCAGTTCCATGACCATTATGATGCATAAAAGGGGAGAGAGGGAAATCTGATCTCATTGCCCTATTGCTTTAAAAAAATAAGTGGGACTTCCATTAACTAAGGGAAAAATAAAGGGGGCACTGATGCAAGATTGAACCCACTAAAAAAAATGATTATTTAACCCAAATTTATAAAGGACATCAAACAAGAAGGAATGTTTTAATTGGTCAAATGTGTTGGCCATGTTGAATTTTATGATTGTACCTTTGTCTTTTGTTTTCTTTGTTATGATCATACATGTTTCTTTTGTTTTCTTTGTTAGAATGGATTGTTTCTTGAACCATAATTATATTGTCTATAATATGTCTCTTCTCCATTAAACCATCCTAATCAATGGAGATTACATTCAAGAGTAATTTCATAGAGAAATGGGTTGAATTTGTTGAACAAAGATAGGTTTTCCTATTTCAGAATAAGTACTAAGAACGAGCAGTCGGTACTACCCCCTAATTTATGTCTTTCTCTAAGCATTCAAGAACATGCATTTTAGGTCCGATTTGATGATAAAATAATGGGACTTGTATAAATGGATGGAGAAGTTGTTAGGCCCTAGAGCCTTATAAGGGGAAAGTTCCAAAATGGCCTTTATAATTTCCTCTTCTTCTATTTACTATATTAGGTCCTCATTTTTACCATCCTAGACCAAATGGGGTATATTTTCCAACATGATTTCTGTTGATTCAATATCTAGATCTTCTTCTACCATGTAAATGGATTCAAAATGTGCATTGTCATCTTCTTTAATGGCTGCAAAATCCTTTAAACTTGAATCAATCTTTCAGCCAAATTTTCAAAACTTTACAATTTTTTATAGTTTAGTGTAAGATTCACCATTATTTCACAAGATTTTCTAATTTCGTGAAAGATTCGCCAAAACTTTTACAATTTTTTATGTTTTTGTGAAAGATTCGCCCAAAATTTACAAGATTTTATAATTTCGTGAAAGATTCACCAAAAAATTATATATACATATTATATTATTGATAAAATAGCCTTCACACTTTTTCGTGTATCATGGGGATTCGCCCATTTTTTATACATATAAATTTAGTAGGGGTTCTTAAAATCATCCCTGCTAGGGGATGAAACTTTGTACCATTTAATTACGTCTGATTGTTATTTATTTTTTTGGGCTATTTTGTGAATTGGGATGAAGTGAAATTTGTTGTTATATTATAATATTTTGGATCCAGCCCTAAGGTTAAAAGTTCATAGCAAGTGGATCTAAGAAATTCCAAGTTGAGTTGAAATCTCTAAATTTGCATTGAAAATTCAGATTCTCAACATTTCTACATGGCATCAGAGCATTTTGGAGATTTTCCAGAGTTCACAATTCTTTCGAACCTCATACGATTTACTGAATGTGAGAATGCAATGCATATGGCATATGAGGCACTAATGAAAAATAAAACATGGGGCTTGGAGGAAATGCCTCCTAATAAGATAACCTTACACTACAAATCCATTTACAAAGTGCAATATAAGATGGATGGGTCACAGGACAAATATAAAGCAAAGTTGGTTGCAAAGGGCTTTGTACATCAGGACTAATTATAAATAGACATTTGCCCCAACAACAAAAATGGTCACTATCAAAATGGTTCTATCCATGACAACGTATTTTGGCTAGAAAATATATCATATGAACATAAATAGCACCTTCCATAATGGCAAGCTATAGGAAGAAACACACACACACACATCAGCTTCAAGAACTCCATGTAGTAGGAAAAGAGGAAGATATATATATATATATATATATATAGCATTCCTTAATGGTGATCTAGAGGAAGAAACACACACACACATATATAGAAGCTTTAGGAACTCCATGTAGTAGGAAAAGAGCACCTCGTATATGGATTGGTCAAGGCTCTTTACGGTGTGAAACAGGGCTCTAATGCCTAGTACATCAAAATTGACAAACATCTTAAAATAATAGATTCAGTTGGAGCCCTTCTTAATCAAATCTTTATGTCAAAAGCCAGGATGGTTAAATGGTAATTATGGTAATCATATATGTGGATGACATCATCATCACATGGAGTGAAGTCAATGCAATTCAAAAAGTAAATCCTAGGTTGTGTTTTGCATTTAATATCCCTGCCATAGGCCTCTTGCAATATTGTTTAGATGTAGAAGTATGAAAGATTAACAACTACGTATTTTCTTTTGAAATTAAGTATGCCAAAACTATAGTTGAGAGGTTCATAATGAATGATTATAAAATTGTATCTATACCAATGGAGACAAGGCTAAAACTTGCAGTCAAATCAGACACACAACCGGCTAATGAGTCAATATATAGACCATTGTTGGGGAGCCTAATTTATCTTACAACCACTAGTCTGATTGAGTTTTGCAGTGGGTTAAATTCCAAATTCACAATGCCTCTCAACATTTCCCACTAGACAACAACCAAGAGGATACTTAAGTATGTGAAGGGCACATCTTATTTTGGCAGCCCCTGCTAGCCATCTGTGCTAGGCTTGCTTGGCAGCGACTTCAAAGTTTAGGGGTTGGTGCTGAAGCCACTGGAAATAGCAATGATGAGATTAGAAGACTCATAGAAATTCAAAACATTTAATATATATTGGGCTTCTTCATTATGGATTTGGGGAATTTCTAAGAGCAAGAAGGAGAGATCAAGGGTGCCGAATTTTGGAGGGTTTCTTCAACTACCGAGTTCAGTACATTAGTAAGTAAGAAAGCAGACCTCAGTAGAAATTCCATGAGATGAAGGGTTTGAACTTACCGATGTCATTGTGGGATGAATTTGCTGACAATATTGCTTGTTGAATATGCTCCTGAAGCTACCCTTGCTTTCTGAGCCCAATGCTTATGTAGACCAGTTGATGTTACCTTCACTCTTGAGCCGAGGACCGTAGAGAGCGAGGGAAGATGAACGATGACCTGGGGCACCATCAGGGAGATGGGAAACCAATAAAAAAAACCCTCATTTGCCCCGAGTTGCAGATGCTGAACTAAAAAATGAGTTGCATACGCCAAACCAAAAAAACCTCAGCTTGATGAACGATGATTGGGTGCCAGGGAAATGGTTAGGGCACGAAATGTAAATGGCCAGGGGCACTGTCAAGGAGATGGGAAACCAATAAAAAACCCTCATTTGCCCCGAGTTGTAGACGTTAAACCAAAAAACGAGTTGCAGATGCCGAACCAAAAAACCTCAGCTTGATGAACGATGATTGGGTGCCAAGGAAATGGTTAGGGCATGAAATGGAAATGCTTAGTTTTTGTTTTTAATTTTTTGTTTCGATTTTTTTTGTTTAAATTTTTATTTTTTATTTTTTAATTTATATTTTATATATTTTAATAATATTTTATATTTTAATATTTTATTCTAATACAAATTAAGGAGGATTAATAACTAAGATATAGAATTACTCAAACAGATATAGCATTACTCAAACAGCTTGATGTCACATTCAAATTTTAATCAAGATTCTAAGGAAATAGATCATCCTCATTTCCTCTAGGAAGATGAGATCTTAAGATAATATGCATTATTATTAAAATATGTTGATAAATGTTGAGGGGC
Organism: Larix kaempferi; assembly: GCA_027924585.1. Taxonomy (NCBI): domain Eukaryota; kingdom Viridiplantae; phylum Streptophyta; class Pinopsida; order Pinales; family Pinaceae; genus Larix; species Larix kaempferi. The sequence continues at coordinate 21,228,909 of BSBM01000753.1, forward strand.
CTCTAGCTAAGGATGAAATTCCCAAAGTTGTACTGCACCCAACTAGGGAAAATACTAAATAGTACCAAATCTCAGAAAATAAAATGACAATAAGAGTGCTTAAGCCACTGCAGAAGAAGCGGTTGATGAACTAACTCCTTTATAGGATAGTTGGGTAGTATACATTATATGTGCCTAAATTTCCTGAATCAGATGAGAGATAGAAGTTGTTTGAAACAACTGCAATTATGAAGAAGAATTGCACATTAATTGAAAACAAAGATATGAATAATAAAGGGAACTCAAACTTTGATAATAATCATGGTAAAAAAGTAGAAGGAAAAAATAACTAAACAAAAATGAAATACTTATATGCCTAATTTATTAAATATACTAAAACTAAAGCAATCAAATAATAAAATTGCCAGCGACAATGACGATGATGATGAGGATGATGACGACGACAACGACAACGATGATGATGACGACGACAACAATGATGATGATGATGATGATGATGATGATGATGATGATGATGGTGATGATGATGATGATGATGATGATGATGATGATTAGGATGATGATGCTGCTGATGATGATGATGACGACGACGATGAATATTACGATGATGACGACAATATTGATGTTCATCGTGACAATATTGAGGATGATGGAAATGGCAACGTGATGATGATCGAATTGATGATGATGGGAATAAGCAGAAATGTGCATTAACCTTAATGCGCTTCTCTTTGTTTCAAGAATATCTTAATATTTTCTACTCAATAGGGACAACCACGTGAAGGTGGAAGCTCATCTGCCCCCCCCCCCCCCACACATCACTCAGAAATATTCAATGCATCTATTCAATTCAATTCATCATCATCTTCTCCATCCAAGTCTGCATCTGTATCATCTGATCCAGATTCAACATTATAAGGATTAAAGGCCATATCATCATCGTCATCGCTGTCAGTTTCGATAAAGTGATCATCGTGAATATCATCTTCATCATGAACACTGTCTCTTACATCATCTGCTTCAACTAAATCTTCAACATCTTCCTCTGGAACATTATGATCATCAACATCTAACTCATGTTGATCCTCTACATGATCACCTTCTTCTTCAACACCCTCTTCATCTTCCTCTACAATATTATACTTTACTGGCCTTCCTCTTGGATCATGTCTAATAACAAACGACCAACCCTATCTACCAGGAACTTCTGAGTAAAATACTTGTTCACATTGACTTGGAAGAACATAGGGCTCTGACGTTCGTGACTCAAGCAACCTTGTATTGACCATGGTAAATCCATTAGCATGTTCAATAACAGTTCTATCGGGATCAGATCGATTTATTCATAGCTTGTACCATTTCACAACGAAAAGAATTATTTTGAATGATTTAAAGTCACAGTCAATAATATCTTCCAAATACCCATAATATCTATTTCTCACAATTCTGGATGTTTGTCGCTTCTAGAGGAAACATTAGTGACCTCAAAGACTGCAGGTATCCCAGAATCACATGTTTTCCTTGTTTCATCCAACTTTTTAATGCGATATTTACGACCATTTCACCACATAGCCTTGTGGTGTTTTACCTACAATATATTGCAAAACAAGTAAATTAAATGATCAGTACATCATCAATTGATAATGAAAAACTATTAAGTATTTTATGTTCTTAAAGTCCAATGCAAAGAAAATTAAATAAATCAAGATGAACATGAATATCATAATTGAAAATATTGTGGCTTATATTTATATTAATATGATGCTAATTACCTATTTATCTTTTAAACCATATGCTAAATCGATTTCCCTTTCTGTTAGATTGCCATCTCCATTGCGATGTGCTTCTTTAACCAATGAAGCCACACCTTCCCATGATAGTCCTCGACCAGATTGATTACATCATTCAATCCATACCTTCATCCAATCAAGATTGTTTGCGATGTACAAATGTAGTGCATCCCACTCACAGCCAACTGCATGAAAAAAAAATTACAAAAATCAACTCAGAAAAATAATTAACACGGTATAACATTATAATATTAATGATGCATATAATTAATGAATATTAAAAATGAAATAATTAAGTACGATATTATTAAAATGTATTAACGTTATTAATCTACACAAATATTTAATAATTACCTTTGACCTTCCTTGATCTACCTTTCCCCAACAAGTACTCTCCTTTGAATTTCTTAGTAGAGTTTGGATCACCATTGCATCGATCTAATTCCGTCTTAATAAACGCCAACCCTGGAAGATATTCAACAATATACACCATGGCCTGAAATACCATATATCCCTCCACCATAGAAACCTCTGGACGTGCTCTTTGTCTAACTAAAGCCTTCATAAATTTCAAGTGCCTCTCAACCATCCACATGGACCTTGCGTGTATAGGTCCACACAATTCAATCTCCTCAACTTGGTGTATGAGGTAGTGTTCTTGTGCATTGAAATATGCCGAAGGTAGAAATCTTTGCATTTGACACATTAAATGAGGAATTTCTCTCTTCCAATACCTTATATCTTCTTTGTGGATTTCTTTAGATGACAACCATCTACATGTGATGCAAGAAAATAATGATATCATTTAACGATAGAAATTAAACATTGTAGTACAAATCTACATGATTGACTAAAAAAAATGTCATAATTCATATAAGTTATACAATGGATTAAAAAAATTACAAATTTAGCATGAAACAAATTATTTCTAATTACCTCATGTATTTTTCAAGATCATATATGACCTGTTTGACATTATTGTCAAAGTTGTCTGGGAGAGATACAGGTAGAATATATTGTAACAATGAACACGTTTCATCAATATATTTTTCAAAATTAGGCAAAGAAGTAAACCAAAAACATGCAATATTGTAATATAGAAATATATAATACCAGAAATATATAATTACCTTCATGAAGATATGCCAATAATGCATTTTTACCCCGCCAAAATCACCTTTCCTTGTTAAGATATTCTTTATGTTCGAACAAAATCCTGTGGGAAATTTCATTTTTTCTATCACTTCTTTTACCGCATTGCTTTGTTGCTCAGTCAATAACCATGGAAGTGACCTTATATTAATTTGGTCTCCATCGTTGTTTAAATGTTCAATGATATCTCTCATTGCATGATTGGAGTCTTGAATGTCACTACAAATTTTGACAATTTTTTCTTTGTCACTCCTTCCATCTAATATTCGCCATAGTGTTTCAGCTACATTCTTTCTGATATGCATTGTATCAAACAAATGAACAATTAGTAAGTTCTCATAGTAGGGAAACCTACTAAATTGTTCGGGATAACTTTTCATTCCTCGTGGAATCCCATTTACACCTTCATGTTCACGACCATCAGTATTAATCAATATATAATCTAAACTAGAGATTAAAATGTCATATATTACAATAAATAAAATTAAATATACAATCGGCCAAAACAAAACATTAAAAACATATCAGAGATGCTCAATATGAATATATAAGATAGACAAATTGATTCGTACCTTGATGATTTCTATTATATTGCAACTTCCATATGTGAGGTGTCATTCTCTGTGGTTTTAATGCGGTCTCCTCTTTCCCATTGAAAATATGTTTTTCGGTAGTTCGATACCTATGATTCTTAGAGAGGAAGTGCCTATACTCATCAAACACTTCCTTTGACAAACTCTTTGAATGACGAGATTTCATCTTGGGACCACAAACTAGACATGCAAATTTTCCCTTTGTTTGAAGACCTTAATGGATAAATTATGGTAAGCAAAATATATTTTATATAATATCATGATAATTATTTAAAAAACATACGTATAACTTATTAGTATATCACTGAATAAAATTAAAAACTATCTTAGTGCAGTACGTTACAATTACATACCACAAAAATGTGTTAGCCCTGGAGCATCGTGAATTGTCCAGGCAAGCATTGCATGGAATTGAAATCCCCTTTGCCCTATTGGTCTATAGACATCATACATAGTGACTCCATTCCATAGCTTAAGTAGTTCAACAAGAGGCTCGATATATACATTCATATCTTTAACTTGGTACTTACCTAAAAGAAAACAGCAAATACAATACATATAAGTAAATATGCAACAAATATCACAAATTAAATACTAATCATGCATATTTAAAAAATTATTGTTCTAAAGTACAAATTATACTTGGAACAATCATTGCCAACATTATATGCTCCCTCTTTATTGACATCCATGGAGGAATGTTATTGTTGATAACAAAAACAGGCCAGACCGAATAAGTAGATCTCATCTCTGCAAATGGATTGACACCATCCACTGCCAAAGAAAGTATAGCATTACGAGGTTCTTCTTTAAAGTGTTACCATTTTTCCTCCATGTCTGTAAATGCAGAACCATCTGCAGTCATTCGAAGAATATCATCTCCACTTCTATTCCGTGCATGGTAATCCATAAATTGTGCTATGTTTTTGCACCTAAACAGTCGTTGCAAGCATGGAATAATAGGAATATAACGAAGAACCATACAAGACACCTTTTTGGTTACTTGATCTATTCAGTATCTACTGCTAAGACATATAGGGCATTCTATTACAAATTCATACTGATTATAATATAAAATATGATCATTAGGACATGCATCAATTGCTTGATACTCCATTCCAATATATTTCATGATGGCAGCTAAATCTCGGTATGTGCAAGGTAAAATATTTGATGGTGGTGACAAATATTCACCTATCAACCTATTTGTTAACACCTAAAAAGTGCTCACTAGCTCATTCCCTTACTCACATGACCCATTTGTCCACTTTTCCACCATCTGAGCCTCTGAAACCAACAAAAGGTCACCAAAAGACCTTAGTACACCCCTTTTTCCATTAAAAAAGATTATTTTTCCAAGAAAATCACAAAAAACCCTCAAAAAGGGTCCAAATTCCCAAAAATATTAAAAAGGGAATTAAAATATTATTTTTATTCAAAAAAGGAAAAAGGAGGGAAAAATACCTAAACTATGTTGGTCAATACCATTGGTCTCCACAAAACCACAAATGGTATTCCTCACCACCAAAACCTATAAAAAGGTGGTAGGGGCTCCTCATTTCACATCCTTCCATTATCTCATCCTTATGCTGCTGAAATCTCCCTTGAGCACTTTTAGCCATTGAAGCAACCTTGGAGAAGAGACCTATTGGAGTTTGGAGCTACTCATCTTGGGAGTTGCTCAACATCAACCTTCACCTTTGAAGGTAATATCGCAAGCACTTGCTTGCCCCCCACTTTTCAATACAAAAATTATTTCTTATGTTTCTTGTTCTTGATTTTTGAAGTATTTAAATTATTTGCTTAGATTCTTGCTTAGATCCATGAAAAATATTGTTTATTTAGTTTATTGTTTTTATTTCTATTGAAACTGCTGCTACTAGTTAGCAGGTGCCCATAGCACTAAGCTTGGTTGCAAAACCGAGCCAACAGTTTTTGGCGACTCCGCTGGGGAAAAATACTAGGTGTATCAAATCAACTGAAATATACAAGTGACACATGACCTCAAAAATGGTTGAGATCACGAATATGAAAAAGTGAACAGGGTTAATGACCTGCCCCCATGCTATGTGCATGGGGTTTGTGATTGTGGATCACATATGTGTTGGTTTGAACGATGGGCTCATTGAGGTGTTGAGATAGAGATGATGGGGAAGGTTCAAAATGATTGATCATGCCCCCTATCCCGGGGTCGAGGTAATCTATTATGCCCCCTAACTCAGAGGTGTCAATGTGGTGCAGATGTTGTCTCATAGAGAGATCAATAGGGCATTGAGCAACTGCTGGCGGGGTGTTATACCATGAGGCTGTGGGTCGTGGTGGCATACTGAAGTGATGATATGATGATGGGGGATTCCCTTTGTGGGGTGGATGCCCCCAGTATCTCCGACGAGGATCACGGTGATGATGAGTAGGCAAGGTTTTGGGCATGCCCCCATGTTGTGGACATGTGGTTTCCTGGTTGATTTGAAAGGGTTCAACCTGTGTGTCAAAGGGATCAATGGAAGGGGCCGACCGGACAGAGGGGTATCCAGTGGAGATCATATAAATGGCGGGGTCAAGGCCAGGCATTTCGGTATCTGACCAAGTAAAGACATCAGTGAATTCTTGGAACAGTTGTTGGTATTCTCCGATCTCATGCTCACTGTGGGAGGTTCCTAATGTGATGGTATGAAGGGCACCAAGTGGGTCAGAGATGTCAATGTGGATGACGGGAGAAATATCGGCCATGGGATCCGTTAACCAGTCGATTTTAGTAGGAAGGAAATCCTTGGACTCAACCGCGGATTGGGTAGCGGTGGTGGATGAAGTCTCTTCCAGGAGGAAGTATGGACGATGGTGCATGTCTTCCCCGGGATAATCAAAGGTAGTAGGAGTCTCGAGAACCTCTTCATCATTGCGGGACCTTTGAGTGGTCAAATCGAGTGATGAGGTAGTGGTAGTCGAAGAGATCATATAGATGGTGTTAATCTCTCCGGATGAGGATGATGCGGGAGGGTAGATCTCCTCGATAGTAGAGGGTGCCGTCTCTAGGTCCAAATTGTTCATCTCGTAGAGAGCTGCTCTGTAGTCTGGGATGTCAGGACAGTTATGCGAGTAGTGGCCATAAATACCGCATATCGCACATGGGTGGTTGGTACGCAGTGATTTATCACGAGGCATAGGGTTTGGATCTAGTTTGACCACCGGGATGTTGGGGTCGTCGTCCAACATTTGCATGTGTTCCTGCAATGCAGGTAACTGTGGGCACTGATGGGTTGGATGGCCTAACTCATCACACAGCGAGCATTTTGGAGGAGCACGAAATATGGGGGGAGGTTTAACTGCCTTGGGTGGGGGAACCGCAGTGTATGGTTGTGGGCCTCTGCCCCCAGTGGGCCTGACGAATGGAGGGGGATTCGTCGACGACGAAGGAGTCGTGATACCGGGAGGTGGTTGGGTAGAAGTAACAATGGGTTGCACCGGTTGTAGGATGACATTTGGTGTTGGTGGAGGAACGGGAGGCGGAATATACCACACGGGCAATCCCAATGTTAGCCCGGGTAGGCTAAGGGTAGCCATAACCGGGGCGCTTACTACACCCGAAGGAGGAAATAGGAAGGGGACGGTGTGGATGGGTGTGACCCCAATGTGACTGGGGATCAATGGTGGCTGACCGCCGGATGTTTGCGTATTCTGCGAAACAGTACAGAGGTTTGCGACTTGGGTCTCCGGTGACGGTGGTGGGATGGCCTGGAATGTAGAGGTCATGGGTGTATCCGAATAAAGTCCGGGTGCCACAGAAGACACAAAGGAGGTAACTGCACTAGAAGCGGGTTGTTCAATCATGGGGAGAACATTTTCCGGTGCTGCAGGGGCGTTGGGATCGTAGTAGGTGAGTTGGTCAATTTTAACCACGCGGCCCTCGTGGGGGAACATCATGGTGCGGAAGACGGAGGAGGCGACCGCTTTCATGGCGTACATGTAACTGCGGCCAAGTAAAAGGTTATAGTCAAGCTGGGCGTTAATGACTTCTATGTCGATGAGCACAGTCTTCCCACCTAATTGGACGGGTACCTTGGGTAATAAACCTTGGGGTTGAGCTGTCCGGCCGTCGTAGGCCCGCAATGCCGTGGTGGATTGCTGGAGAGCAGGGGATCCCAACTTTTGCCAGACAAAAGTGGACATGACACATGTGGAGGCACCTTCGTCGATGATACATCGATGGATGACAAGATTCCGAATAGAAACGGAAACTTGGACTGCTATGGTAGAAGGCAGTCGTGGTTCAGATTGGTATAAATCAAAGGTCATCAAGTTCGAATCATTTGGGTCAATCGCCCCAATGGCGGAAAGTAAAGTCTTGCGCTGAGTAGGACAGGTTTTTAAGACTTCTAACGCAGACATGGCTGCGGGAGATTGAGCTAAGTCATCTACAATGTTGTAATTGGACGCAGCCCGTGCATTGGGGTTGTTGTTGATTCGGCGAAGGGGGAAGCGAGGTGCTTTAGAAGCGCCATCAAGTGGAACCTGAGGTATACGCAATGTCTGATCAGTGGGATTAGCATTAGTATCCTTTTCGGTGGGGGGGGCTTCAGAAGTCGATCCGTATTGATTCCGACGGGTTTGGATATTGACGTCAGCGGTGGACATCATCAATAAGTGGTGGGTGCCTGAATCAAACATGGGTTGGTCCGGAGCCGTATAAGTTATTTGGTGTGGTTGCACGTTTCCCTGTTGGGGGGCTAACGGCTGAGCGTTTACCACTCCCTGTGTTGGAAAAGGGTTTTGGAGGACCAAAGGTTGTTGTGGGGTTGGTGGGGGGTTGGGTGGTGGCTGAGGAGCCGCCTGCCCTTGACGATGGGCGTCATTTGTCCATAGTTGTCGAGCTCGCTCCAGATGTGGGCAAGCGTGGGTATAGTGGCCATAGACACCGCAAATGGAACAAGGATGGTTTGTTCGTAAATTAGCATTTTTAGGTTGCTTAGGTGGCCGATCAGGATTCTGATGAGCGGGCGCCGCGTTATTGTTTTGCGGGGGCTGGGTAGGCTGTGGAGCTTGGTTGCGGTTTTGATTGTTTCCACGGTTGCGTCCTCTTCCGCGGTTGGGTTGTCCACCCTGGTTGCGTTGGTTATTTTGATATTGGGTCTGCTGTTGTTGTGCGTACACATGCCCTTGAGTATTGGGGGGATTCTGAGGAGCCGCAGGTGCGGGAGCAGGTTGCGGTGGATAGTATGCAGGTGGAGCTGGAGGTGGTCCAGTTGCCTGTTGGGGTTGTTGGTACCCCTGAGCTGGTGGAGGTGTGAGGTTAGCCGGTGCAACCGGTTGTGGGTAATGCATGGGCTGTTGTGGAAACTGCATGGGGTTTTGTACCGTAGGTTGAGCATAGTATGTAGGAGGTACATATGCTGCTGGCGCTTGGCCATAACAATGTTGTGGACAAGAGGGTCCATGAACATGATGGGTCTGGTTTGTTTGAGCATAAGAAGTTGTCGCTCCGGAATTGGATGTAGCCCTAGAAAGGTCTGGGGCGGGCATGGTGCTCACCATACTGAAAGGTTTTGCTTGCGGTGTAATTTGGCCAATAATGCCATCAGCGGCATGGGATGCCCCCGATGTGTCACCGCGTGCAGAGTCACCTCGTGGGGCGTCAGGTATGATGGTGTATAGGTAACCTGACTGGGCATAGATAAGGTCAAACTGTTGGGCCTTAAGGATGGCCTCCTCTTCAGACTGGGGTCTTTCGGATGCTACATCCTTCGCAATGAGAGGAAGGAGGGATTTAAGGAACCAGTCTAAAAAGATTCGGTCGTCTAATTTGATTTTGCATAGGCTTCGGCGCCGACGCCAATCATGGATATGGTCAGTGATGTGCGTGGCCGTGTTCTGTCTGCAAGACAGTAGGATTTCGACGCCCGCATCATAGCGGACCGGTAGCTGAAAGAACTGCAGGAAGGTCGAGGCAAGGGAGGTAAATGTGGAATGCGTCCCATGGGGTTGCTCGATATACCATTTGGCTGCAGAGCCAGTGAAGGTGCGCTGTAATAAACGGAGGCGGACAGAGTCGTCCACTATGGAGTTGGAGGAACACCATAAGTGGAAATACATGATGTGGTTCTGGGGGTCTTCTCCGGCCTTTCCCTCAAACTTAGGGATGTCAGAGGGAAGCTTAGTTGGCATATGGGGCCAAGCAGGGTCATGCCTGATGGGGTCATTTGTGAGCCTAGCTAAATCTGGCAGGTTGAGACTTTCCATGTATGGTAGACTAGCGGATGTGGTGACCGGAACCGGGACCTGCCTAGACATTGTGGTATGGTGTAGGGGTCCAGTAGCGCCTATAGGTATGCTAGGTATGGAGGGTATGTGCCCTCCAAAAGGTGTGGCCTGATATGGGTTAGCACTCCCAAGTGGAACTTGGGTTACACTTGGGTTAGGAATCGCACTAGGGATTCCTGGTATAGCACTACCGAGTGCAATATGGGTTACACTTGGGTTAGGAATCGCACTAGGGATTCCTGGGATAGCATTCCCAAGTGCAACAGGAGTTACACTTGGGTTAGGAATCGTACTAGGGATTCCTGGGATAGGGTTTGTGGAAACCGAAGGGGGTATGACCCCCATGTTGGGCATGCCCATGACAGGTGGTGGTCCTGTGTTAGGCATTCCTGAATGTGGAGTGGTACCCATATTGGGCATACCCAAGGGGGTGGATGTTGTCATGGATGGTATTCCCGCAGAAAGGTCTGCTGATGTCTGACCTATTGTTAATGTAAATTGTGGATCATCTGGTGTTCCAGACATAATTGTGGTTGGTGGTAACTCTGTGGGGTTTTCGGATTCTACCTCCAAATCAAAGGTGAAGTGGGGTATGTCAGAATCGGATGACCGTCTAGATGATCGACGATGTGTCGAATCAAGGGATAATGCTCTTCGTCCGTGACGTGGAGAGCCAAGTGGACTAAACTCTGGGAGTTCGCCCTGTAGACGACGAGAACGTCTAGAATTCTCAATGGTGAGAAAATGTTTTTTATGTAAAAATTTGTTTTAAGTATCAGGTGGTGATATATATGTAAAAGACTCAAAACCCTAATGCAACCAAGGGTGCAAAAAGGGGAGTGAAAAAAGAAGGCTCACAGGCCAAAAAATCAATCCTCCTCAAAAAATGCACTTATTCTAGCAGTTGTGCTACAATAAGTGGAGGAATGCAACAACCGGTCAGAATACCAACATGCAAGCGGCTCCTAGAAAAAATAGGTGTAACTAGACTCAAAAGGTGGTAAAGATCATGCAAACACCTAATCTAAAAGTATTGTGACTCAAACAGACGATATCCCCTGCAAGGTGATGAAATCCAAGTCAGACAATATGAATGTAGAGACAACGGCTAGATATCCCCCTACCGGGAGGGACACCGGGTAATCAATCCTAAAAAGACAGGCTACTAGGATACTCCGTTCATGACGCGTCGAGAAAAGGTAAATCTGCCGTTTGGTCCTTTAATCGCAATATCCCAATACAGGGATATCCCGAGAACTGCGAATGGTAGCCCTTCGGTTACTGAATGGGTTTCGGTATCCCACTCAGGCTTCCGGAACCATCCTCGCGACTTCAACCCTCCTAGGGGAGAGGCCTTCCCACAAACCGGTTGTGACCGCGCCAAAAAGTACTAAGAGATTTTAGCTCCCTAATTGGACAACTTCTATGTCTCAGATGTATGAACTGAGGGGTGTTATTGGAACACCTATCCCCCCAATACTACCTAGCTACAAGAATTCTTTTCGTGTTCCCCAAGTGGGGTTAAGAGTGTGTTCAAATTAGGGTAAGTTTTAAGTCTTAGTTCAATTAAGTGATCGTGTGAGTGCACGTGAGGTGTTGTAAACTGAACTTGAAAAAATTAAATGCTTTAAGGGAAATTTTCAAAAAATAAAGGACTTTTCAAAAATACAAAGCAAATATTTAAGACTTTTTTCACTAAAAGGAATTAATGTGCTTTTCAAAAAATAACTCAAAAAATAAAGGATTTCTTGGATTTATGAAAGCAAATAATAAACTCCTTTTTTAAAAGAAATAAATGGATTTCTTCGTTTCAATAAAAAATTGCTAAGGGCAAGATTCTAAAGAAGTAAACAAGAAAAAATTTGAATCTAGATAAAGAATGCAAAACGAGTCTTTCTTTCACTTTCTTGAAAATTTTTAAAAAGATTTCTAGGTATGCACTTTTAAATAGTAAAAAAAATTTTAAATCTGTAAACTATGCAGAATTTAGTACTGTAAAAAATGTGCTATGGGCAGAAAGTACAGTAAAAAATATTTTTCAAAATCGGGATGGCCGAATGAAAAAATTCAGCCGCGCGGGTTTTGGACGAACAGCCGCGATGGGCCGCGCGGGTTTTGGCCGAACAGTCGCGATGGACCGCGCGGGTTTTGGACGCACAGTCGCGATGGACCGCGCAGGTTTTGGGCGCACAGTCGCGATGGACCGCGCAGGTTTTGGGCGCACAGTCGCGATGGACAGCGCGGAAAAAGGCCGCGAAGCCGCGGTGTGCAGCGCGGAAAAACACAGAAAAGTCGCGATGGACCGCGCGACTGTCTGGAAAAAGGCCGCGATGGACCGCGCGGAAAAATGCAGAAAAGTCGCGATGGACCGCGCGACTGTCTGGCAAAAAGCCGCGAGGCGGAAGCCGTGTACGGAAACCGAGAAACGAACGCGAAAATTTAAAAATTAGGGCTGTTTTTTGGGGCCAAATCTCAGAATAGCAATGGATCTGCTGTCTAAGATGGCAGATCTATGGATCTAATGGTTAAAAACTCATAAAAACTAAGATTTAATGGCAAAGCTAGAGATCTAAAGTTCAAACCAAAGCGGAGTCGCCTCGTACAGGTACTGGGGGACGAGCAACCACCATCGCCCGCCCCTGCCGAGCCACATAGTCAGGTGGTGGTACCAGACCAATATCTGCACAAAGCAAGTACAACCATCAGATACTATACAACAGATATCATCATGATCAATCATAATACATATGGTATAAACATCACATAAGGCACAAAAACATACCGTCTAAGCTCCAGGCCTGTCCTGGGGCACGTGGCATCTCTGGGTCTCCCCGGTAGTCCATGCCGGCGTATGGATAGTCCTCGATCACCAGTGGCATCTGCTCCCACTGCTGGAAAAAATCCTCTGTGAAGAAGCCACGGATACCACCGCCAGCACGGGGCATCATCTGCCCCCACCTCATCATACGAGGCTCGCTAGGAAGACCAGCACGAACGGGTACGTGTGGCCGTAAGGTCGGCACCCGCTCAAAGAAAAAACAACATAAAAAAGAGGCGTAACAGAACTCACCTCCCTCTCTCACGGCCTTGTCCAGATCTCTCCGGACACCGGCCAAGAACATCTGAGCCCAAGCATAGTAAGTACCCCGTAGAACGGAGTCCACCATCACCGTCTGCCCCCCAGACATACGATGTGGTGCAGCAGCACCCAAAACCCTCAGAACACAGGCACCAATGGCCCGCATATCCCACTCACGTAGGAACTTCAGACTGATAGAGCTGTTTACCAAAACAGCGTCATCCCCACAAAAGGTCTGTAAAAGGTCCTCCATATCCACGCCTGGAGGCAACCTCGGAGAGATATCACCCACCTCACCCAAGCGAGGCAAACCGGTCAAAAAATATACATCAGTGAGAGTAATCTCCAACCTCTCACCACCAATAATAAAGGCACCCTCTGCCGGCACCCACCACTGCACGAGCTTGTTCAGGAGTCTCCTCACTGAACGGATATAAGGTATCTGAGTGAACTTCAAGAGTCCGCTCATGGCTAGGGTCTGTCTCACCCCCCCATCATTCTCGATCCTCGCCACAATCTCGGCATCAATATCTCTCTCCCGCCATACGGACTGAGCCCTCCGCAACATCCTGCCAAGAAAACACAGAAAATTTTAGCCCCAGCATAAAAATTTTAGAAAAAAATCCCATCGCGGCTTTTTCACAAAAAGCCGCGATGACCATCGCGGCTTTTCCACAAAAGCCGCGATGACCATCGCGGGTTCCATGAAAAAACTCGCGATGAACATCGCGAGTTTCGTCCAGACAGTCGCGATGAACATCGTGACTGTCACCCATGAACACGCGATGAACATCGCGGGTTCCGACCTCACAGTCGCGATGATCATCGCGACTGTGATCCTGAAACCCGCGCGGTTCATCGCGGGTTCCGCCCCGAAACCCGCGCGGTTCCACGTTGGAGAGTCAACGTGGAGTTTCGCGGCCTTCGGGGTCCCACCGCCAAATAAAAAAGACATAATTGACTAGGTTAAGGCGAATAGAGTTACCTGCAACTCGCTAAATCGAAAACCAACGGTGAAATCTCCCAGAAATCGAGAAATAGCTCTGACTGCTCTATCAAACTCGCACGTGACAATGACAAGTCATATTGGGCCCCACGTCCTATTTATAGAAATTCCACAAATTTCAAACAACCATTACGGTGTCATACGAAGTCCATTTCTCAAACCGTTGGTACCGTTGGGATCAGCACAGCAAGAACTTCATAAAGGTTCCTTCCGTTTCCCCTTTTTAACGGGGTCATTTTTTGACCATTTTTTAGCCCCTCTCGTGGCCTCGGTTTGCGTGCCACATCGGCCGTTCACCGTTTTCGATGTGTCTTATATCGCCGGATTCAGTTTTCCGCGCTCTTGATGATGCTAGAGATCATTTCTCGCTCTCACCTTTAGATTTTTCGGACATTTTTTCCACGCCCCCTCGTCGCCTCGGTTTGCGTGCCACATCGGCCGTTCACCATTTTCGATGTGTCTTATATCGCCGGATTCAGTTTTCCGCGCTCTTGATGATGCTAGAGATCATTTCTCGCTCTCACCTTTAGATTTTTCGGACATTTTTTCCACGCCCCCTCGTCGCCTCGGTTTGCGTGCCACATCGGCCGTTCTCCGTTTTCAATGTGTCTTATATCGCCGGATTCAGTTTTCCGCTCTCTTGATGATACTAGAGATCATTTCTCGCCCTCACCTTTAGATTTTCCGGGCATTTTTTCCACGCCCCCTCGTCACCTCGGTTTGCGTGCCACATCGGCCGTTCTCCGTTTTCGACAATCCTTATGTCACCGGATCCAGTTTTCCAAACAGATGACGATGCTTGAGACCTTTTCTCTCCCTCATCAATCCATTTTTGTTCGGTATAATTTTATCCCTTTTTCGGGCCGAGCAACCCCTCTTACGAAAAAGGCACTTAGGGAGTTTCTGTTAAGCTCTTTTCTGACTCCTAAAACAATGAAAAGATCGCCGAGCAATCTTGCTTCCTTTCATGCTCGCTAAACGTATCTGAAAGGGCGTCTACCTGGTATAAGTTTACCCCTTTTTCGGACCTCGTAGACTAATTACGAAAAAGGTATACTCTAGTCACATCGGCTAGAAGAGTTCTCCATCCGCATCATTTTATGCTTTTTTGGGCCTTGGAGACTAAACCACGAAAAAGAAACACCAACAGTGTCCACTTACCGTTTTCAGACTCTCTAAACATGAAAACAACCATGAGCATGAGCCGTCTTGGGCTCACACAATCCACAGGACCGTACCATTTCAGAGCACACTTTTATCCCTTCTTGGAGCTCATTAAAACTACGAAGAAGGAATCAATGGTACCTCTTGGCGCCACGACAGATCATATCTACTCACATAGCAGCTTCCCCATTCTGGTCGCCTTTGTTCAGAGTATTCTGCAGTATGTCACCCGGAAACTCCCTCGACAGCTACCATCAGCTTCACCCCCCCAGAGTCATTACATACCCTTCAGTCCCTAAAAGATGATCCCCACACCTACAAGTCAGTTCCCTACGCTGCCAGGTCAACCATGTCATCATGCTCTGAACAAAGGAAGTTTGAGTCTACCCATTTTTTTTTTTTTTTTTTTTTTTTTTGACCTTGTTATTTCCCATCCCCACAAGTATGTCAGTCCTACCAGCAGTACTACATCACTTCAGTTCTACACCTCGTGCTCCTAGCAAGGAAACATCATTGCCTTGTTAGTTGTTGGTCTCCCTCTGTCGACGACAACCACATTGATTCCAGAGGATAGACCTAGAGGTCCCTGTGTCTTGGACTCATTACCATTCATGATGAGTGCCTCCGAATCATTTCGAGAGGAATCCTCAGTGCCTCTCCAAATGGTTGTTTCTCACATGCTCGACTTCCACACCTTCATCGCATCGTTGAGACTCGCACAGGGTATTGGTACGTTCACTTATTAGTTGAAGACCCCGGATACCACCTGACTCCTCCACATATGAGAGTCTACCTATGGATACAACCAGTTCACTCGTTCTATAGATATCCGGGTTGCGCATGGCGACAGCATTCAGATTCACCCCTGTTTCATACTCCCTTGAGTATACAGTTACATTATTTCTCAGAAATGACTCATAGTCTCTGAGTCCCTACAGATGTTGGACACCTTCCGTTTCAGCAGTTTCACAGTTATTCCAGTGTATCAGTTATTGAGATCAGTCATGATCATGAGTATATCCCACAATCATGTCCCCTCTGGACCATTATGATGTACCAGCATATCTCTTTACGTATTAGATCCCCCTTCTTGGGACTAATTGTTTTGTATATGTCTTGATACGAGCATGGGAATGCCCACCTCGTCCTTTATCAGAAATTATACCTCATTCATATTGAGGCAATGTAATATTTTTTGTTTTTGCAGCTTCCAAGGGCCGTGGCTCCAGTCTCCAACCGGTCTCTTCTCTCCCCTAAAACCCAGAAAAAGGACAAAAGAACTATGATGTCTATCGGCCATACGATGAGCTCCTGCCCTCACACATCAGGGGGCAATCTGTTAACACCTAAAAAGTGCTCACTAGCTCATTCCCTTACTCACATGACCCATTTGTCCACTTTTCCACCATCTGAGCCTCTGAAACCAACAAAAGGTCACCAAAAGACCTTAGTACACCCCTTTTTCCATTAAAAAAGATTATTTTTCCAAGAAAATCACAAAAAACCCTCAAAAAGGGTCCAAATTCCCAAAAATATTAAAAAGGGAATTAAAATATTATTTTTATTCAAAAAAGGAAAAAGGAGGGAAAAATACCTAAACTATGTTGGTCAATACCATTGGTCTCCACAAAACCACAAATGGTATTCCTCACCACCAAAACCTATAAAAAGGTGGTAGGGGCTCCTCATTTCACATCCTTCCATTATCTCATCCTTATGCTGCTGAAATCTCCCTTGAGCACTTTTAGCCATTGAAGCAACCTTGGAGAAGAGACCTATTGGAGTTTGGAGCTACTCATCTTGGGAGTTGCTCAACATCAACCTTCACCTTTGAAGGTAATATCGCAAGCACTTGCTTGCCCCCCACTTTTCAATACAAAAATTATTTCTTATGTTTCTTGTTCTTGATTTTTGAAGTATTTAAATTATTTGCTTAGATTCTTGCTTAGATCCATGAAAAATATTGTTTATTTAGTTTATTGTTTTTATTTCTATTGAAACTGCTGCTACTAGTTAGCAGGTGCCCATAGCACTAAGCTTGGTTGCAAAACCGAGCCAACACTATTACAACAAATTTAAAAAATAATGGTTAATATAAATATTTCAAGAATATATAATTAACGACAAAAATTTCATCCTTATTACTTTTTTTGATGAACTTATAACTAGAATAGAAATATTATAGAAACATAAATATATGTAATTTATCATGATTATATATATGCAATCGATGAAAAATATAATCACATACCTTAACATCTGCGTGATGGATGTGTTTGAAAAACCATTCATAACCTTCAAGTTCATTATCAGCAACACAGTAGAGAGAAGAGTTATGTGGGAGCCTTCAAAAAGGGGATCGTCTGCCTTCTCAAGTATAGGTAAATCATGAAGATCATCAAAGTCGTCATGATTTTCATGATGTTGATCATCGTCCATTCTAACATTAAATGCATCATTGATTAATGTATTTGCACCATCATCCTCAAATATTTTATCATCATGATCATCGTCTAATTCTGTATCATCATTAACTTGATCATCAATATTCGTAGGACCTGCATAGTGTTCCTCCGATGCTAGTTGTTCTACAATTACCACATTCTCCATGTTTGGAACTTCCCTAGGAAGCCCTTCCTTTATAATTACAATTAAAAAATCAAAAAAAGAACGTTACTCATGTCGATTAAGTAACAAAAATAAAAATGATACAATATACAATTACAAAAACTCTCAATATAAAGACCTCATATATAATATTGAATTAGGACTTACCAATGGATGATATTCATGCCCCCCCTCAACATGTCCATGTTCCCTACAATGTCTTTTAGCTGTTGAGAGCAATAACCTTCTCGGATTAAAGCCCCTACATCGATTGCAAGGACAATAACATTTTCCATCACCCCTTCTTTGCACTCCATTCCACAACCTAGCAAGCAATTGTCGATTTTGTTCTTGATCTTGATGACCTGTAACATTATTGTTACGTGGAATTTTATTACTCAAACCTAAGAACAAAGTACGAGCAAACCCAAGTAGCATAAAATATGCCCTAGACAGATTTCAGTTGGCCAACTTCTCTTTACCTTATGCGCATGGCCTAAGAGAAGAGGAATCACAAGTGAGTTTATGTAATTGGCCTACTTCTCTATTTATATAACTTAAGCATCGGATATTCGATGGCGTCTCAAATCATGGAATAAAAAATTAATATAATTAAAAAGTTGACCAAAATTTAAGGGTTGACTAACGGTCAAATTTTCCACTACCGTCAAACATTCGACGGCCCCTCAGCTAACTGTAGCAAAACCGATGGGTGTTAAACGCGCCATCGCAGAACCGACAATCGGGGCCATTTAAAAAAAAAAAAATTACAAACTTGTGATTTTTGATAGGTAAAAATAGAGAGATCGACGTGCCATCGGATTTTCCCGTCGGTTTTTAAGTCCAAATGTAGTTGTGATCCCACTCACAACTGCTGCAAGACCCACAAAATCAAGCAAGTTTTCGCTTCCATATTTCAAATAAAAGGTTGTTTGAGCTTCGAACCGAATGAAATCCATGAGTTCCTTGCACAGTACTACAACTATAAGAACGTGATCAATCTATATCAACTACATTCCAGAAATTTCTGACAACATGTCCTCTACCTGTTGGTATGTGTTGCTCCGTGGTTCGATCTGAAATTTTTTCTTTGCACCATCGAACTATGGATTCAGCATTCCAAATATGAGGGCCTCCCATGCACCTCATTTCCTCCCTTCGTAGGGAAGTTTTGAGACATGCTCCAGCACCGTCGTTCTCTCCCTTTGCATGCTCGATCTCAAAATAGTTCCATACATGCAACACATCATAAGTCTTGTGCAACACACTCAACCACTGGAAAACACGTGCATTTTTGAACTAGCCTGCACAACCATCTAACCATATCCAATGTTGATCCATATGTATACCTCTCTCCTTCAGTTGATCATAGAAAATTTTGAAGCAATGCTGCACATAATACAGGTCGTGGCACCTATCATCACTAATGAAGAAGTTGGTCTCTTTCAATATTATCCTCATGTCGTTGCTGCTCTTTGGCGCATGCATGTACGTGATATGGACCATTATGCTAACTTGGTCTAAATGGTAGTATTGACTTTGAATCTCATTTTGTGGCTGTAGGGTGTAGTTTTCTGCAAAGTCCACAACCGACAATATTGTGCCCTTGGGAAAGGTGTCTCTACACTATCTGTACTGTTCATCCTGCCATCGTGCTACATGGACGTGTTGTACATAATGCTCGGTGTTTTGGTAGAATTCCTTCATGAAATCACAAATTTGTACCTGGTGCCACAAAACCAAGGGCATTAATACAATGTGACATTTTCAATCTGAATATATATGTACAAATTCAACATGTACAGTATGAAAGTATGCAAACTTAGATTACCTGTGACTTCACTAATGCAATTTTTTTTCTTTCCTTCGAACTATCTACTTGATATGTTATGTACTGGAAGTTCTGCATTTCTACTGACATCCTCCCAAATTCGTGCTCAACGTTTGCATGGATGCAACAGCTCAATAATGCCAATCCACTGCAACTGGAACATCTCCCATATAAACATGATCTTTTATAATATTTTTGTCCTTCAGGCCTTCGACACATTATGCTATGTATAAATTCTCTAGATGCATTTTGTGGTTGTAACGAAGGGCAATCTTTCATAATGTTAGTATGCAAACCATAAAATATATGTCTATATGTATCATAATAGTACTCAAATTCTACATGGTATCTACAACAACATGTACTGCGATCAATGCAAATTCTAACATACCAGGGTTTGCATTTTTCAAAGGACCTTTGGCCCAAGTTCAATTGTGTGTGCTCATTCTTGAACCTCTCATAGAGTTATGTTTGTGTCATGTCAAGGAAGTGCTTGACATGGGGTTCACCCCCCATAACACCTTTTCTCAACTTTAAAACATCTCTTTGATTCGATGACGGTCTAGTGTTATCATGCCAAAACTTTTTCACTAGTTCTTTAACAGCATCAATGAGCTTCATGTCTGAACGAGGAAACCTACCAACAAAGGCCCAACAATATTTTTGGCATGGGGTCTCAAGTTTTTCTCTAATGGAAGAATACTTTTGAAGAGTCTTTCTATCTACTTTAAAGATTTTACATGTGTGTGATAGTAGGCAACGTTGCCTTGTGGATTTGTCTACAATCGATTCCGACAGTACACGACGGGCCGCATTAAAATATTTTGTACGATAAGTTTTTCCAATCAAATTAAATGCATATTGTAGATTTCTAACAACATGATTGTTGGCCTTTGAACTTATAACTACCTTTATGCCCAAAATTCTCCTAACATGAGCTAGACAATGTGATTTTAATAAAGCAAGAAACAATTGACATTTTGCTACATCGGTTTTGGATTCAAAAAAATATTTGATTATCTTGTTACAATGGAAATCAATAGTGTGTTTGGGAATCTTACCTTCAAGTCTTGAAAATGAACTTTCATCCAAATGAATACGTCTGGGAGTTTTTCATCGTCGGGTTGATAGTCGAGGCAAGGGAGTCGCCAAGGAAGTACGAATCTTGTCAACGGTTTGTTGTGGCCCTTCGTTCAGAAATTGGTCCTGCAATGGAGTGTGTTCGCCAGGTGGGTGCTCTTCTTGGGGTGGTTGCCAGTTAAGAACTTGTTCAACATCCATCCCTTCATACTCGACATCAGGTAAAATTTGATTGACTTCAACCACTTCGTCATTGCTTATTGATGGATCTAAGGCACTAACGTTTTGATTTCTACAGTTTTGCATGTACAACCTGGCATTTTCTCTTATCTCATGGGTCTTTTCAGGGGGCGGCTGCGTCCTTCTAGACTTTCTTTTATTATTACGTTTGTTGCCCATATTCAATGCGCTTTTTGGAAAAATGAAAATATGACCCCTGCAAGAATGAACAACAAACAAGATATTACAACTCAATGTGCATGATTATTAAAGCTCGATGTAGCAATTGATTATGTACAACAATATCTAGTGATAATGTTTTCATATAATCTTAAAAGCTATTGGGAATTCCCTACATATAAAGTTACAACATCACCTCTAGGAACTCAGTAGGATGGTATTAGATGGTGGTATGGGATGTTAGTAGGAGCAAATTCCCTACAAGGGAGAAGCTCATATCACTTCATTTTCATGGTATGAATGAGGGAAAATAGCCCCAAAAGACTAAGAGTTTTCAATTGTTTAGGTGTTTGTGTGAGTTGTTGTAGTGAAACCATGAGGAAATCAACAACTGTTTGTCTACTAGATGGAGGAATGTGATTATGAAATGTTATTGGTGGTGATGCAAGTAATTTTTTTTTATTATCTTCATGAAAGGTTGAAAGCATTGCTTGGTGCATGTTGTAGTTTTTTTTGGTAAGATGTTTTTATTGTCTATGTTGAAGATTAAGAAGACTAAAATAGATCTATCATACAATTCAGGAGGAAAAACCAAAATAGATGCCATTCAAACAAGTGAATGAAGACTAAATTACATTTAACAAGATAAAATTTTCACCATACCTCAAGGATTATGATTGCTCTTTGCTTCAAATGTCAAATTCTCTTTTGATGTGGCCACTATATGTAAGAAGACTTCATGTGTATCCAAGTAGCATGATAATTCAATCCAAGGTGCCAAATAGAGTCCAACTATTGTGTATTAACTCAATTGATCCAAATAGAGCCCAATAGGTGTGTATTCAATACAAAGAGCCAAATAGAGCCCCAAATGTTGTGTATTTTATCCAAATGGTGAAGGAAGCACCAAATGGTGTATGAATTCAATCTACCATGTAAATGCTTGTTGGACTGTGCGTGAAACCAACGAAGAGAACACGATGAATGAGGAAAAAAATGTGGGAGAAAGAACACGGGTGATTTTCTAAATTTTATGTTCAACAGGGATGCGTGTGCGCGTCCTTTCTGAATGTTGTAATGTTTGGTGGGTAACGTTCATTGTATTTATTTCCCAACAGATATAAATGTGTCGGGTTATGTTAAATTTTCAGAATTTACTTCAATCTGATCTAGGATCTTAACTGAGAGAACAACATGTACAGCAAATCTATAGCATATCAATCATGGACACAATAATGCAAGCACACAAGAGACATAGAGTTTACTTGGGGAAAACCATAAAGGTGAAAAACCCCAATAACTTCCTTAGAGATAGATAGAGCAATGATACAACCAGAATACAAGAGATAGTCTTCTCCTAGCAGAAGAGCCTCCTCCTCACAAGTGCACCACTTTCTGAATGAGAGAAGTGTGTGAAGAAATGATCAAATAGAGATCTCCCGATCTCTATTTATACTTGTTCTGTCCTGCCCAATAAACTAATGGGGCCTACATGTCTAGCTTAACCCATGGTTAACTTAATCTGGGACAACCCCACACTTGGTGGTCTAATAACCCTTTGACCCACATGGCCGACCCCCAATAGGGTGGCCTAATAACCCTTCAACCCACATGACTTATACAGGGCCGACCCCAACAAGGTGGTCTAATAACCCATCAAGTATAAGTTACTACACTTACAATATAAATGACGACACTTCCGTATAGAGGAATAATAACATCTCTATAGGAATACAACCACTTCCGTATGGAGTAATAATACCATCTCTATAGGAGTACAATATACATATATATGAAATACATTCCGAAGTTACATATACATCAACACTCCCTCTTAACTAGGAAGGTATTTCTCGACACATATCTGCTAGCACAAGCCTTCTTCTCTAGATCATCATCAGTGAATCATCATCCTCGAATCATCATCATCGTCACTGCTACTGCTATCTCAATCAATCTCTGAATCTACTCGACATTGGAAGTTCTACAGAGCCAGTCCTTTTTCATAAAGGATGTAGGCCCACCACCTACAGGTCTTCATCATCACTGGCCATACAGTGGAAATCTCAGGACTTATTACGTGCATCACAAAGCCTTGCAAGAGCATCCAGGCTGTTACGAGAACACATTTCTACCTTTCGGATCTCCCAGGGACATATTATATGTGACTGTCACAAAACCTTAAAAGAGTCTCTTGATTAGCAAGAACCCTAAAGAGCATCTGAGGCCTTTTTCATCCTGTACAGATCTCCAGGACTTATTACATGTGACACCTACCACAAAACCTTGCAAGAGCATCCCAGGACTTATTACGGGCACACAGTCCAACCTATCGGATCTCCCAGGGCCGAATTATATGCCATAGGACAAAACCTCGAAAGAGCATCTGCCAGATATCCCAAGGCCAAATTATATGCCATAGAAAAAACCTTGCAAGACTATCTGCAGATCTCCTAGGGCCAAATTATATGTCCTTCCAAAGCAAAACCTCGAAAGAGCATTTGCCAGATATCCCAGGGCCACATTACATGCCATAGGAAAAACCTTGCAAGACTATCTGCAAACCTCCCAAGGCCAAATTATATGCTTATCTACACAACCTGTTCCACATCCACAAAGTATCAACCTAGTACTCACAATACATCATCCTGATGTACATATGATCATCTTGATCATCATCATTGCATCATCCTGATGCATGTCATCTGGAGCAACATCCTAAAGCTCACCATCCATGATCATCCTGATCATACAATACATCCACCTGATGCATACCAAGTATATACCTGATACATATCATCATACATGATCCACCTAATCATATAATGTATCCACCTGATACATACATAGATACATGATCCACTTGATCACACAAAGTATCCACCTGATATATATCAACATACATGATCTACTTGATCATACAAAGTATCCACCTGATACATATACAGATACATGGTCCAAGCATCCAACATGATGCATATACAAATACATATAAATGATCCAACTGATCATATCCAGCATCCAACATGATGCATACATACATAAAAGTGTAAATGATCCAACTGATCATACCGAGCAGAAACTAGAACATCATCCTGATGTTCATTTATCCAGCACTTACATCCACATCCATGTGAAGGATCCTCCTTTCAACAAGCTTGGAATGGCTTCATCAAATGTCTCCATCACTTCTCCCTCGAAGTGTCATCAATCTGAAGGACACCAAGCCTCTCTCTGAAGTACTCGAACTTCACTCTAGCTAGTGGCTTCGTTAACACATATACAATCGGCTCATCCATCGCAACATACAGGAGCTTCACTGCTCCTCTCTGCACCATATCCCTGATATAGTGATATTTGATCTTTATGTGTTTCGACCTGTCGTGAAACACTGGGTTCTCAGACAACTTCACACAACTCTGGTTGTCACAAAAGATACCAGTAGCCTCCAGCGGTAGATCAAATAACTCAGACAGTAGCTTCTGAAGCCATACTACCTCACAACTAGCCAAACAAGATGCAACATACTCTGCTTCAGTTGTACTTAGTGCCGCACAAGACTACTTCCTGCTAAACCAAGAGATCACACTTGATCCCATACTGAAGCAGCACCCATAAGTGCTCTTCCTATCTGTAGCACTGCCTACTCAATCTGAATCAACATAACCCTGCAGGTTAAACTTTTGATTCGCTTCATACTTGAGCCCATAATCAACTATACCCTTTAGGTACCTTAGAATATGCTTTACAGCAACCATGTGAACACTCCCTGGATCCGTCAGGAACTGGCTCAATGTGTTCACCGCAAAGCAAATATCTGGTCTCGTGTTCGTCAGGTACATCAAGGACCCAATCATCTGACAAAACACAGTGACATCAACCGGCTCAGATGAAGCATCACATAGAAGCTTTAGGTTTGATGCCATAGGTGTGGCCATGGCCTTGCAGTCCATCATCCTGAACCTCTTCAGGATCTCTACTGCATACTTCCCTTGTCCAAGGAAGATTCCATCTGTACTCTGCCACATCTCCATGCCAAAAACAAATAGTGTATCATCCCCAAGTTCTTCATCTCGAACTCGGCAGCAAGCTTCCACTGCGTGTCGGCAATCAATCTATCTTCACCTGTAATAAACAGGTCATCCATATACAAAAGTAGTATCACTGGATTTCCTTCCTCAACTTTGTAGTAAATGTTGGAATCTGCTTTACTCTTGGTAAAGCCCAAACTGGATAGAAAGCTGTCTATCCTACCATACCAAGTTCTGCACATATATGAATCCCTGTCATGTGTCTCAGAACCAAGTAACTTCTCCACATACACTTCTTCTTCAACTACACCATTCAAGAAGGATGTCTTGAAATCCATCTAGTGTATATTCCCTTTCATCACTGCAGCCAGAGCAAGTACGGATCTAATGGAAGTGTATCTGGCTACAGGAGAAAATGTCTCTATGCTACCACCTGTAGCATGCTTGATCTTGTAGATCCTCTTGGAAGTCACTACAGACTCCCCTTCAGGTCTTGGGACTGCATCCCAAACATCTTCATGATCGACTGGTACTCCTCGATCATGGCATTCTTCCCAGATCCTTGGAACTTCAATATCTTCAATATTTTCAATAGATAACTTTGTTGCTGAACAAATGTTGTAGTCCTTCTATTGTAGGTGATGGTATACGATCTTTCATACACAACAAGTTAGTTTGCATGATTAGAAAACATCTCATATTTTTCAGAACAAATTCTTACACATAAGGAAATATGTCATACAGTCATGCAATTATCTTAGCCAATGCTTCAATACAACATTTATCCATATTTCGTAACTTTCTAGATGCCTTCCAATCTCTACCAAAACATTGTTAAGAGTGTGCACAACTCCTAACATGTCACCAAAGAGGTTTCATTCTAGATAAGTAGCGATGGAATGTTGTACAGTGCCATAGGCCACTTACCCATGTATATTAGTAGTATATTGTGCAACTATTCTAATATGCACAATACAAAACCTAATTCTAGGAACATAAGCATATACATCATTGAATAACATTATGTAAGAAATGAAAATTCAAATACTTATCTTTGTTTGGTTGCTGGGTGGACTCCCTCTGAATCTTTGCAACTCCATTCTGATGTGGATTGTGAGAAGTGGTCAACTACCTCTGAATATCTGCATCCTTGCAGAAACTACTGAAGTGTGGTCCTTTGCTTTCTTGCAGGAACAACTGGAGTGTGCTCCCTCTTGATCTTTGCTTCTTGGATTACCTGTCCTTGAACTTATATCCATCCTTAATCACTATGCATGCTTATTAGTATCATCTTGATGTCTCATACATAATCACACATTTATTAATATAATCTTAATACTATCAAAACACAATAATCTTAAACATGTGTAGTCATGATCATTCACAGATAATAAACATTAGTATTCAAGGTTTCGACGAAGTCTTGTTTTACTCATGCATATTCTTATTTGATCATAGGACTCTTCTGATTATTTAAATCATCAATTATGGTAAGAAACATAATATGCATACAACCATGACTATTCAAACCTATGACTTCATGAATAATCATTATCAACAACACAAAAGTATAAGATCCTAACACAAGGTAGGGTTCTAGCTTGATATAGGAAAAACCTACCTAGATTAGCATGCTAGCTAGTTATGTCTAACATACCCACATAATGTCTTTTGGTTCTCTTCAATGATTTGTGCTAGTAACCTGCATGTCTCATAAGTTATCCATTGTAGAACCAAGTTATACATACCACGTAAGTATATCTTCTAAGTGATCCATGACAATGGACGAATATTTGTCCTCATGTTATCATGATCATATGTTCTTGAACTAGAACATGATTTGTCTTTCTTGGTGTACCTTTCATGTTAGTAGACAACATAAACCTCATACAACACCATAATGCATTAGTACAATCATAAGTGTCAATACCCTAATCAATGAATATCTTCTATCATGCATTCATAATTTTGTTAAGGTGATACGACAAGTCTAAAATCAAGATTGTACTAACCGTGATAACATGAAGACAAACATACCATAAACTTAATCATGAACAAATCTTGAAACATACCTGGATGAGTCATACCTTTCGATATCACTTGTAATCTTCTTATGTAGGGCCTTAGCCTCATCTCCCTCTGAAACAAGAACTTCTTCACTTATGCAGGTGACCAATCCATCCTCTTCTAGGATTAAACCAATCCACTTGATTTGCAGGAACTTGATGAGGAGCTGTAATAGGGTTTGTCAAAGAAACCCCAAAAATTCAAACTTTGAATTTCAAACTTCTGAAAGGATAGAAATATGCGCCTTGATGAGCTGATCAAGTTGGTATATTCAGAATTTGAAAACTGCAAAGTTTCACTCCTCAATTTTGCCTTTGAAACTTTCAGATTCACTGGATGTGACCCCGAACTAGGGTTTGATGAAGCCCACTCTTCTGCCCAATCAAAACGTTTGATCCAAAGCTTTAAGCTTTTGTTTTTCTGAGGAGCTTCCAGTCGTGGTCACAGATTTCAAAAATTCTCATTTTTGTAGAAGCCCTAATTTTCCACTTTTCCAATCAAAGTCCCGAACTAGGGTCTGATCAAGGCCGGTCTTCTACCCAACCAAAAATTCTTATCTTCGTCTCTAAATTTTTATTTTGATGAGCAGCATTTAGCCGTAGTCTTTGATTACAAAAATTCCAACTTTCTTTGAAACCCTAAATTTCGGAAGCCATGAATGAAGGTGATAAAAAATAATTCTATTTTGACAGAAATATGTACCTGATTGTTTCTAGTGTAACTCCACACTTTTTGATCCACATGGTTTGAAAACATTTTCTATGGTATCCTGACCTGTCATATTTCCATCCCGATAGGTATGACCTCAATTGGATTCTCTGAGAGAGAGTTATTCCAAGTGTCGCAACGTGACCTGTTTATGGGATAAAACAGGAGAGTGAACTTGTACGACGTTCCACGTGTCACTGGTTCAACTTCGGCCTCTGAAAACGTTTCTTGAGATAGTACAGTCTGTGTACTACCTGTCACTTTTTACGAAATTTCATTTGGAGCTTCCTAGCCCAAGTAATGACCTTTTTTTCCAAGGTCACCTGTTTTTGACTCAGATCTGGAAGAGGCATAAACCCTATATTGTACATATCATAAATCACAAAGTACAACGAATTAGAGGTTTTCCTTTGGACACAAGGTACATGGGGATCTGATATTCGACCAGTAAAATTTTTAGATCCAAAAACGTCACCAAAATGGATTTATAGCCAAAGTGCTACGATGACTGGTTTTTGCTATATCAAGCCCTAGCATCGTAAGTGCAACAAGTGTCATACATGCCATATCATGCCTTCTTTTAGGCTAGCTCTGATACCATGTTAAATTTTCAGAATTTACTTCAATCTAATCTAGGATCTTAACTGAGAGAACAACATGTACAGCAAATCTACAGCATATCAATCATGGACACAATAATGCAAGCACACAAGATACACAAAGTTTACTTGGAGAAAACCATAAAGGTGAAAAACCCCAATAACTTCCTCAGAGATAGATAGAGCAATGATACAACCAGAATACAAGAGATAGTCTTCTCCTAGCAGCATAGCCTCCTCCTCACAAGTGCACCACTTTCCGAATGAGAGAAGTGTGTGAATGAATGATCAAATAGAGATCTCCTGATCTCTATTTATACTTGTTCTGTCCTACCCAATAAACTAATGGGGCCTACATGTCTAGCTTAACCCATGGTTAACTTAATCCAGGCCGACCCCACACTTGGTGGTCTAATAACCCTTTGAACCACATGGCCAACCCCCAATAGGGTGGTCTAATAACCCTTCAACCCACATGACTTATACAGGGCCGAACCGAACAAGGTGGTCGAATAACCCATCAAGTATAAGTTACGACACTTACAAGATAAATGATGACACTTCCGTATAGAGGAATAATAACATCTCTATAGGAATACAACCACTTCCGTATAGAGGAATAATACCATCTCTATAGGAGTACAATATACATATATATGAAATACATTCCGAAGTTACATATACATCAACAGGTTATGCCTAGAGCCCCTCCCCATAAAGAGCCCCTCCCCCATAAAGGCCTTTAGGACCTCTTCTAACCCATAATCCCTAAGTGCATTTAAGTGCTTCTAGGTGTTTGGGGGTTTAAGGGTATATTTACAAATTTGTGTATGTTGATTTCAAAACATTAATTTAATTTTCAATTAGAAACATATGTATTACATCAAGAATAATTAAATACATAGTAGATATATTTTAATGTTGTATAAAGACTGTTCGGAGGCGCGGTTATTGTGAGATCGTAGTATGTCAGATTTGTTCATAATTACCATAAGCTTTTATTCCCTTAGGGCGATGCAAATGTGACAGAATGCACTTTGATGGTTAGTTTTATTTGCTGGGAAATATTTTCCCGGTTAATTTATGGGGAAGGATAATAGTCTTGATACTCCCACCCCTATGGAAGGCTGTCAAAGCATAGCACCGAAGGTATAAGCTTGGCTTCATGTAATCTGCAGAGCACTCTTCTTTACATTGCTGTATTAATCAAAATCTAAGGCACCTTTTATTTTTTGTCTCAGTGTCGGATGAAAATGATGAGATGTAAAGGAGAATCAAGTAGTCATGGAGGGCCTCCTCATCGTGGAAGATTTTATGAATAGTGTTCATCTGCTGTAAGTGGAATCACAATTGCAATAAAATACGGTTTTTTATCATGATGATATGATGATGATGAGGATGAAGATCATGATGAAGATGATGATGATGATGAAGATGGTGATGATGATGATGACTAATGGAGATGATGATGATGATGATGATGATGTTGACGATGATGTCGATGATGAAGATGATGACGAATATGCAGCACATCATCCTCATCATCATCATCATCTTCATCATCATCAACAACATGATCATCATCATCACCATCATCATCGTCATCATATTCATCATCATCATCATTGTGAGGACGAGGATGATGATGATGATGATGGTGGTGGTGGATGATGATGAATATGAGTGCGATGATGAAGATGATGATGATGATGATGAATATGATCATCATCATCAAAATCATCATATTGGTCGTCATCATCTTCATTAGTCATCATCATCGCCATCTTCATCATCCTCACCATCACCATCATCATCATATGATCATGGTCACGATTATCATTGTCTTCATCATAATAATCGGCATCTTCATCATCCTCATCGTACTCGTCATAGCCATCTTCGTCATCATCATCATCGTGGTGATGATGATGATGATGATGAATATGATCATGATGATGAGGTTGATGTGCATCATATTCGCCATCATCTTCATCATCAACATCATCATCATCTCCATTAGTCATCATCACCATCTTCATTGTCATCATCATCATCATCATCATCTTCGTCATGATGATGATGATGATGATGGTGTAGATGGTGATGATGACGATGGTGATGAAGATCATTATGATGACGAAGATGGTGATGATGATTATGATGACGATGAAGATGGTGATAATGATGATGATGATGACTAATGGAGATGATGATGATGATTGATGATGATGATGATGTTGATGATGAAGATGATGACGAATATGTAGCACATCATCATCATCTTCATCATTGTCTTCATCATCATCATTGTGAGGACGAGCATGGAGATGATGATGATGATGATGATGATGATGATGATGATGACTAATGGAGATGATGATGATGATGATGATGATGGTGATGATGATGATGATGATGACTAATGGAGATGATGATGATGAACATCATCCTCATCCTCATCATCATCTTCATCATCATAAACAACATGATCATCATCATCACCATCATCATCATCATCATCATATCATCATCATCATCACCATCATCATATCATCATCATCATCACCATCCTTGTCCTCACCATCATCATATCATCATCATCATCACCATCCTTGTCCTCACAATGATGATGATGATGATATGATGATGATGATGATGGTGGTGGATGATGGTGGTGGATGATGATGAATATGAGTACAATGATGAAGATGATGACGAATATGATCATCATCATCAAAATCATCATATTCTTCGTCATCATCTTCATTAGTCATCATCATCGCCATCTTCATCATCCTCACCATCATCATCATCATCATATGATCATGGTCACGATGATCATTGTCTTCATCATCATAATCGGCATCTTCATCATCCTCATCATACTCGTCATAGCCATCTTCATCATCATCATCATCATGGTGATGATGATGATGAAGATGAGGATGAGGATGAGGATGATGTGCAGCATAATCATCATCATCTTCATCATCAACATAATCATCATCTCCAGTAGTCATCATCATCATCATCACCATATTCATCGTCATCATCACCATCTTCATCATCATCATCATCATCATCATCATCTTCGTCATGATGATGATGATGATGATGATGAAGATCATGATGATGATGAAGATGATGATGTTGATGATGATGATGATGACGAAGATGACTAATGGAGATGATGATGATGATGATGATGATGAAGATGATGGCAAATATGCAACACATCATCATCATCCACAACATGATCCACAGCATGATCATCATCATCGTCGTCATCATCATCGTCATCATCATAATTGTGAGGATGAGCATGAGGATGATGATGATGACGACGATGATGATGATGATGATGATAATGACAATGACGAAGATGTTGTTGGAGATGATGATGAATATGCAACACATCATCATCGTCTTCATCGTGATGATATGATGATGATAATGATGATGATGATGATGGTGGTGGATGATGATGAATATGAGTACGATGATGATGATGACGATGATGATGATGATGATGAAGATGATGAGGAATATGCGGCACATCATCAACATCTTCATTATCATCATCATCAACTTTCTCCTCCTCCTCATCATCATCATCATTGTGAGGATGCGGATGATGATGAGGATGATGAAGATGATGATCATATGATGATGATGATGATGATGATGATAGTCATCATAACAGTCATCTTCATCATCTTCATCATAATCGTCATCACCATCATCCTTATCATGATGATGATGATGATGATGATGATGACGACGATGATGATGAAGATGGTGATGATGATGATGACTAATGGAGATGATGATGATGATGATGATGTTGATGATGAAGAATATGACAAATATGCAACACATCATCCTCATCCTCATCATCATCTTCATCATCATCAACAACATGATCATCGTCATCACCATCATCATCGTCATCATCTTCATCATCATCATCATTGTGAGGACGAGGATGACGAGGATGATGATGATATGATGATGATGATGGTGGTGGTGGATGATGATGAATATGAGTACGATGATGAAGATGATGATGATGATGACGAATATGATCATCATCATCAAAATCATCATATTCATCATCATCATCATCATCATCGCCATCTTCATCATCCTCACCACCATCATCATCATCATCATCTGATCATGGTCACGATGATCATTGTCTTCATCATCATAATCGTCATCTTCATCATCTTCATCATCCTCATCATACTCGTCATCGCAATCTTCATCATCATCATCATCATCATCATCATCAATGATGATACGAAGATGGTGATGATGATGAGGAAGAGGGTGATGACGAAGATGATGATGATGGTGGATGGTGATGAATATGAGTACGATGATGAAGATGATGATGATATTGATGATCATCGTACTCATCATCAACATCATCATCATCACCATCAATGTTGATGATGAGGATGATAATGATGATGTTGACGATGAAGATGATGACCTAGATGTTGATGAAGATGAGGAAGAAGGACGATGATGATGACAAGGATGATGATGACAAGGATGATGATGACGAAGATGATGATGATGATGGTGATGAGGATGAAGAAGATGATGATGATGGAGATGATGTTGATGTTGATGAGGATGGTGATGAAGATGATGATGATGAAGAAGGTGGTGATGATGAAGAAGATGATGATGGTGGAGATGTTGATGAGGAAGGGGGAGATGACAATGATGATGAAGATGTTGATGATGATGGTGATGGTGATGGTGATGGTGATGATGATGATGATGATGATGATGATGATCATATTCATCATGATCATAATCATCTTCATCACCATCATGAACATCATCCTCGTCACCATCATCCTCATCACCATCATCATCATCATCATCATCATCATCACCATCATCCTCATCGTCATCTTCATCACCATTGCCATCATCATCATCACCATCACCATCATCTCATCATCATCACCATCATCCTCATCGACATCTTCATCACCATTGTCATCATCATCATCACCATCACCATCATCTCATCGTCATCAACATCTTCAACATCATTGTTATCTCCCCCTTCCTCATCAACATCTCCATCATCGTCATCTTCTTCATCATCACATCTCCATCAACTTCATGTATCCCCTTGACAAAGGAAATTAAATAAACCATACAAAGGCATACAATAGCGCGTACGCGCAAGGACGTTGCGCGTTATTCTTAACGTGTGCGTGTCGTCAGTCATGCACGCGCATGTTTGCACATGCGCGTACTTGCGCATGTGTGCCTGAATTCAAATTGTTTTTGGCGCCCTTGCAGGCTTGGAATTAGCTTCGGATTGCACCTTTAGGCTCGGTCTTATTTATGCTTGATTTATAGCAGAAAACATCAAATGCTGTAACTTCTAGTTTTTCACAAGTAGTTCCACATAAGCTCCACCAGTGCACTGTAGATGAAATTGCACATGCTTGTCGAGCTCTGTGTGTAGATTCTAAATATATAATTTTTGAATAGATCTGTTGGTGTTTTCTATTTTTAGTTCATTTTTAACTACACCCATGTCAAGTTTGTAAAAAACATAGGTCGTTTATTTGGCCTATAACTTTTTATTGGCTTAACTATTTCGAAAATGGAAGAGAACCTGCACAAGAGCACGAAAATACCTACAACCTAAAAAAAAATGTATTTTGATTATTTTTAGACCATGATATGGTGGCTCAACACTTGACCATGTCGTTTTAGGGCTTCAGTGACTTCGGTAATTTAAAAAATATATAAAATTGACTTTTAAAATTTTGGAAAAATAACCCCGCACAAGATTCTTCTGTTGTCTATGCCTCTACATATTTTTTTTCTTGTAAATTGAAAATTTACATAGCAAACGGGTGGCTCAACAAAAACATGTACATTATGTTTGAGAAAAAAAAATAACATACCAATCTTTGAATAATGACATTTTGGGGTGATTATACCACTTTTCCATAAATAAAAGTTATATATTCCGGAACGTCTTCCGTTTTTCTACGTTTCATCTGTTTATGCAACTAATGTGTCATAATTGGGTATCATTACCTAGCACCAACCCAATAGCTATAGTTGTTGACTAATAAATAAAAAGATTTGCTTAAAATTATATATATATATATATAATAATTAGTTATCTTCTAATTATATAATAATGAAGAATTATGATATAAATATATAAAAATTTGTTACTTTTTAGTGTTTATATATATATATATATTCAAAATAATTAGTTATCTTCTAATTATATAATAATGGAGAATTATGATATAAATATATAAAATTGTGTTTTTTTTTAACTTTTATATAGTATATAGCTGAAGTTAGTTTAAGTTACGTTGTAGATATAAGTAACCTAGCTGCTAATTTCACTTGTTATGAGTTATAACAAGTTTTTTCATATTCTCATATATGTTTATAATTTTTTTATAAACATATAATCAATTTAATCAAGAGTATTATTATATAAAGGAAAAAAGTATATATAAAAACCATGATTATATTATTTAGTTGTTTCACAAATTTGTATTATAAATATTATATGATAAAAGATTTAAACATTTTAAATGAAAATTTTAAGGATTTAATTTTTATGTAAGTTAGTATATATTTATGGATGTTTGAAAGTTTTGAGTAATTAAATTTTATTTTTATAATTAAAATGCAAATATTAATATATATTTATATTAGTGAAAAAAATGGATAATAATAAACTTAATGTTTAATACATGTATGAGTTTTTATTAAAAATGTAAATATATTGTATGAGTTTTTATTTAAAAAATAAAATAAATAATTTAATGTTGTTGATAATGTCACCATTCTTTGGATGTATTAATAGTTTTATAATAAATGCTAAGGAAACTCTTATTAATTAATTAATAATAAATGTCAAAAATATAAAACAAAATCTAATGGTTTAACAAAATTATTTTATTTAAAAAAATGATTAAATTTAATGTGACTACAAACAATTTTAAAATATTTATAAAAAACAAAAACATTGTTTTAAATTTTATTTTTTTACTATGTAATTATTTTTATAACAAGTATTAAAATAATATTATTATTTTTATGCTACTTTAATTAATTATGAAATATACTAATAGTTTGCTTTTTCACAGCAAACTCAACGTCTTGCTATTCCACTTTGGAATCAAGGGCCCTTGGAATGAACTCCGAGTCAATGGGAAAACCCCACCATCTAACAGTTGAGCTGTTCCATCCAGCTCTATATACTAATAGTCCGTTAGTTAAACTGTTTTGACTAGTATTAATTTACTTTCAGATTTCGGTTAGTTAAACTGTTTTGATTAGTATTAATTTACTTTCAGATTTATAGATTTTTGCAAAGCTATCTACAGTTTTGTATTATTTTTATATTAATCATAATATTTTAAAAATTAAAATAAATTTAAACATTTTTAGAATATAATATTTTAGTTTTTTTTATTGGTGGAGAACATCTATGATAAGACATAAATTATTGATGGAGTCATTTTAATTATTAAATTTAAAATTTATTAAAATTAAAATTTCTAAAAATGAGTAGTTTATTTATTCTAAATTTTTTATTTTATAGTTGGTTTTGGTTGGAATCCAGTAATTTTGTTTTGGTAAAATCTAAATTTCTACTTGTTTAAATTGTATTTTTGAATTTATAAATAAATTTAACACAGCATCCAAATTATGCAATTTTCACAATTAATATATATGATTCTAAGATTTTTTTTTAATTTCTAACCAAAATACTAAGAACAAAACTAGAAGAAAAATATACTCTTAAAAAATTGAAAACCTAAAATAATTAAACTACACCTTTCTAAAAATGCGACTTAATGTGGAGCAACTGAAAGTGAAGGTGGATGGCCACGATTTATGGATGATGGGATTCGTTAACTATGAGAAAGTTGTGAGAAATCTACTGAAGGGATCTGGGAATCGAATTCAGCCCGCTCAGATTCCAGCTCATCAGCGTTAACCAGATTCTTCAACCCTCGACCCCACAGCTGCCGATGTGCATTTAATCCAACGGCCCCAGTTATTCTCCGGCGAGTATTGTGTTGTGCAGAGTTTTGTCATTTTATTATTTATGACGACGATTTTATATTAATCTGTGTGTAATTATTTCTCAATTACAAGGTCTTCACCAGGGCATGCCAGCTTGGCAATACTTTGAGAGTAGCGGATCAAAACTCTCATGAGAACATTGAACTACAAAACCATATCTACATCATTTTAAGCAATTTTCAGATTTTTGAAAACCATTTTCTCACTATTTCTAAAAAGAAAAATAGTTTAAGAAATTAGTTTTAAAATTAGATTTATTTTTATTATAAATAAAATTTTAATATTTAAAAATTATAAAAGAAATAATATCAAGATTAGAATTAAGTAATTAAATTATAAATCATAACAAAAGCTGCAAGCAGCAATGTTCATGACATTAGCTTGCAGCATAGATGTATGGACATGTAAATGAGAATTGCATACATATGCAAATGAGGAAGCTCACTGATATAATAAGCACAAAATTGGTTCTACAGACTAAATGCGAGACTTATGACCGGTGTGGTGCCCATAAATATATCTAGCCATCTATGCAATATACATGAATTGGAAAGGTAATTACTAAAAATATACCATTGCAAGAACATGGAGCTAGAAAACCTTATTGACCTCCCAACTTATAGTGAGAATGTGGGTGCCTAATAAGCATGGAATTATATTTACGCCCTAATCTTCCCAACTCAAAATCAAGATAAAAAATCAATCCTTAATAGCGAAAAGATGTATCAAAATGCTTGAACTTGACTTAGAGGAAAAGCTCATCATCCAAGTAGAAAAAGATTTCAAAGAGCCATTATTATATAAAGCCCATTCCTTGCTTGGCAAAAGCATGTAGCTCTTGGACATTGTTGCTTGCAGCATAGATGTATGGACATGCAAATGAGAATTGCATACATATGCAAATGAGGAAGCTCACTGATATAATAGGCACAAAATTGGTTCTACAGACTAAATGTGAGACTTATGACTGGTGTCGTGCCCATAAATTCTACCCATCTCTGCAGTATACACAAATTGGAAAGGTAATTAGTAAAAATATACCATTGCAAGAACATGGAGCTAGAAAACCTTATTGACCTCCCAAGTTATAGTGAAAATGTGGGTACCTAATAAGCATGAAATTATATTTACGCCCTAAGCTTCCCAACTCAAAATCAAGATAAAAAATCAGTCCTTAATAGCGAAAAGCTATATCAAAATGCTTGAACTTGACTTAGAGAACTAGCTCACCATCCAAGTAGAAAAAGCTTTAAAAGAGCCATTATTATAAAAAGCCCATTCCTTGCTTGGCAAAAGCATGTAGCTCTTGGATCAGTATCAACATCAACCATTATATGCATAAAGCACCTCATGAGAACATTGCATGTATTTCAATAGAAAAAGAAAAAGGGATTTCAATTGTCCCAAGCTTCAATATTATAAAGGAGTATAACAAAGTTGTCCAGGATTTACGAATCTATATAACATTTGACGGCTTTCTAAACGATGTCTCTGAACTGTTTTTGTAAAAGTGACTCTCACCTCATCAAGCCTTGGAAGAGGATGCATGATAACTGCATGCTTCTGCAGTACATTCATGACATTTTTTTATCAATAATATATTTTATACGGGCTTCATTATACATATCAATTCTCTCACCAAAATGATCACTTTGAATCCGAGTTCAATGAACAACATCACACTTTGAAGCCACCTCCATCAAATCCGTATATTCTTCCCATTCAACTCCCTTTGAGGTGAAGTACTTATTAATGTCAATCATGTAAAAAGATTAAACATGGGCAAACATATGACATACATTGCAAAGAATGAATTGTGTTAGGTCTAGGGCATGCCATGGCAACCCCTGGCTCCCCGATTGGCCAAAAAACATTGTTTACAACCTCAAAAGGACAAGTTTGGGACTCAAAAAACCATAGAAAACAGCCAAGAAGATGGAGAACTATTGTAACTTGGTGGAATAGGTGGGTGGCAACCAATATCCACCTAGATCAACATATGCATTCTCATTTTCAATTCACTCTCTACATGTGTTCTCATGCTGAATTCACTCTCTACATGTGTTCTCATGTGTAGTCCTTCTCCATCCATCCATGTCACTCTCCATGCATTTACATCACTCTTATTTTTGGTCTCTACTAGGATATCTCCAAAGTTAACCATTTTTCCCAAAATATATATTTCGGTGACTTAGTTTTCAATTTGTCCATAATAGCAAGAAGTAAGATAGATATAGGGGGATTGAAATATAATGATGATATGTATAGCGTTTGTGTTTTTAATTGAAAGACTTAGGTTAAGGCATTGCGAGAAGACAAATCATGCAAAGTTATAAATAAATCCAATAATGTTTTCCCTATAGTTAGCATAATTTCCCGAAGATGCCCATTCTACAGCCTAGGCAAGGAGGATTTGTAGTCATATCCATGTTCAAGAAGAGAATATTGATTTGACCATCCTTGTAGTTCATATTACTCTACCTAACATTAACAAACAATGTAATAAGGTATTGTATACCAACCACCCATGTGCATTATGTGGCATTTATGACCTTTCACTTTGATTTTGATATGCTTGTTCCTTCATCCTTTTCTGGGCCATTTGAAGGTTTAATTTAAGAATTTGCAATGTTTATCCATTGTTTTCTATATGTGAGTCTATTGCTTGTACTTTGGAATAGTCTTGGCCAAGGTTAACTCATGGCCATTTGAATTCCACTTTAAGACTATTGGGTAAGTTTGTTTCCTTAGACAAGGAAATTTGTGTAGTGTTTGGTTTTGTTGCCTTATGTAAGCTTTCTTTCATAACATATAATATATTCGAGGGGTGGCAAGTGCAGGGGGGATCATTATTGATCCCAAAGGAATTCAAGAAATCAACTTTGCATGTGGAATAAGAACAACATCAAACAATCAGGTGGAGGCATTGATTTGGATCACGCACAACAAAACATGTGCTATAGGGATCAAATGATAGAGATGGAACCCCCTAGTCCCATTGACTTGAATATAATTGTTGAGTAAGGGTTGGGTAACCCTTCCATTGGATACCCCGGGATGTTAATAATACCACTAATAAGGGTCAATCGACCTTTCTCCATGCTTTCCCTTCGTGATAATACTATGTTGGATAGGCCGCCAACCGTAGATGGAATCCTTGTCTATGTTATTCAAGATAATTGAGTCCAAAAGGACACCCTTATATTTTTTTATACCCTTTCTATGGACCCACATATCTAGATGCTTATTTCAACCCTATCTCAACAATATCCTTGCAACGAGTTGATCAAATTTGTACCTCTCTTCCGTAACCCTTTTTGTGGAACCATTCCTCTTATGGATAACACTTAAGCTCCTCCTTCTCTTGTGTCAATTGGGTTAGACAGTGAGCTTGGGGTAGATGATGATATCATGCAACAAGTGGAAGCAAAATTCAAAGGACATCACACAACCCCTCACGACTAGGGATACAATTCTTAAGATTTAGGGCTTGTTGTAGAAGAAATGCACCCACCAATGATTACAAAGTGGGCAATTTTCCTTGGGACAAAGATCAAATTGCATGCAATTAATGCATGGGTTCAAGTTGAATCTCCTTTCCCACAATGGGGCCTAAAATTCATTGGATAGATACATCCCCCTTCCAATGGCCAACAAAAATGGATCTTGACCACCACTGATAACTTTATCAAGTGGGTAGAA
Source organism: Larix kaempferi (assembly GCA_027924585.1). Taxonomy (NCBI): domain Eukaryota; kingdom Viridiplantae; phylum Streptophyta; class Pinopsida; order Pinales; family Pinaceae; genus Larix; species Larix kaempferi. Next base: position 21,269,078 of record BSBM01000753.1, read on the forward strand.
TTTATCCCCAGTTTGACCACATGAAATAAATTATACAACACATGGTTTATATCTTGCTGCAATTGTGCACGCATTGAAGGTTTAGAGACATTACAAAGGTGCATTTGGCAGAGAAAATCTTGGAAGAAGATCATTTGTGTGATTGATTACTCTAAGTGGACCCAATTTTATAGGTTCATGTAATATATTTGAATAGGATTGCAAATTTGATTAAGATCTACATGTGACATGGAAATAATTACTTGATTCCATGAGAATGAGGCCTTAAGAATATGAGTGCCAATGTTGTTGCTTGATTAATTGCTTCGCATGCCTACTTGCAAGTGAGAACCAAATTAGTTGTTTTTTATGTGCTTATGATTAGATACTTTTGATTATCCTTGTGCAATGTGTAGGCATTGTTATATGCATCATAGTATGTTATCTTATCATATTGGTAGGACTTTCCAGGTTACAACCCACAACAATCGATGTCACTCACGTGAGAAGTGACCTTATCCACAAACTTAAGCCTAAAAGCAAATAACATTATGCATGACACTTATGAATTTGGGCAACAATATTTTTTCAACCAAGTATTCTTGAATAGATGGATGTATTCTTGTATTGGCATATTGAACCCTTCTTGACCTACATGTCTTGTTTATAACTACTAGGGTAGAGCTTCTACAAGCCCAATCCAAGTGGTAATGGGGTTATGATTAGTTGCACGTTCAACAACTAACATCTTGGAAAGACTGGTAAGGTTTAGTTTGGTGAATGGAACCTTGTCATTATCATGAATTAGCTTTTACTTGAACCAAGTGTCCATGTCCAAAATCCATCTGTCGAGCGCTTCAGGATTACGTGACCCATCATAAATGGTAACCTCGCATTTCACACACTGGGAACATGACTTGTTCTCAAATATATTAAACTTCTTTGAGTTGAAGAGGTACAGAAAATTAATGATGAAGATGACGACGATGGTCTGCTACGTTTTTTATGCACAATTTCCTCTGCAACGTCATGTCTGGGAGTGATCCTTGGTCTTTTATCTCTAGCAAAAGGAAAATTCTCCTCCACACGGCGAAGGTCTCACAGGAGACAAATGATTTCGCCGCAGCCGTGCTCCCAATGAGTTTTCCTTCAACCCTTTCAAGTTATCCCTGCCTTTTCTATCCACCGCAACCAAATCATCCTTGCAATTGCAAGAAGTGTGATGTTGTTTAGGTTTCCTTGTATCTTTCGGCACGGACTCAGGGGTTGAATTTGGCACTATGCAATTACTCGAACAAGATACTGGTTTCAGTGGGAAAATCTTCCGCATTATTATTTATCAAATATGTTTTGCCAGAAGTTACATGCTCGATGAATCTGTGCACAACAAATGGTCGAATTTGTGTTATTTAAACAATTGAACAGCGTATCTTAAAAGAGCTTTAGGACGAATCCTCAATTTTAAAACTCGCAGAAAGTAGCAGTTAATTTGATAAGCCCAGGCCAAAGTCACCCACTAATCTCGTAAACGAGAATCACAACGGACCTGGACAAAGTCGAATTTCACAAATACTGTGGCAAATAATTTTGAAGTTTGACAAAATGTGCAATTCCGAACTAAATAAAAACTTAAAAAGAAGTAAAACGAAACTTCTGACTTCTGGTGAAGACTAAATTAAAAGATATTTAGGAAATTAACCCGAAATTCGGCAAATACGGTGGTAAGCAACGGCCAGTTAAAAACGTCCACAAATTTCGTCAGAAATAATGAGAAACCAGTAACAATGTTTAAAGACAGATAAATCCACGTTCGAATGGCCGTAAACTTTCCAAAATCAGACAGATTCAGTTGTATGGAAGAAAAACGCGAAATGTCCATATAATCATTAAATTTGCAGGCTATATATCCAACAAATCTATCAAATCTATCCAATATCAGAATGAAAACTTAGATTCGAAAGCAAGCAATCAAGCCTTTCAGATACGTGCTTTCACGGCACAAAATCAGCATACGACCTTCCGCCTGCGATTTAAAATCTGCCCTGCCTCCGCATACATAATTTTTCCCGCCTTGAATGCAATTTTCCTGTTTAACGGTTTTATTTCAAGAATTCGTGGTTTTCTATGAATGTCTGCTGGTTTTCTTCGGCATTTGCTTTTTGTATATATTTTCTGATTTTTCTGGCTTCGTTAGGTGGAATTCTTCGTCTTCAGTTGCCTCTCTGCCCTGGATGCTGCTTCGCATGAATTACATGCCCGAGAATTAAGAGACCAGACTGAACACTATCCAATCCCGCAAATCAGCAGTTGTTCTGAGGAGGGCAGACTCGTTTCTGGTACTAGACCTAAAAGAGGGCCTGCTGTTCTTAGAAAAAATCAAAAGCCTGTCCTCTTGACAGGGTTGGGCCTGTCATCCAGCTTCTTTTAAAAACTGCATCCACCTGGCAGCCTCTTCTGAACTCCTTGCTCCCAACTTAAGGTTATCATCATGATTAGAGGAATCATATAAAGTGAAAACAAATAAGACTTTTCTTTGAACGTTCTCTCTTCCGTTGTCTGCAACTCGTATGCAGGGGTTGATATGCACTGTTTTTACAGGATCCTCTTTGCTGTTTGTGGGCGGTGACTTGAAACAGATGAACGTATGAGCTTATATATGCGACATAATAAAACAAAAAGTAGCTGGCGCCACTACGTAACATATTCGACGGTACAGGCCCAGCGTCAGATCGGTACATTGGGACACCAGAGAGGGTGACGTAGCTCGGGACACTTGGCGAGTGAAATCTCCACGCCAGTTTGTGAGGCTGATGTCACTTCTTAATAATCAATCAAAATTAAAATATTAAAAATAATTAAAAAAATAAAATTATTTTGCAAAGCTAAAACTTTTTCCATAAAAAAAATGATTTTTTTGACTTTCATGCAACTAATTAATATAGGGAAAATGATTACAATATGTCATGGACATAATAAGTCTATGGAAATATTTAAAATAATATAATCAAGTTGCATATAACATAGATAATTATATCTAATACTGTTAGATGTTCTCTCGGTGATAAAAGTAGTATAAAGATTACTATTATCAAATAATGTTTTGTACAAAATATAAAAATGCATAAATGAAAAGAAATCACCATAAATAAAATAATATGAGATAGTGATTATAATAAAAAAGGGTTGTGTTGTATAATGGGGGTGTTCCACTCCTCTTCAGGATATGTATAAATTTTATGGTGACTTATACTACCATCACTCATACCATAATGCTTCTTGCACCACTTTGATGTGGGAGCTTGAAGGGTACATGAGGGTGGTGTACTTGTTGTATAAATGGGGGACATCTTAATGTCTCCCTCTCACTCTAACGTGAAAGTCGGTAAAGGATACATGCAAACATGTTTTGAATTATGTATACTTATTCACAAGCAATAATTTGGGGGATTATAAGGTCAATGTACATACTTTATTAGTCTAAAGCAAAATTTATAGTACTCTATGATCGTTATGGTGTAGGAAGAATGTGGGTTTAGTTGGTACCAACTATTGAGAATATTTACGAATCTCTCTATAGATCAAGTAGATCAAGGCTTAGTTTTGGAGGACAATATGTGTTGTCCAACTCTCCTTTAATTTTTTGGATTTTGATATAGAGCATCGAACTCTCACATGGGAATGGACAAAATTTGTAGTGGGTTTACATTGGTCTGAAAGTTGGACGGTCGTTTGCACACGATTTTAGTAGTTGTAGTTTTAGTTATGTATGAAGTATTATATTTGGTTCCAGCTCTAGTTCTAGGTGTAGAGATGTATTTGTTTTTGGTTTTATCAATTCAAATAATGGTGCACTACATTGTTAGAGCAGTTATTGTGTGCTCTGCAAACTCAAAGAAGATTTATTGAAGGGTTTGAAGAGGTGCAACCATAAGTGTAGAGATGTATTTAATTTTGGTTTTATCAATTTAAATGATGGTGCACTACATTGCTAGAGCAGTTATTGTGTGCTCTACAAACTCAAAGATCTATTGAGGGGTTTGAAGAGGTGCAATCAAAATAACCAAAATATTGTAGAACAGCATTACAACAACATAAATATTATATTATGAAAGGCCAAAAATTTTGAAATAAAAAGTTTAAGGGTTTAATTATTAAGAAAATTAGTATATATTTATGGATATGTGAAGGTTTTAAGTAAATATGTTTTGTAATTGTAAATATAATATAAATTAAAACCCTATTGTGAAGTACATGGTGTCACCTATAGTAAGATGTATTGATGGTGAAAAATCAAATAGTGAGAAAATTCTCATTACTTTAAAAAATATTAAAAATGTATAACAAAATTTAGCTATTAAAATTATTATTTATAAATAAAAATACTATAATAAAATGTATTGGTCATCTTATATTAAATAGGAAAAAAAATATCAATAATTAAATGATTAATTATTAAAAGATGTGAAAAATGTGAAAAAAATGCAACCATAAAAATTAATATTTATAAATAAAAATAATGTTTTGCACTTCATTGCATTGAGAGTAGCAAGTTTTACATGCAATTTTCATCATCACCATGATAATGAACCATGTACCTTTCAACCTTGCCATAATCCCTGAAGTACCTTTGATAAATCTTTCCAGGAAGATGAGAATCATTCAAGTTTTCTACCTTCCAAACAACCTATTTAGTAGCATTGTCGCAGGTTTCTATAAGACAATTGGTGACACTCTTTATTGTCGCAGGTTTCTTTCTAGCAACTCGAGACACTTTCGCATCTTTCTTTCATGCTGACTGCGACACCCCTAAATGACCCCAAAATCCAACGACCTCCGATGAAAAGGACTTTGTCGTCGGATTTCACCTCTGAATTTACGAAATTTGATGAGTTTTTTTTTTAAATGATACAAGGTTCTGTCAGATATCCGACGACATTCCGACGAATATTGACCATTGCCAAAGGATATCCAGCTTAATATGAAACCCTAAGATGTCGGATATCCGGTGGCCTATTCTCGTCGGATATTGCCCTAGTATGGCGAATATCCGACATCTATTCAATTCGTCATAAATCCAATGATATGCAATATTATAAAACCTATAAATTCCAAAACATTCTGACATGTTTGCTATATAAGTGCGCGATGGATTGTAGACTATTTTTGTCGGTCTGTTTTTCATTATTTCTCTTGCTTTTGTGATTAAAGCGAGTGAAGTGTGGAGCTTGATTTTTTAAGATCGATAATCTTCATTCAAGCTCTTTACGAGAAAATGTCAACTAGTAATATTCCTGATCCAGAGGAACAAAATCGACAATTGCTTGCTAGATTGTGGGAAGGAGTTGAAAGAAGGGGTGATGGGAAATGTTATTGTCCATGTAGTCAATGCAGGGGCTTTAAGAGGAGAAGAATTTTGATCACAATAGCCAGAAAACATTGTAGGGAACAGGGACACGCTGAGGGGGGACATGAATATCATCCATTTGTAAGTTTTGCATTATATATGTTTTTATTTTGATTGATTTTGTAAATGTACATATTATTTTAATATTTCTTATATTAACTTTTATCTATTGATGGTTTCAATAGATTGGGACTAGAATTGACAATAAATATTATTTTAATATTTAATATTCATTATATTATATTAATTTTTTCATGTGTGCATGTTGAATCTAGGGTATAGTAGAATAACTCATTTATTTGTTTGTTAGTGAGAGTAACCCACTCACTGGGGAAAGCACTTAGATCTCTAGATTTGTGTCACTTTCCATGATAATAGAAATAATGATTATATTGGCATGTTTTTTCTCTTCTATTTTCTCTACAGAAACCATAACATCATTTATCTTACCTTAGTTTACAATATGGGAAATTTTGAGTTATATTTGAGTAGCTTTGCTCAGTAATTGGGTCAATTTTTGTGTTTATTGGAAAGTTTGGATGCACTTATTTGACCAACAGCTCAAATTTTTAATTCTTTTATTCCAAAATCATTGATGTTATTACATTTTGTATTTGAAATTTTTACATTTTGCGTTTGAATTTCTTATATTAACTTTTATCTATTGATGGTTTCATGTAATTATAAAGGAAAGACATCCTACTGCATTTCATCTGGACAAAGTGCTTCCAGAACAAGTACCGAAGGAACATGGAGCTATGAATATTAATGGAGAACAAGTTAATGATCATATTGAAGAATATGATCATACTAATAACATAATTGAAGATGATGTTACAAATACTTTGATCCATGATTCATTTAATGTTAGAATGGATGAGGATGATGATGATCATTTTGATGATATTCATGATATAACTCTTCTTGAGAAGGCATACGAACCACTTTATGAGGGCTCCAAGACAAATATTCTCTTTGTTATATTATTGATAATGAACTTGAAGGTTATGAATGGTCTTTCAAACATATCAGTCACATGGATGTTAAGGTATGTAATACATTCTATCACATAATATATATGATTGTCTAATCATTTTATTGTTAATTCATAAGTCAATTTAATACAGAATATGAAATGTGTTTCATTTATATTATTTCTATATTATATTAACTAGTAGATTTTTATTTTAATTTGTTGTAGCATGATAGGTGAATATTTGTTACCATCGTCATATATTTTACCTCGCACATATCGAGATCTATCTGCCATCATGAAAGAAATTGGAATGTTGTATGAAGCAATTCATGCATGCTCCGATGACCATGTTCTATATTATAATCAGCATGAATTTGCAACAGAATGTCCTGAATGTCATATTAGTAGATATCGAACAGATCAAGTAACAAAAAAGGTACCTTGCAAAGTTCTACATTATATTCCCATTATTCCACGTTTGCAACGATTGTTCAAGTGCAAAAACATAGCGCAGTTTATGGATTACCATGCACAGAACAAAATTTAAGACGACATTATTCAGATGCCTGTAGATTTGTTTGCATTTAGAGATATGGAGGAAAAATGGCCTCACTTTAAAGAAGAACCTCGTAATCTTAGGATTTCTTTGGCAGCGGATGGTGTCAATCCATTAGCAAAGATGAGATCCATTTACTCCGTGTGGCCTATTTTTGTTATCAACAATAACATTCCTTCATTGTTGACAATAAAGAGGGAGAACATAATGTTGTCGATGATTGTGTTAATTTTTCGATAATTTCATTCAATACTATCTAGAATCACTAAGAGAATAACATGTACAGCATTTCAATCATAAACACAAGAGATAATAGACATAGAGTTTCCTCGGGGAAAACCAAGAAGGTGAAAAACCTCGCAACTTCCTCAAAGATAGAATAAGCCAAAAACCAAGATCACTGATGATCAAACCCAAAGAGATGTCTCTAGAAGATACTCCTCCTCCTCCACTTGTGCGCAACTCTCTATCTTAGCTATGCGTGCTTGAGAAGTGAGTGAATGAATAGAATGAGAGAGGCACACCCTCTATTTATACATTGACTTGACCTGCCAATAAACTAATAGGGCTGAATTCCTAAGGAAGTCTAATAACCCAACCACATGAACTAACTAGGGCCGACCCCACATTGGTGGTCTAATAACCCATCAATACAAATGACGACACTTACAATGTAACTTGCGACACTTGCAAATACAAATGACGACACTTCCAATCAGAGGAATAATACATCTCTATTGGAAATACAATAAAGTAGTAATATACAAGTGAATATCTTCTGAAGTTACAAATACATCAACAGGTTGTTCCAGTTATATTGTGTCTACATTTTTTTTTAATGTAGTGGTATCTCATTTATCGTATGTTGTCGCATAATGTCATATATATATTTAATGTTTTTCTATTGTGCAATATGGTTTATATATCTAAATGGTATGTCTCATAATTATATTTTTATATGTTCAAATCAATCAAGTAAGTACCAAGTCAAATATATGAATGTATATATCGAACCTCTTATTGACAAGCTACTAAAGTTATGGAATGGCATCAATATGTATGATGTATCAAGACTGTTGGCTTATATAACTGTTCTAGAGGTTTCCAATGTAGACCTAGGTTCTTCGTGGTTTCAAGGAACCAACAAAACCCCTTTTCACCGGCCCTTTCGGCAACATCCTGCGAACAGACTGAGGTCTCACCCGAGGCGAAGCTATGGGGGTGCTGCGGAATCAGGTTTCCACAATGATGTGATGAGTTGTTTAAATGGATCTACTGTGCAGCGCGCTACGGGCTCGCACTACAGACTGAAGACTGCGCAACGATTCCCTTCATCGTGGTTAACACTTCTACAAGCTAAGATGCTTGCACAACTAGTGCATCCACGGACTGCGCGGTTCGGGTAGAATTCACTCAACAGGACAGCGCAACTGACTTATACGCTTCCTCTTTGGACTTAATCGATATTGATGACTTTGCTTAATACTTATTCATTCATCTACTGCCTTAGATGATTAGCCTTATAACCAATGTAAACAGATGAACACACAATACCGCGCACTTCCGATGCTACACATCAAGGTAGTTGCACAACAAAAACTCTACATTCATATGTGATTATTTGATGGACTGATATCTTCACATACTTAGAATACTACACATTCAACATTCATCCATTCATGTAATACTTAACATATTATTCCCATCTCATTCACATGGAGAATACATATAAAAGCATAAACATATCAACTGATAAATGAGAACTCAAGCATTCATTTGTAAGCAAACAGTCAAGTGCAAAACACATAGACAATCACACTACACAAGATTTAACGTGGTTCACCCCCAGGATGGGAGGTACGTCCACAAGAACTGTTGTTGTATTAATATTTGGGAAGGGTACAACAGTTCCAGTCTGTGCACTCAGCTGCAAAATCTCTTCTCTCTCAATAGGCCTCTGCGCACTCAGCTTGCAGAGCCTTTGCAATATTGTATCTCACAGAATATCTCTCTGTATTAATCAACAACACAACAATACAAAACGAGAGGTTCAACAACCCAACAACCCTTTAACATACAAAATATGCCTTATTTATAGATCATGCCTGTAGGTCATGTCTTTACAATTCGAAGGAAAAAACCCTGAGGTTTACAAAACTGTCACGATTTTCCCTTAACCAGACTGCTGGTTTCTGGTAGCGAATATTCTATCGTGGCCGCCTTCAGTGCATGCTCACGTCGCTATTAGCCTCCCTGTTGCGCGCTCGCCAATAGGTCGCTTTCACTGAGTTGTTCTTCCTCTAATGGTCTTATGCAACTGGCATGTGTAGTGGTTCTTTCACATGTGCAACCAGTCACTTTCCTTCTGCATTGCTGCTTACCCATAGCCTGGCAATCATGGAGCATCTTTACCAAAAATAGACCACCGGTGGTCTAACCAGAATCTGTGCCGCCTTCCGTCCAACAATTTGCTTTGCCAGACCTCCATAGACTAGCCACATCGCAATGCTGTCTCCTCACAATACTGTTCTTTGGAGCTCTTCCGACGCTGCGTCGTGCTCCACTTCCCAGCATCCCAAAACTTACTTGTCCAAAAAGCCTTCAGCTGAACTGTGCTTAGCCCCGCAGTTCCAAAATTTGACTTACACAAAAATACCCCACTTGGGCCAAGCCCAACAGCCCCCTAACACTTAGATGTGGCTCGTCCCCGAGCCACCTTCAACTTCTACCTCTCCTAGCTGTTCCTCCTCCTGGGGAGCTAGCTTCGCAGTGAACTCGTTGTATGTGACAATCAACTTTTCAACTGCTTCCTTAGTATCTTGCTCGACTTGCCTGATGGTTTCCAACATCTCAAGTGTTATTTCATCATCGGCTTGCTGTTCCACCTGTTCTTGACCTTCGTGCAGCTCCTTTAACTTCTCCTCGATCTCCTACAAGATTATGTGGGCTTCCTCCTACAAGGGCTGCGACTTGTCTGTCATTTCACTCTCTCTTTCTCTTAATGCTTGAACTTCTTTTTTCAGGCTCTGGACTTCCTTATACGTCTAGAGTCTTTCCCTTGGCAGCAACACTTTAACTTCTGCGTCCAGCAGTTCGAATGTTGCCTACTTATCCTTCACAACGTTCTTGACTTCCAGCAACTCTAGATCCTCTTCGAGGGTAGTGAATTCCTTCGATGCCTCATCTAACAAACTTTGGCACTTAGCCACCTCGACGACTATACTTTCTGTTGCGACCTTCACCTCCTTTGCTTTTAATTGTTAATGATCAGGTGGATTCTGTGCTTCCAATGCAACAATCTTTGCTTCATAGGTGATATCCATATTCTTCATTTCTGCCTTAATATTGCTAACCACTTCGTCGATCTTGACGACAATGTCTGCGGGGTCTGGCTGCACATTGCACTCCGATATGTCCTCGGCTACTACAGTGATCGTAGACTCTAGTCTCTTTCGTTGATCATGCTCATATTGCAGTTCCATGGCCCTCTGCGAGCTTGCTTCGTCCAACTAATTATAGTTTGCTTGTAGCTCATCTTACTGGTTGAGAGCATCCATACTTCGCTCATGAATCTCTTCAACAACTTGCAGACGCAGATTGTGCAGACCGGGCAGTGGTATCTTCGCAATATCAGGCTCCACACTCTCTACGTCCTTCATTTCCAACATTATTTGTTCTGGCAGTGGCATCCTTATGCTTAAGGGATCAACATGGACAATACGGGACTTTGTAGGCATGGTCAGGGCTAACAGTGGTGCCTTCTACTACGAAGTGCCTCCTGACTTCCCTTTAGACTCTAAATCCCGCAGCAAGGGTAACCTTTTGTGTACTTCTTCAATCTTCTCTGTGATTCCTTGCAGCATAACCAGATTCTTCTCTAGACTTTGTTGGATTGCCTTATTCTTCTTCTCTTTCTCAGTCATCAGGTCTTCCATTTTTTCTGTGACCTTCGACACGATCATCTCAAAATCATCATCATGAAGTATTGCTTCTGAAATGTCTTTAGTGGCTCTCTTCTTCTTCCTCGGTCCCTTTGGATGTACATGGCTTTCAACTTCCTTCCTTTTTCCCATCTCTTTTTCTTCAATAATGGGACATGGAATGGGGTTGTCCTCGCCGGAGTTGCTTTCGATATCCACAATTTCAACTCAAAACTCAGCAGGCCATTCCTTCATGATATTTTCAATGTCGTCTTCACCCATATGGTATCTCCCTGCGAACCATTCAGAGTTCTTTGTCTATGCCTTGGCTGAAATGTGAATATACCACATGTCAGCATAAAAATTTATAGTATGAATATACTTGGAAATTACTTCTTTTGTTATCTGAGGTGTGACACCGATGGCCTCGCGTAGCTGCTGATAATACATGTAGAATATTTCAGCTGTTGCGTGATGTCTTTGCGAATTCAATTTTTCCCAAAATTTTGCCTAGTGGGCTCCTTTGCAATCACCATTGTATGTGATTACACCAACGTAATCCTTCGGGTCCTTCCACCCTACGAGCGTGATCAACACTATTAACTAGGTAAAATGGAAATTACCACCATGCATCTGTGTGTCATTTAGTTCCTCCAGGAACTCATTCAACAGGTATTGGCACCAGTTGAATTGTCCACCCTCCGTGACTGCGGCACCAGGTAGTACTGCGCCCACAAGTACCTCCAATGGCCTTTCTTTTATGAGAATATTGCCAGCTAAAATTTGCGTGACAAACTAGGTGGATTTATCATCTATATCCTCCGTCTAAAAGCCTCTCTTTCCTTTATGACTATTTGAGTTTTCTTCATCTTCACGACCACTTCTTTTTCTTTGTTTTTCCCTTGGAAAAACTGCTTCGGATCTTCCCCTCTTTTGCTCAATCCAGTGATCCGGTGGATTAAGTCGATGTTCAGGTCGATATTACGATCAAGCCACAAATATCCCCGGTGGATGCACAATATCGGAGTTCGCACCACCACATTCATCTCTGGCATTCTGTCGAAGTGCGAGAGCCTAGGAAGATTGAGCATTCCAGACTAGACTACTCCAGAAAACCAACATTCTACGACCAAGGTGAGGTTGCCTTTCACGTCTTTCTTCTAGCACATGTACTGGTCAGGATGGAACTGTGGGAGCTTAGGTTCGTTCGACTCCTTCTGCATCTGGAGTAGATCATAGTCTTCCCATTTACACTCTGGCATCTTCCCCAACAGATTCACGTCCACCTTGACATGCTTCGATATAGGTGAGAGTGGAATGTCCTACATGGAATTCTTCATTAGCTTAATGACTGGTGCATCTAGTGCACGCGGCGAGATATAGTCAGAGGTGAGTTTCAATAGTATTTCCTTATCGGCCAGCGGAACCTGCGGTACTGTGGAAATAATCTTTGGTTGCTTCAATTTCGGCCCGACTAGTCCTTTGCCTTTGTCTTCCATAGCCACAGCGTGTCTTGGTGATCTTCGGGAAGCTTGACCTTTCTCTATGACAACTTTCTTAGCGGGGGTTCTCATTAACCCTTCGATTCCTCCATATTTAAATACCTTCATAGTCACTTGGACCATGAATTCTTCCTCAATAGAATACCTCTCAGACATTCACTGGATGGATCTCAACTTGATTTCAGAGAACTTGCTGTAAACAAATGTAAAGTAGTGTGCGCAGAAAATTCAAAGGTTGTGGTAATGCCCATGAGTCCAAATGTAGTAGTATTTATAGGCACAGCTAGCCTCCTTTGTGCCCCTTAATGGCTATATAAGCATTAAATGCGGTATCTGTTGGCCAAATCAGTGAATCTTTCAATCCTTTCCTTCATTACTTCATTCAAAACGACTATTTCTTCGTTAAATGCTCAAGCGATCACTGGAAAAAGTATTGTATAACGGTTATTTTTTCGACCAACATTCTAACGGCTACTTTTCTGGAGTGTTGCGTCGAACTGCACAGTTACTTTGCGGTGCTTGACTTCTTGCTTCTGAACTTAGCTGCCTTTCCCATTCAAATTGATCTTCGCAGTTGCATTCTGGTCTTCGCAATTGTGCGGTTCCTTTTTTCTTTTTCTCTTTTCAACATTTCTTTTTTTTGGCATAGCTTCACTACTAAACAAGTACTGCATGGTATATACACTTTCTTCATCACGCTTCGCATACAGACTCTTTCCACCTTTCTAGTGCCCAATTTCAACTGTACTTGGCACTTATAAATTTCCTTTCTTCTAATCATCAAGGGTTCTGCGAGGAAGGACTATCCCGATAGGGTTTTAGTTTTCTCCCATTAACTAGGATGGGAAAGCTATCTCCTGCTAACGTGGCTAACTAAGTTGCGCCACCATTAGTAACATGTACAAAAATATATGGGCCAAGCTAATGCATTTTAAACTTTCCAGGAAACATCATGAATTTGCTATCATACTAGAGGACTAGATCACCTACCTAAAAAGACTTGTTTTTTATATGGCGATCACGCTATGCTTTTTCTATTTCTTTCTACACTTGTTGGTGAAAGCTTGTGATGAAGCGATCCTCCTCCATACCAACCAAGTGTAACATCCTTTCTTCTAGTGCGTTGCGATCTTCCATGCCTGTGAATGCAACTATTCTTAAGCTAGGAACAATGTACTCCATTGGAATTATTGCTTCCTGTCCATAGGTCAGCGTAAAATGTGTATGGCCTGTCAACTTTTTCAAGTAGTTCTATATGCCCATAAAATGGCTGGAATGTGCAGGTCCCAATCATCCCTATTCACATTGCATACCTTGGTTAGCGCATTCTCCAGTACTTTATTGAACACTTCAATAGTTCCATTTGCTTGTGGATGATATGGTGTACTTCGATGATATTGAATGTGGAACTCTTCTGTCAATTCCTCAATGGTTATGTTCAGAAAGTGAGTGCCTTGATCACTCATCAAAATTTTTGGGAATCCAAACCTCATAAGGATGTATTCAAATATGAACTGCGCGGCAGTAACTGCACTACATTCCTTCACTGGCTTCGCTTCCGCCCATCCGGTGAGGTAGTCAATTGCAGTAATAATGTACCTCGCACCAGTTCTTTTTCTCGATGCGTTTATAGGTCCCACAAAATCAATGGCCCATTTCTCAAATGCCTGTAATGTCAACTGTGGATTCAACAACATTTCATCTCTTCACGATGGCCTTCCTGTCCTCTGACAGACATCACAGCTCTGGCAATGCTCCTTCGCGTCTTTGTGAAGCGTAGGCCACCATAGCCCTTCGCGCAATATCTTATGCACAGTGGCTCTTCCTGCGTAGTGACCTCCCATTACTCTGAAATGTGCATCAGCCAGTATGAATGGTTTCTCGTGCTCTAACACACATCTGCGCAGCACTTCATCTGGGCCCAATTCGTATAACCGACCTACGATTATGGTGAAGTCTGTTGCTCTTACTACCAGTTGCTTCTTCTGCTGCGTAGTAAACTCTATGGGTTCCAACCCAATAGTAAAAGAGTATATGATCTCCTTATAGTAATCATCAGCAATCTGAATAGAAAACAACTGCACATCTGGAAGATTGTCCTCCAGGTTCATAGGTTCTTCTCCTAACTCGATCCTTGACAAATGATCAGGTCCTAAGTTCAATCTGCCAGGCTTAAATACTATCTCAAAGTCATACTCTTGAAAGAGTAACAACCATCTGCATATTCACCCCCCTAACATTGGCTTGTTGAACATGTATTTCAAAGTAGAATGGTCAGTGAACATAGAGAAATGCGCACCAAGCAAATAGTGCCTGAACATCTGCAGTGCATAGACCATAGCAAGGCCTTCTCTCTCAGTGGTGGTATAATTCTTTTCTGCAAATGAGAGCTTCCTGCTCGAAAATGCAATGGGATGGTCAATACCTCCCTCTCCTAGTTGTACTAAGACAACTCCCAATGCTATACATGATGCATCAACATGGACATGAAATGGCTTCTCCCAATATGGAGAAACTAGGATTGGCGCAGTTACCATTTTCTCTTCTAATGTGTCAAATCCTTGCTCACATTCTTTGTTCCATATGAACGACGCATCTTTCTTCAGCATCTTCTCCATGGTTGTGGTTATCTGCGCATAACCCTTTATAAATTTTATGTAGTAACCAGTATGCCCCAATGTAGTGCGCAACTGCTTGACTGAGTTCAGTGTTGGAAAATTTACAATAACTGCAATCTTCGCGGGATCAACTATCAAGCCCGGTTTGCACACAATGTGTCCCAATAGAATTCCATAGGGTACACAAAAGATACACTTCTTCAGGTTTAATGACATTTGATGCTATCTGCATTTTTCTAACATCAATATGAGATTTGCGCAATGGTCCTTCAGCAAACCAAATATTGTCCAATCGTTAAAATAAGCTTCTAAGAACTTATGCATGAAATCCTTAAATGAGGCGACCACAACTCTGGAAAAGATGGCAAGTGCATTCTTCAGACCAAACGGCATCACCATGTACTGGAATGACCCCCATTCTATGGAAAAATTGGTCTTGTGTCTATTCGTAGGATCAATTCTTATCTGATGATATCCTGAAAATCCATCAGTAAAGGAATATGCCTAATTTCCTCCAACATTATCAAGTACCTCATCAGTGAAAGGAGTAGGAAATGGATCATGCATCAAAGCATCGTTCAATTTTTTGAGATGTGCGCAGATCTTGATCTTGCCTTTGGTATTCTTATCTTGGACAACCATAGGGATTATCCACTCAGACTCTTCGACTAGCTCAATGATCCCTGCATCGAGCATTTTATCGAGTTCTTCCTTAACTCTTTCTTTGTATCACGGATTCAGTCTATAGGGCCTCTGCTTAACAGGCTTATCTCCTAGCTTAAGAGGTATCTTCATCACCCCTAAGTCCCCAAAAATTCCCTTCATCTCTGTAAACTTTGTCGGGAATAAATCTTTATACTCATGTAACAGGTCTGCGATCTCTGCGACCGTTTGATCATCCTAGTAGTCTCCAATACTTGTGAACTTTGGCTCTTCACTAGTGCCAATGTTCACTTTCCTCATTTTCACAAGTCCAATCATGTCTGAAATTTCTAGCGGATGTCCTTCTATGTTGCGCACTCCTTCTGACTCAGGAATGTTTATGTTGCGCGAATCCTCCTCATCACTTCCTTCGTTATCTTCAACCTCTTCAGCTAGTTTATAACATTCCATGGTATATTCTACCTATTCTTCCATTCTGGCTGTAGGCTTGTAGGTACGCTGTCAACTCCAAATAATTCCTCTAATGTCATGTTTCTATGTGGACATTCTGGTCTAAATTTTCTTTCCTTAATAACCTACAAAGCATAATTTATGGTAGGGATCTCGTATTCAAAACTAAATCTCTTCTGGAAGTTCGCGGTCAAGGTAGGCCAATCTGTAGTTTCCCTGCGCAACTCCATGTCTGGGTACCATTTCTTTGGAATTTCTTCCCTCCAGCATATGCACAAACAAATGCACCCATTTTGTCTATGGTCTCTCCTCCCATGCTTGTGAACAAACTTCAATATGCTTCCTTGGATCTGTCTATCCATTGCATTTCTCAAAGGGTAGTCTAACCTTGTCAGCAAACCTGACCTGCATCTTGATTCTACATTGATCCCAGGTGGTTAGTGTCTACTTATGCACAACCCACCATCTGGTAGGTGTCTCGCGCAGTGCCATGTCTAGTGCTGGTAAGCGATGCTCATCTGCAATTACTACAGTATATTCTTTGATAAAGGAATAAACATTAGATAAACCATCATTGGTGGGAATTGGGCTTACCTCCTTTCCAATCTAGCACAGTGACTTTGTAACATGCGTGCATCTCCTTGCAGATACTTCATGCATACAACTTTTCCAGTTATCAAGTCCTACATCAGAGTCTGAGATGCAAGAGCTATCGCATCTCCAGCTGAGTGTTCCATCCGCAGTAGGGTTAATATAGTTTTCTTGGTTCGCAGTCATCTTGTAAAGGCGGTCCAAATCTTGAGCTCTAGATTCCTCCTGAATCGGCTCGCTGTATCTTTCTGTGTCTGAAGGGTCCAATGGTGTGATGACCCTGAGATGCTTTCCTTCGAAGGTCATCTTATTTGTCTTCAAATTTATGATAGCGAGGTTATATATAGCCCAGTCAATCCCCGACAGTGCAGGATAAGGTTGACTATCGTCCACAATCTTGATAACCTTGAATCCACGTGACTTTGTACTCCATCAATGTCAACAATGACATTGGCTAACCTTCCAAAAGGTATGACTTTCTCCTGATTGGCCATTCTCAACTGGATAGGTGACCATAACAACTTTGGTCTCCCCATATGTTGCCATGTCTGTTTAGTTAAGACGTTTACTTCAGATCCCAAATCAAGGATGATCTCATCCATTTCATAGTCTCATATTTGTGCACTGAGTCTCATTTCTCTACCTGTTCTCTTGTGTTTCTTGATTTGGTGAACTGTGCTATTGGTAATCTCTAGCTCACTCTGTGGCTCATACTGATTTAATAGTTTCTACAATTCTGCAATAGCATCTGGGCTCTTCAACAACTTCATGCAGCTCCTTAGGAATTGTGCAACAGAGGTGCCTGTCTCTGTTGTGATGCTCATCTTGTCATAAGCACCCGGCATATCTTCGATATGTGGTATTTCACTGCGCAACGGGATTCTTGGCGACTTGAGTGCTGACTCTGTGAAGATATCCTGTGCTTCTTCAAAGGTTTCTTTGTTTTTCTTTAAGTCGAAAGCAGGTGCTTTCCCAGCAACTTTTCTTATCCATATTGTTTCAGGAGGGGTCTGCTTAGTGTTAAAGTCTCCAGAAGTTGAATCTTCTGCTCCTCTATCTCTCCCTATCGTAGCGCCACTTTGCGTCACTACATTAATACTGGGATCCGCAAGTCTCTGCTCTGCTACGATCAACTGAATTTTTGGGTTCGGCACATCTTGTTGCTTTCTTTTCTGCATTTCTGCCTCTAACACTGGGCAGTTTTCAATAACATGATCAAAGGATTTACGATAATTACACCTGGTGTATGGGTTGGTACAATCTTTAGATACATGACCTGCCTGGCCACAGTTATAACAAATTACTTGACCTCGGCCTCGTCCTTGCGTAGGGCTGTTATTCCTTCCTCTCCCGCGGTATCCTCCATGGGCTCTATTAGCTCCCTGATCATGCTGTGCATTATCTTGTTTCCACGGAGTCTCTTCTTGGAATCTGTATACTCCTCCATACATATGCTCAATATCTTACTTCCTTTCCAACATGAGTTCATATGCATGGCAATTGGATTCATCATTCCCAACTGACTAACAGAAATTACAATATAGGTTTTTAGTTGTTCTTACATATTTATGTATTAAGTAGCAGTCCTCTGGCCAATGTCCTCTAGTTCTGCAAATTTCACACCATGGCCCTTGGTTCAGATTTCATGGGTTTGGTGCACCCACATTAAGGAAATATTGGAATAAAGGACAATGAACCTTAGTGTGTCCTTCTCCCTTACAACCTGTACACCAGAATTCCTATCTCTCTTGCTTTCCTTTCTTGATATCCTGTAGTTGTAGTGTCATGGTAGCCAACTGGGTCTGAATTTGAGACATCCTAGTGCTAGTTTATCCCATAGGTGAAGCTTCTAACTTCATCGCGATCTCCAAGGCTTCTTCCTGCGAAGCCACTTTCTGCTGCATCAATGGCAGTCTGATATGGGGAAACAACGCAGCTATAAACCATTCCTGGTGTTGTTGCGGTGCGATAACGAAACTTACTTGGTCCAAGAGTGTCTTAAATTTTTGGTCAAATTCTTAGACTGTCTCATTAGGTTTCTGTTTGATTTCTTTTAACTCTGTTATACACTGCGACTTTGACTTCGGCTTCTTAAATTGTTCTAAGAGTGCAAAATTGATTTCTACTAGGGTTCTATTATGTCCCTGCGAATATTTCATGAACCAATGCAAGGCTCTGTCTCTAAAGGTGGTGAGGACCTGTGCTTGCTTCACAACATCATCCTGAACTTTCTTAACACTCCATATGGCTTCACATAGAAACCAATGTTGATCAGGGTCCTCTAGACCCGTTCCTTTGGATATCGGCAGCTTAATATCTTCAGTCATGCTTCGTCTAGGTGGTGGAGGGTTTTGCGCAGTGTGTTGAGCGAAAAAAGTAAAGGTAGTATTGCGCGGAATGATGTTCTAAGTGCTAGGGATATTCACAACTGTGGGGTTCTGAACTAGTGGATTTTGTGCAATGGGTGGCGCATTGTTCACAACCGGTGGATTCTGCAGAGTAATAGGCTGATAGGTGGAAGATAGGGGTGCGGTTTGGCTATCAAGTTCATCTTTTGAATCAATGTCTATGCGGAGTCCATGTCCACTGGAATCTTTATTAGGTGTATATTTATATCTTTTCCCACTTCTTAGATTATTTGTCTCTTCATCAGACTCACTAAAAATGCTATTGACCATTACAGATTCACAAATTTTACTGCATTCTAAAAATGCCTTTCTCGGCTAAAAGCATTTGATTGTATAAACTGAGGTTGTTCAAGTACTTACCTCTGAATCCCTTGAAAACCTCTCTTTCGTCTGCGCTGTAGGACTTTAGCATGTCCACAGTGAACTGTAGCATGAATCTATGTAGCATACTGTTGGCACAGGATAGATCCGCAGGAAGTGCAGAAGCCGACAGGTGCGAAAGGGTCATTCCACGAAAAAAGGACCCTTTGCGGCATTCGCAGAAGCATAAGAATTGATAAATAGTTAAGTCGGTCATGTGGACCATTTTGTAATAGAATAGAAACATATAAATAGAGTAGGATTGTAAGCCTAAGGGCATCGAGGTCCTAAAGATTGATCCTATCTTTTGGGTTCGTTTTGTATTTGCGATATGATGTCTTGACAGTTTCTGTGAGTTTTATTCTGCAGGTTTGGTGAATGAATGGAGATGTTCGGTTATGGTGTAAACTCTGTCTTTAATATTATGCAATGATGAATGAAAACCATGTTTTGTGAATGTTTACATTGGTTTATGTGAATATGTTGTAGAAGTAATGCTAATCTAAATAAGTATGTCGAATGTGTTGTTCCCAATGTTTATTGAAATCTGTGAATGATAAGTTAATAGTATGTTATGAATGTTATAATCTCTAGTTAGTGAAAAGGTAATATGTGCATGTCCTCTACACAACTGCAGAAAATTGGTTCCAACAACTCCCTTATCCATCTCGGGTGAGACTGTACTTGCTCTGCAAGTGTTGTTGGGAAGGGTTACACCTTTCCGGGCCGGTGTATAAGGGAGTTTGGGTTGATAGTTTGTTGGCGACAGTATGAAGTGAACCCCTGTTGATAGACGCTGCATCCACAAATGGTTCCATTGTTGTGGCCCTAAGGAAGAAGAAAGGAGGATATGCTGTGGCATCCGACAAAACTAGAGATCCAAGAGTGGTTAGACAAGAAGGCGGAGGAATTTGCAGAAACTGAGAAGCAAGATCCTAAATAGACAACGACTAGTTGGTTAGAAAGATACATCTACTCAGACATCCATGAAATATTCTTCTGTGAATTCCTGGTGCTGTTGCATGAGTGGCTAGCAGAGTTGACATTCCGAAAGAATCACTGCCAGAATGAACCTGATTGTTGGACCCTAGAGTTGGTGCGACAGCTGAAGCAAGTCGATAACAAGGTATCACGAGCCATTGATTATTGGGTGGACAGTATCCTTGAAGGGTACGTGATTGAGTTCGCAGTAGATACTATCAATTCGTACAGTGACGCCGAAAGGAACTTCTTTAGGGGGCCAAGAGGAAGGTTCCTGTCATCATTAAAATTGTGGATTAAGATGCTTGTCAGTGAAAAAGGAATATTGAGGATGTCTTTTGACGAGTAGAAGAATCAGTGTGCGAGGGTGAAGGTATCTCGTAAATGTGAGTTTGACGGAAAGATGTGGTAGATGGACATGAGCGACAATGAGTTTCAAACGGAAGTTGACGAAGAGTGTGGTATCTTGAGGAGTGGAGAAATATTCTGGCGTCTTGAGAAGAAGAGGAGGACTGAGAGAGAGTCTCCCGAGAGGACCGGAATAGAGAACTGTGAAACAGGGCCACAAGGGAGGAAGCGACCTTATTGCGAAGGAGACGTCGACCAGGCTACCCCAGAGGCAAGGGAACATCAGATCATAAGTTACCACATACCTTCGACCCTGCACACTACTTTGAATTTTATAGGAAGGAATCCAAATTACTTGCGGAGTTTCCCTACGTGCAGCGGCAAGAGTACTGCTTCAGTGAAAAACAATACTAGCAATGTTAGGATGGTAGATAAGGAAAAGATGCCCACATTTCAGGGGAACAGGACCGAGGATCCCGAACAGTATTGGTTTATATGTGAAGCAGTCTGGACTGTAAAGCAGGTTCAGGACGACGCTATAAAGATGGGACAGTTAGCGACAACCCTTAGGGTTCGGGCGTTAGACTGGTACATGAAGTTTTTAAAGGTTCTAGTGGGAACAACGGTCAAAGTATTGGTGCAAGTTAGAATGGCGATTATTGACGAATTTAAAAAACCAAAATCTGAGTCGCAATATGTCACTAATCTTAAGGAGATTATGCAATTCCCGAATGAGTCAGTGTGGGAATTCGATCAGCGATACAAGATGCTGATAGCGAAAGTGAGCTTTCCGATAAATAAGTTGCAACATAAAGAATGGTTCATCGCAGGATTAGTATCGCATATCTGAGGACGATTGATGCAACAAAAATTCATAACACAGGCATAAGCATTAGAGATCGTGATGAAACTAGAGGCTTCGCCAATTGGCGAAGCAGGAATGGGAATGGACAGAGTTCAGGCACAGTTGGCCAATTTAACATTGCAACTAGAGGATATCAAGAGAGGCAAGGAAACCCGCGGAGATGTATGGTGCACTAGATGCAAAACTGAGGGGCACCATAAGGAAAATTTCCTAGAATTCTATGAGTATTTGTAGTCGGAGGCACCAAACCCCCTTCATCAAGGAGGAATGCCATGGTGTACTATCCTTCAGACCAGAGGGCATTGACCGGAGGAATGTGTATATATGCAAAAGATGGTATCAAATCCAACAAACTTATACTACAAGTTTTTTCGATCGGTTAGCCATGATGAGAAGGACTACAGGGCCTATGACCTGCTACAAGATCGAACAACTGACACGTATTTTATGAAGGGAGAAGAGCCTCCAGTGGTGCAGTAGCAATCACAGTTTAATCAACCATGGCAATACGGGCAGTCGCAGTATGGGAACCCGCAATATCCACCACCACCATATGGCCAGCCACAATAGGTCCAACATCAGTATCAACAACCACAATACAGGCCATGTCACATACCCATTCATAAGACCAAGCATGGGAGAGAACATGACACTAAATCTGGGCATTTAGCCCCATGATTATTAAGTAAATTCATTGACAATAAAAAGACATATGCATATGTGTGTGTATATAAATATATATAGATATGAACACAACGGAATTGAAATCATCTACATATCTAAACATACATTCAAACATTTTCATTATAGACATTAAATAAATACATTGCAGAATTAAACACATGAGAGTACTTATCTTAAAACAAAGTAGTCCCGAGCAACCAGCTATGCAACTACAACGTTCCACCCAACCATAGGCCAGTTGTGCTTATCAACCTCTTGATACAACTCCCACCCCCGAGCTGGGCATGATTTCTACGAGGAAAAGGGAACAACAGACTCACACATAGCCAAATATACACAAAAATTAGCCAAGCCAATCAACAATTGGGTTTATCAGGCTGCTAGGCAATAGAAAGTAAGAATTTCTAAGCCAGTGAGCTCAACCACAGAGCTATGGATACCTCTACATGATCTATCCAGCTTGGTTCCCCACAATGCCTACACACCTGACTCAAAGAAGTATTCCTTTCACTACTACATAGTCCCTTAGACCATACCTTCCAATTCAGTGTTGTTCAAGGTGTGCATAGAAGAGTATCCATCCCTTTTGATCTTCTTGAGAGGTTATTTTCCCCACTAGGTTTATCAATCCAACTCAGGTCCACTTCCACTCCTAATTTCTTGCTCACAGTTCAAACTAAAACAGGGATGCACAAAACAACAAAATCACAAGTGTTGGGCATGAAGAAAACGTTTTTATAGTGAGATGACCAAAATGGAGTTTCTACCAGTTCAGAAAAATGTGGGTAGCCAAAAACGAAAAGCTAAATGAGGAAACAACCCTGGGAAGCCAAATCCGTTTTCAAAAAAACGTCCATGGACATTCTGGGGCAAAAACGACATCCATAACAGCCCCAAATCGTGGTACTCCTTTCCTAGCCAATGTGTAACACAAAAACGAGCTCCCAGCCATGGAAAAATACAGGAAAATGATGAAAAACATGATGGGGAAAGCCCAGCTAGTTCAAACTGCATGAGAGAGAAAATTCCATGGGTGAAAGATGGCTTTGGGCACCATTTCGTGGGTGTTTTCTTGCCCAAGAAGCAAAAATACGATTTCCTGGGTTGATGGATTGCCCATGCACGAAATTGGCTGCCATACCTCTTCATTCCCAAGGCATTAACTACCTCAACCAACTATTGGAAGAATTAAATGATTGGGTGCATAAGTCAAAATGGCTAGTTGGGATTTATGGGTTCTCTCAATGAAATTGACTTAACACTATTGGCTCAAGGGTTTGAATAATTCCCCCCCTATTCCTTGTAAAATCATGCCCCATCTCTTTGTTGCATTGCATAGCTAGTTGTGGGTATTTCATTAAAATTTGTATTTACGTGATGTCTTAATTTACATTGTGCCTGTCTAGCACAAGAACCATAGGCATCTATTTTTAATTGCTGATAGAAAAAATGCTAAATCGATGGCAAGGCCTTGGCCTTGAGCTCCTCAGCATGATTTAATAACGATATTTACACCATTTACACTTTTAACGCAATAGGGTCAAAATGGGGATGTGACATTCCCCTCCCCTTACATTAGCACTATCCTCAGTGCTCATCAAAATTAAACAAAAATGGATATGCCACTCTCATGGCATCCTCCAGCTCCCATGTAGCCTCATCGAGACCGTAGTGCTTCCATTGCACCTTTACCTACCTGATGGCTCGGTTCCGGAGCAATGTTACCTTCTTGTCTAGGATGCAAAATGGATCGGTTTGGAACTCTCCCTCGGGTTCCACCTGGATCACATCCCAATTAATCACATGGTTACGATCATGTACATATTTATTAAGAAAATAGACATGAAAAACATAATGAGCTCTAGTGCTAGCAGGCAATGCAAGTCTATATGCAACTGGCCCTATTCTTTCAAGCACTTCAAATGGCCCACAATATCTAGGTGATAGCTTGGCACAAATCCCAAGCTTCAAGGAACCCTTCCTTGGGCTCACTCTAAGATACGCATGATCCCCAACATTGAATTCCCTATGCACCCTATGCTTATCTGCATAGCTTTTGTGTCTATCCTGTGTTGCTTTTAACTTCTGCCTGATCTTTGCAACCTCTTGCTCCATTTCCTTAAGCAATTCTGGCCCAAGTACAATTTTGTTCACTGGATTGTCCCAAGTCACTGGTGTCCTACTTCTTCTGTCATACAAAACCTCATATGGACACATTCCCAATGATTCTTGCTTCCCATTATTATAGGAAAACTCTACCAGGTGTAGATAATCCTTCCACTTGGATGGTTTGTCCATTACATACATGTGAAGCATGTCTTCAAGCACCTAATTTACTCTTTCTGTTTGACCATCTATTTGAGGATGGTATGCGGTACTCAAGTGAAACTGTGTACCTAAATCTGCAAAGATACCCTTCCAAAAATTGGAAGTGAACTTGGTATCCCTATTAGAGATTATTGCCTTAGGAAATCCATGTAATCTGAAAATTTCATTCATGAAAATATTTGCAGTGGCATCGGCTTTATGTGTGGACTTAACTAGTATAAAATGTGCTTCCTTTGTTAACTTGTCCACCAAAACCTTGATGGAATCATGTTGTCTCACAACCATTGGCAATCCTGTAATAAAATCCATGGAAATTATTTCCCATTTCCATTCAGGAATTGGCACTGGGTGCAATAAAATTGCTAGGTGTTGGTGTTCAACTTTCACCTACTGACATGTCATGCAATTAGAAATGTATTCAGTGACATCCTTCTTCATACTTGGCCATAAATAATATTTTCTTATTGTAGCCATTGTTTTCTGATATCCTGGGTGACTAGAGTATGGAGCTTTATGGATTTCGTCCATAACAATCCTCCACAAATCTGCCATGTTTGGAATATTATAGGCTCTATTCTTATAAGTAAGAATTCCATCTTCTTCAAAATGGTATCCTTCACACTTCTTTTCAAGGTCTTGCTGTTGTAATTTGTCATTTATCTGCACATACACTTCATCCTCAACCATATGGTTAACAATCTGCTGCCTCAAATCTGGTTGGCAAATGCTAAGCGCTGCCACATGCATTTCATGTACTTTCCTGCTGAGTGCATCGGTTACGTTGTTTTCTTTCCCTTTTATGTGTTTGATTTCAAAATCAAATTCACACAAAAATTCCAACCATCTAGCTTGCCTAACATTCAAATTTGGCTGATCAAATAAGTATTTCAGACCACAATGGTCTGTCCTTAGCTCAAATTTCTTTCCCATTAAGTAATTCCTCGACATCTTTAAAGCATGTACTATGGATGCAAGTTCTAAATCATGAGTAGCATAGTTTTTCTCGTGCTCCTTCAACTTTCTCGACTCATAGCATACCACGTGGTTGTCTTGCATAAGAACTCCTCCAAGTCCTTGATTGCATGCATTGGTACATATCACAAAGTCTTTTTCTGGGTCTGCAATTTTCAAAATTGGTGCACTCGTAAGAAGATTCTTCAACCGTTGGAAAATTTCCTCACATCTTGGTGACCATTCAAACTTAATCCCCTTCTTTTTCAAAGAAGTGATCGGATTTGTGACCTTAGAGAATCCTTCCATAAACCTCCTGTAATAACCAGCAAGGCCCATAAAAGATCTCACATCTGTCACATTTCTTGGAGTTGGCCAATTCATAATGGCTTCAATCTTCTCAGGGTCCATAGATATTCCTTCGTCTGAGATAATGTGACCCAAATAATGGATTCTATCTTTATAAAAGTCACATTTTCTCAACTTTGCATACAACTTATGCTCCCTTAGCAATTGCAATGTCATTCTCAAATGTTCTTCATGCTCTTCTTCATTCTTAGAATATATGAGAATGTCGTCTAGAAAAACAAGGACAAACTTGTCCAAATACTTGCTAAAAACACTATTCATGAGACACATGAATGTAGCTGGTGCATTTGTGAGACCAAATGGTACCATCACAAACTCATAGTGTCCATACCTTGTCCTAAAGGTTGTCTTATGAATATCTTCCTCTTTGATTCTTACCTGATGGTAACCTGACCTTAAGTCAATCTTTGAGAATACCTTTGCTCCTCTCATTTGATAAAAAAGGTCATCAATTCGGGGCAATGGGTATTTTTTCTTCACAGCAACTTTGTTCAGCTTCCTGTAGTCAATACATAGCCTGAGCGTTCCATCTTTATTTTTCACAAATAGAACGGGTGCTCCCCAAGGGGACACACTTGGTCTGATATATTTATTTTCCAACAACTCTTGTAATTGCATTTTCAATTCTAACAATTCCAGTGTACTCATCCTGTAGGGGGTCTTGGACACTGGTGCAGCTCCTGACACAAGTTCAATTGTAAAATCAATGTCTCTCTTTGGAGGAAGTCTCGGAATCTCACCGGGAAAAACATCTCTGAAATCTTGCAATACATGGTAGTCCTCCAACTTAAGAGTTTCATTCTATGTTGCCTCCAAAACATGGGCTGCATACAATTGACAACCTTTCCTACAAAAATTCTTTAGTTGCATGGCTGAAACCTGTCTAATAGAAGTCACCTTTGGAATGCCTTTTACAACCCTTGGGTTTCCTTCTTCATCCATGCATTCAAAAGTTTTATTGTAGCAGTCAAGTTTAACCCTGTGTGCTTCTAACCAATCCATTCCAATGAGAATATCATAGGAACCCAGTGGCAAAATATTTAGATTTGCGTAAGTGAACAACCCATCCATCTCTAATGGACATTTCTCTACAATTTCACTAACTTTTCTCTTGGTTCCAATGGCTAGCTGAACTAACCATGATTTACTATGCTTTGATTTCTTAAAAGCTCAAATCTCAATAATTTTAGGAGTGATATAACTGTGAGTAGGTCCAAGATCAATCAAAATAGAAATAGATTGCTAAGCAATCTTACCTTCAACTTCAACCACAGTTGATTGATGATCTGCCTGGCGGTTATCTAGTGCTGCATAGATTCTAGGGATTGTCCTCGCCACTTGACCCATAGTTTCAGCTCCTTGGATGTTGTGAACTTGATTTGCATTCCCATTCCGATGTGGGCAGTTCCTAACCATGTGATCTCCTCCACAACCCCAACATTCAAGTGGTTCTCTTGGCTCCTTTGGATCTCTTGGCTTATCTTCTATCATCCTAGTTGGATTAGTCACAACCTGTGATGGCTGTCTTTGCTGATTTCTGATATGAGGTGGTTTGAAACCTTTCCTCCTTTAGTTAAACTTCTCATTCTTATTGTCCTTCCATTCCTTATTGAAATCAAGTTTGCTTTTGTTTTGATCATAGCAATACTTGGCCTTACTTATTTCCTCCTATAGAGTTTGAGATTCATCAAATTCAATCCTATCTTATATGACTGAGGTAGCCCACTTAGAAAACGATGAATTTTCACCTTATCATATCGAATATACCTGACATACCTCAGCAGCTCCAAGAACTTGTTTGCATACTCTTGCATGGTCAATTGTCCCAATTTCAGCTCATAGAACTCTTTGATCTTGTCATCATAGTACCTATCAGAAAGGTACTTCTCCTTGAAGTATTTCTTGAACTGCTTCCACACAATCTTTCTTTCATTGATCTTTCTCACTTGCCGGATGTGATCCCACCATATAGATGCTCTTCCATTCAAGTTGAAGATGGCGACCCTTGCCTTCATATTGCCAGAGTAGTCTTGGAATTGGAAATACTTTCTCATTCCAAGAAGCCAAGCTTTAGCTTCTTGACCAGACTTTACCTCTCCATAAAATGTAGGAGGATTTGCCTTCTTAAATTCTCCATGTGAATTGTTCTTGTAATGCATCTTTCTCTTATTCTTGCGAGATGAAGGGCTTGAACCCTCAATGGATCCTTTAGAGTCAGACGATCCGCTAGAAGAGATTTTTGGAGTATAGGTTCTGTCTCTAGAAACTCTTCTTGATATATTGGACCTCTTGTGGGAATTTCTCCTTGAACTACTCCGACTCCCTTCTAGATTTTTCGACTGATGTCCAAGATTAATTTGCCTCTGGATATCTATCAAACTCTATAGCATGGCTGCATTCAACTGATTTTGCTCTTTCTGAGCTTTAATCATCCTTTCGTTATCTTCTCTACATATTTGCAACTCCACCCTTAGGCTCCTCATGGTGGTTGCAATATCTGGGGGAGTCTCTCGATTTCTTCTCCCATTGGATTCTGTTTCAACATTCTCAACATGTATATTTTACCCCATGGCATCTGTCTCAGGCTCATCGGGATCCTGTTCATTATCCATGATGTTGATATTTTTGTCCCAACCAAGACCAAAACTTTCCAACTACACTTATCTAGAATGTTGCTTTGATGTGACTATAATTATGTGTTTATAGACACAGTTGTTAGCTGCATTATAATATCATAAATTGGTTGCATGTATATGGGAAAATCCTATATTGAAAACTTTATCCAAGCATAGATTTTTTTCACAATCAACGACTGTCTCAGGGGGACGACTAGGGTCAATCTGGCGCATAACTTTCATGGCGATTTTCCATTTTCGACACCTGAAAATCTTAGTGAAAAGCTGCTGTATTTTCCCCATTTGGTGGACTTATCGAACTCTCCTTCGACTATGTCGTGAATATTAAGTATAAAAATCCCACCCTTGTCACTGAATTTTAGGCTAAAAATTGCCACCAGTGTCACGAATATTTAGCTTAAAAGGTGCCGCCCGTGTCGCGAAATTTTAAGCTAAATTTCGTCGCCGTTGTCGTGGATTTTAACGTTATTGTCTCCATGCACGTTGCATATTTAACATTAATTTCACCATGCGCGTCGCAAAATTTAACATTATTTCGCAGTGTGCGTCGCAAAAATTATCATTAACTTCGCCGCGTGTGTTACAAAATTAACCTTAACTTCGCCGTGGGCATCACAAAATTATCCTTAACTTCACCATGAGCATCGCAAAATTAACCTTAACTTCGCTGTGGACGTCACAAAATTAACCTTAACTTCATTGTGGGCATCACAAAATTTAACATAATTTCATCGCCGCATCGCAAAAAGTTAGCCTAATTTTCGCCGCCGCATCGCAAAAAGTTAGCCTAATTTTCTCCGCTGCATTGCAGAAAATTAGCATACTTTTCACTGACACAACCCTTAGGAAAAATTTCGAAAACACTTAGAAAAATTTAAAATTTTTCCTTTCTTTCTGTGATGATCATTGCTCAACAAGAGGTGAATTTTCCTCTGCAAACTATTCAACTTAGCCCGTTTATGCCCAACATTGTAACCTATGGTGATAAGGAAGGGGTCTTCCCTGTGTAACTCTGATAAGATTTGGCCCATAGAGGCCCAATGCTATAGCCTATGGCTCTGATACCATTCTGTCACATACCCACCCATCAAACTAAGAATGGGAGAGAACATGACACTAAATCTGAGCATCTAGCCCCATGATTATTAAGTAAATTCATTGACAATAAAAAGACATATGCAGATGTGTATATATATCTATATATGAAACACAACGGAATTGAAATCATCTACATATCTAACATAAATTCAAACATTTTCATGACAGCCAGTAAATAAATACATTGCACAATTTAACACATGAGAGTAATTATCTTAAAACAAAGTAGTACCAAGAAACCAGCTATGCATCTGCAACATTCCACCCAACCATAGGCCAGTTGTGCTTATCAACCTCTTGATACAACTGTTGATGTATATGTAACTTTAGAATGTATTTCACTTATATATTTATTGTACTCCTATAGAGATGTATTATTCCTCTATACGGAAGTGTCGTCATTTGTATTAACAAGTGTCACAAGTGTGTTAACTTGCCGATGGGTTATTAGATCACCTTGTAAGGGGTCAGCCCGGATTAATGTAATAAGAGGTTATTGTGCTAAGCTAGACAAGTCGGCCCCATAAGATTATTGGGCAGTCATGACAAGTATAAATAGATATCTCCCGATCTCTATTTGGATCACTTCAGAACTCACACTTCCATCACTCGGAAAGTGGCGCACATGTGAGGAGGAGGATCATCTGCTAAGAGGAGTCTATCTCTGTGTACTTTGGTTGTGCTATTGCACTATCTATCTCTGAGGAAGTTGTGGGGTTTTTCACCTTAGGGTTTCCCCCACGGAAACTCTGTGTGTCTATTATCTCTCATGCTTTTGTTTCTTGTGATGATTGACATGCTTGCTATGATTGATATGCATTGATATACTGTACATGTTATTCTCTCAGTAAAGATCCTAGAGTATCTTGAATTAATGCTCAAAATTTAACATGGTATCAGAGCTAACCTGAGAATAAGACATTGTGCAGTGACAGAAACCAGGGTTTCTTATTTATTGGGTTTCTCTCCACAGATTTTGGAAAACCAGTATAGTAGATTGAATCTACTCGTCAAGGAGAATATATCTGTCCAATTAGAATTCAGTTTTGAGCACTTTCATCTTTGGACCTAAAAATTAGGGTTTCCACAAAAATAGGAATTTCTGAAATCTGAAGCCATAGCTGGAAGCTAATTGGAAAAATCAAAGTTTAGAGCTTTGGATCGAGATTTTTGGCTGGATAAATCTCCAGGAAACTCAAACCCTAATTCAGGGTCCTCCTTAGTGAATCTAGAAAGACTCAAAGGCATTTCTGAAGGCAGAACTTAAATTCTGAGTATACCAGGCTGATCATCTCATCAAGGCGCATCTTTCTATTCTTTCAGAAATTTGAAATTCACATTTTGAATTTTTGGGGTTTCTCTGACAAACCCTAATCCGGGACCAGATCCAGTTTTCAACAAATCAAGTGGTAAGACCTAAATCTTTTCTATTTCCATTTGAAGTACTTTTTAAAGATGTCTCACCACACTAAGCTTGAAGAAAAGCTTGAAGGGGATGATAACTTCCAAGCCTGGAAGTATAGGATTGGGTTAATCCTGGAAGAGAATGAGTTGGACTCATACATAAAAGAAGAAGTCCCTACCCCAGAGGATGAAGAGGCTAAGATATTGCATAAGAAGAACTTGGTCAAGGAAAAGAGAATCATTCCTGATTCTATTAAGGACCATCTTATTCCACATATGTCATCCCTAAAGACACCCAAGGCTATGTTTGATTCCCTGACCAAGCTATTTGAAGGGAAGAACATAAATCGGAAGATGACTCTGCGGAATCAATTGAAAGGGGTCAAGATGTCGAATGGAGAGACCATTCAATCTTATTTCTCCAAAGTCTCTCAAATCAAGGAATAAATTGAAGCTATAGATGAAATGGTGGAGAATGAAGAAATTGTGATGACCACTCTAAATGGCCTACCTAGGTCATGGGATTCCTTTATTCAAGGGATCCGTGCAAGAAATAAATTGATCTCCTTTAGAATACTATGGGAGGAATGTTCACAAGAAGAAGCAAGACTTGTGGCCCGAGAAGAAAAGATGAGGAATGAATATCAAGCTCTCACAGCACTCACCAAGAAAGGAAAATCTAAAAGAGAGCCATTCCACTCCAGGGGATCTTCATATCACCATTATCATAAGGATACAAAAAATATTAGATGCTTCACATGCAATGAGAAGGGACACTTTGCTTCAGAATGTCCCAAGAACAAAAGGGACAACAAAAAAAACAACAACATCAACAAAAAGAAGAAGGGTAGCAAAAGAAGGTATCATGCTCATGCTGTTGAAGATGATGAACCTCCAAAGAAGAAGGCTAGAGCAGAAAGTGATGATGATGATTCATCAAGCGAAGAAGAGTATGTTCTAATCTATGCCCTCACAGGTACTATTTCTCATGGTTGTAATGATTGGCTTATTGACAGTGGTGCTTCCAAACACATGACTGGGTTTAAAGAATCTTTTATAAATATATCTAAACATGAATCACCCCATAAAGTGAAACTTGGGGATGACTATCAATACCCCATCAAAGGAAGTGGTGAAGCCTCCTACAACCTAGATTCTGGAAAGTCCTTGAAGATGAAAGAAGTTCTCTATGTACCTGGGCTCAAGAAGAACCTAATCTCCATATCTGCATTGGATGCAAAAGGTATGAGGGTTGCATTTGTAGATGGCCAAGTTCTAATGTGGCCAAAAGGTAAAACTATTGATGATGTAGTAGTGATTAGAGAGAAAGAGGGAGGTTTGTATAAATTGAAAGGACAACCTAAACATGCCATGGTGCATGATTCCATGGAGCCAAGTGAACTTTGGCATAGAAGACTTGCACATATGCACTACAGAGCATTACCAATTGCAAGTAAAGCTGTAGAAGGTCTTCCTAAAATCAAGACCAAGCATGAAGGTGTTTGCAAAGGATGTGCAAAAGGAAAGAACATAAAGAAAGCATTTCCAAGCAGTGAAACCAAGGCTAAAGGAATCTTGGAAATCATCCACTCTGATGTATGCAGTCCGATGTCATCTAGTTCTCTGAGTGGATATATTTACTATGTCACTTTTATTGGTGACTTCTCCAGAAAGACTTGGGTTTACTTCTTGAAGAACAAAGATGAATTATTTGATAAGTTCAAGGAATTCAAAACCTTGATGGAGAACCAAACTGATAAGAAGATCAAAACATTTAGATCCGACAATGGTGGAAAATTCACCTCAGGTGACTTCAAGAAGCTATGCAGTGATTCAGGGATTAAGAGGGAGTTCACTGCTCCTTACAATCCACAACAGAATGGAGTTGCATAAAGAAAGAACAGAACAATCATGGAAGCAGCAAGGGCAATGCTGCATGACCAGGATCTACCTATGCATCTATGGGCAGAAGCAGCTAGGACAACTGTATATGTGCAGAACAGAACACCTCACAAGATATTGGACAACAAGACACCATAAGAGGTCTTCTTTGGTAAGAAACCTGAAGTCAACCATCTTAGAATATTTGGTTGTCCAGTATATACTCATGTTCCAAAGGAAAAGAGGACTAAGCTAGATCCTTCAGGAAAGAAGGGTATCTTTGTGAGTTAAAGTGAAAGCTCGAAGGCTTACAGAATATACTTTTTAGGGTTCAAGAAAATTGATGTCAGCAGGGATGTAACATTTGATGAAAATTCAACATTCATCAAATCAAGGAAGACACCTGTTGAAGTTTATGAAGAACCTAAGGAAACTAGATTTCAATACAATAACATGACTGAAGCAATTCCAGATGTTGATAGTGGAATTGAATATCCGCAACAACCTGTAGATCCACCCCATGAGAATAACTCTCACAAGAGAAAAGCTGCATGGGCTAGAGAGCTCATTCAAGATGTAGAAAAATATGGCATTCCAGAAGAAGAACATAGAGCAAAGAAGAGAACTAAATCACATACCAGCTACGTTGCTTTACTCTGTGATATCATGAACAAAGAACCTTCAAGTTATGAAGAAGCAGCGGAAAAGAAAGAATGGAAGGATGACATGGTCGAAGAATACCAATCAATAATGAAGAATGATGTTTGGGATGTTGTCCCAAGACCTGAAGGGAAGTCTGTTGTGACTTCCAAGTGGATCTACAAGATCAAGCATGCTGCAAATGGAAGCATAGAGAAATACAAGGCAAGATTCGTAGCTCATGGCTTCTCTCAGAAAGAGGGAATAGATTATGAAGAAAATTTTTCTCATGTAGCCAGGTACACTTCAATCAGATCAGTACTTGCCCTGGCTGCAGCGATGAAATGGAAGATACACCAGATGGATGCCAAGACTGCTTTCTTGAATGGTGTAGTTGAAGAGGAAGTGTATGTGGAGCAACCACTCGGTTTTGAAACACATTACAAGGAGTCATATATGTGCATATTGAAGAAAGCCTTGTATGGCTTGAAGCCAGCTCCCAGAACTTGGTATGGTAGGATGGGCAATTACCTATCTAGTTTGGGCTTTACCAAGAGTAAAGCAGATTCCAACTACAAGGTTGAGGAAGGAAATCCAGTGATACTACTTCTGTATGTGGATGATCTGTTTGTAACAGGTAATGATAGTTTGATTTTCGATACCAAGAGGAATCTTGCAGCCGAGTTCAAGATGAAAGACTTGGGGATGATGCACTATTTTATAGGCATGGAGGTGTGGCAGAGTGCAGATGGTATCTTCCTTGGACAAGGGAAGTATGCAGCAGAGATCCTAAAGAGGTTCGGGATGATGAATTGCAAGGCCATGGCCACACCTATGGCATCGAACCTAAAGCTTCTGTGTGATGCTTCATCTGATCTGGTTGATGTCATTGAGTATCGTCAGATGACTGGTTCCTTGATGTACCTGATGAACACTAGACCATATATTTGCTTTGCGGTGAACACATTGAGCCAGTTCCTGACGGATCCCAGAGCTATTCACCTGGTTGTTGTAAAGCATATTCTGAGGTACCTGAAGGGTACGGTTGACTATGGGCTCAAGTATGATGCGAATCAAAAGTTTAACCTGCAGGGTTATGTTGATTCATATTGGGTAGGCAGTGCTGCAGATAAGAAGAGCACTTCTGGGTGCTGCTTTAGTATGGGATCAGGTGTGATCTCTTGGTTTAGCAGGAAGCAGTCATGTGTAGCACTGAGTACAGCCGAAGTAGAGTATGTTGCAGCATGTTCGGCTAGTTGTGAGGCAGTATGGCTCCGGAAGCTACTGTCTGAGTTATTTGATCTCTCGTTGGAGGCTATTGGTATTTTTTGTGACAACTAGAGTTTTGTGAAGCTGTCTGAGAACTCGGTGTTCCACAATAGGTCGAAGCACATTGAGATCAAATATCACTATATCAGGGATATGGTGCAGAGAGGAGCAGTGAAGCTCCTATATGTTGCGATGGATGAACAGATTGCAGATGTACAGACGAAGCCACTAGCCAAAGTGAAGTTTGAGTACTTCAGAGAGAGGCT
This sequence comes from Larix kaempferi, assembly GCA_027924585.1. Lineage (NCBI taxonomy): Eukaryota > Viridiplantae > Streptophyta > Pinopsida > Pinales > Pinaceae > Larix > Larix kaempferi. The sequence continues at coordinate 21,304,224 of BSBM01000753.1, forward strand.
TGGAGTTCTTCAGATTGATGACACTTCGAGGAAGAAGAGATGGACACATTTGCTGAATCTATTCCAAGCATGTTGGAAGGAGGATCCTTCACATGGCTGTGGATGTAAGCGCTGGATGATGAGCATCAGGACGATGCTCCAGTTACTGCTTTGTATATGTATCAAGATGATGTTGGATATGATTAGTTGGATCATTTATATGTATATGTATGTACGCATCATGTTGGATGCTGGATATGATCAGTTGGATCATTTATATGTATTTATATGTATGCATCATGTTGGATGCTGGATATGATCAGTTGGATCATTTATATGTATTTGTATATGCATCATGTTGGATGATTGGACCATGTATCTATATCAAGTGGATACTATGTATGATCAAGTAAATCATGTATGTTGATATATATCAGGTGGATACATTGTGTGGATCATGTATCTATGTATGTATCAGGTGGATACATTGTATGATCAGGTGGATCATGTATGGTGATATGTATCAGGTAGATACTTGGTATGCATCAGGTAGATGCATTGTATGATCATGGATGACGAGCTTCAGGATGTTGCTCTAGATGGCTTGCATCAGGACGATGCAGTGATGATGATCAGGATGATCATGTGTACATCAGGATGATGTATGGTGTGTATCAGGTTGATACTCTATGGACGTGGATAGGTTGTGCAAAGGAAATCCTAGATTTGTTCTAGGTCACATCCAGTATGAAAAAGGATTGGCACTGTGTATCACATGTAAGACCTAGGAGATCTGATAGGTTGGGATGTGTGCCCGTAATAAGTCTTGGGATGCTCTTTCGAGGGTTTGTGATAGTGGGCCACATGTAAGACCTGGGAGATCCGATTGGTTGGGCTGTGTGCCCGTAATAAGTCCTGGGATGCTATTTTGAGGGTTTGTGGTGGGATGCTACATGTAAGACCTGGGAGATTTGATAGGTTGGGCTATGTGGCCGTAATAAGTCATAGGATGCTCTTTCGAGGGTTTGTAGCAGAGGTCACATGTAATCAATCCTGGAGATCTTGACGGTCGTGCTTAGGCACATAAATGTTCCTGGGATGCTCTTTAGAGTTCTTTCCGGTCGTGCTATGCACATAAACGTTTCTAAGACACTCTTTTAAGGTTTTGTGACAGTCACATGTAATAAGTCCTAGAGATCTAGACAGGATGAAAAAGGATTCAGATGCTCTTTAGGGTTCTTGCTAGTCAAGAGACTCTTTTAAGGTTTTGTGACGCACGTAATAAGTCCTGAGGATTCCACAGTATGGCCAGTGATGATGAATACCTGCACGTGGTGGGCCTACATCCAGTATGAAAAAGGACTAGCTCTGTAGAAATTCCTATGACGAGTAGATTCATAGATTGGTTGAAATAGCAACAGCAGTGATGATGATGATGATTCGAGGACGTTGCATCGATGAGGATGATCTAGAGAAGAAGACTTGTGCTAGTATATCTGTGTTGAGAAATACCTTCCTAGTTAAGAGGGAGTGTTGATGTATATGTAACTTCAAAATGTATCTCACTTATATATTTATTGTACTCCTATAGAGATGTATTATTCCTCTATACGGAAGTGTCATCATCTGTATTGACAAGTGTCGCAAGTGTGTTAACTTGCCAATGGGTTATTAGATCACCTTGTAAGGGGTCGGCCCGGATTAATGTAATAAGAGGTCATTTTTCTAAGCTAGACAAGTCGTCCCCATAAGATTATTGGGCAATCAGGACAAGTATAAATAGAGATCTCTCGATCTCTATTTGGATCACTTCAGAACTTACACTTCCATCACTCGGAAAGTGGCGCACATGTGAGGAGGAGGATCAGCTGCTAAGAGGACTCTATCTCTATGTACTTTGGTTGTGATATTGCACTATCTATATCTAAGGAAGTTGTGGGGTTTTTCACCTTAGTGTTTTCCCCACGGAAACTCTGTGTGTATATTATCTCTTATGCTTTTGTTTCTTGTGATGATTGACATGCTTGTTATGATTGATATGCATTGATATACTGTACATGTTATTCTCTTAGTAAAGATCCTAGAGTATCTTGAATTAATGCTCAAAATTTAACAACAACTGCCACCCTCGAGCTGGGCATGATTTCTACAAGGAAAAGGGAACAACAGACTCACACATAGCCAAATATACACCAAAGTCAGCCAAGCCAATCGACAATTGGGTTTATCAGGCTGCTATGCAATGGAAAGGAAGAATTGCTAAGCTAGTGTGCTCAACCACAGAGCTATGGATACCTCTACAAGATCTATCTAGCTTGGTTCCCCACAATGACTACACACCTGACTCAAGGAAGTATTCCCTTCACTACTACACAATCCCTCAGGCCATACCTTCCAATTCAGTGTTGTTCAAGGTGTGCATAGAAGAGTAGCCAGCCCTTTTGATCTTCTTGAGAGGTTATTTTCCCCACTAGGTTTATCAAGCCAACTCAGGTCCACTTCCACTCCTAATTTCTTGCTCACAGTTCAAACTAAAACAAGGATGCACAAAACAACAAAATCACAAGTGCTGGGCATGAAGAAAATGTTTTTACAGTGAGATGCCCAAAATGGGGTTTCTACCAGTTTAGAAAAACGTGGGCAGCCAAAAACAAAAAACTAAATGAGGAAACAACCCTAGGAAGCCAAATCCGTTTTCAGAAAAATGTACATGGACATTCTAGGGCAAAAACAACCTCCATAACAGCCCCAAATTGTGGTCCTCCTCTCCCAGCCACTATGTAACACAAAAACGAGTTCCTATCCATGAAAAAATGCAGGAAAATGATGAAAAACGTAATGGGGAAATCCCAACTAGTTCAGACTGCGTGAGAGAGAAAAGTCTATGGGTGAAAGATGGCTTTGGGCACCATTTCATGGGTGTTTTCTTGGCCAAGAAGCAAAAATACGATTTCCCAGGTTGATGGCTTGCCCATGCACGAAATTGGCTGCCATACCTCTTCATTCCCAAGGCATTAACTACCTCAACCAACTCTTGGAAGAATTAAATGATTGGGTGCATAAGTCAAAATGGGTAGTTGGGATTTATGGGTTCTCTCAATGAAATTGGCTTAACACTATTGGATCAAGGGTTTGAATAATTCCCTGCCCCTATTCCTTGTAAAATCATGCCCCATCTCTTTGTTGCATTGCATAGCTAGTTGTGGGTATTTCATTAAAATTTGTATCTTAATTTACATTGTGCATGTCTAGCACAAGAACCATAGGCATCTATTTTTAATTGTCAATAGACAAAACG